>CAWUHX010000011.1:0-676148 GCA_963922205.1 Romanomermis culicivorax | reverse complement strand
GTATTTTTTCTCTTTTTACATTCGTTATATAAGCTTTCATGTTTTTGTTTCTTCCATTTCTGGTTGACTGAAGAATAAGGTGTTCGTATTTTGGACGTATGACTACGGCAATTAATTTTGTGGAACAGTTTGTTTTTTATGTTTGTATTTTTCTGCCCTTCATGTTATTTTATTTGCTTGTTTATTCTCTTTTTTTGTTTATCTTACATTGCCTCTATTTTTCAGATGAATTTTTTATCTCTCTTCTTTCCGATGTTTTGGCTTTTTACGTTTACGTTTTTCGCAGTTTTTACATTTACGTTTTTTTCAGTTTTTACATTTACGTTTTTTCAATTCTTCATCAGCTTTCTTTCTTAACTTTTTATTTTTTTTCCTTCATTCCTCTTTTTTCGTTTTTTCTGTTATTCAATACCTTTTAATTTTTGATTTTTCCCTCTAATTTATCACTTTTTTCAAACGCATCGTCTTCGGATTTACAAATACATATCATTATGTACAGCAATACAAAAAATCATGAAATGAACAAAAAATGCAACGTTTATGGGAAAAATTTATCAAGTATAAAAATTTAATTTTTTTGATTTTTGTCGCCTACTGTCTTATTAACTATAGTCTGTCTCTAAACTGGAAATTGACAAAACATGGACCGCTCTCCAAATCGTTTACAAACAGCTTTTACTGTAGAATTTTTTGCTTGAAAAATCAATGAGGATTAGTTTTAGTTTTTCAAAAAATTCGAGACCTATGGCGCATCGTATAGCAGGAAATTACAGAAATATAAAATGGTACTTGCTCTCGACTTTTTTATTCACAAGCATATCAAGAAAGACGGATTATATACTCCATCTACTTGATTACAAGGAATCGATGCTGCGATCCCTTTTAAAAAACTATAGTCTGTTTTATTGAAATGCTTCTAAATAATGAAAGTGGAAAGCAAGTAGTATTTCAAATTTTCACGATTTCCTGATGAACAACATAACGTGTAGGGCTGGAAATTTATGAGCTTACTGACCTCATCTTAAACATTTTTCGAGTGAAAAATTTTACGATAAGAGCTTTATGTAAAGAACTTTGACGACACTTTTGATTTGTGTCACTTTTCTATTTGGAAGCATTTTATAAAAAACAGACTATAGGAGGCTTATCACTGCAATCAATAAAAGAATTTTTTCAACAGGATAGCCATAGATTTTCTTCAATAACATGATCAAGTGGTCACAATTTCTCATGTAGCATTCCGGTATCGAATGTATCGATGCAATTCTTCAAATCGACAGTGGACAAGCACGATATTTTTCAAATGATTTTGGCCTTGAAGAAATTCGGCGTTTTTCTACAGTATAAAGTTTTCTCGGATCAGATTGAACCTACTCTTTTGGTTTAGGTCGCGTCTATAATTCTAAAATAAACGGACTAAAACAGCATTTTTCTAAAATTCTGTTCAGCCTATAGTCGATCGAAAGAAAACGAGCGTAAACGTCAAGACACGATTTCTCAGAGGTTCGACCTTCCTATGATAAGTTAAAAAATAATCATATGTATCTCAAAATGAGTTATTTTGGATAGCTTCGTGCGCTGAGTTTCATGGTATTATTAGTTTTGAAAAAAATTCACGCGGCTACAGAGTGCTAAAGTTAGAAAATCGATATGTTTTTAGCGTTTTTCAGTGGTCTTGCTATCTAAGCAATATTTCAGAATTGGAGCGATCTTATTCGATGAATATTCATTTTACACAGGAGGCTTTCTTTTGTTGTAATATTTACAGTCAATAATACATACTACACCTTTCAGGAAAGTTTAATGTCAAAAATGAGCCGTCAGAATTAGAAAAAGTTTTATTTATGAGCACTCCCCGAGCGCCTTCTCATCACATGCCGCAGAATTTATTTTCTTATTTTATAGCTCATGCGACCCTCTTTTTTTGGCCCGTTTGAGGAGCTGAACAGCTATGAAGAAGGCATACTTATGGAAATCACTGCATTTTCCAAGTGGCCCTTGTCTACCCTTCGTGATACATTTATTTTCTGTGCCATAGAATTATCAAATAATCAACAGGCCATAGTGTAATACTAATCGTTTCACCGACGAACATTTTACACTCCGGAAAAAAGTTTAAACTGTTGAAAATGAGAAGCGAAAAAAGCAAAATCCCGTTTAGGAGCACTCCCTAGCACCTTCACCTATGATGTCGCCAAATTTTATTCGTTCATCCTTTAGTCTCAAATTCCTTAACATTTTAACTCTCTATGGTTATCAGGGTTTATCAGAAAACGGGGACTTGAAACGGGATGCCCGATTCAAGTTTGTGGCTTATTTATCTGCATAAAAACGGTTGTGCTTCGCAACATCATTCTTTCATTTGAAACTCATCACCATAACACCAGATCCTGAGATGGTTTTACACCTAATTTGCATATTCAAAATTTTTTAAGCAGCCATATCTTAACTGTAAGTCATTCATTGTAGCACAAACTAAATATTTCGGATCACTACAGATAAAACCCTCACTCGAAAAGAACGATCTACACAGCCACATACATGGTACGTAAAACTTGTACAACATTGAATATAAATTCAATTTGGATTGAACAAATCCTGCAGTTTCGACATTGTGGTCATACTTTACTGCAACTTCTAGTATTCTGTAGCAGAGAATTCTTACGATTTTTGCATAAATGTAACATCCCTACTCTACACGCTACGCCTGCATTAAATTACTGAAAATCCGAAGCTATTTATGAATCAGTTATGAACCTTATGTGTCCAGCAAAACCCTGGGTGAAAGTTCAACAACGAAATTTGAAAAATTTTCCTTGACCTGTAATAAATTGTAAATTTCAAGTATACTTTGCTTGACCCACGTTTTATGCAGAGTAGTGATTTTCTACCGTGCGTGTGATTGTAATCTGAATTTCGCTCGATTTTTCATGCTCATTTACTTTTTAAAATTTTAAATCATCTTAAATTTGGCTTAGTTTCGATTATCTTCCGTTAGGCCAGTGACTACAGGGCCCACTTTATAACAATCCCGATGACATTGAACCCAAACAATAGGAAGACCAATACATCATGGCTCGTGTTCGTTTTTACCCGGAATTTCAATTGCCAAAGAATCCAATTCCGGTTGAATTTTATCGGACTTTCGTTCTGAGGGTATAGCGACAGAATCTGCATGTGATACATTTTTAGCGGATTTTATGTCTGTCGAAAGACTAGCTTGTTCAGGAAATCCCCAACCCGCCTTCTAGAAACCAAAATCCGCCATAAGTGCGGATTCCTTGTTCGCCACCCTCATCCGCCTTCCAGACAGATCCGCCGTGATTCGCGGCCGGATTCCACCGTCCGGGAAATACACCTCAGGACCCTCGTTCATCCGTATTTCGACCGAAATGTTTCGGTTTCGGATTATATTTCCATCCGAGGATCGCAGAAAACTGACTGAATTCGACAAATTTCGAAAACAAAGAAGAGTTAAAATTCATTATATTAAAAATGTACAAAATATCAAATTTACAAAAAAGTTACAAAATTTTAAACCCAGAGAATAATTTTCCTAAATCGACTTGAGAATAATTGTTCAATTCTAAAAATTCGCGAACAACGTTGTGCAATTGGTTACACGTATCGTTGATATCTTTTAATTTCGGTTGTAAAGTTGCTAAAAATCATTTATTTGAAGAAAAGTATGTTAAATATTAAAAGAAAAATTTTTTACCCAATTCTTCAGCAGAAATTTGGCTCAAAGCCGTGTCGATATCGAAGATTCTTTGAAAATAAGTCAGCTGATCGAACAACATCTTTTCGTTAATCTGTTTGCAAACGATACAAGTTATATTATGCAAATTAGGAGGTATAAAGTTTAGAATACCTCTTGTTTCAAAATATTACGTTTACAACTCGGGCAAATTATTTGACCTTTGTCGATTTTAAAAGATATTTTCCTCGTACGATAATTGCACGTGATATCATCGCAAATCATCCAATTCTGAAAATTACAAATATTTTCGAATCTACAACCCCCGTGTTTCAAAAAACCGATTTTTTTTCGTTTCGCGTTGAAGCACCTATCATCGGAAAATGAACTTCCAGCGCGTAATTTTGATCTTTCAAGAAAGTTGAAGAAACCACAAACCTGAAACCTACCGCGTAATATTTTTCGATCAATCTAAAAATCAATAATCTCAATCGATTGGCCAATAAAAATGTAAAATCGAGCGGCTTAACGGCGCAATTTTCGTTTTTACATTTCCCCAACGAAAATTCTATCGACGATGCCTATAAAAACTATGATCGAAATAAAAGCTACAAATTTTGAGTTCAGAATCCTACTTTTCCTCTAAAAATGGAATCGATTTCGTTTATGGTATTGCATTCGGGATTTGTACATTGAAAATCGAACGGCGAACAGTAACTGTCGCAATCTTTAGGATTAAACAGCGTCGACCAATCGTATTCGCTTTCGTTTTGATTGGTCGAATTGGCGTTTGAAATGGCGCGTTTTTTGTACGTTGAAGCGTCTAAGCCTACAGAAAAATTGGAAGGAGTTGAAAAAAAATTAATGGCTCTTCTAATGTACATGTAAAAGCCGAGTTTAAAGAAAAAATCGCAGAATTTTAAGGATAAAAAAACATACTTCCAGTAGATGAAATAAAAAGATTCTTTCACTGGAAATTATGGTAGACATCTGTGTATTTAAATAATTCGAATTTTTGGGAATTTCGATAAGTTTTCGAACTTCGATATTTTATTGCAATTCGAGAAAGTTAACTTTTTCTCGCGTTACCAATAATCCTGAAAGTTTTAAAATTTCCTTGGATGATCTGAATTTTTCAACTTTCCCATAATTCCGGAGATTATTTGAATTTCAAAATTTTTCAAATTTCAAATTTAATATATTTTGAGAATCGCCGAAATTCGAAGTATTCTAATTCAAATAACAGAAGGTCTTCAATTTCGTTGGGAAAAATTGAATTTATTCATTTTTTATGTTATTAGGATGAGCCAAAAAAGGCGACCGGTACTAACTTTCATAGCCTTCAAATTTCAATTTCAAATTTTAGTGTGTCCTACTTTTTTTTAATGCGGTTTCCTGCTGTCGATCGATAAAACATCTGGCATAAAAACTGCAAAGGTTCAGTCAGATTGCTCAAATATTGACTGACTAGAATCAAAAGTACTAAGCGTCGATTTTTTCGCAAATAAATTTTGAAAAATTGACAAAATCAACATGTTTTACAGCAGAAAACGTACAATAGATACAATCATGAGAACCATGTAACAGCCGGTCTTACTTTCTGTTTCACCACTAATTCTGATCGTTTTTCGATCTGGTCAATGACATAATTGATTTTTGTCTGTTTTTGATTTTTTCCTATTTCAAAAACAAAAGCTCTTAATTTTGGCTAAATTTTGCCCATATTGAAACAAGAAGTTGATGATTTAATCTGGGTGATTTTTTAAGTATTATTCTGTGTAAACAACTCTACAAAACTTTCTTTCACAATAGGACAACTTTTGCTATGATTTCAGAATTTCTAACTTTTTGAAAAATGACCACTTTTGCTAAATTTATGTTTGAACAGTAACCACAAATGCTAGGAGCATAAAGTTTGGTCCTTGTGACAAAGACAAGCAGGGAATTCTAATGCAGCAATCCGCATTAAAAAAGCTTCATCCGTTCGAAAGTTATGAAAGTCAGCACCGGTCGCCTTTCTTTGGCTCACCCCGTATTATATTTATATTCATCAAATTTTAATATTATTTATATCCAAAAAATTTGGATCTATTGAATTTTTCAAGTCTTCAGTGTCGGAAAATTCAAATTTTTTCCATCTTTCTGGAAGCTTAACGTTTGATTATATTAAGAATCTTCGATTTATCAATATTTTCTGTCTTACGATATTCGAATGTTTTTAATTTTTTACAACATCGGCGGTTACTGAATTTTTAAATTTTTCAGAACTTTTGGAGCATCCATTTTTTAACTTAAATATCAAAATCATCCTAATTTAAGAGAATATTTAGAATTCTCGAATTTTAAACAGCGTTTTAAATTTTAAAATTTCTTGAATTGTGACGATTATGCTTTTTACGGTTTCTTTGAATTTCTAAGGGTTTTCCAAACTATCAATGTTTGTCGACTTTCAACCGTTTTCGGAGAAGTGAAAAACAAGTTTGTTGAATTTTCGAAATTCTTTAAATTCAAAATCCCTGCGAGTTTCAAAATTTCAAATTTTTTTTTGATTATGACAACGTGATTTTTTTCTTAATTTTTATGTAAATTATAGAAATTTTTAAGTCATAAGCATTTACTGCCTTTTTAATGTTTTTGAATAGCGAAAATTGGGCTTTACGTCAAATTTTACCAAGGCAAGAATTTGAAAAATTCTCCGAAATTTAAATTTTTTAAAAAGTTTGAATATTCTCAAAATATGACTCAAATATTTTAAAGCTTTCGGATTTTTGAAAGACTTTTTCGATTTTTCGAAGCCTCACAACATAAACATAAATTCGATGCTGGTATTATCAAAGCTACTATGCAGAATCGGAAATTCCCATACCTAAACATTCGGCTATACGAACTGCATCGGTTCCGTCGATAACTTCGCACAAACGACTAACGACCGGGTGTATTTGTTGACTGAGATAATAATGAGAATCTGAATCATGAAAGCAGAAACAGACTCGAGTTTATTGTAGCAAGTTTTGGCGCTAAAAATTACCGATGATCAGTTTACTATTTTCTTCCATTTCAGACAAATCGTAGGCTCTTTGAACGGCAGAATTATTAGTTCCATCCTATTTTTAATGGAAAAATTTTCAATGCCATTTTATTTACATTTCATTGTTTTCTTGAATCATAACTTGTTCAATTTCAGGAATGAATAAAGTTCTACGAAAATCTCTGTCTACGAAAAAACATAAAATTCATAGAACTTAGTATTTATGTTTTAAACTTTTAGATTCGTCGAACACAGACATGCACGGCAAGAATTTTCCAGGGGGCAGGGTCCATGGAATTTTTTCCCAGTGAGGTAGGGGGGTGGGTGAGCAAAAAAAAAACAAAAAAAGTTCTACAAGCCTGTTTTTGATACAAAATATGCACAAAAATCATGAAAAAAGCAGTCTTTAAAAAAGTTCAGGGGGGTCTCTTGACGATTTTTTTTGGCCAGGGGGGGGGAAGTGGCCAGGGTCTCAGGTATGGGGGTTTACCCCCCTATGTGCATGTATGGTCGAACATCGACAAAAAGCGTACTATTCTGTATATTTTACAATTTTCTAAAACATTTGTAATTTTTCGAATGTCCACAAAAAAGAACGAAATTTACTAAGGTTTATAATTTTTATTTTTTTGAAATTCTTCAACAAAAAGGCATATAATTTGCTTAATGTCGAATTTCTGGCGAAAATTCGTAAATTGTGTAAAATTGATTTTAAACTTGTCGAAATCAAGTATGTTATATTTTTCGACAAATTTACACGCATACTTGGCAAATAACATAAGAAATAACGTCGCCCTGTTTGAATTTTCGACCTTTTTCGTTCAAACGTAAAGCGACTGTTACGTGTGGTTGGGAAATTTTTTCGCCATAATCTTTAGGCGCTTTGGCCAATTGCTAAACAAGTCACGTGATCCATTATTGGTTCAAATTTGCGTAAAATTTATTTAATTTTATCACATACTTTTTTAATGACATACTTTTCTCGCGGTACGTTGCCATTACGTATTTCTTGGCCCAAATTAGACAAAAATTGATGAATATTGTCTAAAATTTCGTCTAGCCCCCGTTCGCTTAAAATTTCGTTCAAAACGTATCTGAAAATGGCAACCGTGAAAATATTATAGATTTTTCGAAATTCCAACTTTCAAAGTGTGAAAAATTCAATCTTTCAAAATCGATACGACTTTCGAATTAAATACTAAACAAAAAGAAAAAAGTCGAACTTTCTAAATCCGAATAAATTTGAAAATTAATAAAAATTCAAATTTCTAAAGTACAAGAAGTTTCCAAAAGTTGAAAAACTTTTCAAGTTTGAAGAAGTCAAACTATAAGCATTCAATGATATTTCCCAAATCCGAATCCAAAATCTAAATCTCGAATTGACAAAATTTAAAAAATTTGTATGAAATTCACTAAACTTAAAACATCCGACAAAAAATTCAAAATAAAAAAGTTTTAAAAAATTTACAAAATTCAAATCACAATTAAGAATATTCTATATTTTAAAAATTCAGAAAACGTTAAAAATTTTAAAATATCAAATTTTCAGAATTTTAAAAAACTTGAAAAAAATAAATAGAATCCGCGCATTGGAGGAAAACTTTAAAATATTAACTTTTCAAAAATTTAAGGACCTTTTAAAATTTCAAATATTCGAAATTCGAAGAAAAAATTTGAAATTCAAGAGACTACGAAAGACTGAAACGATAAATTATTCTGCAATTTAAAACATTTCCAACATACAAGAAACTTAAAATTTATAAAACTTCCAAGATTCGAATCAAAATTAAAATTTCGAAAATTCGAGAAATTTCAAAGAGTATGAGAATCCGAAAACCTGCAAAACTTGAAATCGATGTAAATTTTAAAAATCAAATTTTCAATACTGAATTAATTTGAAATAAATAAACTTTCGAAATTGAGAAACGTCTGAAATTCAAACTTGTTACATCAAAATTTATATATTGAAATCAAAATATAAAAAACTCACATTTCCACAGATGAAAATCTTTCAAAATTAAAAAAAATTAAAATTCAAAAATGAATCAATAGAAAAATAGAGTTTTACCAATATATTCGATTCTAAATTTTTCTGAAAATTCCAGAAATTATCATACAAAAAAGTAAGAAAACTCCGTTCTTTATTACGGTTATACACTTTTCAAAATCTGATGCGCAAATACGCAACTGAGCTACAGCATTATTCCTCAAATTGCAGCCTCACTCTCCGCTTTCAATAGAAATAATCGACCAATCGCGGCGAATAATATCCAAACCTTTGATTTGTTTAGTGTAAACAACTTTTTGTTGCGTATTTCGTTCTATCAGCAAACCGGCGTATTTTTTCTTTTTCAAAAGTAATAATTTTCGAAAAACTCCGTCTATATCCAACTCGAGAGTACTGTATTTTTTATTCACTTCGTTTTTAACCTGTGAAAAGGATTGTTCACGCTAGAATGGGGCCTTACCGTTACTGTGTAAATTTACTTTTTTAGCTAAAATGTAAACTTCGTCTAAATCGAAACGATTCGTATTGATCATAATAGAATCCGTATCGCCATAAATTACGTCCAAACCCATCGATTCGACTAATTCTTTAGTATCGGTTAAAATCTAATAGAATTAAAATTAAAAAATTCGGAAAAGTGCAAAGCGAATTCTAAATCTAAGAAAACACAAGACAGGTTATGATAAACTCTGGAATTTTGATTTTTCACGAATTATGGAAGTTCTTGAAAGTTTTGAAGATTCATAAAAAATGTAACTTCATGAGCGAAAAACTTGAATTCCGATTTCGCATAAAAAATTGAGATTTTCAAAAGAATTCGAATAAACAAATCATTAGAATGTATAAATAAATTTAAAATCAACAGAAAATAGGATTTGCAGGAAATCAACTAACAGAAAAGCCATACATCAATTATGTTCGTAATTTTGGTAGGTTTGGTCATCCATGATTTTGACAGAATGATGTCATGAAAACTTTCTGGTGATCAATGTCCTACGGAAGCTTGTCATTATATTTTCTAATTCCGCGTTCGCATAGGGTCTCCTACAGTGCCGTCAATCGGCTAGAAACTCAAATGGCAACCCACAAATCAGCTGTTTTCCATAAAATCGGATAAAACAGCAAACGCCATGAAGATTTCAAGCTGGGAGCAGGTAACCTGAATTCCGAAATAAGGAAATCAAGTAAGAATGTTCTTTGCTTTCCCAGGATTTCTGTGCACAACTGAATTATTTTCACTCGATATAGAATTAGTTGAAATACAGGGCCAAAAAAAGCGACCGGTGCTGACTTGCATTGCTTTCCATCCAATGGATAAAGCTTTTTTAATGCAGTTTGCTACTGTCTATAGGCAGAAACTCTGGCATAAAAAGTGTAAAGTTTCAGCCAGATTGCTCAAATATTGACTTAGTAGAATCACAAATACTAAACGTAGATTTTTTTGCAAATAAAAATAAAATTGAAAAAAATCAACATGTTTTATAAAAGAAAAAAGTTAAATAAGTCCAATCATAAGAACCATATAACATTTGAAAACTACAGAGAGCCGTTTCGATGTGTCCGCCTTTCTATTCCACCACTAATTTTAATCGTTTTTCAAACTGGTCAACGGATTCTCTTTGCACCATAACCAGAAGTCCCCAAGGCCAGATTTTTTAGGTAGGAGTAGAGTGGAAAATTTGCTTGGGTAGTGTAGCTAAATGTCTACTAAACACGTCATTTTTTCTGAAATAATTTTCTCAATTTCAATCAGAGATTAATTTTAAGGACTTTGGGTAGTGGCAATACCCCCTCATACCCCTCAGTATGGGGCAGTCTGACCATAACCTCGTTCAACAAATTTCAAAATAAAAGCTCTTGATTTTGGCGAAATTTCGCCCATATTGAAACAAAAAACTGACGACTTTAAATAACGTGTAAATTATAAATCTGGGTAATTTCTAGTGTATTCTTGCGTGCAAACAACTTTACAAAACTTTTCTCACAATAGGACAACTTTTATATACCTTGATTTCACAACTTTTACTTTTTGAAAAATGACCACATTTCTGTTTATGTGAAGGCCACAAAGGTTAGGAGGATACATGTAATTGGGGAGGGGGAAGTGCTATGGGAACCCCCCCACCCCAAAAATCGTCGACCATATGGCTAGCCATTGGGCGACCGCCCCCAGGATTTTCCAATCCAATGGCTAGCCATATGGTAGCCGTTGGGACCCCCATACTTTTGGTAGGAAAAAATACTAAAAAATGTCAATTTTTGAACGAAAAATAGTAAAAAATGTGAATTTTCTTGGCGCTTCGCGCCATGGATACATTTTTTCGGTCTTTTTAGAGAAAAATTACTATTTTTTAAACTATTTTTCGGACTTTTTTCGTAAAAAAATCAAATTTTTCTCCTTGAGAGACCCCTCTCCCCAAAATTTTGGGAATTACCCACCCCCGGCCCCAAAAAAGTCGCCCACCCCCCCAGACCTCGGGGCTCCGTTACATGTATGGTTAGGAGCATAAAACTTGGTCCTAAGACAAGTAGAGGATTCTAATGCAGCAATCCGCATTAATAAAGCATCATCCAATCGAAAGTTATGAGAGTCAACAACGGTCGCCTTTTTTTGGATCACCCTGTATACTAAACCAATTTTTCGGACATTATTTTTCTATTTTTCAATAAACTTGATACCGAGTTCGCAACCTTTCCCCGATTATTTAATGTTTTTTCAGACCTCTAGTAGGAGTTGTGTTACCCATACCCTCTATGATGTTGTCTGAGAAAAGGCACAAGATGAAAAAAATTGAAAATTACGATGAATTTAAATTTTCGAAAAATTATACAGCAAGTTTAAAACTGATGGATGAACGAGAAAGCTACCGGAAAATCGAGAGTATAAATAAATTTCAGAATACAAAAATGACTTACAAGAAATGGATTTCCAAAAAATATAAATTTACAAGACAATTCAAAAATTAACTTAAAAAATGCGGAAAAATTCAAATTGACAAAAACATCTTAGATTCACAAGAAAGTAGAAAGGTATCCACAATTTAAGAGCCACTTTCTGTAAGATTTTACACAAAAATCATTTTTAACGATGTTATGGACATGAAAAGTTGCGAAAAACTGCAGACAGTTCAGTGAATTTTCATAATATTTTGTTCAATTTTTCTTTAAATGATGGACCAGCAGGGCCGTGCACAAGGGGGGGGGCAGCCCCACCCCCATTGAGACAGCATGCCAACAGTGTATCGGGTAAAATCAACATTTTCTGAGGCTATTCAGTAAAAGAAATTTAGTCCGTCCCCCCATGAAAAAATCCTGCGCACGGCCCTAAGGAGCAGATACTGCGCTACATATACATGTCACGTTCACGACAAAAAATTGTTTTTCAACTTTTTGCATAAACAGAGAACACAAAAATTTAAAGATTTACCCGTCAAAATTTTGCACATTTTGGCCTAGAGTGACCAAATAGGTTCCGGCCGAACTCCAAATTTTGTCAGCATAGAGAGCAATCATATGACCTTCAATGAGCCAAAAATAGGAAAATTAAAGTACCGTTTATTGAACTATAGTGCCCCAAAGTACATCCCCTCATTATATGCACAACGTTGTAATTTTTGTAAAAATTATATTGGTACGACATTGGTACAAGCATCTATGCACAGAGAGAGGTCTAGACTCCAAGCAGATTCGACCACCCAGCATTGATAAGGAAGATGATGAAGGAAAATGAGAAAAAATGGAAAGATGTCGTCGACCAAGCGAATACTTTACGATATTTTACTAATATAGGTGGAAGAATACAATCATACCTGAGCAATGCCGGGCCACCCGAGCCACTCGGTAGCTACGTTTTTGTGCGTGGTAGCTATGTTGGCGGCCGTGGGTGGCTCCAGAAGATCAACAGTTCCTGCCTGGAGGGAAGAGGAAGGCAAAAAAGAAAAAAGAGAGGGGAAGAGAAAAGGAGAGAAAGAGAAAAAAATGGGAAGAGAAAAGGAAAAAAAGAGAAATAGAATCAGTCAATCAATCAACCAACTTGAAAAAAATCCACCAACGAACCAATCTAGGAAACAATAAACTAAGGTATATGGTAAGCAACCAATACACTGATCCGGGAAGTTAACAACCTATTTGGGAAGCACCCAACCAATTTGGGAAACAACCAACTAACTGATCTGGGAAGCAACCAACCACTTTGGAAAGCAACCAACCAACTAATCTGTAAAGCAATCAAGCAATCTGGGACTCAGTCAACCATCTGATCAGGGAACCGACCAACCAATTTGTGAAATAACCAACCGAATGATCTGGAAAGCAATCAACCGATCTGGGTGTTGGGCACCCTGTTGATGCCAATTTCGTGTGGGGAAATCGACATGCAAATCGACGAAAAGGGACGACCAGCGGCGCAGACATTTGCATAGAATGGAGCGCCAAAGAAAGACGAAAAAGTGAAAGTGAAATCATTCTTCACCTAATATCGTTTTTATTATATTTTTGGTATTTTTGCTGGCGTCCCCAAATATACATTTCCCAGCAACTTGTGTTTTTTATGAGTGTTGCACTGTGGTATACCCACATTCTTTTTACATATTTCGCCAGACTTATTGCTATACATATTCGTTTACTTATTTAGATAATCCGCGTCGACGAAGGCGGAGGGCCAGAGGCCCAGGCGCCGGCTTACATCAAGTAAGTTTTGGGAAACCCCTTTTGGGTTATACCCAGGTAAGTTTATCCCTGAGGGGATTCCTTGTCTCATCTAGGAGACTGCGGAGGTCTTTGGTAAGGCCCCCGTATTTAGAACAAAGTTTATCTTTGTTGTGGTAGGTCTGGGGACAAACGGACTGTTGCACAGATCACCGAGGCTTAGCCAAGGTATCAGTTCTAACAGGTCAGTTCAGACCCAATCTTTTCTTACGCCTCTTAAGGAAAGGCCTGCACAACAAGTGGTGGCTTTTAACTCCTTACCACGGAACTTCGTAGTCAGACTAGGAGAAAAGAAAATCCTCCAGGTTTCTACAGAAAGTTAGCAGGATTTAAAATGCCTAACGAAAGGATACCGAGAGGTAATACTTTACGTAGATCACCACCCAGAGTGGCGAGTGCTGGGAATCTAGTCAATTTGGGAGACGGAGATCAGCAACGGCAGGCTGCTCCGGACCCAGTGATCCCAGATCAAACTCCCGCGAGGGTTCAACCATTGCAACAAAATGCAATGCATTTTACGCCTCAAGATGCAGGCGTACCAATTGACCGACCGCCAGCGATTGCCATCGATCCGCAGGAGGCAGGCCCGGCGAATCCAAACCCAGACGCCGATGGACCGCCGCAGCAAAATTTCAAAAGGTCACCGCCGCCAAAGGTCGAATTAGCAGGACCAAAAAGGGACGTCGTTACGCCCGAAATTCGACCAAATTTTGAAGAAAGGGACCCCGAAATCGATCAAAGATTAGAGAGGATTCCCCACGAACAAGAGCGATTCCAACCCCAGGAAAGAGCTCCCGGGATGTCCAATCAAGAGTTGGCGACGCAGCTACGCGAGTTGAAAGGGACCGTCGAAGCCTTGTTCGACATAATCGCAAATGCCGCCACAGAGGACAACAAAAGGGAAGCCGACAGGCGCCGACAGGAGCCGGATAGACAGGTTAGACCATGTAATAGGGGTGCAGAAAGAGACAACCGTCTCGCTGCTGAAATAAATGCAGGCGCAGGGCCTAGTAATAGGCCTGATATTGATGAAGGGCAAAGGCTTAATTTTGAGCCCAAAAGTTGGAGAGGTCCAGCTAGAGATCTTCGATTCGAAGGAGCTGAGCAATCGGCAGACTTCAGGAATCAAAGTCAGATAGCTCCGCAGCATCCAACTTTAACTAGAGTGGTCTATGATGGTAGAGGAAATATAGTTGATCCAAATACCCTTAGACCAGATCAATTGGCATGTTTCCCATATAGGGATTACAGGTTTGACAAAGACAATATGCCATCATATCAAGGAGGTGTACCACCTCAACGAGATCCAAACAGGGTTATGCTGCAATCCTTGAACTCTGATCTTGATCCAGTATTAACAGCAGCTTATGATCAGAGGGAAGTGCCATCAAATAATTTGGCACAAGAGATTGTAGTTAGGAATATCGTTAAAGGTGTGTTACCCAAACTTTTAGATGAGGGTATGGTAAATCAGCAGGTGCTTAGCTTTTTAACAGCACTTGAAGGGGAATTCCGTAGGGATACACCCGAATCAGCTAAGTATGAAGCACTGCTGAGGCTTTCTAAAGGTAGACCGAAGGCTGTTGCAGGAGACAACATGACCTATAGGGAGGCCAGGAGAGCCATTATTAATGTCTTTGCACCTGAGTGCAACCTGGAAATGTTAACCAGGGAGTTGTTTGAGATCCAACAAAGACCCAATGAACAGGCCGTAGAGTTTTTAAAAAGGGTCAGTATATTAGTGGAACTAGTTAAAGGTGATTTAGACTATCAGTCTAAACAGAGACTGATTATTGATACCTTTATTTACAAGAGTGATCCTACATTTCAGTCTGAACTGAAAAATTCAAAGCATACCTTTAGAACCTGGTATGATCTTGCAGTAGAGGTTCATGATATTGAACGTAGGTACAAAAATGCCTTTCAGAGATACGGACCCAAGGGTACACAACAGGATCCTATAGTAATTAATGAAGTAGGTATGCCTAGTGGGCATGATCCTGAAATTGCCGTAGTTGCTAGGAACCAGTCAGAAGGATATCAACAAGGCCAGAGGCAAAGGTTTCGGCAACCATATCAAACTATAGGTAATCAGGCACAGGCCCAAACCCAAAGGTCAAGGAGTGATTCTCCTGAGATAGAGGAGATTCCAGTTCGGGAAGCCCCTAGGGCTCAGACCGAAAAAGGTAAGAAAGAATCTCTTCTATTGAAAATCTCAAAAGAGATGGTACAGCTGGTCGAAAGGTTCGACCAACTCCAGCAAAAGGTTGATAACAGGCAAACGGAAAATCGGTCTGATGTGGCCATACCTAGTACAAGTCAGGGAGGTCAAGTTTCCCGAGATCCGACTAAGCCATGGTGTGAGTTCCACAAGAACATAACACATAATACTGCAGACTGCAGGACATTGAGAGTATTGTCCGAGCGCAGGAGCAGAGGTAGAGCCAGCTTCCCTACCTTCAACAGGGGAGGCTTCAACACTTTTGCTCGAGGTAACTATAGAGGTAGAGGAGGTTACCCAAATGCCAACTTTAATAGCAGAGGCAGAGGTGCTTATAATGTAGGCTATTCAGGTTATCAGGATAGCCACGAGAGTTATCAACAGAATTCAGATTATAATGAATTTCTGGAATTTAAGAAACAGAAGGAGCTGCAGAAGCAGTTCCAACAGATGCAGCAATACCAACAGCAAGCTGCATTACAGCATCCTCAGCCTCCTCAGGCGATTATGGGTCCGACTCAAACTCTGCAACAAGGTCAATTCACAAATCAGCCACCTCAGAAGGATTATTCGAGTGTTATGGTTGCAAGGCAATCTCAAATGAGTCCTTTAGGTGAAGTAAACCAGAGAGTGAGCTGCCCAAATGTTGTATTAGGTAGTATTGTGCAAATGAATGCAATTGCACCACAACCTGTAGTACCATCAGTACAAGTAATAAGGAGAGGCACGCCAGCTAGTCCCCAGGAACAACATTTGCTGGATACGTACCCCAGAACAGCCCCATTCCACATTGAGGTTGTTATAGGAGGTCGTAAGACAATGGCTTTAATTGACACAGGAGCTCAGTGCACTGTCATGTCGGCTAAGTTTCTGAAAGAAACTTTGGGCCCAGATTATACTGAATATCCCAGGATATTGAATGTCACTGTAGCCAACGGTAAGACAGTCCAAGCCCATGGGTATATCCAATTTAGGATGGATACATTGTGTGGACAGTTCCCCGTTAAAGCAATTGTAATTCCTGAAGCAGGTGAAAATGTCATTGTAGGAACAGACTTTTTGGCTCATCCTCAGGTAGGAGCCATAATAGATTTCAGGAATAGGACGATGACGCTCAACAACCGTCAACAACGGATATACGTGACGCCGGACCAGCCCCAATCAAATTGTGGAGAGGTCATGACCACGAGCGCCGCGGAATCCACAATGAGCGCCGCCGACCAATACCAGCCAAAGATTTGCCTGCTAAAGGTTTCGGTGCCAGTGGTGAGTGTAAATCCCATCTACTTACCTAGTGGTACTGATATACTTCTGAGAGCAAAGCTTTGGGATAAGGTAGGCGAAAATCGCATTAATGGAATCATAATAGAGTCTGAAGACAATGAAGAAAGGTTCCACATTGATAGTACCATAGTAGATGGTACAAAAGATGATTTTGTTGTTATGGTATCCAACAACACAGGATCAGGATGCCATTTGAAAAGAAATCAAATAATTGGCCATACTAATTCAGTGTTGTGTGATACTGATAACCAAGATCAACTTAAGGGGAAGATAGTTGAGGATTTGGAGAAGCTGCAAACTTGTGCAGTCCAGGCTAGACCTGATTCGACTCAAGTGGATGAGAAAGAGTTCAAGGAAGCCTTGTACAATATGCTAGCTAAATCCAACATACCATCCGAACAATTGGAACAAGCTTTACGGTGTCTCGCAAAATATAGAGACGTGTTCAGCTTGCCCAGTGATCCTCCAACTACTACACCCTATTTGACCTGTAAAATAAATACAGGGGATGCAGCACCTGTGGCAAAAAGGTACCACAGGACTGCCATAAATTTACGGCCACATGTTCGTGAGCATGTGCAAGATATGCTCAAAAAGGGTGTAATTGAGCCATCAAAGTCGCCTTGGGCAGCTCCGTTATTCCTGGTAAGTAAAAAGGATGGTACCAAGCGACCAGTAGTGGACTTTAGGGGTATAAATGATGTTACCAAGGATGATAAGTATCCCATTCCTAGAATGGATGACTATCTAGACTGTTTAGGTAAAGCCAAATTTTATACTACCCTAGATCTCAAATCAGGATATTGGCAAGTGCCAATGGACGAAGAAAGCAAGGAGAAAACTGCTTTCATATGCCAAGAAGGGCTTTATCAATTTAAAGTCATGCCCTTTGGCCTAAAAAATGCGCCAGCCGAATTCCAGCGTATGATGGAAAGAGTTTTGCATCCATATGTTTGGAAAATCTGTCTAGTTTATATAGACGATATAATTGTGTTCTCAAATACGTTTGAGGAACACTTAGTTAATCTAGAGCTAGTCCTGCAAGCTCTAAGAAAGGCTCATTTGACCTTGAAGCCGGAGAAGTGCGAATTCCTGCCTGAGAGAGTTCATTTTTTAGGACACATCTTAAATTCGGATGGAGTTTCCCCAGATCCGAAAAAGGTCAAAGCTATAAATGATTTCCCATTCCCAGAGTCTAAACGTAAACTGCATAGGTTCTTAGGTATGTTGCAGTGGTGTAAAAAATTCATACCGGGTTTGGCTAAACACGCCGAACCGTTGTACAAACTAACTGGGAAGAACTGTGTTTGGGAAGTCACGGAGGTTCACCATCAGGCTTTTAGGAGCCTGAAAGAAGCACTATTGTCAGTGCCATTCCTTAGGTATCCGGTTTTGGACGGGTCTGCGGACTTTGTCCTTCAGACAGATGCCAGTGGAACGGCACTAGGAGCAGTTCTTTACCAGGAGACCAAGTCAGACCGCTGGGTAATTGCTTACAATAGCAGAATTTTAAAAGCGGATGAGAAAAAGTGGTCAGCCACGGAAAGGGAGTGCTTGGCAATTGTGTATGGCTTGAAGTTATACAAGCACTACTTAGTAGGTCATAAAGTGATCATAAGAACTGATCACAAACCTTTATTATCTATGAAGGTCAATGCAATGACCAATGGTAAGTTGAAGAGATGGTACTCATTCATCTCTCAGTTCAACCATAAATTAGAGTATGTGCCTGGAAAACAAAATGCCATGGCAGACTTTTTGTCCAGGATGGATGAACCAGACGATCAAGCAGAAAAGATACCGCCAAAGTGGGAACACATGTTCTCAAAGGATAAACGAGAGTCTGAAAATCTGAAAGATCTTGAGGCACAACTAATTGAGAAAAAACATCTCAATTTAGTAAAGAGATTCAGAATTCTGACAGATCGGAATCCTGAAGACGGTACTCCGTTACAGCCGGAGCCAAAAGGTAAGAAGAATCAGAGGACTGATATGAGTCCGAGATTCACCCAGGTTTATCCAGAAGATTCTGAGGGTGATTCAGAATCAAACTCGCCTGCAGACTTGATAAATGCCGTAACTACAAGGAGCATGGCGAAAGAAGCGGACAAGAATAATCAGGCTCAAATCCAGCCTGATGGCAATCAGGTCAACGAAAAAGTAAGTAGGGGGAACCAGGACAAAAGTAAGGAAAAAAGAGTAACCTGGTTATACCCAGAAAGGGAACAAGAGTTTACTTTGGCAGACCCAAAGGAGAATGAATTACCAAAAGGGCTAATTAGAGATGATCTGATGGCCCTCTTGCAGAGAAAAGATGAGGTACTACAACCATACTTTGATAGATTGGGTCCAAATGGGACAACCAAGTATCATAGTGGATTTTATATCCAGAATGACGTGTTATACCGCGAAGCCGGACAGGGATCGGATGATCAGGTGGTCGTCCCATCCTGCCTTAGGGACAATACTTTGCACCAGTACCACGGTGCCGTAATGATGACTCATCAGGGGTTCAAACGGACCCTTGCTATGATTAAGAAACGGTTCTGGTGGCCTGGAATTGAAAAGGATGTCAGGCACTGGATCAAGTTTTGTCCAGTTTGTCAAATGGCTAATCAGGGAAACACAGAAATTCCGCCACTGATACCAATTATTCCACAAGGTCCTTTTGACATAGTATCAGTGGATATCGTGGGTATTTCTCCACTCAGTGAGAAGAGACCGTATGTCATAGTCTTTCAAGACTATTTTACAAAGTGGGTTGAAGCTGAACTGATCCCGGATCAGTCAGCTAGCACCGTTGTAGATACTTTTCTACAAGCCATTGTATTCAGGCACGGGACTCCACGGAGATTACTCAGCGATAGAGGAGGTTGTTTTACCTCAGATCTAATGAAGGAGATCTGCAAGTTATTGGAGTGTCAAAAAATTTTTACAACAGCCTACCATCCACAAGGAAATGGTATGGTAGAAAGGTTTAACCAGACACTCATCAAACAGCTCAGAAAGGTGGCCATTGAGGAAAAAGATAACTGGCCAAGATACTTGAGAGCCGTGGTGTTTGCATATAATGCCACACCACATGCAGCCACGGGGCAATCCCCATTTTCGTTGCTTAGAGGTCATGAGGCAACCTTCGGGTTAAACTCATCGAAAGCATACGATATTGTAATGCCAGACAGCAATGCTGAGGCATACAAATTTGTGTTGACCAATCATTTAGTCAACCTTTACGAGGATATTGCCAAAAATATCCAGAGTGCTGCCGAAAAATCGAAGAAATACTTCGATAAAAAGTCCAAACAAAATGGATTTAAAGAAAAGGATTGGGTTCTGCTCAAAGTAGATAAGCAGAAAAAACTAGGACTACCATGGTCCGGTCCGTTCATCGTTACGGACATTTCGCGAGAAGCAGAGAACGTTGTCACCATTGTGCATTGGGACAACCCGCTAAATCGCCAAACAGTTTCAATCAGCAGGTTGAAACATTTTCGTTACGAGACCACTAGGGTCTTGCCGCGAATAGCGCGAGCCAATCAGGAAGCGCCACGTGACGAAAATACGTCACTTTCCAATATGGCACAAACAGTTACGACTGGAGCGCCGATTCAAATGAAATCATTTGAAAATTCGCTCAAGGCGAATCTATGCGCGATCTCGCGCTGATTTTTTTTATTTTATGTACATATCTCGCGCGTGTAAGTACTAATTTTAATTAAAATTGTATTAATTTGTAATATTGATCGCGTTTATGTAGTATTCGTGTTAATTTTGTAAATTTTTCATATTAATTTCAGACTTTGGGAAAAATTCTTCGGAATTTTAGACCAAAGTGGCAACCCAAAAATTTCCGACATTTTTTCCAAAAAATTAATTTTCAAATTTTTCATTTTTTCAAAATCAAACTATAGCTGCCCCGCTTATCTGAATTCTAAACTTCCATCGGAAGGAAGAAGGAAAATATTCCCCGAATCGCGATAAAAAGGAAATTAGCAAAATTGCTAGATTAAACTTTTTCAGCGTTCAAAAATTTTAAAAAATTATAAATTTATTCGAAAAGAAAAACATTTCGAAAAGAAAAGAAATGGGAAAAGGCGCGCGGAACCACCAACAAGCTCCGACGCGCGAGTGGTCGCACACAGAGCGCCACGTTGAATATGGCAGGGCCCAGCACCGCCAAGACAACCGTTTTTTCTTCATCGACGGTAAGTTTCAAACTTATTTTATCAAATATTCTTGGAAACCGCAGGTAATGCCCAGAAGTCACTGGAAGACCAGCTCGGCGCCCCAAAGGGCAGACGAGGTTAGGACTTAGAGGGAACGAAAAATGGGAGTACTGAGAAGCGGAAGCTCGAAGCCAAGCAGGGAATTTCCAATTTGGAAATATACCTGATACCACCGAGAGCTATACGATTCAAGGGAAACCTAGAACCTTGGGTTCAGCCCGTTTTAAAGTTTTATCATTCAAAAATTTATCAAAAATTATTTATTTTCAAATCAAACCAAACCATATCACTTTTTCGATATAAAATTCATTAAAAATTATCAATTTTGAGCGCTATAAAAATTGTAAATACAGCGCCATAAATGGAGCGTAGTTGGTCGCTCAAGCAGCTGGTCAGAGATTGGTGTCCGATCAAGTGGTGGACAATCGGATCAGGTCTACCCTCCCCAACATATAGAGGTAGCAAGGGTAAGATTTGGTAAGGTGTTAGTTGCCTACCAGCTCAATGTTTGTATATCAGTGGCTCACCTAACAACCTGCACTAAACTTAATTTTCTGCGAAACTTAACCCGCTTGGTGTTGTGGTGCTGGTGTAGTATAGACCCGAAAATGCGCTGAAAAAAGGGGAATAAAACACTAAAATTAATAGTACTTTATGTTTAGATTATAACGTCAAACGGGCCGTACGAATCCACGAACTGGATCAGTGGTTTAAAGCCACATTTGGGTACTGGCCGGCCAATCCCAAGGAACCTCGAATGGTAGACATCGGGAAGGTCAGCCAGGTACTCCATTTTATCCGAGAAGTGTCAATCTTCAGAGGACAACCAGTTTGTGGCTTCGACGTTGAAAAAGTCAACCAGGATAAGGTCGCCGCCTTGTTCAAAACAAGGGAGGTCGACAATCCAATGGGAAAGCAGTTTGCCCGATATATCAGCTTCGCGCTAACGAATGGTCAAACCTACGTTATTGATACAACGTCGATGATGATCAAAGAGTGGACCAGCCTCCACGACTTCTTGAACTCCGACATGCTCTTCGCCGGATATGCCGTACTGGAGGATCTGGTGAGTATCTATAACGTTTGTGGCGCAGGGCGAGATAATAAGGACAGGGACAAAACTGTCCCCTTACGGGAATTTCTAAGGAAGACCAAAGGTCGATACTTTGACTTAGACCGTTTCGCCCTCACCATGGTAGGAGTAAACCTGGAGAAAAAATGCTTTCAGACAGGTACATGTCCCGAAACCTTTCGGTTAAAGGGACTGTTCACGGAATTTTATTTGATAGACGTGGGCCCCTACCAATATGACTTTTCGTTAAAAGCGAACCGTGATCGGTTTGCCAAAAGGGGTATATTGCCGGAAGAGCTCAGATACGCCGCTCTAGACGCATACTACTCCTTATTGGTCATGTTTGCTGCCATTCACTATGGCATGGCCGATCAACTGCTTATGCAAATGCAGATTTTCGACCATGACAAGGTGGATCCCAAACAGATCAACACCATTGCCCTCCATTTTTATCAACAATATCTAATGATTCCGGGCAATGTGAATCGAGAAATGGGGCTAGGTACCCCAGTAATGGAAACCGATCAGGTTCAACCAAACATGGTCTATCACATGATGAAGTGTGAGATGTATAACCATTGGGTGGTGCAGATGCAGGGAAATAACACAGGTTATTATACCGCGCCCACGGAGTGTAATCCAGTCCGTCCGCAGGGAGTTCAGTTGCCAAGTGGTTTCTACCCACTACTTCCAAGAGATAACAAACCACTGAAGGACGACGGATACACCACAGATAGCGATCCCGACGAAATCCAGGACGTCCAGATACCAGACTGGGTAAATATTTCAAAAGATATCCTGGAAAATCTCAAGTCAGGCGGAGCCTACTGGGATTTAGACGGGAAAATTTCGTTAACGTTGTACGAAAACGCCAAGCTATACTGGCAACAAGCCGGGAAGCCAGATACCATTCCACAAGAGGTGTTTTCCTCTAATAACCACTACCCAGTGGGTATCGAGGGCCTAGACAGGCCTATAAGACCAATTTTTACACGCCAAACTTGGCAAAGATTTCAGGTATGCTGGATGAGCGAAACTTCCCAGAGTTAGAGGTCATCTGCAAATTTATGCCATTGGCTTATCATTTGGCATGGCCTCATTCTAGAGCGGAGTGCGACTACGAAACTAGCGCTCTGCTAAACTATAACTTTCTAAATAGTTATACTAAAGAGGGCCAGGAAATGATAAAGAAAATGTCCTGGAAGTCAGGCGACCGCCTGGCTTACTATTTAGAATTAGCAGCGACGCTACCGCCGTCGGAACCCCGCTTTCCATCTAAAAAAGGGGTATACGCATGGCAGAATCGGTTCGGTTTTGTCCCGCTACGATTTCGAGAAGCCGAGGAGATTCTACAAATTGGCGACGACAAATCGTTATTGAAGGACGGAGCCTACAAGGTAAATCCTTATTTCTATGTAACTTTTTACTACGTAGGCTTCGAGACTTTAACGCCGGGACTGCGGTATCCCATGACGGAAGACGCATCGCCAACCGACTACCCGATTACCTACGCACCGAGAAATCCGCTCGAGCTCAGACCGGAGTTTGTCAGCAAAAGCTTCCGGGAGAGAACAATCGCTTCGGAAATGCCCGGGTATACACTTACATATACCCCAGCCGGTGAGTTAATTTCTAAGGTACCGCTAAATCGTCCCTCAACTTCCCAAACGGCGCAAGCCGGAGGGACGGGACAGGTCAAAGCCCAGCCGCAGGCGCTAGCGCCAGTGGTCAAAGCTACACCAGCTTTGGACACTGCTGCTACGCAGGCAGCTGCAGTAGTTGTCGTGGTGCCGCCGCCAATCCAACCAGCGGTGGCACAGCCGACCCAAGTACCTCAAGTACAACAACCGGCCGAGCCTGAGCCCGAGGTAGTCACCATAATGCAATCAGTACCTCCAGCACCAGCTGTTTTGCCGGCTAAAGTAAAGCAGCTGTTGCCGAAGATACGGAATTCAGACTCTGAGTCCAGTTCGGAGGAGGATGTAGAAGAAGAAGAAGAGGGTGAAATCCTCGAATCTGAGGGCCAGACATCAGAGAATAAGGATGCGATGGAGGCCAAAACTCAGAAACAGGCTCTTGAGGAGGAAAAAATCCAGACTCAAATTGACGAAGCAGTCACCAAAATGTCAGGGATCGATGTCAGACTGGAGAAGATGCAGGAAGCATCCCAGGAGATACCTGTGAAGGCCAAAGATCCTAAGGATCATGACCGTCAAGCGAAGCAAGAGGCCTTACAGGCCAAAATTCAGGAACAGAGAAGGCTGACGCAGCAGGAATTCCTGCGTCAGAGGGCAATCCAAAGAAAGCTGAAGGAGCAGGCACTAGCCGACGATAGCTCAGATTCAGCCATTGCAGCGACAGAGCTGATGCGGAGGGGAAGAATTGCCGAGGAAGGTATTCCTGGAATTTATTCCCCAGACAAAGTTCAGCAGATGTTAGCTGAAGGGATGTCGGAAAAATTTATCCGACACCTAGCCAAGGAAAAGGTAAGGCGAAGAAAGAGGATAGGTAAGGCCAAGCGACGCAGACTTGCAGCTCAGGGACAGCAGCAACAAGGAGCGGCCGCCACCGGATCCGAAAACGACGCCTACGATACGGCCGAAGAAACGACGACCCCACAATACTCGACGAGCCAAAAGTCGAGATCGGAGACTTCAAAGAGTCAGACGAGAACGGAGACTTCAAAAAGTCAGACGCGAACGGAGACCTCCATAGGCCAGACAAAATCGGATAGGACAACAGGGTCCACTGCGACAACTTCGTACACTCAGACGCGAACGGTATCGAAAACCGGCGGAGAGGTTAGTACTACTTCTGGCAAAAGTAAATCCATGCCCTCCAGCTATACCGCAAGAAGTAGCAAACCTGCGGGAAGCGTATTGGTGAAGCCCGATCTTGAATCGGAGGAGAAATTGATCAAGAAGGTCAAACTGAATGTGGTAACTAGTAGACCCGAAAGGGAACCACAGCAGTTTGTCACTCCTGGTCAATTGGCCGAAACTCTGATTGATTATTGGGAGTGGCAACGGGAACAAAGGCGTTTAATTGGGCCGATCTCATTTGAAAATCCAGAGGTCGCCAATTACTTCGCCTTTGATCGGCAAGAACGGCCGATAATTTACAGAATGGTCAATGATGCCATGGCCGAAATTCACGAAAATTACCGCCAGCAATTCGAAATGCAAGGCGGATTTATGTTTGACGGAGAGCGCATCCCTGAGGAGATCTGGGAATGGATAATTTTAATTCTCATCCCCAGATGGCTTCAGGACTACGATGCCTCAGACGTCTTTACGGCCATTAGGTACATGACCCTAATGATTTTTCTTCAGTTGGACTTCGCTCCGATCACGCCAACGGCAATTGGTAGGTGGTACGCCCAGGCGTGTTCGTTTGGGAACAGACAACTAGTCGTTGAGGCCCAGGGAAACCGCGTAGACGATGTCTACATTGCAGCCTTTAATCAGTATATTTTTATGGGCTCGCAAAGGTTAAACCAGATGGGTGTTAAGAGGAAGGCACCAGGCGATGACAGGTCGCAAGCTGATAAATTTCAGCGAACGGCTGCCAAGAGCCCAAGTAAGTTCAAGGTGCCTAGACTCCCTCCGGCTAAGAAACAACCACCGATGATACAACAATCATCGGCTACGACCAGCCAGAGGTCATACAGTGAAGCTGCTAGCACTTCTTACAAAAGTCCGCTTTCTCGGTCAAAATCAATCTCATCAAAATCTCTTAATTCAACTTACCGGACACAAAAACCACAACGCAGCAGCTCCACTAGCAGTGGTCAAAGGCAGCAGGGGAGAGACGATATGTTCTCAAACCCGGCCCCGTACAGGGCTAGACCGGGGTATGACCAAGGTCAACCCAGGGGAGGCTTCAGAGGGCGCCCTCAGCGACCTTACAGAGGCCGAGGAACCTGGCAACACCAAGGTCAAGACCCGGATGCTCAATTCCATAATCCGAATTTTATGCCGCTAGGTAGGCGCGGCGGAAGCCAACAAGGCCAAAATCGAGGCCAGGATGGAGGTCAGACCCGAGGCCAACCAGGTCAGAGGGGGTACTATCAAGGTAGACCTCGAGGAGGTTACCGAGGCGGCGGGCAGCAGCAGTAAATAGCCGCAAAAAATTTTGGCCCAAAAATTTCTTTTTCGCACATATATTTTTACTTATTTCATAAAACACAAAACCCAAAAACACTAATAAAATAACAAAAAATCCAAAAAAATCAAAAAACAAAAAATCCAAAAACATTATTTTCGGTGCTGCTGGCCATCAAAAATCTCTTTTTTGACAAAACCGGTGCAAAAACGCAACCGTAAAAAATATTTTAACTTTTGGCCACATTTTTGCTCAAATTTTTTAGCGCATTTTAAATTTTGTGATATCCGTACAATCCCGCGTCGTCTTTTTGTATCGCCATATAATCTCGTATTTTAGTTTAATTTAGAAAAAATAGAGACGCGGGAAGTCGATTTGCATGCGGTTAGACCCACGGCCAACGAATTAACACAGCATGCAGACCGAGCGGCCGAGCCCGAAGCCGACCACACATCCGGCACCGACGTTTACGTCGGACTCCTTAGGGCAGGAGGTTATTCCATCAACGCCGAGGTCAAAATGGACGTCACTTGCCAGCCATTGCGGCGAAGCCCTTGGTATTCGTTGTGTCCAACGACCAGCACGGGAGTTCTATTAGGACAGACTGTGAAACGGGAGTCCGGTGAGACAAACTGTTTATCAGGAGTCAGCCGGAGTTGTAGATTTTTTCTTTTTGATTAATTCTTTTAATGCCGGGGTAACCCGGCCAAAAGTTTTTTTTCTACCTCCCGTAGGTCGGTTTCGACGCGCGAGGGATGTTGGGCACCCTGTTGATGCCAATTCGTGTGGGGAAATCGACATGCAAATCGACGAAAGGGACGACCAGCAGCGCAGACATTTGCATAGAATGGAGCGCCAAAGAAAGACGAAAAATGAAAGTGAAATCATTCTTCACTTAATATCGTTTTTATTATATTTTTGGTATTTTTGCTGGCCTCCCCAAATATAACTTTCCCAGCAACTTGTTTTGTTTATGAGTATTTCACTGTGGTGTACCCACATTCGTTTTACATATTTCGTCGGACTTATTGCTTACTATATTCGTTTATTTGTTTAGATTATTCGCATCGACGAAGGCGGAGGGCCAGAGGCCCAGGCGCCGGCTTATATCAAGTAAGTTTTGGGAAACCCCTTTCGGGTTATACCCAAGTAAGTTTATCCCTGAGGGGATTCCTTGTCTCATCTAGGAGACTGCGGAGGTCTTTGGTAAGGCCCCCGTATTTAGAACAAAGTTTATCTTTGTTGTTGTAGGTCTGGGGATTAAACGGACTGTTGCACAGATCACCGAGGCTTAGCCAAGGTATCAGTTCTAACAGGTCAGTTCAGACCCAATCTTTTCTTACGCCTCTTAAGGAAAGACCTGCACAACACATACTCACTTCAGGAGTAACTAAAAATGAGGTTTAAGTTCGGGTTTGGGAATTGCAGATATTTTTATGTTTATTTGCTTTAGAGATAGGAAAATTATGCGAAAATTTCAGTGCAACCCGACAGCTTGGGCTGGGGATAATCTCGACATTGAGCTTGTTATAATCCTGATGACATTCAGATTATACCAAATTTGAGATCAAACCGAGTCGCCTTCTTGTTTGAGATTATCTTGAGCTCGAGCTCGGACCCCTTCAGTGCAACTGGGCCTTGGTTACAGTCATTGGGCACCGATCTGCAAATGGGAGAACAGGGTAAAGCATACAGAAATGCTCCTGATTCATCCATGCCTGTTTTATGGTGTGCACCAAATCCCGTACCCGGTTCTCCGCGACTCTACTCGCACTCCCACAGCAACACTACGACTTTTTTGAAAGCAGGATCAGAGCGACAAAGATGGGAGAAATTGATTCCCATTTGCAATCCCGCAAAAAGCACTCTTTCTGCAAATTTCAGTTCCAAAAACTGTGAATGATGCTATTTTGTTGAATAGTTAAATAGAAGAGAATAAATTTGTTTATTGGTTGTAATCAGTAGAATTTACAGAGTGAATTCTATGCGATATGTTACATAAAATGAGTGAATTGAACATATCTTGTACAATCGATTTAGTTCTAAGAATACTTTGTGCAGTAGCTTTTTTCCTAAAAAAGCTGAGTAGAATTTTATGTGCCACTTCCCCACAGTTGATTCCTGTTTTATTGACACTAATTTAGAAAAAACGATCAACACAGTTGGAAGCACACATGTGTGAGGAGAGACATGGGGGTGCAAACTACGCCAAAGGTTTTGAAACTCGAAAATTTGATATGAAAAAAAATTTGTTGATCAAGTTGTTTTGAATTTTTTGTCTCACAAAATGCCAAAACACCAAGGTCCACGTCTGTACCCTCCTAGAAATTTCAGAGATGCACTTGCTTGGTTGGAAAGTGTGTTGATGCACTCAGCTGCAGAATATACTTTTTCACAGACATAGAAAATTTTTTTGAGAAAGAATGAAAATCCAATATATAGAAAGTGAATTTTTCCCAACCTTGACCCAAGTTCTCAAAAATCTAGTCCACTTCTTTTTCTAGCATGGCAACTATCGAAGCAAGTATATTCTCCTTTTTTCTGATGAATGCGATCACTTTGTTTGCCCATATGCCCGATATTATGCAAAAAACCCGATGGTTCTAGCTCTTACCGTTTTTGCTCTAGAGGGGGGGGGGTCATGAAATTTGAGGGCCAAGTATATTATAGGTTGACGCTATCGCGCCACCTGATTGGATGTTAGAAGACTTTCTGAGACATTTCTTTTCGTTATCAAGAACGAAAAACATTTTTTTATCCCACTTCCTGTCCTGGCTGACCCCCAGCAAAATCCCTATGCTGTGCATGTATGGTCACGGTTTGTTTTTGAATCTGCACAGTCAGATAGGAATTCGAAAAAAATTATCCTTTTCTGATAAACTGGTCGGTTTTACGGTTTGTTCTCAGGATTGGAATTCGTCAGTCAATCGCAACAATCACAAAGATAAAAATAAATATGATTACTCACTCGGTAATCAATCGGTAACGAAACAGAAACCTATTGAAGAAGAAGTATCTCATAAAAAGAAAAGAGAGTCACTGAGCGTAAGTTCGTAAGTTGTCCTTGATTAACATGTGCAACTGCAAATGTAGTTAAAAACATAATTTCGAAAATTATTATGATAGTCAAATGAAAAAGAATTGAAAAAATTAAAAAAGTCAATTATAAAAAAATTACACTCGCAAGTTTAATGAATTTTAAAAATGCACATAAAAATTATCTGAACGATTATTTTCAAATTACTTTCATCATCTACGGAAGTAAATTGATTGATTGGAACAACTTAGTCAGACTATAAAATAATAAATTTTCGGGTTCTAATTAGAGATTACTCACCCAAAGTGGTAAAAAATGGTCAAAAGCGGTATGTTAAGTGCCGAAATTTTACGTGAAAATCCATCAGGCAGGAACATTTTAATTTTTTTGCTGACCCGCTTGACTCCTTTTTAGACTGTGCAATATCTTACCGAGGAGGACGAAGCTGAGCTTTTGGATGACGCGATTCTCAACGAGATGGAACACAAATGCGATTATCGAGAGAATAAAGTACCACTTAATAGAAGTGAGTTCAATCGGACCCGATAACTCAAAAAAATCTACATCAGTTCCATGCATGCACTTAGGAGGGGTCAGGTGAGGGTAAACACTTACCTGAGACTGTGGACACCCCTTGCTGGCCCGAAAAAGGAATCAAACACCCCCTGAACTTTTTCGAAGCCGGTTTTTTTTGATAATTTTTACGTATATTTTGTATAAAAAATATGTGTTTTTTTGTTTCTTTGCTCACCCTACCACTCTCCTATGAAAAGTCCGAGGACCCTCCTACTGGAAAATTATTTTTATGCATGTCTGATCAGGTCTCTAAAAAACATGAATTAGCAAAGCCAAGGTTACTCGGAACATAACTTTCAGAGGTTTCTGAAGCGAAGTTGGAAATATCGTATCAATAAACTTGTTTCTGCAGAAATAAAAAAGTTACTCAAAAACGAACGTAGGAGTAGTTTAACTGGACAAGAAGATGTCATGGAGAGCAGCGGCGACGAAGGAACTCTGGCTTGCTGTGACGATGAAATGCAACAAGTTTCGAATCTATTTTCACCGAGTTCAGCCTATTACGGAAGCCCTATTCACGACCCCAGTTTATTTAACAAGTTGGTATATAAGGTTTTTGATTTTCGACTCTAACAGGGGAACATTATCGAGGAACGTGAGCTTATATTCAGAAAGTGAGCCAAGAAATGAATATTCAGAATCATGATTCAGAGCTTGTAATTATTTGAGCTTGAATTTTGCCTTAAATTTTTAGATGAGAAATTGATCTTTCCACCAAATTTGTACGTTAGGTTTATCAATAAATTTTTTGAGTAGGGCTTGAAATCGTACGACCGAAAAAATTACGGACGTTCCGAAATACCGAAATTGTATTTCCGTTAGAAGACCCATTCATCACTTGATTTTATTTCCGTCGTTCTTCCTGAAATGTGGGGGAGAACATAATGCAATACACAAAGCAATTTTATTAGTTGATCAAAAATGGTTATAAAAAAGTTTCTTACTTGAACTTACTTGAACTTCTTACTTGAACTGAACTAGGTGGAGTTTTACCACTGTTGTGTCAAAAACATATGTGGACTTCCTTGGAATTATCATACTGTTTCCGAGGGTATCACTAATCGGCAGAATCCGCATGCGGATGCCGATGCGGATGGTGGATATGGTCTAATCGGCGGATGCGGATATTGTCGGCGGATATATATCCGCTCTTTTTTGCCGATATTTATGTCTAATCAGTGGATATGGAATCCGCTTTTTCCATGTCTAAAAGGCGGATATGTTTCTCATATTGTGGATATTTCGTTCGAAAACTTCTAATGAGTTGTCGCAGTTGGCAACTTTTTTGGGGGATATGCAAGTCTAAATGACGGATTCTGCAACGTAGTGCGGACACATATCCGCCATCCGCAGAATGTCTAATCAGGGGAAATGTAAGGCGGATATGTGGATATGGATTTTCGACCATTAGGAATTCCATGGACACGGTCACTTTACATGAAAAATTGTCCCGGGTGTAAAAAAACAAATTTTTTTCATTTTTTGGTGGAAGGGGTTTTTGACCATGGGGAATTTATTGAATCCAATCACTTTACACGGAAAGTTGTCCCAGGTGTAAAAAAGCATATTTTCGTCAGTTTTTGGTGGAAGGGATTTTTGACCACAGAGAATTCAATGGATGCAGTCACTTCACACAAAAATTGTTTTGAGTGCAAACAAAAGTATTTCTGCGGGTTTTGGGGTTGGGGGTTTCTTGATCATGGGGAATTCAATGGAAATGGTCACTCTACAGGCTTTCACCGAAACTGAGAATTCATAGCTTTGAGATCGTTTTTACTGCTTCTTTGATGTGAAGATGACCAGATTTAAAACTTCAACGTACTTCCATGAAGGTACATGCATGGTTAAAAAGAACTTGGTTTGTTCATGCATGGTTAAGAAGAACTTGGTTCAAAGTTCCAAAAATTCACTTTTGTTATACTGGATTTTCATCCTTTCTAAAAAACCTAAATATAGTCCACTTCTTTTTCTAGCTTGGCAACTATCAAAGCAAGTATACTCTTTTTTTTCTGCCGAATCCAGGGATTTTGGAATAAACTGGTATGAAAGGAGTTGAAAATAGAGAAGACAGACAACCTATTAAATTACAATTGAGTAGTGTAATTCTAATGTACATTTTATTTATCAACACAGACAAAAAACACATATATTAAAAAACAACAAGCAAAAAAACCAATGTTTACAACAATAACACAGAAAAACAATTATTACAACAAATGCTAATAAAAATAAAAACAGTTATGTACAACAAACACTATTAACAAATATGTATACAATGAACTACGATTTAACAAACAAAATTTTGATTTTTGAAAAAATTTTAAAAATTTTGGATCAGGACCATGACTGAGATGCTAGGATAGGAGTTCTGTGCTCCTAAACTCGACATTAGGTTGAAGACATGAGTTTAAGTGATTTGGGCCTTTTATACCTGCTGATTAGGGTTTTGCAACCCTAGGCGGATATAAAAGGCAGATGATATGACATTTGAGGCAGTGGAATGATGGAAAAAGCGACGAGAACAGTGTTTTTGGTATTTTTGAGGTTTTAGGACGTGCCCTATCAAAATTCAAAGGAAATTTAAATTTTTAAATTTTTTTTTAAATTTTATATTTTTTTTCAAAATTTGAAAATTTTCAAAATTTTGGATCAGGACCATGACTGAGATGCTAGGATAGCAGTTCTGTGCTCCTAAACTCGATATTAAGTTTAGGACATGAGTTTAAGTGATTTCCTCCTTTTATATCTGCTGATTAGGGTTTTGCAACCCTAATCGGCGGATATAAAAGGCGGATATGACATTTGAGGAGGTGGAATAATTGAAAATGCAATTAAAACAGTGGTTTTGATATTGTAGAGGTTCGAGGCCATGCCCTAACTTACTTGAAAAAAATTTGAATGTTTAGAATTTTTTTAAATTTTCGAAATTTTAAAAATTTTCTAGAAAATTAAAATTTTTTTGTGTTAAATTGTAGTCCATTGTATACATGTTTGTTATTCGTGTTTGTTGTACATAACTGTTTTTATTTGTTATTTAAATTTAGTGAAACAGTAAAAAACGATCTGAAAGCTATGAATTCTCACTTTCGATAAAAGTGTGTAAAATGACCATTTCCATTGAATTCTCGATGATCAAGAAGGCCCCAAACCGAAAAACCGCAGAAATACTTTTGTTTGCACACAGAACATTTTTTTTGTGTGAAGTGTGTGGTCAAAATTCTCTGTGGTCAAAAACCCCTTCCACCAAAAAATGGCGAAAAAATGCTTGTTTACACCTGGAACAATTCTCAGTGTAAAGTGATTGGATTCAATAAAATTGAAAACCCTTTCCACCACAAAAACATGGAAAACGATTGTTCCCACCTAGCAGAATTTTTTGTGTATAGTAAGTGCATTCATTGAATTCCCCGATGTCTAAGACCCTTTGCCCCGAATAATGACACAAATTTGCTTGTTTTCACCCAAGATACTATTTTGTGTAAAGTGATGCATCCATTGGATTCCCTGCAGTCGGAAATCCCTTCCACCAAAATATTACAAGAAATGATTGTTTACATGCTGGATAATTTTTTTGGGTAAAGTGAGTGCATTCATTGAACTCCCCATGGTTCAAAACCACTTGCCCCAAAAAATAACGAAAATATGCTTGTTCACACGCAGGACAATTTTTCATGTAAAGTGATCACGTACATCCAATTACCAATGGTCGAAAACCCATATCCACATATCCTCTCTACATTTCCGCCGATTAGACATTCTGTAGATGGCAGATATGTATCCGCCCTCTTCTCCCAAATCTGCCTTTTAGACATGTGTATCCGCCAAAAAAGTTGCCAACTCTGGCAACAAATTCGGAAAATTTCGAATAAAATATCTGAAATCTGCAAAACATGTCCGCCTTTTAGACATGCCGATGGCAGATCTCCACATTTTTGGTGTCCACCGATTAGACATCAATATCTGCTCAGAAAAGGCGGATTCTGCCTTTCTCATCCGCCAATTAGGGAGCAGGTATGCGGATTCTGCATCTGCCATCCATATCCGCATCTGCCGATTAGACCATATCCATCATCAGCATCCGCATGCGGATTCCGCCGATTAGTGATACCATGTTTCCGACCAATAATTGAAGATGTTTCAGTTTTTGTGTGTTACGAATAGACTCTCAAAAATTGTAATTTTGAAGTTTCTACTTTGTGGAGGTCTCTGTCATTACATTCTGTTCTTGTAAATCATAAAAGAGTAGGTGCTGTATTCTATATTTTCCCTTTCCACTGAACCACGACATGAAGCTGAAAAGTTACGACTTGAGAAAAGATTTTGAGGGTCAAATCTCAGAAGGTGGAGTAAGCAAATTCCGAGCAGTTTCGGAGCAACAATGGAGTAAATTTAGAGCAAAAAGTGTGCAATTTTTGGTAGATAAACTGTTTGATGTCACAGAAGGCGGAGAAAGTTAGTTCGGAGCGTTCTTGGAGCAAAACCAGTGCAAAATATGCCGAGATTTACTTCATGGAGCAAATATAGGAAAAGTCAGTAGATAAACCATATGAAGAAAATATCTAGGAGCGATCTTGGGGTATTTTTCATATCCTCCCAACTTGCTCCGCCGTCGTATCACAGAATGTGGAGCAGCAAATTCACAAATCTACTTCTGCTCCGTCCAGAAGTAAATCTTGGTACCAATTTCTGCAACTTTACCCCATTTTCGCTCTGAGAAGTTTCTCACTATGAGATAGAACAAAACATCTAGGAGCAGAAGTGTAGCAGTTACTCCACTATTTCTCCTGTATTTACTTTTACTCCACCCCTGCTCTAACTTTGTTCTGACTTCTATGATTTGGATCTGAGTTAATAACTCGACAGTAAAAGTTTTTGCAAGGATGTTTTTTTGTTTTTTTTGCAAGGATGCAATGAAGACTACCTATTGACAATTTAAACTTTAGTGGCTTCATTACAAATTTAAAGTTTAAAGAATTCCATGGAAATAGGCTACACATAAGGTCGGAAGGGTTCCGCAAAACAATGCTAGAATGCATTTTGGTCTGTTTGAGTTGACGTGTTTTATATTTGCAATACGAAATAGAAGCCGAGGTTTATATGCATAATCCAAACAAAATTCAATTTGGTCGGATGTTAAAAGCTAATCTCCGAAAACCTGTGAAAAGTAAGTATTTTCTGTGGAGTATTTTCTGATATTTTCGACTAATTTTTCAATTTTATTAATTATAATTTTCACCTAATTTCGCATAGCTTTGGTTACGAACCAGATTTATGCATTTGTGTAACATTCAGGTATCCGATGATTATCGTATCTCCGCAAGGAACTATTGCTGTATATCTAAGAGAAAGTTGCATCGTCGAAATGACGGTGAATAGGACTTTAAGAGTAGAATGTCAAGGTAAATTTTCGGCTGCTTCCAATTGGCAAGGCAACACGAACGGTATTCTACATGCTGACGCCCGCATACTTCAACAAGATACTAGAGTTCAATGCTTATTCGGCAAAAATAAAGTTGCTTCTTTCGGTCCGCAAGTGAGCTGCGTTTCGTATTAGAATACTGTAGAATAATTTTTAGGCGGCGCATTTCGAATGTACTGTATGTAGATGACCAATTGCCTGACTTACTGTTGAACTGAAATATTCGTGAAAGAATAATGGGAAAATTCCGAAAACTTATTCGTATCTGGACACCATGTACATACTAACACAAACACTGCACACTTCTGAACTACAGCTGTATCATTCTAATACATACAAACGATCTGGCCAATACATTTTTCCATAAGCGATAATTGTGACTTATTTGCTTAATTTAGTTTTGTTAGGATTCATTTGAAACGTAGCTAATCCTGTATTGTGAAGGAGTTACGCGATTCAATTTTGTTGATATTCTTGAAACTTCTTTGGACTGTGACTAACTTTTGTTCTTCCTGCTGCAATTTCTCGGTTCTGTAATTTTTCAGGGCGTCATTGTGAATATGAAACCATCGACTACGGCTTACGTGGTCAGTTCTACTATGTTCAAGGGTACGACGGCCATACCCGCCTCGTCCTTACGTCTGCCATCGATGGACTATGACTTTACTATGGCCGTTTTTTATAGTCAACCTAATAACGTGGCTCATGTAATCATAATGTTTGACTTATATTAACTCTTTGTTATCATTCTCGAAATTCACAAATCGCTTAGTTAGGTAAAGCTTACGTAATTACATATTCATGTTTTATAATTATTCATCGAATAGCGGAAAAACGTTGTAACGAAGTGCAAATTTTCTCATAGTGTAGTCTGATAGTTTAAAATTCATAGAGCCTTGTTCACGTATGGCGTAAAACAGTTTGTCGAAAAAGATTACTCGGTCGGCATCCCTAACTTTCAAAACAAGCTGTTTTTCAAGCCTTACGATTTCGATTCTGGATTAGAAACTATTCAAGGACCGAAAAATAATTTTTAGGCTTTGGCCTGTTGCCAAGAAATTATTCGCCGTAATGCTAAACATTTCGAACGTCAAGACGGCTCTCTGTCGGTCAACATAAATGGCGTGAATATACGTCAGGATAGATTCGGCAACGTTAGCGTTAATTGTCGACCTAGGACCATTTTACTTTCGCCGCAAAAGAATACGGTTAGCGTACGGACGCATTTCGTCGATATGGCGATTCAGGTAAACATCAGGAATCATCGATTAGACCGGCATAACAGTGAGAAGAGGTCTTCTTTTGAAGTTTCGATCACTCTTAATATTCACAGACATAGACGAAACCTAGGAGATTTTCAACCAATCTCGAGCTCAAAGATAATCTCGAACGAAAAAAGCAACCACGTCAGCTTCAGATGTTGCACTAACATGTCAATGGTATCAATAGTGTTTGCTATAATCTCGATGACATTAAAATTATCCCCATCTCAAGTTGTTGGGCTGCACTATTTTCTCAAATTTTTTTATTTCTAAACTGCAACTCCTGAACCTAGACTTAGACCGTAGTTAGTAGTAGCTAATTCTACGCCTGATGTGAGGATTGTTTGTTCTGCAAGATAAAAATCTTGACGCTGTTGTTCATTATCATGATTAATTAAAATATCTGTGATTGAGTTTCACCATATCGACTTCACAATTTGAATAATTTTATAAACATGATGGATTATAAAACCACTGTAACTTTCAAGGCAAAGTGTATACGGCATTTTTTTCTAATTTGGTAGGGCTTGTGACTATGGCAGTGCTCCTGCATCCCAATCGTTAAATTATTATGAATCGATGGAGAATTGTCACGTATTTTGATCTAAAATTCAGTTGTTGATTTTTTTGGAAGGAGTAGACAGTCTTGTATTGTTTATATTCTCCAATGACCTGAAAACTCTGTAATAAATTTAAGCATACATGCACGTGGGGGGGCGGGATTGGGGGGGGGGGGGGTTTGACCCCCAGCACATTTTTATTGACCCCAGCAGATTCTTGCTGACCCCCAGCAGATTTGACTCCCTAGTTGACGAAGTAAAATGATCAAGAGAGAAGAGAAAGTCGTCATAAAAATGGAAATGATCCTTTAGTTTAGCAATTTTTCTAAATAAAGCATACTTGATTCAGGGTTCATACACAACCTGGAAAACCTGGAAAACACAGGGAATTTTTTTTCAGGTCTGGAAAACCTGGAAAACACAGGGTATTTTAAGGAAAAATGAATATTTTGTTTTGAAAATTACAGGAAAATCGTCAAATTTTTTCGCCGCGCTGCGGCGAGTTTCCTTATTCGACTATGCACATTGAAAGTGAGATTTCTCAAAATCATCGAGTATTTGAGATCGTTTTTTTAGTTTTTCAACTTCGATTTTTAATTTAGCCTTTATATTACTATGTCAAAGTCAACGTTTCAATTGGATTGTAAGGGTAATATTCGAGAAAACATTCAAACTCCTCATTTATGCCAGAAAATTTTAGACTAATCAACAGAATGTTTTCGGCTATATAGAGCATTCATATTTGCGAGCGAAAAAAATCGAGTCTGGTCAGGGTTTTTTTAGGTCAATTAGGAGCCATTGCTTCTAAAAATTCTGATTGACTCCTAAAAATTTAGGGGCACAAGCGAACATGGCTTATAAAAATCAGAGCCTAACAACCCTTACGTTTAGGTGAGTTTCCTGTCCAGAGATGCATTCTTCTGCGTTTTTAAGAAAACATATTGAAAATTTTCCGGCGCTTCGCGCCGATTTTCAAATCACTTATGATTCTTATTATCATTTCTGTCGTGCGGTTGGAAAATGTCGGCCTAGCTTACGCTGGCTTATAGCTTTTAAACATCAACATGTTATGGATGAATGTTTGACCTTGTATTGTTTTTTCACATATTTGACTAAAACCTAGATTTTTCTAGATTGTTTCCACAAAATCGTTTTTGGTTCTTTAGAATTTTCGACTTTCGTGAAGATAACTTTTTGCACTTGGAAAATGATTAAGCGTGGGACAATAGCAGAGGTTCTTCTGTCTGAAAAAGTCATTCAATTCATTGCTGCTAGCCTAATTTTTGAATTTTAGTTTGCCTGACTGAAAACATGTTGAATTCATTGAAAAATTAGACTTTTCAGGCAGGAAATAGATATTAAAAATAGTCATTTTCCAACGATATAGAATATCGAAATCCAAATTTTTTCCGATGCTCTGCACCGCGTTAATTACCGATATCCGAGTCCGAAGTAAAATATCTATCACACTTTTTTATGGTTTATACTTTGGTTTATATATTATCATAAATAATTATGATTGGAAAATTACTGGCTCTTGATATACGAAAACGTTAGGAAAATGTTTTAACGCTTCCACCAATCAAATGGTGAAAAGATCACGATTGATCATCGGTAGCTGCATAAGAATGTGCTGAAAAATTAATTTTCCGACGTTTTAGAGGCCTCGGAATCAAAATTTTTCGGCGCTAGGTTGCGCAATAATTTGAAATAAATTTTTCGATTTAGTACTCTATTTTTGATGATACTTTAGCTCACACATGTTTTTATTATTCAGTATTTTTCTTCAGGATAGTATATTTCATTATTATAAACACCTGGAAAAATTTCATTTGTCAACCTGGAAAACCTGGAAAACACAGGGAATTTTTTTTCTACAACTTTGTATGAACCCTGTTGATTCCAAAAGAGTAACATTAAAACTGTAAAAAGTGCTGTCTAAGCAAATTATTTAATATATCTGACTAGTATAGTTGTGAGAATATGCTGTTTGGATGTTAGAAAACCTTTCGAAGACCTTTCTTTTCATTATCAAGAATGAAAAAAAATTTTATTCCACCCCCCCGTCCTGGCTGACCCCCAGCAGAATTTCTATGCTGTGCATATATGAATTTAAGCCACGCGGTATTGTATAACTGAATACAGAACAGCTTACTAAAAATGCCCCGGTGGAACAGTAAAAAGAATATACTTGCTTGGATAGTTGCCAAGCTAGAAAAAGGAGCGGACTAGATTTTTGAGAACTTGGGTTAAAGTTTGAAAAATCTATTTTTGTAATATTGGATTTTCATTTTTTCTCATTGAAACATTTTTCATTTCTGTGGAAAAGGATATTCTCCAGCTTCATGCTTTTTGTCCTCCCATAGCATTGTATCAACCACAGTAAAATTTTTCTGAATGAAAATTATATGCAAGCTGATGGTTGACATCGCTCAAATGTGGAGAAACGCTAAACCAATAGCAATATAGCATTGTAAATCCTGACTGATCCGAACCTATGCCTCTAACTCTAGCTGAAAAATAATGAGGACTTGGCGTATTATAGTCATTTTGTTTTTTCAGTTTATGCCTGTGATTTAAAGGGCATCATTAACACTAACCCAATCTGAGAATAATCTGAATTTATGGACTGAATTGCTGATCTTCAGTCGTGCTTCATACTGGGTACCCAGGTATTTTTGGTACGTGGATGTACCTAGCTACCCAGTTCAATTTCGAAAATGAATTCTGGGTGCCATCTAGGTATTCAGGTGACCTATTTACCCGAATTTCCAACAAGATATGGTATGGGTAAAACACATGTTTAAGTACTTGAATATAGTACCCAGTTTGGGTATGCAAAATACAGGGTAACATGAATAATTAAAGAATGGATACCCAGGTCATAAGATCTTCAAAGTGCGAGCACTAATCATCAGTTTCAACTAATCACAATGTCGAGATTATTTTCTTGCAGAACTAACAATCCTCGCATCAGGTCTAGAATTAGCTAATACTAAGTTTTAAGCCCAGGTTCTGGAATTCTAGTTTAGAAATAAAAAAATTTGAGAAAAAAATGCAACCCAACATCTTGACATATGGAGATAATCCTGATGATGCCGAGATTATAGCAAACACTTGATATCATTGACATGTTAGTGCAACTGCTGAAACTGAAGTGGCTGTTTTTTTGTTCCACATTATCTTTGAGCTCGATGTTGAACCTTTGGTAGATATGGGTCCTGGTTACAATCATTACGCACTACCTGCAAATAGGGCCACAGGATAAAGCATACAAAAATGCATTTGCAAAGTTTTTGATTCAGCCATGTACATACTACTTTGACACAATTATCATCGCCAAACTTATGTCTCCAGATGGATGCATGTTTGCTTTTATGAGACAAAATTGTATCAGACACGCACATATGAAACACGATTCTCTAATTACTCATCTCGATCTCTGTTAATGTGATGGGCAAACTTGTTCTGCTTTGTGCCATGAAATCTTAATGTGTTATAGTCCTTTTTGATCAACCTCTGCATTGAATTGTATGTCACAGTGAACAAAAAGTATACATATAGTGCCTGTTGAATCAGATCTTATTTTTGAATCTCAGATTTTTTCCTCATCTGTACAATTTTAATGCTTGGCACACAATTGATCTGGTTCTAAGAAGACTTCATGCAGTAGCTTTTTCTCTAAAAAAGCTGAGTTGGATTTTATGCATCAATCACAGTTGATTCATGTTTAATTGACAGTAAATTAAGTAAAATTGTTCTGGGCAGTTGGAAGCAAGCATATGTGAAGGAAGGGTGATGTGGGGTGTATGTACCACCAGAGTTTTGAAATTGGAAGCCTTATCCTGTATGAAAAAATTCTTTAGTAAACTTTCTAGTATTTTTTCTCAAAAAAACCAGGGTCCACCCCTTCTGTTACCACCTTCGCCCAAAATTTCAGATCTGCACATGTGTGGTAGGAAGCAGATTTTTTTTGTAATGGCCCGTTTGCACATGTACAAACGGCAGCCAATATTTCATTTGTACAATTTGTACATAACAAAAATAGGTATAAATAAGTAACCTGTGTTCCTCTACGTCATGGCCAAAGACTAATAACCAAATCAGTGTAATTTTCAAATTTCATTTATAACTACAAAAAAAATTCATTGAAATTGAGCAAAAAATTGAAATTTTCGAGTTTCAAGTCACAAGCATTGTGGAACAAATTTTCTAGAAAATCTATCCAATAGCATAATGAATTTACATTAGATGATAAATCGATGGTCAAGTCCTCTATGATGACAAGTGAAAGCCCAAAAAAGATGTTAATCATTGCGGCGCGAAGTGCCGGGTAATTTTTTTGTCTACTGACATTCGGCGACACTGGAAAAACAATTTTCCAAACATTTATTTCAACAATTAGATTCGAATTTTGTATTCAAAAGTCGTAATTTTTAGAATTTTATTTGAGAAATTTTAAAACCAGTAATCTTATTTACTAACTCTCATGAACTCGGCCGAAAAGATATGAGAGGAAGAGTAGAAATTTCCGACAACTACTTCCATGAAGCTTCTGAATTGATTTTACGTTAATAAGGGAATAATCGCTTCAAAAAGTTTAGAGACTTGAGGTATTGATCTTAGTCAAAATTGTTTCAAGGAAAAACTATGAATCTTCATTAAATATCAAGATAAAATATTGAAGATTATCATTTAAAACACGAGATAATGCATTTGGGATGATGAAAACTATTATACATTAAATGATAGGTGAAGGTAGACATTCAGGGCCCGGTTTCACTACAAAACTCTGTATTAAGAGTAAAATGTCACGAGTTACGAGTGATGTGTTAAGAGAGCTACGAATGGCGGTCTCACCAAAAATCAGAGTTTACGAATAAGGAATTACGAGTCTAGGAGTGCTACGAGTGGCCGTTTCACCAAAAAATAAACTTTACAAGTACGGGCCTACGAGTCATGAGTGGTACAAGCAACGGTTTTTCATCATTTACGACTGTTCAGTTTCACCAAATGAGTTACCCATAACTATGATAATGAGAGGACTCAATTTGATCAGATTTTCACGGACCAAAAGTGGGTCCATAGTACTCGTAGCTTAGTGTTATTTGTGCATTTTTGTCATTTGTTTTCTTTTGTCAACCCGACAAGGAAACTATTATTTGGATACTTTTTCTAAATTACTGAATTTTGGGAGAAAAACAAGCATTTTTGACATTTTCCTGAAAAACCAGAAAAAATAAATTTTTTTATGAAAAACCAATGTGTTCATCGGATTGCCCGTGCGAAAAAACCTTCCCTCCTCTGCCACCCCCCTCTGGCAAAAACCAAGGGCGCCCAAGCCGTGACCTCATAAATCCACTTTGAAGGGTTCCCATTTATAATATATAAAGGGGTGGAGGAACGCCTTCGATTGGCTAGTTTCAGAAATGTGCCACCCATCTTAATTTTTTTGAAGATCGGATCTTGATTTCTTTTAAGATGGGATCTTGATTTTTTTCCGAGATTATGTTGAAAAAATGCGAAGCATTTCAAAAAATTGCGATGCAGGAAAGTCGAACATCGGAAAACTCTCGCATCTTGATTTTTTTTATCATGTGTCTTGAAACTTTTGCGAAGCATCTTGAAATTTTTGCGATGTATCTTGAAAAAATGTTGTGCATCATGTTCGAAGGTAACGATTTTTTCAGGTGGTAACAAAATTGTTCAAGTAAGACATTTTTTCAAGTAATAACGAGTTTTTTCAGATGGCCCTTCTTTCATTCTGTACTAATAACTAACAAAAATGAATAATCTGCATATACATATTAATAATTATTAAAGTTACAACTGGTGCAAAGCGCCCGAAAATTATGACCTTCTAAAATGCACCAGAATGCGTCTTTTCTGTATCTGATCCCCAAAATTTTCTTCCCTAAATGGGGAAAGAACCGTTTGTACATGTACAAATGGCTACCTCAATTTCATTTGTCCCCAAAAATTTTTATTTGCTTCTAGCGAAAAAAACACAGGTTGGCAGTAGAGGTGTATGGAAATAATTTTCGAGGAGGGGAAAGTTTAAGAGCAAAAAATGGATTTTCTAAACCAATTTCTATTTTTCCTAATTTTTGTCAAAAAAAGCTGTTTTTCACAGGCTTCCAGTGGAACAGTTTACTCCCACACCCTATGTGCATCAATGGTCAATAGGTATGCTGATGCACTAAGCTGCAGAACATACTTTTCCACACACATGAACAAACTTTTAATGAGAAAGTGTTATATTTTAAAAAATCATATTTTTTTATTCTGATTAGGAGACTCTCATTTGGTGATCCACCAATAATAGGAAATGATTTTGAGTCCAAAAAGATTTGTAAGCAGGATTTGTTCCAAGAGGTTCAGACCCTAATGAGATGACTCTTACCTGTGTTGGTTGGTGAAAAATCGGGTAAAATTGGCTGTCTAAAAATCGTAAAAATCAGGTGAAAAATGAGGACGAAAAATAGATAATCGAATATTCCATTTCGTAAAATTGGGGATTTCACAATTGGAAATATTAAATAAGGCGGCTGGGCACAAATCGTGGGCTGATTTTAAAGGTGAGGCACCAGAGAAGAATAACTAACTAATTACAAGACATAGGAGAACTGATCACTGACAAGCACTCGGTGCACATGATGCAATTACTACAGTAATTGGGCTGACCCAGTGTATAATACAATAGCATGGTGGAAACATGTGTACCGGTGGTTGTGAAGTGGGCGAGAATGTCTATTGAAGATTGAAACAGAAATGACAACCAAAAATACACTAAAACAAAAATCATGAAAAAGTGTGGATTTTTCAAACTTTTACCCAAGTTCTCAAAAATCAAGTATTCTCTTTTATCTAGCTTGGCAACTATCCAATCAAGTATATTCTTTTTACTGCCCCATGGGGGCATTTTTTAATAAACTAGTCTATCTGTTCTTAGTGGGCCTCAATCATGCATGAAAACCTTCATAGAAGCACATTGAAATTTAAATTTGACTATTTCCATATCAAAGAAACAATAAAAAACAATCTTCAAGCTACGAATTCTCACTTACGATAAAAGTAATGGATGTGTGGACCACATAATACTTAAAACATGTTCTAAACAGAGCGTAAAGTGTCTATATCCATTGAATTCTCCACGGCCAAGAACTCCTCAACTCAGAAAATCGCAGAAATACCGTCGTTTACATCTGGTAAAATTTTTATGTGTAATATAACGGCATCCATTATTGAATTCCCCTTTCCAAAATCCCACCCACCAAAATTTCGCGGAGTTACATTTGTTTACATTCCGAATAATTTGTTTGTGTAAAGTGACTGCGTCCATTGAATTCTCCTCAGTCGGAAATCTCTTCCTACAAAAATCGCGAAAATACGCTTGTTTAAACCCCGGATAATTTTTTTTTGTAAAGTGACCGGTTCTATTGAATTCATCACAGTTGGAAACCCTTACCCTCAAAAAACCACGGAAATACCTTTGTTTTACATCCAGGGTAATTTTTCGTATAAAGTGACAGCCCCCATTGAATTCCCAATGGTCGAAAACCCCTTCCACCAAAAAATCGTGGAAATACATTTGTTCACGCTCAGGATAATTTTTTGTGTAAAATGACCGCGTCCATTGAATTTCCCCTTATGGAAGACCCGCATGAAAATCAAAAGATCTCAATAACGCTACTGGTTTGATTGTTACTGCAAAAAAATTCTGACAACGTAGAGCATTATGCTGCAAAAAAATTTTTTTTTATAGTCATAAATATGTAACAAAATTGCAGAATTTCGTGGTTATCGGGACTTTGGACCACCGTATAATTGAATTAAGGGCATATTTTAAAGAAATGCATTTGAGATTGCACTCCCAAGATGCTTAGGCCCGAGTATGTAGCTTGGATATGCACACCCATTGTGGGGCATGGTGGGACTGGGGGCCTTTAAAAAGTGCGTTTTTTGCATGTTTTTGGGGCCCCACCGAACACCATTCTTGCAGATAGAAGCAAAATGACAAAGGGCACCCCATAGTTTGCCCCTATGCCCCAAATCGTGAAAAATACCCAGGTTCTAGCTCTGACCGTTTTGGCTCTATAGGGTGGGGGGACACGAATTTTGGGGGCGAAGTATATTATAGGTTCACGCGATCGCGTCACCTATGATGAACCATGTATAATATCTGCAATTCATAAATTGTACGTACACACGAACTGTTTTTTGCAGTCAGCGGTGTTTTTTTCTCCATCTTTTCCAGGAAGACGAAAAGGCTTACGTTAAAAGAGGCGTCAAACGAGTGCACGTTAGCAAAAGCGGTATGGTCGTATCGGACGGCGAATGTATCACGGCTATGGATCATTACGGCCGCATCGTTTCATCGACGTGAGGTGAATTTATATTTTGGTGCAAGAGAAAAGGAAATATGTCGAAGAACGTACAAGGTTCGAATCCTTTCGATTCGGACGTTAAATATTCATCAGATTTTAATATTGATTTCATGTTTCTTGAAAAAGTTTTTCTCTTTGCGTGTGTGCAAGTTTCGTTTTTTCCTTTAACAAATGATTTATATGTATTTTATCAATTTTTACTAATCTCGCCTTCCATTTGAATATCGGTGCCAATGTTATGTTGTTTGTTTTATCTGAAAAAGACAAATTGATTCTTAGGCCCAAATTACTGAAAGTGGGTTAAACGTGGGTAAGAATAAGAGTAAAATGGCGGGTAAAATCGTAGGTAAATAAAAGTCGAGTAAAATCTCGGGTAGAATCTTAGGTTAAGGCAGGATAAAAGTCGGGTAGAATCGCAGGTAAGATTACTTTACAAATTTTTTACAAATTTTCAGTCTAAATGACATTGCTTAGCAGAAAATCTTCAAAATATAAAACACGGCTTGCCTTATGGTATTAGAAGTTGCAATCAAAAAACACAGTGAGTTCGTCACTCTGGCGCATGGCGAATTCTAAATAGTGATTATTAAGCAAACCCAGATTAATCCTGTCAGAAAATTCCCTTGCGTGAATTTTATTCCTGCACACAATACAGTGAAACACAATAATTATTTCAGGATAGCTGCAGTTACAGGAGCATGAGCCGATGGGTCACATAATCGGGGAAGTAGCGCATAGTCATGAGAGCTATTGCTTTGAACAGTAAGAAATATTTCATTGTGAGATATCGGCATTTTAGTTTTGGGATACCCTGTTCATATGACTAAAAACAAGCTCACCATGAAAAACATATTTAAAAATTATATGTTGGGTAACCCGCCACTCACCTACGTTCTGTAATACGAAAACTAAAAAAGTCTGGTAAATTTCCAGGTTAAACATGTGTAAAATTGTTGGTAATAGACCGGTAAAATCATGGATAAAAATGCCAGTAAAACTTCGAGTTAAAGGTAAATAGAATCACGGGTAAAATAGTAGGTAAAAGGCGGGTAAAATGGCGGGTTAAACATGGGTTACATTACCCGGAATTTCACTTTTACCTTACTGTTATTTTACCCACATTCTGTAATTTGGGCCTCAAACTGTAGGCATAGTTTTCCGCAGCTGGCGAGCAGCTTTCAAAAATTGCGACCCACAACCGGAAAAAAATTTTGCGGTTATGTGACCTGCAATGACTTCTCGAGTGGAGTACTTTTTGCAGCTCTGGTAGCCGCAATCGATTTGCAATATATAATGGGTTGTTCTACCAAGCCACCTATGATTCTGTGCTGAATAACACTATACTTGAGTGAATGTGAAGAGTAGGGTAAAATTAAAACATGGATCCAACGCAGATCCCGATCTGACGTCTTAATTACGGATCCGGATGGGCATAACCAAAGAAAGGTTTCTGAAGTTGGTTGCAACGACTTGAATCTGGATCAGCCCAGATCCTGATCCAGAGATCGGGATCCATGCCAAAAGGGACTTAAACACGGATTTTTTTCCAGACCATGGATCGCTTTGATATGATGTATTTTTAATCCAAATCAAATGTTTTTGATGAGGATCAACATTTTTGATTCGGATCAAGCTTTTTTTGATCTTGAACCACCGAATTTAAGTCCATTTGGTCAAGGATCGGGATCAAGATCTGTGTGGATCCGAAGTCGTTGCAAAGCCAAATTCAGGAACTTTATTTTGGTTATGTCAGTAGTTAGGCTGACCCATATAGGTCGTATGGTTAAGGATACCCCTATCTTTTGTGTGCGACCTATAATTTGTCATTTTTGGTCGATTTATAAGTCATACAGTAAACATATACGGTCGACTTTTGGCCGATTTATAGGTTGTACAGTAAACATATACGGTCAATTTCTTCATCGATTTATAGGTCGTACGGTAAAGGATACAGGTTCTAGAGTTACCATAATAGTAGAATTACGGTAATTTTTCGATTATGGTAATAGTGGAATTATGGTAATTGGTGTTACTGTGAATTTAAAAGGAAAATCGATGATGAACGGAAAAAGGAAAACTAAAATGAACAAAAAATGAAAAAGAAATAAAAAGAGATTGTGTGTAAAAACGGCTTCCCCCATGGGCAGAGGAAGCCTTTCAAAAATTTGCACCCCCGTACCCCCTTTCACAAAAGGGCGCCACCTGCAGGCGTAAATATGTTCGGAGGTCCCATTCCTGAATGATCGTTCAAGTCAATAAATGTCAGAACAGTCAAATTGGTCAGTAATGGTCTGTTTAATGAGTAAAATCTCGAGAGAGTCAATACAGGATGAAACATTATCCTTACAGGTGCATGGGTATAAAGTTTGATTGTCTGCCAAAAATGACCAAGAAGGTCTTTTATAAAAAATGACCAGAGCGAGCTGGCCATAAAAAGCATGTACACAAATAAGGTCTTTTATAGAAAAATGACCAGAATGAGCTGGTCGTAAAAAAGCGTGTAGAAAATTTGGAGAGTTGACGTACGGTAAAGGATACAAATTCTAAAGTTACCATAATGGTGGAATTACGGTAATTTTTTTGATTACGGTAATAGTGGAATTATGGTAATATGTGTGTTACTGTAGGTGGAAAAGGAAAATCGATGATGAACAGAAAATGGAAAAAGGAAAACTAAAATGAACAAAAAATGGAAAAGAAATAAAAAGAGATTGCTGGAAAAATGGCTTCCCCCGTGGGCAGAGGAAGCCTTTCAAAAATTTGCGCCCCGGACCCCCTTTGACAAAAGGGCGCCACCTGCAGGCGTAAATATGTTCAGAGGTCCCATTCCTGAACAATTGTTCAAGTCAATAATTGTCAGAATGGTCCAATTGGTCAGTAATGGTCTGTTTAATGAGTAAAATCTGGAGAGAGTCAATATGCGATGAAACATTATCCTTACGGGTGCATGTGTATAAAGTTTGATTGTCTGCCAAAAATGACCAAGAAGGTCTTTTATAAAAAATGACCAGAATGAGATGGCCATAAAAAGCATGTAGACAAATAAGGTCTTTTATAGAAAAATGACTAGAATGAGCTGGTCCTAAAAAGCGTGTAGAAAATTTGGAGAGTTGAAAAATCTTTACATATCAAAAAGAAAAAATTTTTAATTCGATGCAGCATTCTAGTTTATTGTAAAACTTTTGAAACACTGTATTATTTTTGTTTATTGCAAAAATACTGTAGTCTAAATACAAAAAAAAATAATGATAACGTGAACAAAAAATGGAAAACAAAAAAGAAAGAAAGCATTTATAAAAATGACTCCCTCCACCCACGGAGAAAGTCTTTCAAAAAAAGCCCCCTCAGGCTCCAATATAAGAGGTGCGCCATCTGCAGGTTAACAGATTAGCTGGAAGCCCTGCATACTGAAGGATCGTCCAAATTAGAATGGTCTTTTAGATCAGAATGCTCAATTCCACATATAAAAACTCTATAAAACTTGAAACATTATTCCTACGGGTTTATACCCATAAGGTCGTGAATGACCAAGTTCTTTTATAGAAAAATGACCCAAGTGAGTCGGACATAAAGTGTGTGTAGAAAAGTGAGCACTTGAGCCGCAAAAAATATTCTAGATGTAAAAACGTAACTGATACTACAAAAATATTCGAAGAAAAGAAAAGAAAAGAAAAGAAAAGAAAAGAAAGAAAAAAGAAAACACAAGACGTATATATAAAGTTGTCCTAGGAGATTAAAGGTCTACTAAATCATCAAGGGTAACCATACATGAATGCTGCTCTGTGTATAGAAAATTGATACATTATATTGCATAATGATTTATACAGGTAGATACAATTTTGTATACAGAGTGTTTTCCAGAGCAAACATAGAAAGGTTAGACAGCTGAAGCCATTTAGATCGTAAAACCAATTAGAAATGCTAGAAAAGGTCAAAGGTTCTATAAAACACGGTAGCAAGAGACGCTTTACCAGAATAATTAAGGTGGTGATTATTGTTATTTTGATAGTTTTCTAGAATAACCTAGAACCTAGAACCTTCAAAGAGATGCTTTACCAAAACAATTAAGGTGGTGATTATTGTTATTTTGATAGTTTTCTAGAATAACCTAGAGCCGAGAACCTTCAAAGAAAAATGGAAAAGATTCAACCAAAAAGCAGAAAAAACCGGAAAAGGTTTAATAAGGGTAAAAGAGGTATAAATAGAAAAAATAGAAGAACTTCTTGCATCAATGTCAGTCGTCATTCTTATTTTTGTACCAGGTCGACGCCAAAAGACAATATCAACGGAGGCGGTGTTCATTACATTCGTTTCCACGTTAAGAGCGGCCTACGAGGCTTACAGTATGCTGATTTTACAAATATTTTGATTTAAAAATTAATATGGCTGCTATTTTATAATATTAAAATATTATTATTATTTTAGAGCCATTTTTAATGACGACTGACATTGACGCGTGGGCGTCCATCTTTTGGGAGGAGGCATCGGCGGAGTTCAAGATCTGGTGGAAAAGCCAGCGATGGGTTGAATATCCCGCTAGACAGAAACCCTTTTGGGGTTTTATGAAATGTCTACACCAGATGTCCAAAAACCCTTCACTGGCCAACAACCACTTAGCCTCGCACCTGTGGAACATCCTCCCCCTGGGTGCGAGGGCTGAATGGGGAAACGCGGACGATTGTTACCTTGAGGAGAGGATAGGGCTGGTGCTACTGCGCTTCTAGTAAGTTCCAATGTTATAGTTAAACCATGTCTTAGATCTATAAATTTTATAGTTAATGAGAGTAAAAATTGTTATAAGCTTTTACTACAATATTTCAAGATAAATATGTATAGGTTATATTGTACTTGCCATAGTATGTTACGGAATTTTAATTCATGTATATTAATGTATAGTATATAGCTGACTTGTCTAAAACTTACCAAAGAACATTTCTAGAATATTCTAGAAGCTTTCAATTATTTACACATTTTTATACAATAAAAATTTATGATAAAATAAAGACTGTTGATAGATTTTGTACTTATTAGTTAGCAGTTAAAATGATATATTAGAGTAAAAGTTTTTTGTTTAACTAAAATAGTTTTTAAATTTTGTAAAAATTTTAGTGGATACGCCTGAAACCTGTAGCGAGGTCTGCAGTGGCCGCGGCGGGGGAGGAGGTTTAATGTATATAGTATTTATGTAAGTAAAAATTTTTACAAAATTTTTAAAACTTAATGTTTTTATTTTTAGGTAAAATTTGTATATATGCATATTTATTAGTATTCTATTTTGTTTTAAAATAATAAAATTAAATTAAAATAATAAAATTAATAAAATTTTTATTTATTGCATTTAATAGTAGTGGTGGTTGTTTCTTTAAAGTTCTACTGTGTGTGTGTGTGGGTGTCAGCTTTTGGAATATGAAAAAAGGGTTTACTGTAGCCAGATAATTAGAGATGTATGAGTGAGCGAAATGTAGAGAATATGTACAAAAATTGCATAAACTATAGTGGTGTTCCTATTGAGATTTGTTGTATTATATAGCTTCCTATAGGTCTTAGGATAAAAAGAATGTGCAAGATAATTACAGAGTACTGTAGAACTAAAGGAGAGAATAAAGGAAAGAAGGAGTAATAAAAGGAAGTTCATTTATAATTAGGGATAAATTAAAAGAATATTCCTAAACAATGGTTAATGAGAAGGGTTGTATAAACAAAAACTATAAGTGATTTTTATTATAAAAAATGAAATGTACATATAAATATATAGCGCATTTAAATACTATAATCCGTAAAGGTTTCACGATTTTTATCAATCATTACGAGAGAGTCAAATTCTGCATATATAAGTGCTTCAATACCACCATCTTGTATATCCTCTCCAAAATTCATCTGTAAACTAGTGGTTCCTTCACGTACAAGTTCCCAAAAATTACCATCCATACCGCAAGGAGTCAAATCAAAAACAAAAAACCTGTTATGCCTTGTAAAAGAATTTCGAGTAATTTCATTGCCCTTGTTATCTATACCAATTCCTACACCCTCAAATAATTGTATAAAAGTGCGCAAATATTTGTTTTCTTTAAAATTTAACATATAAGGCATTGTAGGTAATGTTGTAGTGCTGCTTGTTATTTTAATTTTGTTTAATCCGAAATGTTTAAAGTTGAAGGGGCTTTGATAATAATCACCCCTAGCAGCTGCACCATCAACGAGCACCACAACGAGACGACAAGGTAAAGGATCTGTGAACAATGAGTTCAGAGGAGCTGAGCGATGACTAGTTGTTATGTATAGACTTGTAACATGACATCGACGAATAGGGTATTCTGCAGCTGTATTTTGTAACACCGATTCAATAGCTAGATTGATATTATCCGCAACTTCAACTTTTTTAATAAATAAAGACATGCTTTTAACCTCGATTATACAAGCTTCGTTGTCAGTAGATATAAATTTTTGCAAGCAAAAATCATCTCTATGTCTGTATAAATCAATTTTCAAAGAACATTGATTCAATAGAAAACGTTCTTGCATAAATAGATCAGCATGTATAGGGGCCATTAATTCAACAACTGCGCTGTTTTTGAACATCTGAAATCTTTCCAAAGCACCCTTGTTTTTCTCTATATCAAGAACATCACCATTTTCAAAAGCATAACCAGCAGCGGCTACATGTGTCAACTTAGCATCATGACCATAGTTCAATTCGGTTTCCAAATAAGATCTGTAAGCATATCTATCCCCACTAAAAGGTTAAAATGTTAAAATTAAAAAACATGAACATACATTTAAGTATAAAACTTACCTGTCAGATATTAATTTTCCATTTAAGTACATTTGGATCTGCTTAAAAAATGTTTTGCCGATCAAATTAATTGGCACCACAACGTTACCATTGAGATTGTTGTTGGCATCTGCTGTTAATCTGCAAGCAGCACCATTAGCTTTCGTAATTCGAATAGTAAAATATATAAAATTTTTTGATAAGTCCAGCATATATGAATCAGGTGAAATAACAAACTCGTAAGGTCCTTCATTAGTACAAGGATTTTGTAGCTGAATTTCAGACCAAAAACTTCTACGAATAGCAACTTGTGTTGGAGATACCGTAAATAAATCTAATTTCATTTTACTACTAGGAGACGACGCAGCATCCATAAATTTACTCATTTTGAATAGATATCCTTGAAACCAACTACTCTACGTGGAGTCTTTTTTAAGAATGAGGAATGTCATTTCAGATGTTTACGTTTATGTTGTTTTTGATGCTGATGCTGTTGATGACGACCATCATTTAACTTTATATTGCTTTTTATATGTATCGTAGAATTTGTATGTTTATGCTTCCCTAAACCTTTTCCTTTATGAATGCATTCACCCATTTCGTGTAATAAGTTGCCAGCTGAGTTTCATCCATGCTCAGCAACACTTTCTTTAAAAGAACAACCCTCTACCACATCGCCTGCAATTTTGGAACCTGCAGCAAGTGCATGCTTTCCTGCAGATTTTAACAAAGGCATAGCTAGACGCCACAAACTCTGGAAAAAATTACCAACTCCAGCTCCTTGATGTCTATAATAATACGGGTATGCTGCTCGGAAACCTTCTAAGGTACCACCTAACTGAAATTGATTATCTTGAATGCTGTGTTGATAAATATTGATCCAGTAATCAACGGTTTCAGGGATAAATATGGTATGCATATTTTGCTTTGAAAATCAGAAGGAACAACTAAATGAATTAATTAATTAAGAGCGTTTGCGAAAATTCAACCTGATGACAACGTGTCCAAATGCAAATGAATGAATGAATAAATAAAAATTTGATACTATCATTATAGGAATAAAGGAGTAAGTCACCGGAAATGTAATTTAACTATAACATTCCCAAACTGAAAGGGTATAAGGTCATTCATGCTGTTTTTTATGTTAATTTCGAGTGCTCTAATTTCTTTTAATTGAATGGGTATATAGTGAGGTGTTTCATATAATCGACTCACAATATCTTTGTATTTTTCATGAACATTTACTATACGTAAAAGCGGTGCTAAAGTTTTTCCAACAATCTGATTTTCAATAATATTACAGTAAACATAAAAACTTTGTAAATCATTTAAATTTGGTGGTTGAATTCCTAATATGTATAAATGATTAGTTCCAGGCTCGGCAAGAAAAACAGCTTTGGATGGTGGAATATGTGTGTTAGAATTTTTTGGAGGTTTCTCTCTAACAGTATATAAGTTAATATTCACAGCTCTATTTAAAAAATCATCAGCTGTTGCATAGGCAGCAGTATTGGTAGTGCTAAATCCAAGAAGTTCCATTAACCGCTTGCCTATATCAATTTTATGCAAGATTGTACCACTTTTTATTTTCAAATTAACTAATCCCCTCATCGTATGAAAACATGATTTCAATGTTAGTTCGGGCAATAGCTGCTCCAATTTTTGCATTCAACTCATCAATTAATTCAGATACGGTAAAGTAATGTTTTTCAAAAACTATTACTTTAATTTTTTAACTTTATTTTCAACACCATCCATAATTAATATTATTACATTATCTCCACCATAATTGGTAAATGTAGCCCAACTATAGGGGTATATTATTTCACTTAGCCCTACCTCCCAGTTTCCATCTAGTTTTAAACGGTAAGGTAGATGGGCTGAAAAATCTGAGGGTTTGGTTCCATTTTCGCTATTACTAGGTAATGTGATATAAAATTGATCTTCAAAGGTTGTCATTATTTACAATGTTGTTTGTTGTTGTTGTAGGTACGGTCCTCAATGAATTAGGTGACTGTAATACTGCGGGTATGGGACTAGGTAATAAATATCCTATACAGGCGCACAAAAGCCAAACCCCCAATTGTGTATTATTATTGTAGAAAGATAAAGTTATTATAGCTGTAATGACTACAATGTATATTAGTATGACCTGACTGAAGAAAACCACTTCGTTTCGAGGTGGACGTTTTCCAAAAAAAATCCCAAACGCTAATGCCAGACGTTTCCAAATGCGTACTATTACTACTACCCATTTCAAAATAAAAAATTTTTTATTTAACAACTAAACACTCAATCATAAATTTATAAGAAGGCGGAGCTACTAAAGTAACCAATAAAATTATACAAAAATATAAAGGAGGCCAAGCTATTAAAGTAGAGTAAAAATTATACAGAAATACATAAAGAAATAGTTAACTTTTACAAACGTGTACATAATTTATTTTGCAAGTGACCTTTTACAGAAAATTTACCATGAAAAAACTTACAAACCAATTTATTACTAGTTTATTAGAAAATGCCCCAATGGGGCAGAAAAAAGGAGAATATACATACTTTGACAGATGTCATGGTAGAAAAAGAAGTGTACTAGATTTTTGAGAACTTGGGTCAAAGTTGGAAAAAATTCACTTTCTTTATATTGGATTTTCATTCTTTCTCAAAAAAATTGTCTATGTCTGTGAAAAAGTATATTCTGCAGCATTGTGCATTTTGTCCCCCAACTGGCATCAACTACAGTAAAATTTTTCTATATGAAACTTCTATGCACCTGACTTCAGGTGTAAAGAAATGGTAGACTGATAGGATTCTAACTCCCGACCAATTCAAAACTCCTGCCTTTCACACTAGCTGAAAAATGGTGAGGGGGCCTATTATACTCATTTTGAGAACTACAAAGGAACCTGAGGTTCATTGCACTAACCCAACATGAGGATAATCTCAACATTGGGATTAAATTGATGAACCTGAGTTTGAGCTATTCGCAATGTCCAAATTATTTCCTTTCAGTGCACAAACAATACTCACTTCAGAATTAACTAAAACTGAGGTTTAAGTTCGGGTATGGGAATTGCAGAAATTTTTACATTTATTTGTTTTAGGGGTAAGAAAAATATGCAAAAATTTTACTGCAACCGGACAGCTCGAGCTGGGGATAATCTCAACATTGAGCTGGTTATAATATACGGAGTTAGCATTATCAAAATACATAGCTATCCAATGACTTCCTTTTTGAAAAGATGTATCAGTGTTTGCAATTAAAACCGCAGGTCTTTTACCTATCTTCGGCAGAGTATCGCAAGCAAAAACCCCTAAAAAATTTTCTGATAATAGTGCATCTTGTTGAACATAATATGTCAATTCAAAGTTGTTCATCGTAATCGTCGTCGTCGTTTTGTATATCCTTTTCTAAAATCCAGCTGTTGAATTTTTCAGGATAACCCCACCACTTCACAAGTACTCTATTCTGACCATCTGGTAAATGTTTAGTTTTCAAAACCTTTTCAATTTTGTATTCTTTAATATTAGGATTAAAATCAATTTTCTGTAGTTCTTTTTCATAAAAACGTCCTTCTATATCTTCGCCTTCCAAATCTTGAATTCTATAAAGTATATGATTTCTAGTCTTCACAATATGTTTTACTTTGAAAACTTCTCCACTCCATTGAGGTAAATAACCTCTGTCAAATACACCTCTATGTTTACTAATTCGCATGTAATCTCCTATATCAATCTTAGACTTTCTAGTGTATAATCTTTCAGGGTAGAGTCTTTGCCATATATTTTTTTCATTAGAATAATCTACATTAATAGGTTTTTCCTTAATCGATCTATGAACAGAGTGATTATAGTTGGAAACAACTGAGGGTAAAATATCAATCCATTTATAAGTGGTAAACTCTGTAAAATATTTAAATAATTTAGTTTTTAAAGTTCTATCAAACTGTTCCACTATTGAACATTTAATGTCTTCATTTTGAGAAGTAAAAAAATGTATATCATTAGTTTTCAATAATTTTTGGAAATCTTTGTTGACAAATTCTTTTCCTTTATCGCTGCGCACTCTCCAAGGGATTTGACCTCTTTTTAAAATATTTTGAAAAGCATCACAAACATTCTCTGCATAATTTGATTTCAATGGTTCAACCCAGGCGTGTTTACTTAATACATCTATACATGTAAACATAAATTTGTATCCGTCGTTAAAATCTGCTAAAGAAGACATATCTGCCAAATCAATTTCCCATTGTTGATCCATAGCTGTAACATAAATACGATTACGTAAAAATTTTTTGTTGACTTGTTTGTGTATATCTTGTTTTGAAAGCCAATCTTTAACATTTTTACGCGTAATTGTTTTACGGTGTTTTCTAGCTTCAGCATATAATTTTTCAATACTAGAAAAAGCTGTAGGATTTCCGTGTAAATTTTTGTATAATTTTGAAAGTAAGGTGTTCATCGCTCTAGTACAAAGGAGTATATCGTCTAAGTGCTCTAACTTTTTGCCGTATCTTCTTTTCTGTCCAGTTTCCTTTTTTAAAGAATGAATCGTCTTTGATATCTTCTTCTGCGCCACTTGAAGATAAATCAACACCTTTCACGAGTGGTTCATTCAACCATTTGACACTACTAACTGTCTGATCATCAGATTCTTCGAAATGTGTATGGTAGGAGAGTTTCCGAGGTAAAGTGAATAACATTTTACGTAAAGGGTTTCCTATAGCCTCTAAGGGTACATTATATTTTTTCAAAGCATGAACAAACTCTTCTACTCCAACCATTTGCCTAATTTTTGAATGTTTATGCGACAAATCATGTAATAAATCAATAATATGTGATCCTTCAATTAATTTTCCATCAATTAATACTTCACCTTGCTTATTAACATTTATACTAGGGTTACGTCACACATGTTCCAATAATAAGGATGCTGAGCGTTTAAACTGTTTAGGAATACCACTAAGTAACTTTTCATTGTTCAACCAGTTTTTTTCCTTTTGTTTCGAATCATCACTATCATTTTCATCTTCATTATCATCAATAACTTTTTGTTTTGAAATCACTGTAGAAGGTTGAGCCTTTTCATGTTCAAAAGTTAAATATTGTGAAAATAGTTGCGAGTACATTTTGTATTGTTCTTCGGGTGTTAACGTATTATCTTTCAAAATGCGCTCTAATTCATTATGATACGTGTCAACTTGCTTAGCTATACCTGTCTTTTCATTTGCACTCATCAAAGAAGAAGCCTGAGAGTTATTCAACTTATTCAGAACCTGATGAGGTATAAGAGCAAATTTACTAGCAAATTTCATTCTATAATAATTTCTCTGTAACAAAACTTGCTAATGTAGATAATAAAGCGGGTAGTACTAGATGTAAAAATGCTCCACCACTTTGAACAATTCTTACACATTTATTATGTAAATCTTTTTTCTTGTTTTTTTCGTGTCTTGTAGCTAAACCTCTGAGCAATAATTTATGTTTCGCCAATTTCTTTTTTAAGTTTGAATTAATAGGAATATTACCGTTCAAAATGTTCAAACAAATTTCACATAAACAACAGATCAAATTGGGGGAAGAATGTTGAAGAAAAGCTCGTCTTTGAACACAATTTGAATTTTTTAACACATTGAGCTCGTGAATATATTTCTTTAATCTAGAATCCATACAAAACAGACTGTACAGTACAGAAAAATATTACAATAATGACCAAATGATGAATAAACATTGAAATATTTAATGTGTTACATTAAGATAGTAATGAAGCTTCATTTTGTATAACGATATTCAACTCTTCGCATCTAGAAAAAGCACACAAGTTATTCATATTCATAAAAAATAGTTTATGAACCGTATCTAGCTTTAAAAAAGATCTTCTACAAAAATAGCACGAGGTTCGATCATATCCAATTCCATCAGTAATAATCTAGCAAAACACCAAAATTGGGTAACTTTTTTACGTCCCATGGGTAAACCAACTTCACCACGTAAATGGTTGCATGCCTTAGCTATGTCTTTGTAGAAAATCTTGGCTTTGGTTGAGAAACGAGTCCAAAACAAATCAGCTATCTCGCATTTCTGTTTGTTGTTTAGTATTTTACCTTAAATAAAAAATAGTATAGTTTAATAACTAGTTGAAGAAGAAGAGATATAAAATTTTTACCTTTTACTTTATTTTGCACCATTCTGACAAAAACTTCAAATGTAGCTGACATCGTAATTGTCACAAAACAAAGGAATTATAGAAAAATGACCAACCTCTTCAAAATTTTCGACAAGACTGATGAAGGGTATAATATTTTTTTCTGACTATGTAATAAATCTACCGTATCAATATATCGTAATCTAGTTCCATTGATGTACAAGTTTTGAAATTTACTGGTACGACTACAACAAGAAAATATAACAGGATTGAAAATATATATTTTGAAACATGCTGGTAATTGCATAAATTGCCCATCATTCTGAGGACAATGTAAAATTTTTTCTACATAACATAGTAAGGGTGTTATATGTAATTTATAATTTTCCCGTAATAATAATTTCTGATCTGTAACATTTTTTTTATTTGGTATTGTAAAATCTGTAACATTTTCAGTTTCTCCATTTTCATAAAATTGAAAAGGGTATTGTACCCATACAATAAGAACAGCTATAAAAAGAATCACTGCGAGACTATTAAAAAAATGTATTTACTGTATATCATATCGCTAAAATAATAGGATAAGATAATAGCTCGGCGAGCATGATCGGGGTAAATTTGTTCACCAAGCAGAAGTATTAACTGGGCTTAAGTGTTATTTTTGTTGTAAACAGTTATTTTACTTTTATAATTCGCTTATTATTCCATGGAATTCATGAAACCAGTAAATAAAAGCTTCATTCACATTAGAAAGCTCTTCAGTAATTTTTTTGACTTTGCTATCATTGTAGAAACAAGATTGATGCAGTTAGTAATCACCAGTTTACTGTATCAGTTACTTGATGCTGTGATGACCAAGCATTAGGGATGAAGTGTTAGCCCTCTTTTGATTGACTGAAATTACTGCCCCCTTGTTGATTGGTCAAAATTTTTGAGATGTCAAAAATACTAAGCATTACGGGCGAAGTGTTAGCCCTCTTCTGATTGGTTAAAAATCGAGTCCCACCCCCTCATGCAAACACGTTGTTAACTCTACAGTATTTGCCTATTATTATTGATTGAGCAAGCATTCTACATTACAAACTTGCTTGTTTTAAGTCTGTAACGCCCATATTTATCTATACTTTTACTCAAATACCAAAGACGTTTGTGCTTCTCTACGGTCCACGGGGACGCAACGATAAAAATGAATGATAAATGATAATGTTACACAATTAATGGCTCGCCGATGGGTTCTTTTGCGTCGACACATGACAAAAAAAAACGCTTTCTGCTTCACAAAACAATTGGCATAAAAACACAAACAGGGATTCAAATCTGACGATTTCACACTTCTCTCTGCTTTTTATACCACTTCCTCTTTGGCCACTGTAACTTACATGCAAACGCATTAATGTAAATACAAGATGTACACTATGTGATATTCATTAGTAAATATAAATTCATTTTATTAATCTATCCTCTCAAGGGTGTCTGGAATTCGCACCCAAACATTCCTATAAATTTATGTGAAGCACTCTGTTTTAATCATCCCACACCCCATTGACCCAATTAAAGACGTACATAATTATTTGCACATTGGCACCTGGCCCTCATAATGCACATGAAAATATACATTCTGTAGGTACAATAATTCCCCTCAGACGCGTAAACACACCTGCTCATGTAGAAAATACAGAAACCCCAACCCAGACACAAGATTTAGGAGGAACACATGGAAAACCGAAAAACACATGAAAAACTAAAAACATATAGGCCTGGCAAAGCACACTGTAGAGTAGAGCATGTAAGCATGGAAATTAAGTGTAAATTAAAGCAAAAGGGGTGGCGAAAGAAGCATACAGTAATCAGAAACAGGTAAGCGAAGCAGCGATTGGTTAGGCGAGTAGACCAAAGTGGACCACCCACAGCATGAAGGTGTGGTTCAAAGAGGTGATATAAAAGACAAGAAAACCTGGAAAAAGAGAGATTTTTATTGAGATTTATGTAGATTTTGTGAAAGCGTTTTATGTGGGACTTATTGTGAAGCTAAAAGCATATTTTTATATCATCGATGGGAAAGCAATCGTTGACGGGAAAGCAATCGTCAACTTATCATTTGTTTAATAATTTTGTCATTTTATCATAATCGATCCCTTGTTATCCTCGTCCTTGTGGGCCGTCACAGATCGTTTCAAGATCAAGTAAAAGTATAAGCTAGAATCTGGGCGTTACACCACTCCCTTGATACATTGGGGTCCGCTTCCGAATTCACTTTCCACCAATCATTGCTTCCTGCTTCTCTTGCTTTTGTATACTGTACACTTACCTAACCATGCCTTCCATGCTTTTTACGTATCGTATGCTTTCCATGCTTCTATATTACACTTGCTTCCTTGCTTACGATGGACTTAACCGCACCTATGTGCTTCCGTATTTATTACTCGTGTGTATATATGCTTCTATATGAACCGCGGCTACTGTTCCACTTGAAACCAGTGTCTGGGTTGGGCTTCTACTTTCTATTACAGGGCAGGTGTGTTTAGGATTTTTGCGAGAATTAGTATAGCTACGGAATGTGTGTTTTCATGTGGATTCTGGGGCCAGGTGCCAATGTGCAAATGTATTAGAATGTCTTTAATTGGGTCAATAACAGCTACTGGGTGTGAGACGATCAAAACAGAATACTTCAAATAAATTTATAGGAATGTCAACATGTGAAACCCAGACATCCTTGAGAGGATGATTTATAGGATAAATTTATATGCAACGATGCATTAGCATCTACATTACAAATCCAACATGACAAAACATCATTCATGCTTGTTAAAATCGCTGCCACTGAAAATGTGCAAAAAAATTAGCACCAGCGTTTCTCATATTCCATTTATTTGCAACATATAAATCAGAAAAAAAATTAATGTAAGTTAATTTTTTTGCCATTAAAGTTTTTAGGTGATCACTATCCCACTGACTCTTCATTACCACCATTTGTGCTTCAGTTGGTCGATGAAGGTGGTTTTTTGTTCTCTCATTTGATTTTTGCTTGGTCGAGAAATGAAGTTGTGCTGTCAAATTCTTAACAAAAATAAAAAACATTTGTAAATTTTAGTACAATTTGAGTACAACCACAGCTGACCAAGCATTGAAATAGGCTGGGGTGTTGTCAGACATGAAAAACTCTGTTTCAAAATCGCCACAACTAAAATGTTAATATAAAAACTAAACAAACACTTTAAAAATTGTACATAAATCACTAACTGCTGCCCAAGTGCCTTGAAAAAGGGCAGCAGGCTGGCATTATAACCCATGCAACAGGAAAGCCTTTAGGATGATCATCCATTACCAAAAGCGTCACAAGTAAGAAATTTGAATGGTTTATGCCATGGGTGGCATCACAGCAGATGCCTGCTGGGCCCATTTTGAGCATCATTTCACATTGGAAGCTAGTTTGAATGCCTATAAAGAAATTTTTAAACTAAAACATGTGAAATAGAGAATAATTCTAAGGCTCACCTATTTGAAATTTGTCATTTTTATCCAAAGGCTGGTAGCAAATAAAAATCGGCTGCTCTCTGCTGTCATTTTCAACAATAATGGAAACACTTTTAGCATCATTGTCGTCCAATTGATGCAATTTTAAATGACAAGCATTTTTGACATTAATGATATCCGGTCGAGTAAGGAGACTTTCTCGGCCATTTAGCAGAAGTTTTTCTTTATATAGCTTAAGGCTTCCTGTGAAATTATTTCTATGTATATAGTCGGTTTTTTATAAAATGCTTCCGAATAGAAAAGTGACACAAATCAGCACTGTCGTCAAAGTCGTTTACATACAGCTCACTCGAAAAATTGTTAAGGGCTAGGTCAGTATGCTCACAAATTTTCAATACTATATGATATACTGTTTATTAGAAAATCGCAAAAATCTGAAATACTACTTGCTTTCCACTTTCATTATTCAGAAGCATTTCAAGAAAAACGGACTATAAGTATCAAAATATTCATTGCTGGATTTCTAAATGCATCAAAAATCAAAAGGTACAGAGATCTATCTAATTGTAAGCCTTTACGTCTAAAATGATCCAAAATATAATCAACACTACGATTATCCTTTAGCATCAGTGAAACCTCACTTTTAGCATTGTTCAAAAGTCTTAATCCTGAAATAAGTTCATCATGACCATAGTGATCAATGCAGGCAATACTTTCTACTCATTCAGCAACAAACTTGACAGTGGCAAACGCTGAACAATCGTAGCCAATTGGGTTGGTGACATTACCCTGGAAGTAAATTAAAATTCAATTTATTAAACCAAGGGTACATATCCTGTCAAATTTGGCCATTTTGCAGTTTATTGGGTCCTAAGAACCAGAACAAACTGAAATTGCTTACTTTTTGTGCCCCGAAATTAGCACCCCTTGACCTGTAACAGCCACTGTGATGGCAAAATAAGTACATGCCGCCTTCACTACAATGATTCGAATCATGGCTCACAAAATGAAAGCAACCTTGGCATTCAACAGATTTTTGCCTGTATCCAAATTTGATTTTATTAGAAAAATCAAATCTTTGTATGCTAACATCAAAATTGTGATCATCTTTAATGTGAGCGCATAACTTTTGAATACTGAAAAACTTATTGCCACATTCCTCACAAATTTTTTTATACTGCTAGAGATTGGTCGGAGATTCACCTGGATGTTGTTTCGAGTGATGCCATTCAAAACTACTCCTATGACTAAATTGGGTTGAACAATAGTACAACAAAATTTCTTCTCGATGCTGCTGGTACCAGCTGACATTCTAAATGAAAAGAAATATACTAAAGAACAATGAAATCAAAAAAGTACCTAATCAATCTCTATTCAGGCTTGATGAAAAATGACTTTCAATTATTTTAGCTTTTAGATTAGCCAAAAAATGGTAACTCCATTCATTCACATTACTAGAACTCCACCTTTTTTGTATTATGTGATTATATTAGCAGTTTTCCACATAGATGGTAATGCCCCAGTTCTGAAGGAAACTGTCAGGGTTATTTTGTATTTTCGACCCTAGAATGCGAGACCCTGACTAATGATGGGTATGGATGAGCTCGATTCCCTTCTGGATTTTCTATCTTTTCAGAATTCGGTAAAAACGAACAAATATACAAAACTATAGAACAACCAAACTTTCTGATGATTCGTTACAAAACTGAAAATATCAACTTACTGTAGCAGGGTCCTTCCCACACTACTGGACTTTGTGGTTTAGGGGCCTTCCCACTACCACCAAACTCAGGGGTTTGAAGGGTCCTTACCTTAAACCTCCCAATGTGTTTCATTGGGTTTTGGTCCGTGCACCAAAAACCCAATATGGGATTCTATTTTTCAATTTGTGCCGAGCACACGACTTTTCTCGATCACTGTTCCACTTCCTAATGACCACTTTCTTGGGTCCTTCCCATGAAAACGATTGTCTACAGTAACCTTTACTGTTAGACTAGGGCCTGGTCAGCATCTATCCCAGAACCTTTCCAGGTAGATCACCCATGCATATGCCTATGTGCAGGCATAAAACGCATTTGCATATTTTCACAACCTTTGTGCAAATTGCATCACCTGTTGCACAACGTGCACATCTCTTCACATCTGTCGGTTAGTCTTTGATGAGTGGGTCCATCGTAATGATGGCCCCATAGTGTGCAGGGTCATTAATAACCATTGCTTGCATATGTTTTTTGGTTAATTTTTTGATGATCGTCAGAATATTGAGGTCACCCAGATGAAGATGTACAAAAGGAAGACGAGAAAAACAAAACACTTCTGAATATGTACGTCTGGAAAACGTTGCAGAATTGAAAACAAAACACGAAATAATTACAGTATGCTTGCTGAATTTTGCGAAAAAATTATATACAGTGAATCTTACAACTCGTGACAAAACCTTGAAGATATTTGAACAGAAAATTCGAATTCAATTCTTGGAATATGTTCCAAAAATTGATTCTCCAGCATCCCAGAGTGTCGACAGTCAAAAAACTCTCTTTTGAAATCTAACTAATCATCATAGAGGAGTTAAGCATCAATTTATTATCTAATGCAAAGTCATTATGCTCTCAGATTAGGATCTTGGATTTTAATGAATTAACGGCTCTAAAAACAGTGTAGTGAAGATAGACATGCTAAAAGCCGTATCTGAGGTTGCTAATAAATAATAATAATTATTAAAGTTATATTTTTTTGGAATTTTGAGATTCGAACCTCCTCAAATGCACCAGAATGTATCTTTTGGAACTTTTTTACAAGTTGGCTCCCTTCCAAATTATGGTCCAAACTGGCATCTTTGGACTCCTCAAGATGCCAGCTGTTCAGATCAGTTGGAAAATCTAGGCGCTCATGGCATTCAGGAACTCATTTGCATAAAATCTGCACACATCTCACATGGTCCTTGTCACCATACATGAACGTGGGGGGGGGTTTGGGGGGTTTTGACCCCCAGCAGATTTTTATTAACCCCCAGCAGATTCTTGCTGACCCCCAGCAGATTTGACTCAACTAGCTATGATTGAGAAGTTGACGAAGGAAAATGAGCAAGAGAGAAGAGAAAGTGGTCAAAAAATGGAAATGATGCTGTTGTTTAACAATTTTTCTAAACAAGGCATACTTGATTGCAAACTAGTAACATTAAAACTTCAAAAAGTGCTGTCTAAGCAAGTTATTTCTCATATCTGACTAATATAGTTGTGAAAATATGCTGTTTGGACGTTAGAAGACCTTTCTAAGACCTTTTTTTCATTATCAAGAACGAAAAAAAATTTGTATTCCACCCCCTGTCCTGGCTGACCCCCAGCAGAATTTCTATGCAGTGCATGTATGCTTGTCACTACAGGAAAATCCTACCTAACCAGGTCCATCAGCCTATGGACTTAATTCGTTTACCACTACACAATTTCACCAGAAAGTATAAACACTAAATTCCTTTGAGACCCTTGATACTATTTCAACTAACAACTTCATTTGGAAGAGCCTCAACAGCGCTGCGCCCAGCTATGCCCTACGTCCCTATTAGTGGAGCTGGTTGACATCCGTTTAACACGTACATACTATAAGATATACATGATAGAAAAGATATAACACTGGTGTACGTTCGTTTTAACAGGCAAGCTATGCTGCCATCAACCGAAGGAGGGCGATTTTAGCAGCTGTTCTACCAGGATGTATTATGCGCGAGGAGTAAAAAATTAGGTCATGTGATGCCCAGAAACTCATTTGCATAAAATTTGCACACATGTCACATACTCCTTGTCACTACAGATAAATTCTACCTACTTCAAGAATCGAACCTGGTCCACCAGCCAAACCTGTAAAAGGTGCGACCAGTTGGGGGGGGGGGCGGGGGTAAATTCGAAATTTGGGGGGATGGGATCGAAAAAAGTCGAAATTTTTCCCGAAAAAGGCCAAAAAACATACACTTTTTTGCAAATTTTTTTAATTTTCTTCAAAGGGGGGGGGGGGTTGGGTATATGGTGGGCCAAGTTGCGGGGGGGGGGGTCCCCTCCGCCCCCCCCAATGAAGGTATGCTTTAGCTAATTCTGGTTTTGTTGTAGCATTTTTCATCCAATTATTTATAATCTGTTTTTCTTAAAATGCTTCCAATTAATGAATCCAGAAAGCAAGAACTATCTTGTAGTTTCGGCATTTTCTACCGATCCGTACGTCACAAGAAGCTGAAAATTTGTGTCAAAACTTAAGTGACACTCAGAAGCTTTTGAGTAAAAAAATTCTACAGTAAAAGGTTTATGTGGAAAATTTTCAAGTCACTGCATTCTCAACTCAATTTTCATTTTAGAAGCATTCAGTAAAAAACAGAGTATCCCGCATTGTTCGTCTTACATTATCTTATATTTTATCTTGTAAGATCCTAATAAATACCGTGCAAGAATCCGGGTCGATCTGTTAAGATTTTCAACCCAATAATGTAAGATAATGTAAGATCTTTTGGCCATAAGAAAACGTACAAGATCTTAGGAGATCTTAACATCAGTTGCACAAGATCGTGAATGGAACAAGTATGACACAGAAAGATCTTACATAAGAAGTTACATAAAGATCTTATAAGAAGTTGTACAAGACAGTGGGTCGGGATTTTTCCAGATTGTGTAAGATCTTTCAATAGTAAGATCTTTTCCTTTTTAAGCAAGATATTTTAGTTTCTTGCAAATTTCTTACAATCATGTTAATTTCCTTAAATTTTTTTATTCATGAAATGTAAAAATAACAGAAACGTGAAATTAATTACACATCATAAAAACAAAATGACCTAAATTACTAATTGGAAATAAATGCAATGCGGAATGAACTTGAAAAGTTTTCTGATCAATATACGTATAGTTTGTTTTGTAAAATCAATTCAAACATTTCTTCAGTTATGCATGTTTTCCACACCAAACCATTTTTCATATTTCTCAGAAAACTTGTATAAAAAAAGTATTTTGTTATAACAAATTACGGCACGATTTACTGCAAAGACTTTTTCACAAAAGGTAAAAATGCACATAATATCATCACTATTCGAGAAAAAGTTGATTGATACAATTTTTTTTAAAACTGAGTTTTTGGTATGAATATTGATTGGTAAATAAGTCGACAGTACATCATGATTTATGCTTACATCACGTTACGTTTCATTGGTGTCTACACCGTAGTAATTATCCAATTCTCGGACGTTACGCAGGGTGGAGCTTTTTTCGTCAATGGCGTATTTTTTGGCGGCTTTGTGAAGGGAACTTCTTTTCTCGATTATGCGTTCATCCTTGACAGCCTCCCACGAAATCTTCCAGTTTGACGCTGGAGGTTTGCCAGCATCCAATAGCTGCCAATACAAACAGTCGTTGGATATATTCCTGGAAAAATTAAAGTACGAGTACATAAGAAATGTTTGACTTTCCATATTTTTTACGAAAATGCTTCATCATTCCAAAATATATATGCGTGAAATTTGTCAAAGAAAATTGCAAAAAACTTAACAGAAAAATCACAAAATATGTGTTTAATTTAACAGATTATCTTGTGAAAAGCCACCAAGTATTTCTTAACTTTTATTTTTAATTCAAATTTTGGTTTTGTAAAAATTACATTCGTACGTCCACGGTAGAGGTTTTAAGGGTATTGGATTATGTCAACAAAGGATATATAGTAAAAATTTGAGTAGGAATTACATATAGTGATTTTGTGCAATTAATAACGTTTTTTACTAGTATAACAAAATTTTTTTTGTTTTAAAATTGATACATAGCAAAAATTTACAATAATGTTACTGTACAGCAAATTTTCAGTTCTAAATTATTGCTATATAGCAAAAATTTTCATACATTTTTTACTGATATAACAAAGTTTTTAGCTTAAAACTGCTATATAGCAGAAATTTCTAAAAAGTTTAGGGTATAGTAATCCAAACCATTCAAATGCCTTTTGGGAGGGTGGGACTACAGTAACATGCCGAAGTTTACCTAACTAAATCATGTCTTAAATTCTCGATTTGAACAGGGAAGATCTTACCTTTGATTATATGAATCTAACCCCCACTGGTTGACGGCTTGTATCACAGTGTTGATGACCTGATGTTTCACGGTTTGCTTCCGCCCTTCTTCCAGCTGGACTTTTATTTGCTTGGCGGCTTGATCGATTTCCTCAACCAAGATCGAAGGAGTTTGATCAATTAATGGCCAACATTGGGCTAACCAATAATCACCAACTATTTCTAGAACAAATTATCAAAATGTATTTTACAATCATAGTGTACGCTACAGATATAAACTATAGCTATTTTAAAATTTACTTTTAAACAAGGTGACTCCTTCTGGGTCCTTATTATTCAAGTACCGCTGATGACCCTTCACCTGTTGCGGTATTTGATTTGCATCAGTCAAATCACCAGCGTGGGGTTCACGTAAAACCTTGGCCATTTGCCAATGACGCATGTTCCTATTTCCCCAAACTAGTCAACAGAAAGCGATTCCGAGTTTGGATAGATCTCGGCCTTTCATACTAATGATTTCATTAATTTGGTTTGTAATATCTACGCCGCGATAAAAAACCTAAACAGTTAGAAATTATGCATGAGTCAATGAAAGTTTATAAAGAAAACACAATTTGGACATTCAAAGTTTTTTAATACTTTATCCGATTCTCCATAAAGCTTTATAACCGAGCCTGATGTGGAAAGATGGGTCGGGTTTGACGGATTTTTTAAGGACACTAGCATTGATTTCATACGACCAACATCAGTTGCCAAACTTCGTAGCATTGCAGTGACATCATCTTCAAATTTTTTTTGATGATGCAAAAGCATATCGAGCTTTTCCACTATGCAATTTGTCGAATCATTATTCTTGCATAATAAATTCTGCTGCTTCATAGTGTCAAGGTCAAGCAGAATGGACGAAAAATTCTCATGGTTCGATGTCGTCATTTCTATAAACAGAAAAAAACAACAACATCACGTCGTATAATTGTGCAGAACTGTACCGCACAATAGAATAAATGACGTATAAAAAAACAATGAGCAGATAAGTAAAAGTATACCTTCAATGATCGAAGGCTGTTGCTGCTGATTTTCGTAATTGAAATTCCCCTGTGGGACGTAATCATCATTTTCTACGTTCAATCTGTCTTCAGATTCTTGATCCAGCTCTGCGGTTGTGTTGCAAAAGCGGTTGTTCGCTTCTTCCAACGACTGACACATTGCGTAAACGGAACCCTTATACAACACCTTGTTCCAAAAAAATGTCACGATATCGCCTAAACTAATTAAAAATGTATGCATCAGTTTCCAGTATCATTAAAAAAATTAAGCCTTACGCTTACTCCTCATTATAACTTCTATTTGAGCTTAGAATGATGGGGTTTGTTGCACCAGACACGTAAAACTATGTATAGTATCAAAGAGCTGAATTTCATTCAACTAACTGCACACATGTAAACGCTCAAGAAATTTGCTGTGGAGAGGGTCGGCGATCAGAATCCAGAAGACGGTGTGGGGAATGCCAAAATTTTAATTTTTACCTGGAAAGGTAACAAGAATGCTGCATTTTGGAGCAAAAACGCTACAAAAAATGCAAATTTCAGACAAAAAAATCAAAAATGACACCTCTTTCTAAAAAAATTCAAAAAATTGAGGCCACTGTATAATTTTCACCGTTCGGGCAAGGAGTGCCAAAATCTGAGTGGGAGATAGCAGACCTGGGATGGGGTGTTCGCCCACTCCTCCCCCAGTAAGCTGAACGGCGATGCAAATAATTTAATGTATTTTGTCTTTCAAATGTTAGTCATTTCTGTCGCGATTGAGAAAAAATGGATAAAATTTCACCAAATACAGGATGTCATTTTGTCAGTTTCTTAGAAAAACTGGAGAAAATGTTGTCCATAAGAAAAATTTTGGCTGCATGGAGCCAGATAGACAGTCTGTGTAATGCAAAAAAACCATATCTTGGAATTACATATTTGTAAAGAGTTATAAACAGTGAATGGGGATAGTTTTTTGACCCGCCCTGTATGAAGAGAAAATCGAAGAGTATTTTGCAGATTTATTTCATGTTTAGAATATTTTACATAAAATCACTCACAAAGCATTGGCAGGAGTCAAAATTCGTAATTTTTGAAAATTGAAAAAAATTCAATGCTGTCACACCATTCATCTTGATTACAAGCTTGAATTAAATGATGAGATATAAAAATCTTTAAAAATACGAGATAAGCTATGCTGACTGAAACCTTCGTTAAATCAAGGGGGACATATTCTTTGATAAATCATTAAAAACTTTATTGGATTTCTTGATAAATTGCCGTCGAGCACAGTAGAAAATCATACAAAGATTATTCCATGCAGTGAAAAAACATGGCAAATCCAAAAATTTGAATTTGAGCATCATAGCTCAATTCTTTTCAAGAAGATCTACCGCAAATTTGCCATGAAAATTGAAAAAAAAATTAATGGTTAGTGACTTAGTTTCATCCATACCTTTCTTCCAATTTTGCCTTTGAGATACGTTGTCGACTTCCGCAGAGCTTTTAGGGAAAAATCGCGATGCTAATCTACCTGCCAGGTGAACCATGCAGGCCTGTCGATTATCATCAATAATGATCATGTGCGAAAAAACAATATCTGAAATCATAGTTGCATAAAAGAATTAGATCATAGTACAAACGAAAGTTTTAAAATACCTCGTAAGGCAGGAGCAAAACGTTTGGATATTCTTAAGTCACATGGTTCTTTTTGCGGTACATTACTCCTCGCCGAAAATTGATTCATTATTTAAAATTCGACGCCGTAATCAATCAAGCATTAAAACGAAAATTGAGCTAAAAATGAAACTTTCTGACTGAAGATAATAACTATGTAAATATGTAATGCTAATAACAACATAGAGCTGGTAAAAATATGACACGAAGGTACGACAAGGACATTCAGAACGAGTCATGTTATTATTGCAGGCAACTGGAGCCTTCTTTTACCAGCCAAGTCAGGTAAAGAAAATATATGCAACAATAACCTCAAAACGTCCAAAACACAACTGGCCATAATATTACGTACAAGATGCATACCACAATAATTTTGAACAAGATTTCAAAATTGGCCGGTTTCCCGCCCGTTTAGACAACATGGAGGATATGCCAACAACACACAGAAGGATATACAGAACATACCGTTTTTTAGATAGGACCAAAAATTTTCGTTGGCTCGCCTACTATTTTTTTACAATGAGGCTATATTTTTTACACAACAGTTGACGTTTAGACGCGTAAACAAGCCTCAGATCTTGCAAGATCTGAGAAAAGGCATAGGAGAAGTACTTTTAACCATATCATTTTCCGTTTCTTAGTCAAATTGTGCTCTTCTGAACGAATGAGGTTGTGATTTTTTCATTCTACTTTTTGAGGTTTTTTTGATGGGTAATGACTTTAACATGGCCCATCTATGGCTATTTATTAGCCAAATCTTTTCAATAGTGATGTTCTTGTTTTTAACGTGTTTTTTTCTGTGATGAACGTGAAGGCGGACGACTTTTGTTTGTTTTTTATCCGTTTTGCTGCCATAATGTTTTTAATTTGAAATTTTCAAGGTTGTTGTTTTTTGGAAAATGTGGTTCCTATTTGTCATAAATTTGAACATAACTGAAATATGACTGCGCTTTTAAATTGTATTTTTGAGTACACATAGTCGTTTGTTTTGGAATGAAAAAGTGTCATACCAGTTATTGCTCTTGTTAAAGCGAGTCACTGATCTTACAAGATCTTATAAGAAAAGTAACAAATCAGCTATGTTATCTTAAAAATTATCTTATTATTTTTTTGCATATCCATGTTGTGAATCTTTGAGTACATTACCCTAAGATCTTACGAAATTTTGCTGATTCATGAAGAAATTTAAGAAAGATACAAGATATGTACATATTTTCTTTATCTTAGAAGATCTGATGTTGTTCCCCTCGTTTCTTATGATAGTACCTTTCTTATAAGATCTGTTGGAAGATCTTAACAAAACCAGTGCATTTCTTGCTGAACACCCTAAGATCTTATTGTATCCTCTCAAAATTTGATATCTTATAAGACCTTAAACACAAAATGCGGTTTTTCAAGATATGTTTAAAGATATTTTCATATCTTAAGGAAAATCGTTTATTCTTACGAAATTTTGTCAGAACTTGCAGGTGTTTTGTAAGATGGAGAATGCGGGAGAGACAACATCATATCGAAATTGTATAGCTTGTTTGAGACACAATAAATCGATTCGAATCACTAAACTTCCGTGAAATATCAGTGACTATGTGAATATTTCGTGAAATATTAGTATTATGAATATAAAGACGACAACTACAGAAAAAACCGGCCTATAGTCTGTTTTTTATAAAATGCTTCCAAATACAAAAGTGACACAAATCAGTACTGTTGTCAAAATCGTTTACATAGAGCTCTTACCGTAAAATTTTTCTCTCGAAAAATAGTTAAAGGTGAGGTCAGTATGCTGTCAAATTTCCAGTCCTATATGATATATTGTTTATCAGAAAACCGTGAAAATCTGAAATAGTACTTGCTTTCCACTTTCATTATTTAGAAGCATTTTAAGAAAAATATACTATAGATTTGAAATCTAAGTCAGTCTCGCGATGATCTAAACAACAAAGTGTTGATTTGTTACTTTTTATATTTCATTAGTTAATTGATGTCTCATCACGTTCTTCAACATGGGTATTTGTTTTCAGCATTTCAGTATGTTATACATCAGACCCGAATCTGAATTGTGACAATTTCTTCGGGTCTGGGTCCGGGTCCAAAATTCCAGGAATATCGGATCCCCGTCCGAAATTTTGAGAATATCAGGTCTCGGTCCAACAAAATAATCGGGTAGTTTCGGGTCTCATTTCGGTCCTGGTCCCCGATACATCTCTACTGCTAATGGAAATTTTCTGATGTTAGCATGCGTCTAAATGCCTGAAAGGGAGAAATTCTTAAAAAATTGTCGAGAAAGTTAGATAAACGGTATCACTAAATTGTAGTGAAAAATCAAAAGTCGTCATTTTCACAAAATAACAACTTCATTAATAAACTCATATACTCATTCCCTTCGCCACTTTTGTTTAGTGAACAACTGGGGCTTGAACCTGAAGCAGCTTGGGCTCTAACCTACTGGACACTACTTGAATAATTTGAAAACAGCTGTTTTGACATATGCTGAAGTTCATGTTTCAGTTTGAGGACTGCAATTAGCACATTGTTTTTTTCGCATTGTGCTGTGTTAATGCCGTGCTAATGGATATTTTTCGACGTTATCATGCGTACTAATGACTGAAAGGAAGAAATTTTGAAAAAAGTTGGGGATATTAGAAAATTGTGGTGAAAAATCAACAATCGCTGTTTTCACAAATAACAACTCCGTCAATATACTTATTCTCCCCGTCACTTCTGCATAGTGGATGACTGTAGCTCGGATCTAAATTAGCTCTTTGGCCACCGTTTTTTTTCCTCGAAGATTTTTTCCACATGAGGAGACCGGACACAAAATTTTTTTCCTCATTTTCCAAAAATTTTCCTCATTTTTAAGAACGTTTATTATGTGGCTACGGATGCTTTTTTATGCATTTTTGGAGTATACCCAAGCATTTTGTTGTATTTGTAGTCAGAAACCTGCAAAAATGAGGAAAAAATTGAGAAAATTCTGGTTATGTTAGTCAAAAAGACCTCATGAAGAATATATTGGTGTTCTATAGGAGCGGATAAAGCAAGTTAACGATAGAGTTCTCATGAATTTATCCGCTATCAATATTTCTGTGATTCCGATTAGAATCATCTAAATTTTATTTAGTTCTTGTACGCGCCGGAAAAATTTTTGGATTTTCACTTTCTAAAACGCTGGAAAATGAACCTTCATAACGTTGGGAAATAAGTTAAAATCAGATGGATAAAGTGTAATTTGCTCCCCATTCCGGCGCGTAGCGCCAGAAAAATTTTCGGGTTTTTATATTCTTAAACGCTAAAAAATAAATCTCTCCAATAGATAATTCGTGAACAAAAGTTTTAAATTGCAGTCTATAATGATGTCTTCAATTTCCACTTCCCATAAACGCAAAAGTTCAGATTGCAAACATTTAAAAAATTCCAATCATCGAGAGAAAAAATTGAGAGAATTGATGAAAAATCTCTCTTTTTGGCGACATAATTGACTGTAAACGATTAGAAAATGAAACGAGCTAGCTATAGAAACTGTTGAGCATTAATTAGTAAGTCGAAGTAGATATGCTAAAGGCCGCGCCTGATAGAATACAGTTATCATTATACCCATGACCGGCGCGTAGCGCCGGAAAATTTTGAGATTTTGAGCTTTTAAAGTCCACCAAAACGCATCTTTTCGGTTTAGAGTTCCACAAAATTTTTTCCACAATGAAAACCATACCCAAAATTTTTTTCCTCATTTCGAAATTTTTTTCCTTAAAAGACCCCATTTGAGGAAAAAAACGGTGCTTTGGACCAGTGTTTTTTTTGTGCCAAAACATGGTTTTTGGCATAAAAAAATTTGGAATGGCACAAAAAATTTTGAGCATTTGTGCCAATTGGCACAAAATTTCTGGCTGTTCAAACATTAAATTCTATGAAGTCTATGAATACAATTTTATTTACTCGTAATTGACCCGATCGCGAACGAGTTCTCTTTGAACAGTGTATCAGCATTGTTGGAGCAAAGTTTACAGACTGTCAATTAATGATGAGATGAGTGGAAATAAATGGAAATAAAATAAAAATTGTTTACTCTAGCGCATACTCTCGATCGACCCTATAGGTATTAGTGCGCCTGGTGGCCACCCATCTTGTAACGTGTGTTATGCAAAAGATGCAAGGGGTACCTACAATAACTGGTTATGACGCGGAACATAAGGCGACAGCACGAAGCCTGGCTCAGGCTTGAGCTTAGACTGGCTTGAGCAATCGACTCAGGCACAGACAATCGACCCAGGGTTACCGAACGAAAGGGAAATTTTTTTTTCCGTTAGGTTCGGTTGGAGGTTACTGTCGTCATTTTCTACAAAATTGCAGTTATTCTTTCCGACCGAAAGTGGATTTTCAAGCTGAACGTTTCAAGCTGTTGGCGATCAGTTCCATCGAAAAATCAAATATAAATGACCCTTTGGGCCCTATTCAAAAGTGAAAAAATCCTATGATTTTTGTCGTCGACAGTCGGCTATTGCGCTGCTAAATTGAACTTTAGGCCACACCTGTAAGACCTCCGACCAATTGGGGGGGGGGGGGGTAGAAAAAATTCGAAATTTTTCCCAAGAAAGGCCAAAAACATGCACTTTTTTGCAAATTTTTTCCAAACTGGGGGGGGGGGGTTAGGTATATGGTTGGCCAAGTTGCGGGGGGGGGGGGTTCCCCCCAACCCCAAGGTACAGGTATGCTTCAGGCTTAAGCTACCTTTTAGCAGGCACGTTATACCGTTTATGCCTCCTCTCCTCACACATTTTACCCAATTACTGCAGGTACCTTTTTGCATTACACATGTTATAAGATGGGTGGCCACCAGACGCACTAATACCGACCTTATATCCCTAGTTTTGATCTTTAATTTAGTCGTTCGAATTTTCTAAAATTCATCTTTCACGTTTATTCATTATTTCCTCGTTCTCGACTAATTATATTTTGTATTGTAATTTTGCGTTCACTCCGACAGGTAATAAAATCTTTCATTCAGTCTTTCATTCATTCATGTATACATAGATTCGTAGTCGAAAATTTAATCAATTTGAACATCCTGAACAATCCTCGAGTTTTTTAAATTTTCTCAGCATTCCATTTCTTTTCGAGTCGTCGCGAACTACTTGCACAGTTTTTCCTTATCTCACTGACATGTTTAGCTGAAAAATAGGTTGGACACGATTTTTACTCGTACAAAAAAATTAATGCATTAAACGTTAACTTTTTATCAAAATTTTGGCCTAAAAATTTTCCACAGTTTTCAGTATGTTCCTAGTAGAAAAAAAAATTTTGTGCCATTGGCACAAATTTTTCTGACCTCTTGTGCCAATTGGCACAAATGTCCGTGCACGAAAAAAACGCTGCTTTGGACACTAAAAGGTAATTTGAAAACAGTAGTTTTGAAAAATGCTGAAGTTTAGGCAAATCAGTGATAGTGAGTAGCTGATATAAGTGTACGTTTTCTGGAATAATCAATCGAAAACCTGTTTTGGAGTGGAGTTCAAGTGTAGTTCCAGATACAATGAAAACATGTAAACTTTTATCCAAACAGAATGCGAATTTAGCGATTCCTATAAGTATTACTGTCGAACTAACTACTGAATATTTACTTGTCAATTAAATAATTAAGTGCATAATGTAAGGACGAGCTAATCTAATTATAATCAGATGAGTCTTATTCCTTTTAAAATTAACTATGTCAAGTCAAGCATGATTTCACGAGTTAATACAATAAAAGCATGTTTTCAGAATTGACAAAATCACACATTAGTTTGACACCAGCAAAGAAAAATTTGTCAATCGTGCTGACTGTGCTAATGAAATATTTTTTCATTAGCACCAATGCTAATGGGAATTGTGCTAAAAACCCTGCAAGTGCATAATTTAAGAATGTGCTAATTTAATTCGAATCAGATGAGAGTCTTATTCTTTTTGAAAGTACAAACGTCAAGCATGATTTCATGAGTCGATGACACAGTAAAGGTAGCTTATTTGAATTGACAAATTCACACATCTACTTGAGATCAACAAATTTGGTCTCAAAAAATTTTTTTATTTAGCTTTTTTAATGCTCTTACCATTAGATTCGTATTTATAAAATTCCTTGGACATACCAATTTGGGTCATTCTGCAGTGTTTAATTTTATTTACATTCTCATTGCCACCCTCTTCCTACCCTACTTATAATTCAGAGCACTGTTTTTTTTCCACGAACTTTTTTCCACAAATGTGGAAAGGGGTCAAATTTTTTTTCCACATGTGGAAAAAATTTTTTTCGTCTTAAAATCCGTTTTTTGGCTTAAAAATGCTCACAGACGCTTTATCGCACTGTTTTTGAGCTTTTTCAAGCCTTCCGGTGTTTTTAGAGAAGTTAATTCATTAAAATTGGAGAAAAATTGAAATGTTCGACTTAAAAGCCTAATCTACAAGCGTTGTTGAACAAGTTTTGTAGCAAACTATCCAAGAGCATAATTGACTTGAATTACACAATAAATCAATGGTCAAGTCCTCTCTGATGACAAGTGAAAGCCCAAAAAAGATGGTACTTTGCGGCGCGAAGCGCCGGAAAATTTTTTGAGTATATTGACATTCTAGGATGCTGGAAAATCATTTTTCCGAACATTTATTTCAAGAATTAGATTCCAATTTAGTGTTCAAGAGTCGTAATTTCTAGAATTTTACTTGAAAAATTTTAAAATCTGTAATTTATTTGTAAACTTTTATGAACTTGGTTGAAAATATATGAGTAAGAAGAGTATAACTTTCCGAAAGATATTTCCATGAAGCTTAAAAATTGATTTTACGTTAGCAAAGAAAGAATCGCATCATATTTTACGTCAGCAAAGAAATAATCGCAGCATAAGACTTGACGTATTGATCTTTGTCAAAAGGAAAAAATGCGAATCTTCATTAAATATTATGATAAAATATTGAAGATTACCAATTAAAACATGAGATACTACGTTTAAGATGATGAAAACTATTATAGATTAAGTGATAAATGAAGGTAGACATGATAAAAGCCGCGCCTGAGCTACTTGATAAATAATGATGATTATCAAAGCTATAACCGGCGCGAAGCGGCGGAAAATTTTGAAATTATGACCTTCTAAAATGCACCAAAATGCATCTTTTCAATATGAAAACCCCAAATTTTTCTTCCACATTTGTGGAAAGACCTCAAAAATTTTTTCCACATTCCAGATTTTTTTTCCACATTATAGTGCAAATGTGGAGAAAAAAAACAGTGATTCAGAGTTTTAATTTAAAAATTTAAATTAGACTTTCGGAGCCATTCGGCTCATGATTTTCAAAGCAAAAAAGCCTTCCTTCGGATTCCGTTACATATTTGTCTTGAATTATTTAAACATTGATGAAATCCGGGCTCATATGCTCGGATAAGATTACAGATGCAATTCTGATTGTAGCTTTCCAACTGAATGCATTTGAATGTTTTACATTTCTTTGATTATTGATATCAGGCAAAGGTTGACTTGACTGCTAAGATCAGGCTGACCTACCGTTATTACGTGAATTTATGCAAATTAAATAAGGTCTACTTGGAAGAACGATTTGTGTACTCGATTCGTTTTATGCAATCGAATGAACTATAACATGAGTGACATCAGAATTTCTGTCGGAAAACGTTCCGTCATCAGTGTCATCATTATCAAAATATATATAAAGGAAAATGCCTCACTACAGAATATTAGTTTTCTTACTCTATTCGTAAATTCAAAAGCTTTTGCTGTGTACAAAGACTTTCGAACTTTTTTGTTCGCTGCAAACTTATTTGCGTTGAAAATACTTCTTATATTGTTCGACTTTCAGATCAAAATGTGTTCATTCTTAAGTAAGCATTTCTTAAAAATTATAAGAACCAGCTATGGCGATCCGTGCTACAGCAATACGCTTATGAAAACCAATAATGCGATCAACATTCGAATATTTAGTTCGAAAAAGTTATACCAGAAGAAACCAGACCCCAAACGACCAAAAGTCAAGTCGAAGTTGCCCGAAATTAAAGTGTGGCAGGTAAATAAGGAATACCAATTTTAGTCGAAAACTTGATGACTGGCAATAATTTTTCATACTCAGTCAGTCAACATATTGATTATTATTGTGTTAATTGTTCAAAATAATATTGTTCAAAATGCTTCCTGAACGAATAATTTTTGTCATTAGTGCTGACAAACGCATAAGTCTTTACCGATAGTTTTGTTTAATTGTCATACATGCTCAACACGGAAGCTTTGCTGGGAATCGGAAAACTCAGGAGAATCAATGAAAAACTTTTTTGTATGTTTTTCGGTTGAAAGTAAAATTTTGCTTTTCGATATTTTCAGATATTATATCTATGTGAACATTGAAAGACGAATTGCTGAAGATAGAGTAAATAAATGTGGAGGATTGTTGAAGCGAAGTGGGAGCAGATTAGGAGTAAATTCAGGCAGAAGATTTTTTTGTATAGCATCTTTGTACAAAGTACAAAGAGATTTTATCGACATTATGCGGACAGAAAACGCTTCTCCAGGCTCTAGTATCAGAAAATACCGAAAAATTTTCGGGCGCTTCGCGCCGGATTTTATAATTCTTTGTAATGGTCTATCCACTATTTTTCTACAAATCGTGCTTTCTGGAGAAAAAATTTCCGGAAAAGAGAAAAAAATGTTGGTGGTCCTGTATGGAAAAGACGAATTTCGGTCCATTTCAGAAGGTAAAAATCTATTTTTCCTACTTTTTTGCCACTGTAATTTTAAACATGAAGCCGACTTTGAATTGAGAAGCATCATGGAAGTAATTTTCAGAAATTTCAGGTTTAACCTGACGTTTTTCAGATCTATGAGAGAATGGGTATATTTTCTTAATTTGTAAAATGATTATGAAGAACATGAACTCGAGTGCTACCAATAAATGAGTTTTTCCATCAATCTTTACATTTTTTCTCTCGTCTCGCTTGGAGCATCTTTTTTCCCTCAAATGGGATCTTTTGAGGAAAAATATGGAGATAAAGAAAAAAATTTTGAGCATGGTCCTCATAGTGGAAAAAAATTTTTTTTTAGTTCAAAACCTAAAAGATGCATTTCGATGAACTTCAGAAGGCCAAAACCTCAAAGTTTTCTGGCGCTTCACGCCGATTATGAGTATAACAGTCATTGTTTTTTATCAGGCGCAACCGTTAGCATATCTACTTCCATTTACTAATTAACCTTCAACAGTTTCTATCAATTGAATAAGAGTCAATATTTTGCTGATAGTTGAGATTTATCATCACTTAAAATTTTATTTTCTCGCTTCATTTGAAGCTTTCCAAACGTTTTGAAACGTAACCCTCCACAATCCGCATTGAAAAACGATAAAAACGTCATTCTAAGACTGTAAATTTGGAGCTTCTATCCAGGAATAATTGTTGCGATGTGAACATTCATTTTTCCGCATTTTGGATCACAAAAATCCGAAAATTTTTCCGGCGCTGCGCGCCGAAATAAGAAAGGTATTGCCATTCATTAGTTTGATTCAAATTTATTTTTATTGTTATGAAGATAAATTTTCCAGCCTTTCAAAGTGTAATAACCTGAAAATTTGCTCGGTCCGCTCCCTCGTTAAAAAATTCCTGGTTACGACCCTGAATACAAATTCACATAAATAACCTGGCTAGACCTTTTCATTCGACTATAAATCGAGCTGTTTTTATTCAGCTAATGTCCAATTTTATATCGGTGAGAGTGATTGTCGAACTTGGTGGTTCAGTCGAAAAACACCGACTATATTTACGGGCATGAACAAATTTTCTCCGACTTAGCTGCAGAGAAATATCACATATCCTTAGTAAAATCGGAGAATGTACTATGTAGTTTGTAATTTACTCTACTAGTTTGCTCCGAGATTCCTCTTACCCCTTCACTCTTCTGCTCTTTCTTTGCTCCACCTTCAGCGATTTGGTCATAAACGTCTTATTTTAACCCGACTATTTTTATTCCATCATATCTCGATGACAGACTAAAATCTTGCCATGTATGCTGTAGCATACTTAATCAATTTTTTCATATTGGTTGTTATTATTGAAATAAGGTGTTTGTTATATTTCTCACAGATTGACTGATTGTTTGAGACTAGTCAGTTGCGGAAGTCTCCAAACTTAAGGGTAGGAGTCAGACTTCTGGGTAGGAGTAAAGTTTAAGGTTTGACGGGGTAGTGTCCCCTTATATAAATCCACTAAAGTCAATTTTCCCCCAAATCGGGTACCCAAATGTCTGCGCTGATTTTTTTCCTCCTCTTCGAGCTTCGTTGGAATATTCCTCATTTTTGATAATTATTCTTCAAAAGCCAGGATTCTCCCGAGTTACCAACGGTCAACTCGAAAATAGAGTGTTACGGCCAGCGGTTTTTTTCCACCGTGCAAAACTTTTTCCGCTCGTGCAAAACTTTTCTTCAGATTTTTTGCACATCAAATGTGTATTAAAATTTGGGGTTTTGATATAGAAAAGATGCGTTTTGGTGCATTTTAGTGGGTCCAAATCTCAAAATTTTCCGGCGCTTTGCGCCGGTTATAACTTTAATAATCATTATTATTTATTACCAAGCTCAGGCGCGGCTTTTAGCATGTCTACCTTCACTTATCACTAATTTTTAATAGTTTTATTCGTCTTAAACGTATTATTTCATGTTTAATTGGCGATTTTCAATATTATATCTTTATATTTAATGAAGATTTGCATTTTTTCCTTCGTACATTTTTTGAGAAATATCAACTCGTCAACTTTTCAAACTTTTTGAAGCGTTTTTTCCTTTCTTAACGTAAATTGAATTCAGAAGCTTCATGGAAGTATTTTTGGAAAATTTACGCATCTGACTGATAGCTTTTCGGCCAAATTTATAGAAGGTTACGAACAAATTATGGTTTTAAAATTTTTCAAATGATAAAATCTCTAGAAATTACGATTTATGAACACAAAATTCAAATCTTATGTTTGAGATCTTTTTCCAAAAAATTTTCCTCATGTGGAAAAAAATTTGACCTCTCCATTTGTGGAAAAAAGTTGGTGGATAAAAAACTGATATATTTGGCGTGCAAAACTTTTTTGGTAATTTTTTTTGCACGGTGCAAAACAGCTCATGCAAAAAAACACTGGTTCCGGCATTACCGCATGTATATATATATGGTGGGAGTCAGCCAAGAATGTGCTTAGGGTGAACCAGGATCTGATAGTGGTCAGGACTTCCAACGCTTCGAAAATGAGTGTTTATTGCCTACACTGAGGATTTCTGACGCCTGTTTCAATTCAAGTTTCTATTTGATGCAGTCTCGCTGTTAATTACTGATTGCTAAGAATTGAGAAAATATTTCTGCTCAAGCCAGCCTTCCCAAACACTTTTATTCAAAAATTCAGGGCATTACTTTCGGCGAGCTTGGTCAACTTACAAATTCTTCAGTAAAAGAATTATTTTCTTGTCTGAGTCAAATCACCGATGAAGAGTACAGAGGAAAATTTGACGAAATTATCAGGGCCCCTGAACATATCGCCACTTTGGCAGCTGAAATGGGATTCCGCGCCAGTTTTATAAAACAGCCGAAAAATGTGGATCAGACGTTGCTCGAAAGTTTAGAAAACGAAATAACTATGGAGTTAGAGAAGAGACCATGGCCCGTAGACTTGTCGAAATGTCATCCTAGACCACCCGTTGTTACCATTATGGGTCATGTTGATCACGGTAAAACGACGCTTTTGGATTATCTTAGAAAATCAGAAATCGTCAAATCAGAATTTGGCGGCATTACCCAGCACATCGGTGCTTTTTCAGGTAGGTTCACTATGATTTTTCCTGTTAATTCTCCGGAATAAGACGTCCGTTAGAAATCGTATCATGCTCTTTAATCAACGCCTCCTTCAGTTAAGATGCAAGATTCTTCAAACATAATAACGTTTTTGGACACCCCGGGTCACGCGGCATTTAAAAGCATGCGTGCCAGAGGTGCTCGAGTTACAGATATGGTTGTTCTAGTCGTCGCTGCCGACGATGGCATCATGGAGCAAACCGTCGAAAGTATCAAGTTTGCCCGTGATGCGTCAGGTAATTTTTAATTTTCAGAATCCTCATATACTCTCACTTCTTACAGTTGATTTCTTGTCACTACGTCAATTTCATCCTTTTGTCTAAATTGGTCATTAAAAATGCCTACTAAAAATTTCTTCCAGCTTTAAAATCATTATTTTAGTGCCTATCATCGTAGCAATTAGTAAGTGCGACAAAAGAAACGTTGATATCGTAAGTTTTTTTCAAAAAATATTCATAATTGCTTTACAAATTGATGAATAAAACTTCTTTTCCTTCCAGCAATCTGTTAAGCTGCAGTTGATGTCTCATAATCTTGTACCCGAAGAATACGGAGGAGAAGTACAAGTTGTCCCTATTTCGGCCTTGAAAGTAATTTTTCTACAAATTGAAGAAAAAATGTTCAGTGTAAACGAAATTTTACCAGGGGACCGGAATCGAACAGTTGAAAGAAGCTATAATGACGCAAGCGGAAATCATGGATCTAAGAGCCGAAACGGACGGTCCTGTCGAGGCTGCTGTGATCGAATCTAAAACGATTCACGGTAAGGGGTGAGTTTTTATATCACATTTCACTTATAATGATTAATTTTTTGTGCATCGGTGGGAACAAAACTGACAATTTTCTCAAAACACGTAAATTTGTATTTTTGTACGAATTTGTAGAAAATACTTGTCTCGAACTTCTACATTTTATGGTATTTTTTGAGTCTAGTATATAGGACTGTAAAGACTGAGGTTCGGGCAAAAAACGCTACATCGAAATTCCTCGCTGGAAATTATATGGAAAACGATCAATTCAGACTTAAAAATCGTACATGTCTTTGTACGATTTTTAACAGAACTTGAGCTGGGAATAGTCACAGCAACCACCTCTGCTACGAATTGGTACAAATTGGGAGTGCCTTCCCCTTTTCTCGGTTGGCTCAGTGAGTTAGAGCGTACAGATGGTAGCCGCAGGTCCCGGGTTCAAGTCCCGGACCGACCCGAACTTTTAGTAAAGATCTGAATAGGTTGCTTTAACACTTGACCATAAAACCTCAATCCAATTTCCAGAGCTCCTCCGGCCGAGAGGCCGAAATATATGCTTGAAGTGCCGTAGCCAAGACGTTGAGTTATGAGGCATTCATTTGAATCCGAAAAATTGAATTAAAAATGCTTTTTAGTAAAGCAGCCAGCCTTCTGATTAGACGAGGGACATTAAAAAAAGGACGCTTCATCGTTGCGGGGCAAACATATTGTTGTGTGCGAGCAATGTACGATCAGCAGGGCAATACAATAGCCGAAGCGTCGCCGTCTACGCCCGTTGAAGTCACCGGCTGGAAAGACGAATTGCCATCCGCTGGCGACGAAGCGTTAGAAGTAGAGACTGAAGTGAGGAGGAATAGTTTGCTTATAACGTAGGAAAATTATTTGAACTTTAGAATGGTAAGTTTAACGTTGCATTACATCAACAGATCTAATGTAGAGTAAGGTACTGAAAATGTCATCTTATCGCAGTAAATTATCTCTATTGAAGCATTGCATGCAGATATGCGCGGCAAGAATTTTGAATGGGTGAGGGTCCTCGAACTTTTTATTGAGCGGCGTGGGGTCGGAGTGAGCGAAAAAAAAGAGACAAGTATATTTATTATACAAAATATGCATGAAAATAATCAAAAAAGTGTCTTCAGAAAAGTCCTGGGAGGTGTTAGGTTATTTTTTTTCAGTCCAGGGAGGGTGTTCGTCCGGGGTCTCAGGTAGGAGGGTTAACCCCCCTGTGTGCGTGTATGTGTGCTAAATTATATTTTCTTATCCGTTTTCGATACAGAAAACCCATTTTTATCTGGTTCATTCTATTTCTTGAGAAACGTGCGAAAGACGTCGTTGGATATAGGAAAAGCAAGAACAAAGATCAACGAGATGCCCAAGATTTAGTAAAGTGTTGTTATAGAAATTTTTTCCCTTTGCTATCATATTCGAGAATTATATTTTTGTTTTTAGGAAACAGTTGGGGAAATAAGAAAGAAAGAACGAGAATTGTACACACAGATTCGACTGGAAAATATAGAAGCTGAAATAAAAAATATTCGTATCAGACGGAAAAGGAATAAAATGGCGGTGAAATCGTTCAGAGATGAATTGAAAAAAGCCGAATCCAATAATGGTGATGATGATTCGAAACCGGAATTCAACATTATTGTGAAAGGTACAAGTAGCCTTCCTGTTCACTCGATGACAAAACATTTAAATCTGAAGTTGTAGGGATAGCGAAAGTATATAAACCGGGCTCAAATTTGGGAAGCTCGATCACCCCTTAGTTTTGCGGCTATTTTTCGACGACAGTCGCTTTCTCGAAACGTTTTTCATCCAGAAATAATAAGATATAGAGTGTTTTACTACCAATCATTTATAGCAGCCGACTCGATCTATGTAGCATTATGCAAAATTTGTATCGTACTCAGTGTTTTCAGGCAGTGGCACTGCAGTTTTTGGAACTTAACCGAGTTACGTCAAATTTGTTGCATCATTGAATTTTTCACTTAATCACGATAGTGGGCCCGAAAGTTGTTGCAGCTGAGTGTGTCAATTCATCCTCTGGTTTTAAAACTTCGTATGCTATTTCTGCAGTTTTAATATAGGACATCACCTCCCCTGTTTTTTTTGCACAAATGACCCTATTTGTGGAAAAAATTTTCCGGATGTGAAAAAATTTAGAGTCTTTCCACAATTGTGGAACGAATTTTTGTAACTTTTTACGAAGTCTTTCTAACTGAAAATTTAGATTTGAGAAAGAATGAAGTCCTATCACATTTATTTCCCAAATTAACGATTATTTAGGATTATCATCATCATTATGCTCATTCATCGTCATTATCCTCATCATCACTTTCATTAATGTCTATGATAAAGTTCTTCAAGTGTTTCGGAGTGTCGAAATAATGCAAAATGTACAAAAAGTTGCGAAATTTTTTGCACACAATGCAACAAATTTTCCACTTTGTGGATTCCATCATCCCACAAATGTTGGAAGAAGGTCTTGGAAAAATGCTGATTACCTCGTTTCCTGACTCTGAGGTGCCCTGATTATGACGACAGTCAATTTTAATAAAAACTGAAAAATTACAGATTTTAAAAAACTTGACGATGATCAGTTACCTAATTTCTCGTGAATAAAAGCATTGTATCGGATAGTATTAACTCAAAACTTGCCATCATGTAAAGTATTGGCCTATACTCGATCTAAAAAACAACAAAGAGTATAAACATGTAATTACTTTGTCTGTTTTTCTTGATGTGCTTGTAAATATTACGACTGGGAAGCAAGCACTATTTCATTTTCTGTCTTTTCCTGTAAAATCACGTGTCGCATAAGACCGATAATTTGTGTCTTGCGAGCGATACTTATTCTGTCATTTATGAATTCACAGAACATCCCCCCCACAACTCCGTTGGGCCCGGTAGCAAATGTTGGGACCCTCCCCTCCCAATTTCCGGTAGCTCCCCAAACCGCCAACTCGAAAATTGAGCAAAAATAGCCGTTTTTTGCAAAATTTTGGAAATGTTCGGGTTTTTTTTCTTTTTTTGGATTATTTTTGATTCTCCCCAGGGTTTTGGAAAAGTCGAATATCTCCCTCTTAAATTTGGGGTTCACCACCCCGTTAACCAATCTGTGATTTTACAGGTAATAACAGTTCCACAGGATTATGCATTAGCAGTTTGTAGAAAACACGTATGGCCAGTTTCAAGGCTTTTTGAATCCAACCATGTACTTTCTATGTTTTGTTAACATCGAGCTTTCACATCACTTTCATTTCATTTTCAGCTGATGTTCACGGCTCGCTTGAAGCTATTCTTGAAGTCTGTAATACGTATAATTCTGGAAAATGCGATTTTGACGTAATATATACTGGCGTAGGACCCGTTACGGGAAACGATTTAGAATTGGCGGAAACTTTCAAAGGTAAATTTGCGCTTTTTTCGGCGTCCAATGTAGAATTTTTATTTTCAAGCTACTATTTACGCCTTCAATACAGCTACGCCCTCTAATTTGCTACAGATTATAAAAATTAAGCAAATTAGCTTAAAGCCGTTCAATATTATTTATAGGTAAGTTTATTTTTATTGTTTTCAGTGCATTTCCTTTTAATTTCGGTCAGTTGATAGTATCCCTCTCTTTCCAAATCTGTGAACATTACAATCGCGAAGTGTGAAAAAATTTTCAGTCCCATGGATGCACTTGCTATTTTCTGTCATTTTTCCAGAATCAAGAGGCCTTATTTGATTTTGAGTCCACTCAGACGATGATTGTATAATCCGTTAAATTTTTCAGAATGGTCGAAGATTTGAAAACAGAATTAAGTAATCGACTACCACCCGTCGACAGAACAGATATTTTGGGCGAAGCCACCGTCTTGAGATCCTTCAAAGTTCCTGGCAAAAGTGGCTCGAAACGTGTACCAGTTGCAGGATGTCGATGTACAAAGGGCACTATTGTTCGCAAGGCAAAAGTTAAAGTTATGAGGTTGAATCAAGAAATTTTCGACGGTAAATCCTGCAACATATTATTCAGGGGAGGGAATTTATAATTCAAAAGAACTTCCACTATTCCATTTTCGATAACATTTGATTAGTTGAATTCGGAGACGAGGATGGGCTATAGGTGTTTCTGACGCGAAATCTAAGCACCTTATTAATGTGAAAAATTGAAATCGATACGAAGTATAAAACCGTTAATGATTGTTTTTTCGACCAAAGTTCAGCTAACAGTCAGTCAAAAGCTGGTAAAATCATGTTTCAATACGGAATTAAAATCAGTATCCAGTCGAGTTAGAATGCCGAGTTTTTGTCGATTAGGTATTTTCTGAATCATGTTACGAGAATAACTTGAACGTCTAATTTTTTCTTTCTATTCAACTGCACCGCAGCTTGCTTTGTTTCTGATTATTGATGTAAAAATGATCCTAAAAGCTTCCCAAGTCTTTTTCAACAGCTGGATTTTTGTACCTGTCTCTATGACTATTTTGACGGGGTTTTCTGTATTCAATCTTTCGGCAAATACTTCACCGTTTTTCAGTATTACTTCACGCTGAAAGATATTAATTATAGTAGGAAAATCGAATAGCATGGCGAAAATGCATGAGTTGACTGAAGTTTACAGCTGAAAAATGAAAACAAGTGCACTTTTGAAATTCGTCCAAGGAAGAAAAGTCTTGAGCCCTATCCGGAAGTGCAAATAGCTAGGATTTTCGATAGGCGACAGTCGCCGATTTTTCGGGATAGTCGGCGACTATCGCCGATTACAAGAATGTTATCGGTGATCATCGCCCTATAGTCAACCGATTTCAGACAAGCTTGCTCGATTTATCAAAATATTGTTTTTAACTTTGCCTAAGTAATTATGTAAGTAATATATATAATTATAAAAATTATGTAGCCAAAAAACATCTAGACGATGCATATGCATGGAATTGATTCATGCGTGAGAGGAAAATTTTGTTTTGCCGATTATTCGTTCCCTAAAATGGGCGACTGTCGTTGACTTTGTGTATTCAAAATCACGTATGTAATTAGGAATCATAGTGTACATTATGTTCTCTGGGTGAAGTTATTTTCTTGATTCTGAAATCTATTAGATTTTACCGCTCCATTCTGTACCATTAAAAAATCTATCGCGTAATCAAGTGTACCAGATCTGACATAAATAAATCTAAATTTTTTCTGTTCAGGGGAAATAGAATCCATGCAGAAAGGCCCTGAGCCCTTAGCGTCGTGTAACGTCGATGATGAAGTCGGCTTATTGTTTACGGATGTTCCCAAAGGACTGAAATTCCAACCCGATGATCAAATTGTTTGTTACAGAATAGTTCAAGATCCGCAAGTTATTGATTGGTATCCACCTGGATTTTGATCGATTTTGTTTTCAGTTTCTTTTGCATTGTATGCAGTCATTGTTTTTGTTTAACCGTTGTTCACGAGCAAAATTTTACCGAAAATTCTGAGCCATCGTCGAGAAGTCGATTAAGCCCGGTTCATACTTCTGCCCGTTGCCCGGCGAGCATGCTCGGAGCTGTGCACGGAGATGCTTGGCGAGCAGAAATACGAGCGAACTGCTCGTCGAGCAAATATTTGCTTGGCGAGCAGAACACCGAGTGCACAAAATTTGCTCGCCGAGCATGCTCGGGATAGCAGAGAAATTTTCTACTCCTCCGAGCATGCTCGGCGAGCAATACGTATTATAAGTATAGGCACGCCCCAGACTGGGCTAATTTATCGAAAATTGAACAATGCGCGCACGACCAATGCGAAGTTTTGCGCGCTCTGATCAGTCGGTTAGGGATGTTTTAGGCCAGAGAATATCGGATCGAGTCAGGCAGCAAAAATACCAAGTCGGGTCAGAGACCTCTAGCAAACCAGGTCAAGGGTCAAAAAAATATATGCTCAGTTCATAAAGTGCAACGCAAGCGCATACTCGCCATATTACATGGAATAAACATCAAAAATGAGAAATAGTCAATGCTCTTTTGATAAACGAGACAAGGGAAATGAGAAATAAACAATATCTTTCTCTTACTCAAGGCAAAATACGAAAATCAATCCGATCTGCGATTATGGGAAAGATCAAAAAATATGAAATAATAGCCATACGATGATATGCCCTTGTCTGCAGAAAAAAATTTTTGTTTAGGCTGGAATTTCATTTGTTGCTCTGTTTAAAAACTGCTCCTTGGAAACTTTCTCTCAGATACAAGCTTTATTTTTGTCTCTTTTTATTAAATGCTTGTAAATTGAAGAATGACGAACACCTGTGTAACGCCCGGTTTTGAGAAGCACTTTACTTGATCCGGAACAACGGACGTTAGGGTGGACAAAGGGGCGCGGGACGTGGTAGCAACGATAATATAAAATGACAGTCGACGGTCGCTGACGCAATACAAATAAAATAAAAACTGTCCGTTTTCAACGATATTGATAAAATTCTGGGGCCAATGACGCCGGATGCTATCCCGATGCGACCAAAGGGTTCGTCCATAAAATACCCAGTGGGCTCGCTGCCCCAAATAAAAGATAAAAAGTTTGAACGAAAGCGTTTGTGGCACTCGGGCCGAATTCCGACAAAGTAAAAATAAAATCATTTGATCGGCGGCGAACCCCCGTGGTGTCCGTTTTTGGTTGTGGGCTGCTCCGCACTGCTGTTGATGTATATAGTATCGGTGGTGAAGATAGATAGAGAAAGATTTAGAAATGGTAGCGCGAAGCTGCCTACCGCATGGGTGATGTTAGTTGGTGACTAATTTTGGAAAGGCAAAGGAAAAATCAAAATTTGTGGAAATACATACAAGAATTGGATGATGATTCGTACAGATTCAAATAACACATAATGCAAACGAGAAAATGAACAGAACGAATTACTGAGATTAATAAAACAAGGCAATTTTTAAGGCATGATAATTGTGGCACAACCGGTTTACAATTTGAAATACTGACGCTGGAAAAGAAAAAATAAGTGATTTTTGAAATATCGGGGAAAATTACATGACGATATACTAATTTTACGGTGGCCTCACGAAGAGCGAGGTCACTTTTAACATACAAATTTACTTGTGCCTTTGGCCACTATGGTCACACCCTGGCTGGCCAAGTTCGGCATCTCTTTTCAATGGCGAAATATAATCGGGGTTGGCTACTGACAGTGGTCTCTGGGGCGGCTGTGTCACCATCGATTGCCCAGGGATGTCCATTTGTTCCTCGCCTTGTATGTTACTAATCGGCGGAATAAGCATCGGAGGCGGCATTTGAAGACCTGGCGAAACCAAAAATTGATGGTAATACGGCCCCTGCCCCGGCTGGAATTGCATAACTGGAAATTGCGGCATCTGGTATTGCGTTGGCGGAGGTACCGCTGCGCTTGCCAATAATTGACCTGGAAAAAGAGGGCGATTTAAACAGTCAAATCCTACCATTGGTAACCCCGGGTAGTCTGGCGGCAAATATGGCACTTTTTGCTGTTGGGCTTGCATCATCGTGTTTGGATCAGACATCGCCACGCCCTGCTGAGTCATTTTGCTGTTCTTAGCCCTATCCAGTGAGGGTGCTCGACTGGAATAGGACACATCTAATCTGTCGTCTGCTGGTAATATGCCAGGGTTCTCTTTCTACTCCACAACTTTGGGCTATCTTTTCGTTCTTTCTCATCTCTTTTCTCTTTGTGTTTTCTTTCGCTGGATTCTTCATATTTTTCGATTTCTTTCTGCCAACACTTTTCTGATTCCTCGTCATTCTCCCTTTGCCTTTTTTCTCTTGACATAGATTTTTTGTGGTGCTTTTCGTCTCGCTGCCGACTTTCATGTTTTCGTTTTCTATCTTTATCTGGCGTTTCTGATTTTTCTTTCTTTCATATATCGCTATACTTTTTAATCCATCGCCTAGGTACCCTACTCGCCCCAGGCCTATTGTAGGCATGCTTAACTCGGTACCCAACTTTCTTTGTCAAATTCTTCTTGACCTCCAATATATCGTGAGCTTTTTTCTGGTCAATAACCTCCCAAAAACGTATGCGGGGGTCGGTATTATCAGTTTCTTTCTTCCAAACTTGAATATTGGCATAATTCGGTTCCGGATCTTTTTTATCCTGCAGAACGGCTTTGGAAATTGTATACGCTAGTCCCGCTGCCCTGGATTGGCATGAGGCGTACATAGTGTGAAAATTACTGCCTAAACTCTCCTGTCTCGCATTAAACTCACGTCGCAATTTCATCGTTACGTAGGCATGAGCCTGATAATGAAATCCCGCGAAATTCTGAGGAATTCTCCCCAATCGTAATAATTTCATAAAAAGGTAGGCGCAAGCCCACACGGCGGCTTCATATGCTTTCCACTGGAGTCACGTCATAGTCCATTCGGCTAATTGGGCTTCTAAAATATGCCATAATTTCTCAGGTAGATTCGCTTGTAGTACATGGAACTGCAATTCAAAATATACGATCGTTTCTATTTCTAGGCTGGCTTTGTCGTATATCCGGTTTATTAATTCCGTGGCCATCAGGGCAACCTCTTCATCTAGTGTGGAAACCATCTGTGCGAGGTATTTCTGAACACATGGGTTCGAGAGAGATACCCTTCTGTATTGAAAATCCACGAAGTATGTTCCTTCTTTTAGGGCCTTATTCAGAACTTTTCGGCATTTCCCTAGGCCTCTTCGATATTTTATCTTGTCGTTTGGGTTTCCCGCGGGTTGTTGAAAGTTTCCACTCTTGACCTTGTCCAATTTGGCCTTATTTTCGTCCTGAGCTATTCGCTTTTCTTTCACCTGTCTTTTGATCTGCATCACCCTCCCAAATTTTTCAGGGTTCGTAATATTTTCGACATTTTGCCCACCAGTTTTAGCATACACTGGCGGAGCGGGCAAAACATTAGCTCTAGGATCTTCTTCTCCTTCACTTCCGATTTCGGACATAATTTCGACAAACGGCTTTTCGCTAGTTTCTTCCTCTTCTGTGTTTATACTTTCTAGCTGCTTCGCCAATTCAATTGCCACTTTCCCATATTTTTCTTTTTGCAATACTTCTATTTTCTCTTCCATCTCCTTGATTTGTTCCCTTAATTTTTCCAATTCGGGTTGTTTTTCACTTTCGATTTCGACGATCTCCATTAGTTTCTCCTCCTCTGTGACACCTTTACTCCCAATAGCGGGTGTAGTGGCGATAGGGGGATCTGCAATGATTACCACTTCCGGCTTTTCTTGCTCCATTTGCTGAACTGAAACATTTAAAATATCAATTTTAGTGGGTTCACTTTCTGTCTGTTCCTTCGAAGTTTTCTCTAGAGGACCCTGGCTAGCCGGGACCACAACTTCTACTTGGGGAATCAGATCAGATTCATCCCATTTAGTTACTGATTTGAAAGTTGTCGAAGTGCTAGGGACCCATAGGTCCTTAGCCTCGAATATAGAAGCTGAGACATTCCAATAAATTAAATTTTGGCCAGCGACGTGGATATTTAAAAAGTGGAACACATTGTAGAAATTACAATTCATAAAATAAACAAAATTTTCGCGCAGATTCGTTTGTTGCTCCTCTATGGGCTCTTTTAGCCACCGTGGTATCCATTTTATGGGTAGTACGCAAAAAATATTTTGGATTGATTTTTGTGTACGTACCTCTGGATATCTTTCGAGCATTTGTTCCATTTGATCGGCTATTTTGTTGTTCAGCAAGTCTTGGCCCATCCATTTCATAAATTCAATCCTGTCCTGCTCGTTTCTCCAAACGGAGGACCACATACCTGATGTAAATCCTGGTATCCACACTCTCCACTCTTGCGCGGAATGGGGCCACAAGAAGTAAACAATAGGATTTACGTTTTTCTCGTATAGTTCTTTGACTATAGGCACGATTGATCGATTGATTCTAGGGTGGTAGTAGTCCCTCAGGTGCGATACCTGGTCTCGTATATTGTTCGTAAATTGTAAAACTCCTTTTGGCCATTTTCCCTGCTTCATTTCAACTTGTCTGGGTTCTATCGGCTGTCCGAATTGCCGCGCTGCCAACATATCTTCCAAGTCCCAGTCATTGGCGGGTTCGTCTTCTGAGTCATCGGTACTCTTTCTTTTCTTTTGCACCTTTACTTTTCTTTCCACCCACGGGTACCAGCCGCGAGGTACCAGTTGTGGTTCGATATCACTATTGGAAAAATGCGGGGACAATAAAATGTTTTGGGCACCTGTTCTTCCGATAATTTATAAGCGGCAACTGCTTCTCCAGGCATCATAAAATATAATGCACTAATATTTTCCGTCATTTCTTCGACATCATAAGCCCCTTTCCACTGTTGGTCTGTGTATTTATCTTCAAACGTTTCTCGAAACCTCCGCGCTAGATCCGCAACCAATTCGGGTTCCATTGTATCATGCACATATAATTGGAAGCAATTTTGGATATCCGTGGTGAATTCATAATGAAGCAATGCTAAAAAACATAGAAGCGATCCGCGTGCGTTGAGCATCGCGTATCGAAGAACTTCCATATTCAGTTTGTCCGCGTCCATTAGCTGTCGGAATTCTAAGGAGCTCAATTGCCCCCACGATATTTTGTATGCATCAGTCCACAGAAATAATATTTCCGTCATTAGAGCTTTTAAGCTCGGGGCTTCTGGACTTATTCTGACCATTCGTGTCTTTGATTTATCCTTCATTTCCGCCAGTACGATTTCCAAGTCGTAAACACAACACGATAGTATGTAATCGATATTATCACGTCTTTTTTGAGCTAACTCTTTCTTTTGATCTAAATAACCGAATTTAGTCAAGAATAGGGTGATATCTTCCCAAATATGAAAACCAATGATAATATTTTCTTGGTGAAAAATTGTCCTGTATATCTTGTGGAAATGCTCCCCATCCCAAAATTTCAAGTGTACTATGAAGTTTTTTTACGCACATAGTAGAGATTGTTAGGAGCCGTAGAGCGTCGCTAGGTTTCGAACCCTGTGTTTTGGGTTTTCGTCCGCTCTCTGTATCCAGTGCTATAACTACCCGTCCTCCAAATTTGGATAAATTTACAGCTTTGTTAAATGCTTTTATGTTTTCGGGCGCAAGAAACATGGGTTCTTCGATGGCCGTGTGTGGCCCACCGAACAACGATGTGAAATAATTAAAAATATCTGTTGACCGCACCAATTGTCGAATGTTATAATCTTAAAATTTTCACACAATTTTTTAACTACTCTTTTTTGAGAATAATTCCAAAACAAAAATGACTCAAATGCTCAAGAATAAATTTGGACATAGGGGAGTTGATCAGGCTCTCGAACACCCAAAATCCTCGGCATGTAAATTGCAGGCTGGTCAATTTAGAGTCCTGTTTCGAATAACGTTTCTACTACATTTTTTACCCTTTTAAAACTTACTACTAATTAGGAAACTGTTGTTATCCTGGCAGTCTTGTGGCTGCCCAAAACTGTTATCCCTTTCGATGATACTGGATGTAGCCATAATGCGTTTGAATTTGAATCCCGAATTCTCCAATCGACGAATATAATCAATATACTAATATTTTGCAAATTAAATCTAAAAAACAGCTCCATAACACCTCGAATTTATGGGATTTATAACTCTGGGAGGACTTTCTCGGGACTTATAAACATTTTGATTCTTTCACACCAAGCGCATGAAAGAATATAATTTTGCCCATTAAAAAATTTTTTCTGGCATTGTGCCTTTTGATAAATACCTAAAACTGAGATAAAATTGTCAAAATAAGTCAGAATGATTAAAGAATTTGAAGGGAAAAAAGGGAAAAAATGGGAAAAAATACAATACATGGAACATTAAAAAAAAGACATAAAACAAAATTCCAACACAACGCACAAATAAAATGATGAAAATAAATTATGAGCTACAGTAAAAATCGGGTGTCCGCATAACAAAAGGTATTACGCGATTAATGGAAACTATCTGTACTCACGAATCTAGTTTTCCAGCGCGGCATATTTTTATGACATTTTTATCCAAATTTTGCATCTCTATTACTTCGTAGGGGCCGTCATTCATTGTGTCGGCTTTCCCTTTTATGATTCCTTTTTGGTAGAGCACAAGTTCACCAATTTGGAATGTTTTCTCACGAGCCTTCTTGTCATACTGTAATTTTCGTTTGGCCACCGCTTTTTTATGATTTTCGTGTATAGATTTATATGTGTTAAGGAGATATTCCGTTAACATGTATTTATATGTATCATAATTATTTTGTACAATTATCGGCCTTGCAATATCATTGTCAACCTGGAATCTCGCCTCATGGCTGTACAACAAACTATGTGGGGAGCTTTTTGTGGTTTTATGGGGAGTAACCCGATAAGCAAATAAAATTTGCTCCAGATAATGAGGCCAATCATCTGGATCGGTTATCGCCACCCTCCTAATTTGTTCAATTAGGGTTCGATTAGATCTTTCCACCATACCATTGCATTGCGGGTGGTATGGTGTCCTATTTATCTTCTTTATTTTTAGAAGGTTGCACACGTCCTTCATCAATTGAGACATATATGCTGAGCAATGATCGCTCAGCAAATGTTTCGGCATCCGGTGGGTGTAGATGACTTTTTCCATAAATGCTTTCACTATGGTGTCGGCTTTCTGGTCCGGGATACATTTGGCTTCGACCCATTTCGTAAAATAATCCATAAATACAATGACATATGGTCGTTTTTCCCGTAGAGGCGGAATGCTGACCAGGTCTGTAGCTACTCTTTCCCACAGGTAAGATACGGGTATGGGATTAAGAGGTTGAATCGGATTTGATATGGGGCGGCACAATTGGCATACGACGCAAGATTTTATCCATTTAATAATATCGTCCTCCATATTTGACCACCAAAATTTGTTTCCGATTGCGGCGATAATTCTATCTATTCCTTGGTGCCATGATATTGATGTAAAACGAGGTGTCTCAGTTTCCATGGAATTACTAATTGGTTTTTTCCGTGAATATTTTCTCTGTATAATACTACATTTTCTAAGTGAAAACTGTTGAAGTATTTTTTCGAACTATTTTCGCCAATATTCCGAAAAATATCCACCAATTTCGAATCCAGTCGCTGTTGTTTCTTAATCAATTCTAGAGAAAATAATTCAGACTCCTTTTTTGCTTCCTCCGGCCTTTGATCTATTTCCTGCTGAGTCAGCGGTGGGGGATCGATAAATGTCTCTTGCATCTCGGGTTCAAGCATTTGTTTTGTCATGGCTCGCGTTACTGCCATGCATTCGGCTTCCGTATTCGAATTTTCCCCCTTAATTTTGTCATTACTTTCCTGCTTTTTCCCCCGAGTCTTTTTCTTTCTCCTCGGACCGTGATAAAAAATCTGTGAATGCATTTTGAGGTCTGGCCACATATTTGAATGTGTAATTAAATTGTCCTAGATATAAGGCCCATTTCAATAATCTTTGATTCTGTTGCTTTTCTGCGGAAAGCCACATAAGTGGTTTATGGTCTGTTCCAATTGTGACCCTAAACCCCATGACATAATGTCGATATTGCTTGAACCCGTAAACTACAGCTAGACATTCCCTTTCCATTGTTGAGTATCTTGTTCCCGCGTCCTTTAAAACTCTACTAGAATAGGCTATTGTCCAGCAGTAATTTTGTGTTTCCTGGTACAAAATCCCACCTACCGCTGTTCCTGAAGCGTCAGTTTGAATTACAAATGTTGCTGATCCCTCGAATATCGGATATCGAAGGAAGGGTGCCATCAGTAGGGCGTTTTTTACACCTTCAAAAGCTGTTAGCTGTTCTTCTGAAAGTTCAAATTTCTCCTTCCTATTTTTCTTTACAAGAGCTTTAAATAGAGGTTGGGCAATGAAAGCTAGATTATGTATGAAACGTTTGGACCATTGTACTAATCCCAAGAACTTCTGTAGCTGCTTGATGGATTTAGGTACCTAAAATTTTTTGACTGCTTCTATTTTCTGTGGATCAACTGACATTCCGTTCTTGTCCAATATGTGGCCTAAAAATTTTACGCTGGCTGGCATAAAGGAACATTTGTCAGGTTTCAATGTAAGGTTTGCATTTGTCAGGCATCGAAATATAGTCTCCAGATTTTCCAAATGCTCCTCGATGGTTTTGGAAAAAATTATTACATCGTCGATATATACTAAGCATATTTTCCATACGTATGGATATAGAATTCGCTCCATGAGAGGCTGAAATTCTGGGGGAGCATTTTTGAGCCCGAATGGCAATACACTACCAGGCGAAACTAACCCTCAAAAATTCGCGTCCGGGACGCGTTCTGGACGTGTCGGGGTCGCGTCCAGGTCGCGTCCGGAACGCGTCTTTTTCAGCAGCACAAAGAAAACTTTCATCTTTCTTAGTAATTGACATTCATGCAATAACTGTCAATCATAGTTCTTTCTTAATGTGTAGTGGATATGCACTTTGTTTTGACCTACAGTATGACAACAATTGACCTTTCGTTTATATCTGGTAAATAATGTGTGCTTTCTATAGAGAGGTAAGAAGGAAGCATCAGCAAAATTCTTTGGCTTTGTGTGACACAAGCACATGGCCTGTCAATTTTATTGTCGGTATAGTGTGCTTTTCGCGTCCTGGGTGCGTCCGAGACGCGTTCTGGATGTGTTCCAGACGCGTCCTGGACGCGACCGGCATGGACGGTTAGTTTCGCCTGGTAGTGTACCTTGAATTGAAATAGACCGTCTTGACATATAGATGCTGTCTTTTCCTTCGATTCAGGATGCATTGGTACCTGCCAGTACCCAGACTTTAAATCCAAAGTCGAAAAATACCATTCGCCTCCCAACGCATCTAAGTAGTCGTCGATTCGTGGTATTGGAAATTTATCGTCTTTAGTCACTTGGTTAATTCCTCTGTAGTCAACTACTGGTCTCCAAGTGCCATCCTTCTTGCCTACTAAAAACAATGGTGCAGCCCAAGGGCTTCTAGAGGGCTCAATGACACCTTTTTCCATCATATCTTTCACATGTTCACGAATGATATCTCTTTGCATGATGGGGGCTCTCCAGTAGTGCTTTTGAACCGGTAATGGGTCTCCTGTATTGATTTTATGCTGTGCCTCGTGGGTCATTGTTAGAGGGTCATTTTTCATACTGAATGCATGCCTATGTTTGAGTAGGACTTTCATAAGTTGCTGTTGCCCTTCTCTATCGATACTTGATTCTTTTACCAACTGGGTCACGACTTTGATGAATTCTTTTTCACTCTGCTGTTGAATTTGAGGTTCTGTCTGAAGTTGATGGATTCTTTCATTGAATTCTGGTCCCATGAATTTCGTTCCGGATTTGGCTATTAGCTCGTTGCTACGCAGTTTTATCCCCTTATTTGTTTCGTTTATAAGTAGAATTCGGAAATTATTGTCTCTAGCATCCACACGTGAGGCATCGAGGTCAAATAAAGTATCCTTCCCCGTTTCTTCTACCACTATAGGACCCTTTGTCCAATCTTCCTGTGGCCAAACCACAGCTTGCACAAAAGAAGTGGTATTTGGGGGAATATATGTCCCAGATTTTGTCCATATAAAAGTTTCCTACTTCATTTCGGTTATTCGCATGACTTGTTCTTGCTCATCATTGGTTTCCAGTTTGGGTAGATCTTCATCCTTAACTTCCTCTTGTAGAGGTACATAATCCAAAACCATCGGATTTGTCAGAATTGGCAGCCGCGATGGTATTTGCCCGTCGTCGAATAGTGTTTCACTAATAATCTGTCTTTCTACGTTGGCTAGGCATATATGGCCTTTTCGAAAATCAATAGACGCCTGTATACTAGGATGGGTTAGAAAATCTAGACCCAATATAATACCTTCGTTCAGGTTATCTAGTAATGCGAATCTAGCAAGAAAATTTCCAAAACGGGTTCCAACATATATAAATGTAGGACCATATGTTGTTACGCATTTCCCTACAGCTGTTACTACTGAATTTAAGATAGGAAATTTTGTCTTTGGTGTATTCAGTAGTCTCGACCCTGTATCTGTTCTCATAAAGCTAGATTGTGCTCCCATATCGATTAGGGCTTTAAATTCTTCTCCACATATTTTAACGGGAATTAGTAATGGTTGGCATTTGCGAAAGTTTTCCAAAAATAGATGTTCATTATCATTGGAGAGTCTAGGTTTCGCTTCTGAAGTAGAATTGATAACATTTGCCAAACTTAACTCGTAGTTTTCTATAAGAACTCCATCTAGGGCTATAATTTCCGATTTATCTTGTTTTTTAGCCTCTTGGGAATTTATGACGTTTATTGAATTATTCGGTGGATTATTTGTTGGTTGCGACGATGTTGATGGTAGGACATTTGACGGTGGCTGCGGGACATTATTTTGACGATAATAATATGCCACATTTGGATTTTGCTCTACATTATTATTATGATATGGCGCCCGTTGGCCGAAATCCGCTTGTCCATGATTTACAAAGCCACCTCAATGGTCAAAATTCCGATTATACAAATTGTTGCCATGATTCCACAACCTCCCCTGATCCGTTGGTTGAATCAATTCAGGGTGGAGAATAAAACAATTTTCGGACGAGTGCCTATTCGATTTATGGTGTGAACAGTATGGTCGCCAATATAGATTTCCCAAAACTCGATCAGGTAAATTATTGTATGGTACATTATTAGGATTACTATTGACTCCCCAACGATTAAGAGCTGGAGGGCCCTGATTCCTAATTGCATCATTAACCATTTTCATGATGTCCTGTTCAGATAAGGGGGCTTGAAATGCTGGTGGCAGTGGAAAAATTTGCTGAGGCCGTGGAATTCGCTGCGGTTGACTAGTACTACTATACTGCTGACGAATTTGTAAATTATTAAATCTTCTATTTTCATAGACTTGATTCAACCGATCATCTTCGCCGTCTTCCTGATCCTCGCTAAACTCTTTCCAGGCCGTCGTATCAGCTTTCAATTTGTTTACGAATTCTGCCAAAGAGGCGATATTTTTGAATTCTTGAAGCCGACCCTCCATTCGAGTTTGGACGTATACTGGAGCTTTGTGAAAATATGTCTCCATAACAATCTGATTTCTTTCGTTTTCTGTCTTTTCGTAATTTAGTAAATGAACATATGTCTTTATTCATCGCAGAAAATCTTTTGTAGTTTTCCCTTTTCATTTTTTCATATCATGTAACTTCCTTCTGAGCGCAGGAGTGTCCATTTTGAGGGCGATCATTCTAATGATGCTTGCTTTTCCTTCTTCATAGCTGCTGTTCTTGTCCACATACATTGAAGTTTCAAAATCGCAACAACACCAGAGTACTTCAATTCTTAAGTCTTCTGTGTCTTCAGGCTTGAATGTGCCTTCCAAACACACCAAAAAATTGAGTATCTCTGCACATACATGTAATGGAGCCCCAAGGTCTGGGGGGGGGTTGGGCGAATTTTTTGGGGCCGGGGGTCAGTAATTCCCAAAATTTTGGGGGAGGGATCTCTCAAGGAAAAAAAAATTTGATTTTTTCACGAAAAAAGCCCAAAAAATAGTTCAAAAAATAGTAATTCTTCCCTTAAGAGATTGAAAAATGTATTTATGGCCCAAAGTGGCAAGAAAATTCAAATTTTTTATTGTTTTTCGTTCAAAAATTGACATTTTTAATCAAAAAATTGACATTTTTTAGTATTTTTCCTGCCAAAAGTATGGGGGTTCCTAGGGCTACCATATGGCTAGCCATTGGATTGGAAAATCCTGGGGGGCGGTCGCCCAATGGCTAGCCATATGGTCGACGATTTCCTGGGGGGGGGGTTCCCATAGCACTTCCCCCCCCAATTACATGTATGTCTCTGCAGCTTCCATTTTATTGGATATTTCTTTATTTTTCATTTGACTTAGAATTATCTTCATTCTTTTTTCGGGATCTTGGCAATATCATCCATACTCTTGTTGATTTCGAGGGATGCCTCCTGCTATAGATTGTTCTGTTCCGGGATTCCATGACGTCGTTGGTATATCATCGTCAATATTTCGATGTTGGGCACTCTGGGCCTGGGCGTGGGCGAAATGGTTTTCAAAACAATGTACGTTTCTTTCCAAGCTCCTGTCTAAATGGTCCTTGACCGATTCAGACGGAAGTATTTCCATATCTCCAGGATTCGATATTCTTTCATCGGGTTTCTTGTCCATTTTCTTCATCAATTCCCGCATTTGCTCCTCAACTTCTTCCATTATCTTTCTTGAGTTTTGCTGTTCTTGTTCCCAAAACTTTTCTTCCAATAATTTGTGTTCCGCTCTTTCTCCCATGAGTTGCTCGAGTATTTCTTGTTCCCGAAGTGCTGCTTTTGTTCTTTCTACATTAACGGCATTCGTCGATTTGTCAACGGCTCTTTGCATTGATTCCAGGTTGGCTAAAGTAGCCACATACTGTATATTTCCATTCGTTACCCTTTCGGTTTCGTTCTTCCGTTTTGCTTCGATGTCGTTTTTTGCATCAATTTTTGGTATAGTCAGCGTATATCTTGAATTATAGAATGATACCACATTCGTTTCTGGAGGCACACTGATTTTTTCAAATGATGATACTGAATCTGAGGACATCTGTATCCCCTGATCCGCATAATCATATATCTCTGTGTCAATAGTTTGATCTCTGTCGTTATCATCGGTTAAATTAGCGAATTTCTTTGCTACTTCTTCAATTGTTGCCTCCATGTTTGCCATTCATTCGGCATGATCTTCTTTGGCCAATTCAGTTTGCGATAACGTTACTTTGGGTCGTCTTCCCAGCTGTTTCCCCACAGTTAATTTCAGTTTTGATAATTTCTTCATAATTTACCTTTGTAGCTGTACAAGTCACTGATGTTGTATTGCGTGCTCGTATGCCCTCAGCTATCTAGCTGCGGTTCTTGGGAGATCCAATCTGCTACAGCCCCTGATGCTAACCCGGTACTAACTATGCTCCTACTGCACCTAGGTGAGACTGGATGTACAAATATGTTTATTATGATCAAAACAAAAGGTGCAATGAAATACAACAGTGAGGGTCAAATAGAAAATGAGTATGGAAATTGCCAAAACACATGAACACCGCGGCCTAACTACTCCCTGCCTTGCAGATCCTTTTCTTCGCCCCTGCACACAGAGCCACAGGGACTTCAGGATATCTCAACACGGGGCCTAAGCTGAAACTCCTCACAAGATGAGACAGATCTACCTGTCTCCAAACAACAACTCACTGAGCCTCTTGGTCAAAATGGGCACTGTAAATCCTTAGGCGGCGTCGGCTCTCAAGTGTAACAGGCACACGAGGTAAAAACAATAATACAAAATAATTGTAAATGCCAAGATCGCCCACGCTCCCTTCCTAGTCACCGCCTATATCCAAAAACGTCGGGTCCACAAGACAGGATGACAAGAGCCTAAAACAGACGTTTCAATAAGAATGATTTTTGCAATAATGCAATAATGACCAAACTGCACAGCGGCGTGCCTAACATCAACTTGCATGTTGCATGCAAAACTTTCGCGCTATCCATTTATTTGTTTAGGGTGTGACACAAACCATTTTATTGGTTTTTTTTACTTAATAATAATTAAAAACACTTTAACAACAAAGAAACTCTAGAGAATGAAAATGTGATAATTAGAGGACCAAAGGTCAGAGGAATTGACCCTCTGACACTTGGACTTTGATGACATGTTGATACTGTTTGGTAGATGGACTGTATACTTTGTAAGCATAATTTCTAGGACCTCCACTCATGAATCCTGTAATTTAAGATCGAGGACCGTATTCACATAATTCATCCATCATTTTGCCAGAACATCACCCTGTAGACACCTGGTTTTGTTGTTTGTCAATTGTTGACAAGTAAATAATGCTATCTGTATCAAAATACAATACTCAACTTTTTAATCACTCAATGTAAGAATCAGACTTCAGTCAAACCTGGGGCATGGTATAAGCTGCTATAATGATGTTTGTATTACCCTTGAACTCAGCAAAATCATTATGCATGGTAGGTTGTTGACATCAGTTGTTCATTGATTAATCTAACATTTTTAATAATGTTTAAAACATTCATCACGAGTTCAAAATATTCTTTAGGTGCATTGTGGATAATAGTCATGTCCATTTTGTTTCATTGACCAAACTAAGAAACAAAATAAGTATGTAAAATAAGTAAACAAATAAATACAAAAATTATTATGCAAAACTACTTTTCCCCAGAATGAATTTAGCATTATTTTGACCAAAGCTCTTTTTCCAGGATTTTTTGAAATTTTTGAAGGATCCATTGAAATATTCTCTCAGTTGTAGACTTCCATTTCATATTCAAGTTTTTGCTCCTCTGTCTGAGCTCTAGCAGGGTAGCCTTCCCTTTCCTATAAAAACTGCAATTAAAATTGGCTACATTTTAAAAAATTATAAAACCTATTAGTTTCATTTTCATAAAAGAGTTGACATACTGAGTGAATAAACCCCCTCAGGGTTTTTTTTTGGATATTTTTCTACATTATCGTAATGCCAAACTTCAAAAATTTTAAGGATCTGCAACAAAAATAAAAATATTTGCATACAGAAGGCAAATTATTACAATAACAATATACCTTATATCCTTTTTCTAAAGCTTTGTACAATTCTACTGTAACCCATATGCCTTTAATGCTCAATCTTCATCATTACGCTTGCATGTCATCTTTTTTGAAATATGCGTACAAGTTTTGCATAAAGGGAACAGTAGTTTACCACCATGTTGATATGGTAAACCAGGGTGTGAGAGTTTGCATGTGGGAAAACTGTACATTTAATCAACCCCTCATAAGGTTGAGAAGTTGAACTGACCCCTTCAAAACCTTCAGTCAGGATTTTTGGATGACTTGTGGGATATTTCCCATATTTCTTGACACATAGGTATAAACTGCACACATCGACGTAATTGATCCTTTCTGCAGAAGTTCCATCTTCATTGTACTTGATTTTGTGGTACAATTTTACAGCATTAATACAACAACCAGAGAAAGCTAAAAGCAACAAAATTTTTGACAAAATGAAACAGAATATATTTTAAAATTTTACCTTCATGAGGGTTTATAGGTTCAGGTATTTCAAGTGTATCAAAAAATGTTTTCATTCCATGATTTGAATGAATTTGTCGTAACATTTCACATTCCGTCATTTTAACTATGTTATAACTGGCTGTTTGAAGTTCCATTGCACGATTAAATATGGTTTCATATGCATGGTTTGCTTTTGTATCATTATCAGCTGTTAGTTGATGTCTATTTTTCATGCATTTTGGAGAACTGTGCCAATAACCACTGTGAAGCTCATAAACAGTTGTTCCTTTAACAAACAAACAAATAAATAGATATTAAAAATTTAAAAATGTTGACAAAACCACCTGATAAACCATCAACCTTGTATTTTCCAATTTGAACTTCAACACCAGTTTATGCCATATATACAATTTTTCATTTTCATACGTTAGCCATTTTAAGGCTGTAACAGACAGCCTTTCCCCTCTGCCATAACTTTTGTATGGTATTAATCCAATACTATATGGCTTAAAAAATAAGTATTTCAAAACAAAATTACAAGTGGTGGTGATAGTTATCGATTTTTCAAAAGGATCAACATCTGTTTCTTCCATAAAAATATCCCTGTATTTCAAGCAACATTACTGTATAACTTGTACATCGCTACAACAGTAATCGAGTAATTCTTTGTCAAAGTTAAACTGATACTCCTAAAAAAAGAACACAACTCTAACTGCAGAAACTTGTGTAATTTTACGAACTTACAGTTTCAATTTCTCTATTATACTATTCCAAGAATGCCACATGAGCAGATGGTTTCATACCATTGTAACCATCCATATCAGGTGATGGGTATGGTCCCATATATTTATAATTAAAGAAATGTGGAAATATCCTTTACATGGTGCACCGACAATTGAGCGCCGGACAATTGAGCGCCGACAATTGAGCGCCCACAACTGAGCGCCGGACAATTGAGCACCGTGACAACTGAGCGCCAAAAACTGAGCGCCAACAACTGAGCGCCGACCATTGAGTGCCGGACAATTGAGCGCCAACAATTGAGCGCCGACAACTGAGCGCCAGACAACTGAGCACTGTGACAATTGAGCGCCGTGACAACTGAGCGCCAGACATTTGAGCGCCGACAACTGAGCGCCAGACATTTGAGTGCCGACAACTGAGCGCTGACTATTTAATGCATTATAATTGAGCGTTTTTTTCATTTACTGAGCGCTACGGAATACTAGCATTTCAGTGATTATCTACTGTAATGATTATCTACCGTAATGTATATATGTCCATACATCTAATATTATGAATCAAACAAATATGGTCATTTTTGATTTGTATGACGAAGCCTAAGCCTAAGCCTAAACCTAAGCCCCTAAGCCTAAGCCTAAGCCTAAGCCTAAGCCTAAGCCTAAGCCTAAGCCTAAGCCTAAGCCTAAGCCTAAGCCTAAGCCTAAGCCTAAGCCTAAGCCTAAGCCTAAGCCTAAGCCTAAGCCTAAGCCTAAGCCTAAGCCTAAGCCTAAGCCTAAGCCTAAGCCTAAGCCTAAGCCTAAGCCTAAGCCTAAGCCTAAGCCTAAGCCTAAGCCTAAGCCTAAGCCTAAGCCTAAGCCTAAGCCTAAGCCTAAGCCTAAGCCTAAGCCTAAGCCTAAGCCTAAGCCTAAGCCTAAGCCTAAGCCTAAGCCTAAGCCTAAGCCTAAGCCTAAGCCTAAGCCTAAGCCTAAGCCTAACCCTAAGCCTAAATGCAAAATAGTTACTTCAAACTGATTGGGTTATTTATTTGACATTAAATAGTCGGCAGTCAGTTGTCGGTGCTCAGTTGTCGGCGCTCAGTTATCTGGCGCTCAGTTGTCTGGTGCTCAGTTGTCTCGGCGCTCAGTTGTCGGCGCTCAGTTGTGGGTGCTCAGTTGTCGGCGCTCAGTTGTCGGCGCTCAGTTGTCGGCGCTCAGTTGTCATGGCGCTCAGTTGTCTGACACTCAGTTGTCGGCACTCAATTGTCGGTGCTCAATTGTCCGGCGCTCAATTGTGGGGTCACGCCTTTACATATTTCAATTATCCCAAAGGTTTTTGGTAGAGCCACTAGGGGCATTAGAAGAAAGTTCAAAGAATCAATAATTTTTATTGATCCTATTTTGATACACATCTATTCCAACCCGGAATAGATAAATAAATGAATAAAGATGAAAAACAGTAAAAACAAGTCAGTAATTTGCCCTTATTAATAATGTTTAGTTTATAATGACCATTACAGAACCAAAATTGCATTATAAACTGTCCACCAAGTCCTCCAGAATTATGTGCAATGGCTGTAATGTTTTTCATATTTTTTCCAAAAAGGTACTCGCAGAAATCCTTTAGACATATAGATCCTTTGAATATGCACTCACATTGACCACACGTATCACAACAAAAATCTCGATTGCTTTGATGACACTGATCACATACAGTATGAACAACACATAAATTTGGTTCATGTTCAAACACATCACCTAGTTCCATTTGTCCTAAAACTTTTTCCTGCATAGTCTTAAAATTATAAAAAACAAATTTATGATTAATTGGACACTTATTGGTAATTCCTGTTTCATCATCAGCTAGACAAGTATTGTCATCCCTGGTCATTTGTTTCAAATACATCTTCTTCAATTTGCTCATTACCAACAGGTTGCATAAAACATAAGTGACCTAAAATATAAAAAAATTTAAACAAAAATAAAAATAATGTCTTATCTAATACCTTTTTTGGGTACACACTTTCTACATATTCTGCATTCAAAATAACTGCAGTTATGAGTCTTAAAATGTGCTCCTTGAACCAATGTATCAACTGTTCACACACCTTGAAAGGATCACATATAGATGTCCCAGTTTTTTGATATTTGGAATGTCCTTTTCAAGTAAAAACAAATTGGTGTTGAGTAAAACTCTCATCATTTTTAAAATAATGATGACAATCTTTGAATTTTCGAGCATTAAATTGATTACATGGGGGTGTATTGTAACACAAAGGGCAAAAGGTTTTGCATCTATGCTCCACTTTGTTATTGTAGGCTAAATAGCAATGCTGACAGAAGTAACTGTGGTCAAAAAAAGCAGGCATCTTTGTAATGACCAAGTAATGATTGTCATTGTGGTAAATATTCAAAACATGCGTTGCTTCAGGTCCTTAAAATTCTAAATGTACACATGGTAACAGACAAGTAAAAAATATGCTAACCTTTAAACGTTAAATCCTTAAATCCTTCCTTGCTAAAAATTTTGATCTCATAATGAGGTAGTAGAACAGCTTGTAGCTTTTCCCACTGATGAAATCCACAAGACCTTTGATGATTGACCAAACCTGCTTGAACCATCAATTCTTCAAGGACATTTGTTTGCAGTACATTTCTCTTGTCAGACTTTCATATACTTCCCCACTTGTACACTGGGTTGGGATGCAAAGCACAAGTTATCATCATCATGGATTTGAATGATGCAATGTTTGTCTTTCAGGAAATTGTTATGTTTTAAGTATTCATGAGCATTGTGAATACCTTAAAAGAAAATAAAGAAAACAAGCAAAGAAAGAAAGAAACAAAGAAAGAAAAAAAAGTTTTTTAAATGTCGAAATGCGAACAAGTAAGTAAGTAAGTAAGTAAGTTAATTAGCTTACCACAGCCAGCAGGTGGTGTTACAACAATGGTACAAATTGTAGCTTCTCAACTATCAATTTGAATTTGTTCATTTGATTGAAGAACAGGGTTAGGAGTATTCATGATCAAATCACCTGTTTAAGCATGTTTTGGTCTAAAGACTATCAAAACACATCCTTTCGTCAAATCTGGATGGTCAAAAGAAAAACCCATAAGTGCACTATCATCCACATTCTCTGAAATTCATTCAACTAGGCATTGAAATGTTGTTGCAAGTTGAGCATTTAAATCATCCATACATTCAGTATTATAAAAGTTCAAAGAGTACTCACAACCTTGGGTATTAAAACATCTAATATTAACTGTACTGGGTTGACCTAACTCCAAAAAATCATCCACAACAAAAGATGTATTTGTTACACCTCCACTGCCGATCTGAGCTGGTTCGTAAATTTCTTCTTCATCAGAACTGTATGGTGTATGAGTTTTTTACTGTTCATTTTCGTCATCATCATAACCTAAAATAGTTCCTTCTTCATCCGAAATATTATTATCCAGTGTTTTTTCTTCTTCTTCCTCGGAAGTAATATCCTCCAAATCCTCGGCCGCAACCAATTCCTCTTCATCAGAAGTAATATCCTCTAAAATTTCCCTATGTATATCATCCTCATCCGAAGTAATATCCTCGTATATAGGTTTCATTATATTAATTATTGAAAAACAAAAAAACTAGAAAACAAAACTATTTACCAAAATTTATACAGTAATAATTAAAAATCATTTTATATATGACAAAAACTATTAATTATGCAGTAGAGTTTTAATTATTGTTTATGACCCTGTTGCAGTAGCTTTTCTTTTTACTTTGGAAGACTTTAAAGCCCTCTATAACTCATGAACATGTGCTTTAGCTTATTTTACTAGCATATAACCAGTTAAAACCAGTTGAAACACCTGTTTTACACTACAACTCTAGTATTTTTGTTTTGAGTCTTGATATAAAAAGAACTGCAATAGTTGTTTATAACCCTGTTGCACCATCTTTTCTTTTTATGGGAAAAAGTTTTACAGACTTATGAGCACATGGCTACATCATTTTTCTAGCTTTGACCTTGAAGGTTACTATAAGTCATAAACACAATTACTATTTTATTTCTCTAGCTTCTACACATAAACATCAAAAAAATGGGTTACTGTGGGACATATAGCCTGGATATTTATTATACTTATAACCTCGCCTTTTACTCTCCAAATTTTTGACCAATTTATACATTTCTCATTTCTGTTGGTACAAAAGCTGTTTGTTTGTTTTTCTTTCTTTCTTGCTCTTTGGTACATTGCATCTATTCAATTCCTGAATATGTATTTTTAAGAATGGAAGACCAGTTTATGTTGATGATAACATGGCCTTATTCATAGTGGTTGATGGTAAATATGTATCAATTTTTTTGTAATGTTGATCCCAAAACAAAGGAGGTGTACAGTCATGGGTTCAAACTCATTCTACCACAATACAGCATATCAGGTCCCAATGTAAACATTATTAAAAAGACATTTTCCCATGGAGTTCAATGTGGCGTCAACCTTGGATATAAGATGATGGTTGAAAGCGATGGCATTACAGTATGACTTACCAATCTTTTTAATATAATGAAATGGAGTTGATCTAAAGAATAAAGATAAAATGAGCTGATGTGAATTTTTTCTTCTAATGAATTGAAAGACTAAAAATGTTTTTTCATCAGCAATTTTGGTGTTGGACCAATTTTATACATGAAATAGCACCAGCTTGAGTACAATGCATTAGCAACAAAACGTCTAACAACAATGATGCAATGCAAAATGATCGATGATGATAGCACAATAATCAAAAATACTACAAAAATTGTTGAAGCAGGGGGGTGATGCTACAAAAATCATTCAAGAAGGTGGTGATACTACAAAAATTGTTGAAGAAGGCAGCAATGCTACAAAAATTTTTGAAGATGGTGGCAATGCTACTTTGGCAAAATATAAATTATTGCTTAGAGCTTTAGCTACAAGACAAGAAAAAAAGCAGAAAAAAGATTTATGAACTAAACAAGCAAGAATTATCCAAACTGGTGGAGCATTTTTATCTCTAGTATTACTGGCTTAATTATCTACATTAGCAACTTTTGTTACAGAGAAATTATTATAAAATGAAATTTGCAAGTAAATTTGGTCTTATACATTATGAGGTTCTGAATAAGCTAAATAACTCTCATGTTTCTGCTTCTGTTTCTGCAAATTTAAAGATGGGTATAGCTAAACAGGTTGACATGTATTGTAACAAATTAGAGCACATTTTAAAGGATAATACATTAATGTCTGAAGAACAATATAAAATGTACTCTCAATCACTTTCACAATATTTAACTTTTGAACATGCAAATGCTCAACGTGCTACTGTAATTTTGAAACAAAATACTAATGATGAAGAAAATAATGAAAGCTTTAATCTAAAGATTAGAGAAAAAGATTAGTTGAATGATGAAAAATTACTTAGGGAATTCCCAAAAAATTTAAAAATTCAGCATCATTATTATTGGAACATGTGGGATGTAACCCTAGTATAAATGTTAATCAGCAAGGAGAAATATTAATTGATGGGGAATTAATTAAAGGATCCCATATTATTGATTTATTACATGATTTGTCATGTGAACGTTCAAAGATTACACAACCATTAGGAGTAAATGAGTTTGCTTCTGCTTTGAGATAACATAATGTACCATTAGAGGATATAGGAAATCCTTTACCTAAAATGTTATTCTTTGTACCTTGGAAGCTCTCCTACCAAACAGCTGCAGAAGAATCAGATAATCAGGCAAGTGGTAGTCTCAAACAATTGAATAATTTGCTCGTGAAAGGTGTTGATGTATTTTCAAGTGACAAAGAAGATATCAAAGACAATACAATTTTGAGTAAAGGAAACTCAACAGAAAAAAAGATATGGAGAAAAGCTGGAACACTTAGATGGTATACCACCTTGTACTAGGACAATGGATAGATTACTTTTGAAATTCTACAAAAATTTACGTGGAAATCCTACAGCTTTTACTTGTATTGAAAAATTATATGTTTAGGCTAGAAAACACTATAAAACAATTACACATAAAAATGTTAAAGATTGGCTCTCAAAACAAGATAGTTATATCCTACATAAGCAAGTCAACAAAAAGTTTTCATGTAATTGTACATATGTTACAGCTATGGATCAACTATGGGATATTGATTTGGCTGATATGTCTTCTTTAGCAGATTTTAATGATGGATATAAATTTATGTTTACATGTATAGATGTATTAAGTAAATACACATGGGTTGAACCATTAAAATCAAAACATGCAAAGAATGTATTGAATACTTTTCAAAATGTTTTAAGAAGAGGTCGAACCCCATGGAGAGTGTGCAATGATGAAGGAAAAGAATTTGTCAAATAAAATTTCCAAAAATTATTAAAAGCTAATGATATACAATTTCTTACTTCTCAGAATAAAGATATAAAATGTTCAATAGTGGAACAGTTTGATAGAACCTTAAAAACTAAATTGTTTAAATATTTTACAGATTTTATCACTATGGATTGATATTTTACCAACAGTTGTTTCAAACTCTAACCATTCTATTCATAGATCACATGTTAAAAAACCTGTTGATGTGCATTATTCTAACAAAAAAATTATATGGCAGAAACTTTACCCCAAGAACATGTACTCTAGAAATCCTAAAATTAGTATAGGGGATTATATACTAATTAGTAAGCATAGAGGTGTGTTCGACAAAGGTTAATGGATTGGTGGAGTGAGGAAGTTTTTTGGGTAAAAAAATTGTGAAGACTAGAAACGACATACTTTATAGAATTCAGGATTTGAAAGGCGAGGGTATAGAAGGAGGTTTTTATGAAAAAGAGCTACAGAAAATTGATTTTAACCCTGATATCAAAGAATACAAAATTGAAAAGATCTTAAAAACTAAATGTTTACCAGACAGTCAAAATAGAGTACTTATGAAGTGGTGGGGTTATCCTGAAAAATTCAACAGCAGGATTTTAGAAAAGAAGATAGAGAATGAAAATTACAATGAACAACTTCTAATTGGCATACTATGTTCAAGAAGATGCAGTTTAATCAAAAAGTTTTTTGAATTTCTGCTTGTGGTACATTATGAGAGACAGTTAAAAGACCTGCTGCTCTAATTGCAAAAACTGATACATCTTTTGTAAAAGGAAGTCATTGGATAGCTACGTATTTTGATAATGATAACTCTGTATATTATTTTGATTCATATGGTTTACCACCAACTAGCCCTCCTTCCATAAACTATATTAATAAGAATGTTACAGTAAGACACATAAATGTGAAATGCCTACAAAACTTCTATAGTAGAGTTTGCAGTATATATACTTTGTATTTTTCGTATTATAAAGGGTGACATGTTCCTATGTATAAAATGTTTAAAAGTTTTGATAATACAAATTGTAAATTTTCTGTAAGAGGTTGATTGCGATATAAATTATGTATGTGTTTGTAAAAGTCAACTCCACCTTCTTTACATATTTTTGTTTTATTTTTATTGATTTATTACTAGCTCCACCTTTTTTATAAATTTCTAATTAATTAACTAGTTGTTAAATAAAGATTTTTATTTTGAAATGGATAATGGTAATAGCATGACTTCAGAAATATCAGTGTTTAGGAGTTTTTTGGAAAACGTCTACCTAAAAATGAAGTGGTCTTCTTTAGCCAAGTCATACTTATATATATTGTAGTCATTACAGCTATAATAAATTTATCTCTCTACAATAATAATACACAATTGTGGATTGATTTATTGTGGGCTTGTATAGGATATTTATTACCTGGACCTGTAATAGGACTGCTACCTTCTCCACAATATCATCAACAACTAACACAATAAATAATAACAACCTTTGATGATCAATTTTATATAACTTTACCTATTAATAGCAAATATGGAAACATACCTGCAGATTTTTCAGCCCATCTACCCTACTGTTTAAAGCTGGATGGCAATAGGGAGGTAGGGTTAAGTGAAATAAAATACCCCTATAGCTGGGCCACAATTTCCAACTATGGTGGAGATAATGTAATAACATTAATTATAGATGGTGTTGGAAATGAAGTTGAACCCGTTAAAGAAAGTAAAGTTATTGTTTTTGAAAAATATTACTTTAATGTAACTGATTTAATGGACAAATCGAATGCCAAAATTGGAGCAGAAATTGCTGGAACAGACATTGAAATCATATTTTCATATGATGAACATGGATGAGGATTTGTTAATTTGAAAATAAAAAGTGGTACAAGTTAGTGCAGAATTGATCTAAGCAACTGTTTAATAGAGATTCTAGGTTTTAGTGCTACTAACACCATTTCTGATTCAACTGCTGATGACTTTCTAAATAGAAGTGTCAATATTAACCTATATAATGTTGAAGGCAAGCCACAAATTCTAACGCTCATATTCCACCATCCAAGTCTGTTTTTCTTGCTTAACCCCCAAATTTAAACGATTTACAGAGTTTTTATATTGAAAATAGTTTAGCACCACTTTTATGTATAGTGAATGTGCCAGGAAAATACAAAGATATTGTAAGTTGGTCATATCAAATACCTCATTATATACCCATTCAATTGAAAGAAATTACTGCACTTGAAATTAATATAAAAAATAGTATGAATGAATTTGTATCATCTAAATTTCGACACATTATAGTTAAATTACATTTCCACCAATGTAGTCCTTCGTTCCTATAATAATATTGAATTTTCACAATTGTTTATTCATTCATTTCCATTTGGACACATTGTCATCAGGTTGAATTTTCGCAAACTCCTAATTTATTTATTTCTTTTGATTTACGAAGCAAAATGTGCATACAGTATATGTTCCCAAAACCATTGATTACTGGGCTAAGATTTATGAGCATAGCATACAAGATAATCAATTCCAACTAGGTGGGGCATCGGAACATTTTAGAGCAGCATACCCTTTTTATTATAGACAGCAAGGAGCAGGGTTGGGTAATTTTTTCAAGAGTTTGGGTCCAGCTATGCCTTTGTTAATGTCTACAGGAAAACACATACTTGCTGCAGGTTCTAAAACTGCAGGGGATATGGTAGAAGGACGTTCTTTTAAAGAAAGTGTTGTGGATCATGGACAAAGTGCAGTAAGGAATTTATTACACAGAACGGGTGATCACATTTAGAAACGAAAAGGTCTAGGGAAGCATAAACAAATAAATTCTGCAGTACATATAAAGAGCAATAAAAACTTGAATAATGGTCATCATCATATAAAATAACAACATAAACATGAACATCTAAAATGACATTCCTCATTCTTAAAAAAGACTCCACATAGAGTAGTCAGTTTCAAGGATATCTATTTGAAATGAGTGAATTTATTGATGCTGTATCCTCTCCTAGTGGTAAAACTGAATTAGATTTATTTACCATACCTCCAACACAGGTAGCTATTCATAGAAGTTTTTGGTCCAAAATTCAGCTCCAGAATCCTTGTACTAATGAGGGACTGTACGAATTTGTTGTTTCACCTGATTCATATATGCTAGATTTATCAAAAATTTTATATATTTTACTATTGGAATTACAAAAGCTAATGGTAGTGCTTGTAATTTAACATTGGATGCCAACAACAACCCTACCAGTAGTGATGTAGCACCAATTAACCTGAACAGCAAAACATTTTTCCAACAGAGCAAAATTTATTTAAGTGGAAAATTAATATCTGACTGGTAAGTTTTATGATAACTGTATGTATGTATGTATGTGCCCATTTTTTTACATTTTGAAATTTTTAGTGGTGATAGATACGCTTACAGTGCTTATTCGGAGATGGAATTGAACTACTGTCATGATGCTAAATGGACACATGTTACAGTTGCTGGTTATACTTTTGAAAATGACGATGTTCTTAATATAAAGAAAAACGATGGTGCTTTGGAAAGAGTGGGAATGTTTAAAAACACGGCTATCCTTGAGTTAATGGCTCCTATACATGCTGATCTATTTATGGAAGAACGCTTTTATTGAATGTACTTTGAAAAGTGAGATATACTGACATAGAGACGATTTTTGTTTGCAGAAATTTATATCGACTGACAACAAGGCATAGAAGATTGAAGTTAAAAATGTGTGAAACCTTCTAGAATATTCTAGAAACAATGACTCAACAATTTACCTACATATAATACAAATTTTATTATACAATAATAAACACCGGTTGTCTGTTACATTTTTAGAAAGTTAAGTATCTCTTTGTTATAGTGATTATTTACTGTACAATTCTACTCTTTCTTCTCCTTCTTCTTCTTCTACTATACATTAACATCTGTCCCTTTTTGTAACTAGATAGTAAAAATCTGTACAGTGGTTTGTTTTCTTGGTACAATTTACCATTTTCTTGTATTATTCCAAAATATTACAGTAGCATGTCATAAAAGTTCTACCCTCATTAAATAGAATTCTATAGAACTGAAACAACTCTTTTTACAATTAGCTATCTATCTATCTATACCCTTTTTACATGTCCATACGAATACATCATAACATAAGTATTATAATCTCGAAAACTTACTAGAAATGTGGCAATGCTTGCTAAGACTATGTGGTGGTTGAGGTATTTTTGGTCAGAGTTGACCCATTGAGCCCTCGTACCTGGCCGGAGGATCCTCCATGATTGATTAGCCAATTTACCAACAAGACATAGGAAACATTTTTTTCACCGGGACATTTTGTTCGAGGACCATTGGTTTGAGAAATATTGTTGGGGACATTTTTTCATAGATCCAAAATGGATGTCATAAAATTTCACTGCCAATTCTAGCCTGGCTCATGCAGGACCCTATCCAGTTCATTGGTTTTTATATGAAAATGAAATCAATTTTAGTGGAGGATGAAGATAAATGTGTGTCATTTATTCATCATTCGCTCTAATGTCCCAGTGCTCTATTGCCCAGTGCTCAAATGACACTTGTTTCCTCCAACAGTATGGTCAAGATAATTAGACAGTGCCTTTAGAAAGGTACAGCAAAATTTCACTTAGTTCAATTTTAATGGTAATGGAACACATGGAGTAATATAGAATTCCATGTAGCAGGACACTTGGAGTAAAGGGACACAACCATCTCTTTATGCAGAGGGGCACATGCTTAACTTTATGGATGTTGACCACATGGTCACCTGGAACTTTGACCAATAAGTCTGATAACTTCATCAGTATATTTTGTCTCCATTAATAAAAAACACATGTCATACGATTGACCACTGGTCACTCTCTTCTAACTCAAAAAGTGTTTATTTGTGATAGTAACCGCATGACTTCCTCATTATATGAAATACAAAAAATTGGCCACTGGTTCCTGCACTCTAATGTCCTTGCCCTCTCTTGTTCTGCACTCAATTGTCCTGCACTCTATTGTCCTTCCCTGCACTTTATTCTCCTGCACTCGAATTTACCTGCCCTCTAATCACTGCACTCTATTGTCCCACGATCTAATGTCTCGGTACCCTAAATAGTCAAAAATGGTTTGATTGATCATTAAAAACAACTTCTTGGAAGTAACAGGAATTTTATATAATTAGTCGAGGTAACCAGATGTTCGAGGTAACAGGACAGTTCCTTCAGGCAGGTACGGCGAATTTGCACATAATTCTATTTTTAGTAACACTAATGAAACAAAATGAAAAACAAAACATGGAAAAATGAAAGGAAATGAAAAACGAAACTTTGAATTTGATTTTGTTTTGTTTTAGGGTTCAGATTTTATTCAACATTGAACAAGACAAATCTCTATCTATTACTCCAATATTTTTCAAACTGATTACAAAATCCAAACCAATTTTGGTTTTGTGACATTGATTTGCATGAAAAAATAGACTTAGTGTAAAACTACCCACATATAGTACATAATAATAAATGTATCACATGTTGTAGACAAGGGCCACCTGAAAAATGTAGTGACTTCTGAATGATTTCCATGGGTATGACTTCTTCAGAGTTGTGCTGCTCCCCAAATGATTCACAAAAATACCAATACAGTAAGAATGGATTAGCTATTAAATAAGAAAATATAATTCTGTGGCATTGGATGTGAAGCTGCTCGAGAGTGCATATTAACAAAATTTTTCTTATTTTAACGGCTCATTTTAGACACTTTAAAATCTCTTAAAAGGTGTAATGTGCAATAATTTACAGCAAATATTACATCAAAAGCTTATTCCTTTTTGAGTAAAACAACTATTCATTTACTGAATGAGATATACTTTACTGAAATATCGCCTGGACAGCAAGACAACTGAAAAATGCCAAAAATACATCAATTTTCAAAGTTTGGCATACTGTAGCAGTGTGAATTTTCGTTTTTAAACTAAATGAATGATATCATGAAACTCTGTGCAGCAAACTACCCAATGGCGCGTAGCGTCGTTAGGAAACATTTGGAGTCGCTGGCCGATGGCACGGAGGGTCTGGGGCCCTTGGGGGACCTCCTGACTTTCCCCTTCACTGGCGGGAAAAGTCTTGCCTTTGGGGGGGGGGGAGGGATGTCAGAGGGTCAATTCCTCTGACCTTTGGTCCTCTAATTATCACATTTTCATTCTCTAGAGTTTCTTTGTTGTTAAAGTGTTTTTAATTATTATTAAGTAAACAAACCTATAAAATGGTTTGTGTCACACATATTTTTGGCCTTAAACAAATAAATGGATAGCGCGAAAGTTTTGCATGCAACATGCAAGTTGATGTTAGGCACGCTGCTGTGCAGTTTGGTCATTATTGCATTATTGCAAAAATTATTCTTGTTGAAACGTCTGTTTTACGCTCTTGTTGTCCTGTCTTGTGGACCGGACGTTTTTCGATATACGCGGTGACTAGGAAGGGAGTGTGGGGGATCTCGCCATTTACGATTATTTTGTGTTATTGTTTTTACGTCGCGTGCGTCTTACCTTTGAGAGCCCACACGGCCTAAAGATTTACGGGGCCCATTTTGACCAAGAGGCTCAGTGAGTTCTTGTTTGGAGACAAGTAGATCCGTCTCATCTTGTGAGGAGTTTCAGCTTAGGCCACGTGTTGAGATATCCTGAAGTCCCTGTGGCTCTGTGCGCAGGGGCGAAGAAAAGGATCTGCAAGGCAGGGAGTAGTTAGGCAGCGGTGTTCACGTGTTTTGGCAATTTGCATACTCGTTTTCTATTTGACCCTCACTGTTGTATTTCATTGCACCTTTTGTTTTGATCATAATAAACATATTCGTACATCCAGTCTCACCTAGGTGCAGTAGGAGCATAGTTAGTACCGGGTTAGCATCAGGGGCTGTAGCAGATTGGATCTCCCAAGAACCCCAGCTAGGTAGCCGAGGGCATACGAGCACGCAATACAACACGAGGAATCACTCTGTCATCAGATGCAATAAAAAAGTTAGCTTTTATTCACTAAGATGAATAGTTTTTGCTTTTGTAGAAAACAATGGTAAACAAGATATAAATGTACATTGCCTTCGCATTGAGTGCCAGCAAGATTGTAAAGTTGTTACCCATAAAACTTTGAAAAAATTTCGGTCAGTACATGATAAACATATTTTGAAACATAATATTTGTACATTACCTTATGAATGGGTTAAATAATTATTTTACAATAAAACAAAATCAACACATTGACTTTTGAAAGTTTTTTCTTTTGTTATGTAAAGGTGTATTTTTCTTTTGACCACCACAAGGTCTCCAATTTTTCTACATGTTTTTCTATACCAGCCTCACTCTGGCCATTTTTCTATAACAGACCCGAGACCCATAGGAATAATGTTTCATGGCATATAGACTTTTTGGAGATTTTACTAATAGAATAGACCATTACTGACCAATCTAACCAATCTGACAATTACTGACTAGAATTATGATTCAGGAATGGGACTTCTGATCATATTTATGCCTGCAGGCCACGCCCTTTGTCAAAGGGGGTCTGAGGGCACAAATTTTTGAGAGACTTCCTCAGCCCATGGAGGAAGTTGTTCTCTATACATGTCTACTTTTCTGTTTTGTTTTTTGTATATTCATTTTTCACATCAATTTTCTTTTCCATTTATTTTTCAAATTGATTCTCATTTTTTGTTCCACATCGATTTTTGTTTTTCCCTTACAGTAACACAACTATTACCATAATTCAAATATTACCCTACTCCAAATATTTCTGTAATTCTATTATTACGGTAACTCTAGAACCAGCATGCTTAACCCTATGCCCCATAAATCGACCAAAACTTTTTGCCAACAGTTCACCTCCACTACCCTGGTCATTTCTGTGACAGGGTTTTCTGTGACAGGGTCACCTCCACCAGTGTCATTTATGCCACCCGGTAATTTAAGCCACTGGCCTAGTCAGATTGGCGAGCTCCACCTATAGTCTGATTTTCTTGAAATGCTTTTTAATTATGCTGTGGAAAGCATGTACTATTTTAGATTTTTACAGTTTTCTGCTAAACCATTTGTCACGTTTTGTAAGCTTATTCAATCAATCTTTAACTTTTTTGAATGAAAAATCCATTGTGAAAGCTTTTTGTAGGCGATTTTGAGGACATAGTCGATTTTTGTTCTTTTACAATTTAAAAGCATTTTATAAAAACAAACTATAGATGGACTATCAGAGCTAAGCCTAGTTGAACTGTGCAACCGTCCAAAGCAAGTGAAACACAGTTATCTGCAGGTGAAACCAGCCGTCCACATGTGAGACGCAACTGTCTGGGAGAGAGACACAGCCACCCATAAACAAGACGTTGCGGTCCACGAGTGAGACACAGCCGTCTGCAAGTGGGATGCAGCCACCCGCGGGTGAATGCAGCCGACTGAAAGCGAGACTCACCCGTCCGTAGGGCAGTTGCAAACATCCCCAGGCAACATGCCAGTGACACTAAGTTGCCTGCAAAACACAGCAAGACGCAGCCATCCCCAAGTGGGATACTACAACCCGCATTTGAGATGCTGCATGGGGAGCTCTACAGTGTATAGATGGTAAATGACTTCACCAGGGCCGTTCTTAGGGGGGGGGGCACTCAGGACTGCTAAAAATTTAGGACCGCCAAAAATCCTTTAGTGTATGCTTGAAGAATGCCTTTTTTAGCGACCCTCAATAAAATTTTCTATTTTGGTATGCAAACAGTACACCACAAATATAATTCTGGTGCGAGTTTATTAAATACTTTTGCTATTGATTGTCCAGCAACCTAGAAAATCTGGGAAAGTCAGTGAAAAAGTTGTTGCTGGAAAACCTGGAAAAGTCAGGGAAATTCGATTTATAGATGGTTATCATGTAGTTGTTTCTATTGCGAGATAAGCCTGAATTATGGCATGATAGGCCAAAATTGTATTTTAAAAATTCAAAACCTCAAAATTTTCCCTGCGCTTCACATCAGTTTTAAGCATTAGTATTATTATTTATATGGCTTTAGCTAAAGTGCACATAGGAAGTCTATCAACATTACTCAATTAACATTTTAGTGCATCTGTAGATCTATTTCGTCTCTTATTAATATTTAATGCTTTTTAAAGAGTAATTAGGATTTCAACTTTTCTGTTGATATTATGGTTGCCAAATCGATGATTGCTATGACTTTGTAAGCATATTTTTAGTTAAAATGTCCGAGAGATGCTTTGTATGACCTTAACTATTTTGTATATGATGAAATTGAAACGAATTTCAGGAAATTCTATTTTTCTTGGTTTTGAAATTTTTCTATGTTATATTCCGTTCATTTTGAAATGATCCATGCAGCCAGGTCACAGCCAAACTTCTGATCAAAATTATGGAAGGCTCATTTCTTCTATTCAAAAAAAATTTTGCTTCGTGATACAGACACTTTGTCGATCACTCTTTTCAATTTTTCTGTACCACTTTTAGTTTCAAGTCTCTTTGTTTCCTGATCTGGTGGTCGACTACATGATAGCCCAGGAGTCTTCCAACTTTAAATAAGTTTTTTAAGAAGATATTTTATAAAACATGACCAAATGAGTTGGGATCTTTCTTTTCTCAAAAGTATCGAGTTTAAGAATAGCGATTCTCTCAGGATAACAATAATCGGGGAAGTTTATGATACACTTTGAAACAAATTTTGGTGCTTTGTCAACTGTTAGGTAATGACAGATTTAATTGAAATTCTGACAACCATGTAACCACTAGATTCAGATTACATTATGTTTTAGATATATAAAATTTATGTAGATTAGGAATAAAACACGTACTAAAACCCTCCTTATGGTGCATAGTTATCACACTGCTCAAGATGATAATACAATAAGTATTAATCATTGTAACTTGTATACAAACAACAGCTATATGAGCTTTTCTGAGTAGGAACGTGTTTTAAAAATATCCTTCCTATTTGGGAAAAAATAATAGTACTTTACAGTCCACACAATCTGCATCAGATGTGTAAATTACCTGTTTTTTCACACTGCACTTCTTTGTGCCAAAAGTCGCAAAAACAGCCAATCTCGACACAAAGAAGCCATCAAACAGTATAAACATAAATATTTAAAGAAAAATAGACAGCTACTGAAACAAAAAAATGTGCAACAGAAATTAAATCGTCAAATACTGATGAAAATTTATTTTGGGAAAAAATTTTCAAAGCTCAGGCATCGTAGAATATAGAAAAATGATGTTGAAATATTATAAAATCAATTTCATAGAATTTTTTATTATCATGTCTGCTTTATAATGTTATACATGTTTATAGCTTCTGGTTAGTACTGGGAAATGATAATTCTTGCCAGTCAAAGAATCCCTACTTTTTGGTGGTTGCCTGATTTCTGAATTTTATTTGAATTTTTCAGTCTGAGACCCATTTGAGTTCTGTTGTTTCAAAAAAAAAATTGTGAAAAATGGTTTATTTCTATTCGATGTTTTTGGTATTCTTCTTTGTCATCGGGTGATTGAAAATATCAGCACGTTGTTTAGGTCTCTGTGTGGTATACACATCTCTACAATTCTGTGTAGCAATAATTGAATTTTGCTCCAAAAAACCTGATATATTGTGGAGAAAAGACTTGCAAAACCTGGGAATTTCATTTGAAAAAACTGCTGTACACCCCCTCCCTGGCCTTTTATTGAGGTGTGTGCAGACGTTGCATCATACAAGTTACTGTGTAATGTCATTTATGATGCATGAGTATACACAGCATAGGAAGACTGTAGTCATTCGGCCGGTTCATAAATATGTTATTTTTAGTGAATCTTGTATTAATCGAATGTGTCATTTTTACATATTCTAAAAAATGTAAAGTAGTAAATCATCTATAACCTAAGAATGGCACGGAGTATAATAACTATTGGGAAAAAATGAGGGCTGCTAAACCTGAGTTCGCCCAGGGCTGCTAAAACCCTAAGAACAGCCCTGGGCTTCACCTCAAATATGCTGCCATATTGCAACATTCTCTCTTTTAGTGACATCAGCCACAGACTTACAGCATATAAAGTGACTTTATCCTGAATGTGAATAAGTCCATCATGCAATATGGATCCAAACCATACAAGCACATAGTCGGGGTAGGGGAGGTAATCCCTCCCACCTGAGACCCTGAGCACCTCCTGGACTCGAACAAATCGTCAAACCACCCCTCTGAACATTTCCAAGACAGCTCTTTTCATGACTTTCATGCATATTTTATATAGAGAACAAGCTTCATGAACTTTTTTTTCTGCTCGCCCATGCCCTATCAACCCTCGATAAAAAGTTCAAGGACCCTCGCCAAAAAATTCTCGCCATGCATGTCTGATCCAAACAACAAACGAAACGAAAAACGAAATTGCATTTTGATATGTTTCAAAGAAATCCGAAACGAGAAACGAGAATCTAAAAGATCGGCTCGTTTTACAATTCATCAATAAATCTCGTTTTGTTTTTGTTGAACGAAATAATGAAACAAAAAAAACGAGCATTGTTTCATGGCAGTAATGTACCCAATTGGAAACCAAACAACCAAAAATTCCGTTTCATTTCAAAAAATTGTTGAAAAAAAATCGACTGGGCCGATAGGGCAGGGACACATTGGGCTTAATTGCAGTCGATTCCTTTTGAGAGATTTTCAAAAACAAAAGGCAGAACAAACTTTGTTTCATTTTTCACAATTGTAAATGCATAACCAATCAATGTGACTTTCCTGTTTGTAGCTTGAATCCACAAAAGAAAATAAGCTGATTCGATAGGACAGGGACAGTGACAGATAATTAACTCAAAAAAATCATCACATATGCTGAGCATTCGCCCACAGAGCTGACAATGTCCATGCCCTATTAGATAATTTGATTTTTTTCATAATAATAAAAAACAAATATCAAATTTGTTATGTTTTCTGATGCAGAATTGACAAACCAAACCAAAAAACAAGGTTCGTTTTTCATTTTATAGTGTATCTTGTTGCAAATGAAACTATAGAATATTTCGTTTTTTCAAACCAAATGAAAGTGGTTTTTTGTTTCCTTTGTTCAAAAAACGAAACTAGAATCAAAGTTCCCTGATATGAGGGGTGTTCATCTCAGTGGGGTAGAAGGCTGACACTCCATGACCGGGATTGGATGTGGTATCACCAAAGCTATTCTCTGGCATATCAGTTTGCTTTGGAATCGGCAACCTGGTGTGATGCAGTAGACCTACCAGAGTGTAACCAACGGATGTCTTGGGGTTGTCCCATGGAGTGGAATGGATCATGTACTGTAAGTACTGTAAGTACATGATCCATGTACTGTAGGTACTGTAAGTACATGATCCAAACGCTCCCCAGGGCTCTGGGTAGCTCCTAGTGATTCAATCTCTGTGTCTGAAAGTGGTGGCACTTCCAACACAGGCGATGCCGGGGCATCTGAATCACTTGGCTCACAGAACCCTCCCTTCTCCAGCATAACTGAAGAGTTTCCAGGTGGAGGTCGAGGGCAACTCGACCCTTGCATGGTCATTAAATGACAACTCCACCGCCTGGAAGAGGTCCAGCTTCCCCTGGTCGACCCACGTGATGAAGCGACTGAGGATGCCCATGAGGGTGGCCAAGAGATGGATGAAGTCCTGGATCATGATGGAGACCCCGACCTGTATGAGGCCCTTGATAGTGAACATGAATTCTCCCACCAGGGTTCGATCTGATCAATCTCTGTGGCTGTCAGCAGTAGTCGCAGTTCTACCACATTCAACTGACAGACATTTTGTTGGTAATCAAATGTAATATTCTTGAAATGTTCAAGAAAGTCCAGTCCAAGTATCAGATCAACTGGTGCCCATAAGGGAGACATAGTCTTGCACACATGGAGATGTACATGGATCCTTGTGTTCCGCTGGTGAGTTCCAGGCAACATGATTTCACATGGTCTGGAAAGGAGGGTATGAAGGGCTCTACTGTTGAGACTCATCAATCGATTAAAGTTGTGATTTTTCTGGAATGGGACATCCAGTGTCAAGGAAAGCGGGAGTTTCCTTGGCATTGATCAGTACGACAAAACACAGAGTGATTCAACCTAACTGGGATGGTATATCATTTTGCATGTTATGAAAACCAACCCAGCGTTGGACTTTGCGGAAAAGACCCAAGGGAGAAAAGTGACTAGCAAACCAAACCTGTTTTTTCCGCAGGTGGTAGCTGAGATAGTAGGGTATGCCAAGGTAGGCTAGATATCCAATAATGGCTAGGTCTGCCAGGGTGATGAGGGTGTTAAAGATCAACTGAAAGGGTCCACTCAGGACAGACTGTAAGCCCTGAATGAGGTTGTGTTGTTGACCAGTAATCACATGGTTTGCCGCCAAACTGACACCTTCCAAAGAGGTCTTGATGTCAGTCCCTACCCCTGCAAAAGCCTGATAGAGAGCATCTGGTTGCAGGGATAGACCAGCGGTAAAGTTTACCAGCCAGTTTAAAACCCCTTCAATTTGCTCAGTCTTGTAAAGATACTGTTTAAAGAAACCAAAACTCGAAAGGGTCATCCCCAACTGATCATGGACTAGCCCAGGAGCATCAAAGTGCTGCCCAGGAATAGCCTCGGAGCATCAAAGTGCTCTTTTGGAAGCAGGGTTGAAGCACTCTGCTTTCAAAAGAGTTCAAGCCGGATGTGGCTCACATGGACTGTGCCAGATTCAGTAAACCAGCCCTAGCAATTTTGCAAAATCCCTGTAAAGTGGTAATCACACAGCACTATTGGGCTAACTGTAATGAGATCTGGGCCTCCACGGGTGGCAAAGTAAATGGTGCCGCCAACCTGCAAAGGAAGATACTTGTAGCAGATGTCTCCCACTCGGTAAGAGTGGTAGACATATGTGGTGTTGACCTTTTGGGACTGCCATATTATCAGTGCATCACCTGTGAATTCCGCCATCAGGTCATTTCTTTGAAGGAATGCCCAGGCACCCAAGGTAGGGTCTAAGCAAAGCAACTGCCAAGTCAAATCAAGGTAGTGTTGAGCATGAGAGCAAATCTCAAGCCACATGACTCAAAAATTGTTAATTTCCGACTCCTTGATCTGCTGTGCCAAATAGTTCAGTTTGGCATTGACAGGGTTGGGATGTGAGTCCTTTGCCCATTTGAACATTTTCTGGGTCAAATTAAATCTTCTGTGGATGCGTAGAAGAAGACCCCGATTCTTCTGAATTGTGTTTGAATGTAGTTCGGGACACAACTGGAAGACGTGAGTGTTTCCTGGGATCTTGAGGGCAACCTGAAGATCAATGATGATGACATGGTTCCCTAATACAAATGCAGTGTAATTTCCCTGGGGGTGATAATGACACTGTGCTGTGAAATTTGTAGCAGGCCAGACAATGACCCCACCAAGGGTAGTGCACTGACCTGCAGTGGGACTGCATCCACCTACATCTCCTAAGGTGCTAAGAGCTGTAGTGCCATCCCACAAAGTGATTTGTCCCTCCTCAAAGAAGAGGTTAGTCACTGTCTTGCAGATGTCACTGCAGCACCATGTGTACATTACATCCAGCATTTGGTTTGTGCTATAAAACCAGGGCGGATTTCCACAAGCTTTTGTAAACCAAACACCTTAGTGTGATGTGCTAGCATACAAGCCCCAGGCACTAGATGCTGAGTAGTAATGATGTCTGCAGAGATGCTGCTAGATCTGAATAAACCAGTGTTGGTGCAGACTTTACGGTTATGTAATGTGCATTTCCACTCTAATGTAGTTATTGGATCAGAACTAGGAATGTATGCTCTGACATTGATGTGTCATGGACTCCATGAAGATTTTGGTGGTCTACACTCTAATTTTGGAGGTAGCTCAAGTGGATGACCACTTCTTGAAAGACCACGAAACTGGTACTGAGTGTTGTAGTGTGTTTATGCCGATTTTCAGGATTTTCTAATATTTTTGTGGATTTGGTAAAAACGCCCACAATTACAACACATCCAACCATGCCCGACCTGGCCCAGCACAATGGTTACTGTAGGAGAAAGATTTTGTGAATTAGGGTGTGAACTTTCATGTGTCTCATTTTATGTTATTATTGGTATTTTCGCCTGTACATTAGCCATTGTATTCTCTATAATAGTAAGTCAAAACATTTATGGAAGGGGTGATTTTTAGATAAGTTGTATAAATGAATGTTTAGTCAGGAAAGTGTTTTATTTGTGTCCAAGAGTGTGTCACCTTGTCTGACTAGTTTTAGTCAGACATTTCTTGGAAAGGTAGTATTCTGTTCTTGACTTTTTGCCCCCGAGTGAGGAGTCATTCTGAGGTTTAGGGCAGGTGCAGGGAAGCACTGGGGTTAAGGTCAATCCCTGGCTATCTCTCCTGCATAACAATTCCCCTTGCAGATTTTACACTCCTTCCTCCGACCTCACCGATCAAGGAGGCAAGAAATCCCCAAATGCCTATCTTATTTTCAAATACAACATGAGCAGCATGTATTGCAGAACTCATTCCTGAGAACAGTAGTGTTGCGAAGGCCCAATTCATTATGTACAACTATTTACAAATGGTGTCTGTAAATTTACACAAAAATTCACAGTGTGGGCCCCTCAGGCAGCATCATTCTTTGTCATTGCTGTCCGACCATATGGGCTCCTGGCTGGGAAAGTGGAGAACCAGGCCCCAGCATTGATGGATTTTAGGAAGAATGCCAATCTTAGCCATTGGGTAAATGTAGAAAATGAAAACGTTAATGTAGTAGTGGGGAAAGGCGATGTCTCGATGATGCTGACATCATCGACAGAGCAGGGTCTCTCCAAACGCATTTGCCCCACTGTTGGCGAATAGGTCCCAGCAGCCGATCGCTGTTGCTGGGCAATTGCGGACAGTGTTTGGGCACCTTGTTGTTCGGGGTAACGTGGCAACTGCCAGCGCAGGCTGGGCAATTGGACTAGCCTGTTGGAGGGCCCGGCCGATGGCGTCGACTGCCAGCCACATCCCCTGGGTGATGGACCATGAATCTGTAACTGAGAAATCATTAAAGTTGGGGACTTACAAAAACTTCCAATTCGGGGACCTGAAATGTCAGAAAAAGATGGTAGTATACCTGTCAGATTCATTGATTCCAGTTGACCGACAACCTCCAGTGCCCAATCTGTTGGAATTCCAGGTGGGAGTCCTTGGGCAGCAAAACGAGCCAGAGGCGCCTGTACCACTGCCACAGCAGCTGTGACAGTCACTGTCTCCTTTGGTCGATAGGACAGAACCACGCTGATGTCATCAGCCGTTTTGGGCCTCATTGACAGGTGTAACGTAACTGGCGTAGCATATCTGAACAGCGGCGGTGGGAGGGCACGTGCTATTGCCAGTGCCCAAACCACTGAGGCAGCTAAAAACCCAATACTACACAGACAGGATAACAATGTTGTGAAGGATCCCCCAGGTGTTCAGCAAGCATTTCATCATCCAGATCAAACAGATCTGGTTGAGGAAGACTGTGGGTAGCCCCAAGGGCATTATTGCCATGTGGGGGTTGCTGATATTGGTTTCCCATCCCATTAGGAGGTGGATAAGCATATCTCTGAGTGTAACTATTTGTCTCCTGGGGAAAGTAACTGGAATTATCATAGTCATTCTCACCAAGGTTCATTGGGTTCTGATTCCCGCAGGCAGTTGTCCTGTGCACTCATATTAGAGGGCAATGCGGACAGGGTCTGTCGCATCGTTCAGTCAGGTGCGCCCATGTTGGACAAAAATAGCAATGGCTGATGTTAGCAGTGGCAGCATTGCTAGGACCAGTGCTGTTGGGTTGTTGAGCCTGCCAACTGGGGTCGTTGTGAGAGCAATGTTCATGGAAGGAGCACATCTGAAGATGTGCCTCCAATGAGCGTTTGCCAGCATTCTGGACTTGCACCAATGGCTGCGCAAGTGGTGTGGGATTTCTCGGTGCAGGTGATTGTTGCCCAGCCGTTAGCTTTGCAATGTGATCCCTGAGCCTGGCCTTTTCCGATTGTAATCTGGTAATTTTGTCGGATGGTGTCGAAGAGGATTGTTGAACTTTTCCCTTTTGAATCTGCAAGAGGGAATTGAATCCAGCAGTTTTCTATTCTGAAGAGAAAACAGCATTAGATGGTGCAATATACTGAATCTCATCCTGAAAAATCTGGGATTCTGCATAACAGGCTTCCTTAAGAGTCTCTCCAAGAGTTGTAAACTCCCTGAACTTAATACTAACTCAGAGGACTGGTCTCATCCCCCTCAGAAAGATAGGTTTTATAATTGAATCTCTGATGTCAGTCACGAGATCTGAATAAGCCACTGTGATAGTCTCTTAAGGTGCTCAAGATATACTATGGGGAACTCAGCCAACCTCTGCAGGCGATCTTGGATCAGCTGCTGATGCAGATCTGAGTCAGGCCCTACTGGAAAGTCTTTCTGTAGAAAAGCTGTAAACTCTTTGTAGTATGAAATTGGCGAATTTTGGGGGTGGTGAATTTTTTGTTCACGTTGATGAAAAATGTGGCATAAAAAAAATGAGCAAAAAACAGACTGCATCAACTGGCCAAAAAAGGCCACATGATAACAAAAACACAAAATGAATGGTTATGTAAATTTTGCATATATAAACAGAATTATTAAGTGATGCATATGAACAAATGTTATTGAAAATTGGCTGTTTAGAAAAGGTTTTACTGTAGGGAAAATAGTGGAAAAAATGGTAGTATCAGTTTAGCTAGCATGTGGTATCTAACAGTAGGGGGTAGGCTGTGGAGTACCACTGCTAAAGTCCCTGTAGAATGCAAGAGCAGGACCTGTAAGGCAAGACTCCAAAAACGCAATTTTATATGCAGGATCCATTTGGCTTAGACCTTGAAGTGTAAAGAAATGGGTCAAGTGGGATACAAAATCGGTTATAGACTCACCAAAAGCACCCGAAAAGGCTGGAGGAGCCATGAAGCTGGACACAGGAGGGTGCCTCTGACCACTCATAGCCTCCAATTTTTGGTTGAGGGATCCAAGTGCATTCTCAAATGCCTCTTGTACCTTGTTCTCAATCTGTGATGGGAGATCAACTTCTGACTCCATGTCTGAGAACTCGTCTTCCCGTAGAGTAGCTGACTGACTTAGGAGCTTGTGAAGCTATCCTATCAAATTGAATAGAGAGAGACTCACCGGTTTGTTTAAACTCAGTACTGAGAGGGCAGGAATGTCTAGGTGCCTCTATTTTGCAAGAAAAAGTAAGTGTTACTTTTAAAAACTAGGGGTGAGGGTGCACAGGAGGTTCTTGACCATTTATGTGACAGCATTTTGAGGCATTAATGGCTTGTTCTTTTAAATAACAACTAGCGACCACTCATTAATGGGGCTAGAAAAGAACAAGGTTGTAGCACTCAAAACCCAGCAGATGTAAACTAGGTTGACACAGAAGGGGATTTATCCGGTCACCTGTGTACTTATAGGTGTAACCTATTGTGGGGGAACTAATTTGCTACCAGCTAAAATGAGGAATGGGGCCTGAACCCAATAGTTTGAATGAAAAAATAGGTAAAATTTCAATGAAATGGCAGTTTTCCAGCCGAAGGAAAACAAGGCGACTCATGTGGACGGATAAACCCACCCAAAAGGGATTTAATTTGGAGGCTTAAAACCATAGGTACTAGTTTACAAAACCTTGGATTTGGGAAAACTCGTAACTGGCAAAGTCCTACTCACCAGGAGTAGTGCATGAAATGGCTTAGAAAATAGGTGAAGGTGGACAACTAATAAGGACAAAATTAGTTTACACACCTGGTTACACAAAGGGGCTGTGCTACTATGCAACCGGCCTCACTCACTAGCAGCAATTGGGATCTCTGTACAGTGTGATGACTGTACAGGATGTTCTGTGCAGGACGACATTCACATATATTCTACAACTGTGCACAAAATGGGTGCTCATGTTTTGAACAGAAGGGGTACTCTTCAGGAGTATTATATACAGGTGGTGGCCGGGATTTCAATCACTGTGTTGCAATGAGGCTCCGTAGGTCACCAGTGGAAGCAAGAGCATGCTGTACCAAGGAGCTATTCTGACACACTCAGTCAGTAAAAAGGGGCTGCATGGGGGTCCTTGGCCCAGCTTTGCCCGGTAGAGGTGGGGATATGCCCAGCTTCCTCCAAATGGTTTGAGGCAGACTCAAAGCATCTTGAGACAGGGGTACAGTCTGTCCCAGGTGTGAGTGTAAAGTGAAGGCTGAGGTGGAATGAGTTGTTGTGTTGAGGCGAACTCCAACACCTTTGCTGAGGCTGACTCACAGCTTATTATGCTATAGGGACAACTAGCAGAGGCCGACTCAGGATTAGGGGCGACTCTAGTGCGGACATTATTAGGTGAGCTAAGGAAGGCGTTTGAGTGAAAGAAGTATTACAGAGGGGTCATTTCACTCTAGGCCCAACCAGAGGCTATGCTGGGATTCCTGAGGAACCTCTCTGGTGGGGACACTAAAGAAGATCATAGATGAGAGAAATGCAAGAAATTTAGATAATAAATTTACAAGAAGGTTGCCAAACCCTTGCGGAAGTCACACACAGGCAGTACTGACTGCAAATGCCTAATATTCGCATAAGTGAAGCAACCAACCCAGCTGATGCCGAGTGTAACTTGTTCAAACCTGCAGTTAAAGCTTGAAGGCAGTCATTTGCTGACCAACAGTGCCACTATCTGGGCAGATAACTAGATCAGTATCACTGACTGAAGGCATCGCAGGTTGAGTCAGCATGTTGACTGATGTTTCCCAGGCATCAGTTACACACAAACTTTAACCCTTGGACAAGAGCTGTAGGTGATAGGGTCATATTCCAACCACCACCTACAACTCAAGTAGCAGCTTCGAAAGCCAACAGTAACCCCATGCTGACGTCAAAGATGGGGTATAAACCAACACATGACCTTGGTGCTGACAAGAGGTGACTGGGATGTAGGTGCCAAAGTCCCATGTTGCAGCTGCAGACATCAGGGGTAGGGGCCTGCAGCCATCAAACCTCCATGGTAACACGGGATGTTGCTGTTGCAGATTATAGAATATTATTGTAAAACCTCAATTCGACTACTGGAACATGAAGCATTATCATTGTGGATGTCAGAGGATAGAGCTCTTAGGCCAACAACCCCTTATGGTAACACCAAATGTCACGGTTGCTGACGTCAAGAGGAAAGCTGAGTATCAACCACCCCACAGCAATGACATGAGATGCAGTTGTTGCAGATGTCAGATGTAGGGTTTGTAAGGTTCACATATCTCAAAACAACAACACGTGGTATTGCCCTTGCTGATGTCAAAGACCGGGTTTGGTGAACCAACTAGTCCAGATGCAACAACATGAGCCTCTGCTGTTGCGGATGTCAGAGGGAGGGTGCTGTAAGACAACCAACCCACAATGACAACATGTTATGTTACCCTTGCTGACGTCAGAAGTAGAGCCTGTGAGGGCACCCACCCCTTAATGCAACAGCAGGGGATGCAGCTGTTGCAGACGCCAGGGTAAGATACTGATGATCAGCAACCCCTGAATGGCTACATGTGATGTGGCCATTGCTGACGTCAAAGGTAGGACCCATGGGGTAGACTACCTCAATACAACAGCAGTGAATGAGTCAGTTGTGGACGTCAAAGGCAGGGTCTGTAAGACTCATCACCTAAGAACAGCAACATGTGGTATTGTTGTGTTGCTGAGGTCAGCCATTATGATTTGTAAAGTCATCACCGCTTTGCAACAACTCATTGAAACAGAAGAGGAGACCTGGCAGTAAGTGGAAGAAACAAAAAGGAGACCTATTGAAAGGGTGGCATACTGTAACCCATGTGTGACCAGTAAAAAAAATTGTTTTTTGTTTTTTTTCTCTAGGAAATAGAGATAATTTGATTAGGTAAAAGGAAAAGAATAGAAAGGTATGTATTTATTTAGAATGGAAAGAAAGTAGGTTATTAATTTTTATTTGATTTAATTTTGAGATAAGAAAATTTATTAGGTGGAAAAGTTATTATAATTGGTTGTCACAGGAGACGTACAGATGACCAAAAGGCGAAAGTAAAGTAAATAGAAAAAAAATTTGGAGGCCAAAGAGATAAGCAAAGTGATCTGATAAGCATGGTGTTAAATGTGTTAAAAGTATTATTCAATTTGTTTTTGACCCGAAAAATGAGCAACTTTGCTGGTGCCTGGTAAAGATAAGGAAAATATTTTTAAAAAATTGTTAACACTGGTACTGGACACAGATAAGGAAGTCAGGACCACAGATGACATCCAGAATCAAATGTGGACAGATGTACTGTATCTTATGATTATGAACCACAAAACCTCAAGGCTCATAAACCTCATGGGCTGTGATAGGTATACTGTAGTCAGAGTATGTGCTAAACGCAGGCATACTGTTACCGATCCCACTCTACCGCGGTACAGTATACCATTCAGAACACAATCAGAGAGGAGAAAAAGGCCAAAAAACAGGAGAATTTACATAAAGTGAAGAAATAGAGGACTTAGAGGAGGTTTTAGCAGAATACTGGATTTTATACTCAACTCTGGCAAACTCGACTCTAGGGGACTTGACTCTAGGGGAAAAACTCAACACTGGGGAATTTATTTAAACCTAGGGGCAGTACACACACATAAGGGTGATAAAAAATGCACAAGAATCAATTTGGATCACTCGTAAGGGCTAATTCCGGCTAACTATAAAATAACTTGACTCAAGGGTGCTCCAGCTTAAGCTGGCGATAAACTCCAACATAAGAGCCATTTTCTGACGTAAGGGGCAGTATACCTGCCTGAAGGGAGTTTTTCGACTTATATGAGGGCTAGAGGCCATCCTAAGGGATAGTTTTCCGACTTAGAAGGGGATTCACCTGACCTGAGAGAGGTTTCTCCACTCAAGTGGTGATTCGCCTGATTTGAGAGAGGTTGCTCCACTCAAATGGTAAAGGTTCCTCAATTAGCCTGGCTCAACTTCGATTTTTCAGCCTTGCTATGTCACATTATGTGAAATAGGAGTCATGTCACATTAACTGATATGTGGGCAGTCACATGAAAGATAAAAGGCAGCAGGCGATGCGGCAGGGAGGAGACAAAGGGCCAGTTTGGACCTTGGCTGGGTTCGGGGGTCAGGTAGCTGGTACGATGGTGGCAGGAAAAGCAGTAACCAAGGATGAATAAACCAAATATAGCTGGCTGGCGCACGTACTGCCTATTTTCCAGACGGGTTTTGCTATATTTATTTTCTAAATAAGAACTGAACAAACATGAAAAACATCTGCTTTTATGGCACAAAATTACTATGAAAGGTTATGCAAATATAAACAAATGAGAATGTGATTTTATTGGTTTGTTTACCGTAAATAAAATTGAAAAATAATGATAGTATCGGTTTAGCTCAGTGTGGTATACTACACCCCTCCCCCTGGGGGAAACAAAATGTGACTAAGGCAGAAAGAGGAAGAAAAATAAGGATGAAAGGATGAATGTGGAGGTGGATGAAAAGGAGGAAGGAGGAGGAAGAGTGGGAATCGGGTTCAGAGTGGATGTCACAAGGATGGATAAAAAATGGGCTTCGGGGATTCACCAGATGCCAAATACTTAGGCCACGATGACCCCCCAGGACTTATCACTACTACGTAGTGACCCCCAAGGCCAGCCACCCTATGGGCTCTTGGGAGCCCCTGAATTTGGGCAGAAATAAGAAAGGGAAATAAGGAAAAGATGAAAAATAGTAGGGGGAATTATTCACATTTTGTTAAGTGTTTTTGAAAAAAGGGGAGAATTAAAATTGAAAATGTGGGTACCCTGGGGGCCTAAACTCAAAAATCCTAAACAGATACATTTGGGTGGAAAATATGTAAACAAATTGAAGGATACTCCTTCATTCATTCGATATTAATTTTGAAGAAAAGGAGAATTTTGATTTCTGGAAAGTTTAAAAATTGAAAAATAATGAGAAAATATGAAAACCTTTTGAAATATGAAATATTTGAAATACGAACATGGTCCACTGTAATACGGTTTGACGGTGGTGGCAATCGTTCAAAATGTTCGAAAACAACAGCTTCAATCGAACAATACTTGTTCGACAAAATAATCGCCAAATGGTGTGCATTCAACCCAATAAAAGATTCATATTGCTGCTGTAACTGCAAATGTAATAGGTCGCTGGGCGATCAAAGCACCAAATCAAATCAAAATATAAACGACCAGTGGAAATCAAACAATCAGAATTTTGGATTGCACATAAAGTATAACATTGTTGCCGGTGAAACATTTGGAAGAGATATAGGTAAACTGGCAAAATCTTTGGCAGGTAAATACTGCGTACCAGATTGGAATGTGTAAGGCGTAAGTAGGAGATTGATCAAATGCCAATCTAGAAAACTAAAGAAAGGGGAGGTGAGAAAAAAATATCACATACAACATAAGTGCACAATATTACTAATTTTTTTTTAGTTTTCACATATCACTGGCATCAGCAGTGGTAATCAACTACAGATCAGGGAATTTAGCCGCAACTGACTGTAACTTTTATTTGGGGCAGGGGCAGAGATGGAGAGGGTGAGCAGCTAGAGCGTTTGTGCTACATATAATGAGAACTATGATCATCATAGTATCGCTTTTAGAGGGTTTCTGGAAATCTTTACTTTGGTGTTGCTGATCCGAAGTTTGTTGGCATTCCCACTGGTTAGAGGACGGAGTGATTGTATGATGGGAAGTACGTTTGCCCCTCGCCCCACTAACCACGGGCTGATTGGTGGTTTTTTCTGGCAAAAGTTCTTGATCACAATTGGCTATGGCGTTTGATATTCTTTCACACTCGTTTTGATGCATCATTTGAATCTGTTAACAATTCAGGATTTTTGCCCTGCTGGGTGACAGATCTCAAATAATTTGGCATAAAATGTTCTGCACCATGGTAATTTGACCAAATTTGTTGCAGGGTGCGGGCCGCCTGAGTGACTTCTTGTAGCAATAACACCGTCAAGAGATTTATTCTGGTTAATGCGGAAGTCTGTGGCTATTCGCAGAACCAATTATAGATAAACTGTTCCATTTGCAACCATAGTTTGCTCGTTAATTGTTGCATGGAGTAGTTTCAATAACTTGCAAAAGCATCCAGTTGAGATTGCAATACCTCGAATCAGTAATTATTGGCATTATAAATTTGAATTATGGCGGGATGGATTTTGGACAGTTGCTCATCAAACGGTAACATAACTTCCACTAGAAATTCTTGAATCGCTACTGTTTTTAAAGATGTTGGGCCTGGCCATTGATCATACAAGCGGGCTAAGATGGTATGGTCTCGTATTTCCTCTTCCGCTTCTTTTTGGGCTTGCGCACTTGTTCCTGGCCGCTGGATAAGGGCCAGTTGTTGATCAATTTAAGGGCCAGTTGTTGATCAATTTGTGCCTTTCTTGCTTTCGCCTCTTCATATTTTTGTTCGCGGCATTTCTGAGTGAGCTCCGTATTCATTTGCATTCCTGCACTTGCTTCAAACTGTTACAGTGGCGGCGGCAATGGTGCTGTTTCTGTGGTTGGCGGAAAAATAGTCGAATTTGACATTGACAAACTTTGCGAGGGTAGAGCCTGAATAGCAGGCTGAGCTTGTGTAGCCTGCCAATTGGCCAACATGACTGGCAAATTGAGGCATACTAACTCTAAAAGTTGTACTTCTTGCTGACATTGCAAGTCCATTACACATTGCTGACAATTAAGAGGAGGCGTTTGCAGTCGATTCTGCAGAATTGGTTGAACAATTTGTGCAGCGGGTAATGTACAGCATACAGACCTCCACACACTTGTGGGCGCCAGTTGCGGTTGTGATGGTTAGAAAGGTTGAGTGGCCGTTGAACATACAGATATGGCCAGTGAACTTTGTCGAGCAGCAGTGGGATGGACATTCCCAAAACTGGCAGCAATCATCATGTTGCATTCAATGTCCATTAAACTGGATTTCGCCATAGTCATTTGGATTTGCAGATGATTGATTCATGGTGGTCTTGGTTCTGTAGCTGTTTCTTTGTCCGAAATCGAGGAAATTTCATCTTCTATTTCAACTGCAAAATCACTTTCCTCATTTTCTTCCACTGTCACAGTCACTTGAGGAATCATAACTGGTGTTGGTGTTTCTTCCAAGATAACCACTGTGGGTTTTTCCGTTGTGTCAGTTTTGTGGATCACTTCCAGTTTTGGTTATGTCAACATGATTTGTGGTTCAGTGGTTTCACCCCCAGTTGTGGTGGTCTCCAGACCATACACATCCTGACTGGTTAACTCAGTGCCCAAAATATATTCATTGGAAGAGGCCTTAGACGCAACTGTTTCCAAAAACTTATACAATTGGGATTTCGGCGGTACTGTAGGCAGCCCTGGTGCAGTACCTCGGGCTGCTTGCAATTTCTGTTGCCTTCTGATGTACTCGTGGCCCGCTTCATCTTCAGTTTCTCGGTCAGCCTCTAACTGGATAGCTATCTCTATATCAACGTCAGACTCTTCCAAAAGGTGTCACCATTATAAGTGGTCAAAAGGAATGGCTCGCATAGACATAAGCTTTCCCACTGACAGCGAGTGGTCTCAAAAAACCAACAGTCATTGTTATACTGCTTATATACGGTGATATCATCACCTTCGGTTGATCGCTTTGTTCTGGTTTCTTTAAAAATTATCTGCACAATGTTGAAACAATTATACATATAGTCCATTGTTTTACTGTTCACACCATGTGGTGCTTGTGTGATGAGGGTACCCAATGCTATGTCATTTCTATGCTTAGCTCCAGGCGTAGGGCCATCGCCGATGATTCCTTTAACAACTTTTTTGTCTACTTTCAAGAGCTCCAAATGTTGGTGGATGTCAGCTTTTATTTTTCGCCCTTCTTCAGTGGTACTTGGCCGAAAATAATACAAAATTGGACTGATTTCGTTGGTGACAGGGTTTGTGTTCCAAACATTTGCGGAATCAAACAAATATGGAAAAAGTTTGAGGTGTAGCAACCCAACATTGTCATGAAACATTGTAGTTTCTCGTAAAGTGTAGTTTCGGACAAAATGAGGTTCAAATGGCCTTCATGCAACTACTGGTTCAGCGTCTGATGCATCCCACAAGAAAAACCCACCAAGGGCTTCATATTCTCGTTGTGTGGCCAGATCACTTACTGTACCGTGTTTCCATTTCATCAATCAAGGCATATTGTTTGTCTTCTTCTTCTTCTAATTGCTGTTCGGTCTTTCGAACCAAGGGTTTTGGTTTGTTAGCTCAGTCAACTACTACACGATTTGGGAACATAGATGGAAAGGGATCAATAGGTAGAACAATTTTGTGGTTGATTTTGCGATACCAGCAATGTGAGCCTGCCGCTTCTTGATCAATATGACTCAAAAAACGTTTGATCAATTCTTGCCACATATAAAAAGTGGCTCCTGACCAAAAAAGAAGTTTATTTGCCAGGACTCTGCACATGTCCATATGATAATCGCCAACTGATTGAGAGGACAACGAATTTGATTGGCCATATAAGCTGTGGCTGATGCAGTTTGAAAATCGTGCACAAAGACAGGAAAAATATATTGAATGCCATCACGTAGATGGAAGTGAAACATAGCAAAAAATAGATTTAGAGTAAGGCCGCTATCTAATGTGGCATAAAGTTCTAAATGTTTGGGAATAATTGCCCATAACAATTGGGTTTTGACTACTTGGCTATCAAATTCAACCATAAAGGGAGTGGGGTCCACACCCGAGAACTCGGAGGCAAGCCCCTTTAAGCCCTGGACTTGTGGCATTATACCTAACTGATCGAAAATAGCCGGAGAATCTTTACGTTTTTGGATAACTTGAGTTCTAAGATTGTAATGTATCCCATTTATAGAGGATATGAAATGATCAATATGTTCTTCGAATGTTTATTTCTCAGGGATAGTAGAGTAAAATCCAAAAGTTCTGAGAATAGCCTGAATGTCCTGTTTCATTTGAAATCCCACAATTACATAATTCTCAGCTGCGATTCTATGCCACGACGAAGAGGAAATAGTTGCCGCATCAAAGAGAAAATTATGCCCGGACATGGTACATATAGTTACTAACAGGGCATACATTTTGTCGCTGCAGGTTGGCAACCATTAGTCATAAACAATTCTCTCGAAAGTAGCATACCGATAACTGGAGACTCATTTGGTATTGACCAAATAAACTTTTATACCGCGAAATTGGGACTCTCATAATTGGTGAATAACTACTGGGACCATACTGTTGACTACTGGAAGTGGCATGTAAACCGTCGACACCATACAATTAAAGGTAGTTTCAAAATATCGGTCAAAATGCGAAAATCGGGTAATTCGCTTTGGGTTGATGTCTAAAAGTGGAAAACTTGTAGAAATAGTTGTAAAAATAAGGAGGAGGAGGCGGAATATTGTTAAATAACAGATAGATTGTGTGTTAATTATAGATTACACCACAACCCAAAGCATTAGGCATGAAGACGCATGCACTCGCTTCACCCTACACATAGCTTACGTGCTCAAATAATGTCGACATTTCACAGACTTAAATAAAAGAAATGAGGTACATAAGGAGATATAAATTATTTTTGGTGGTAGAAATGCGAAATATAAGGGGTCGATGGAGGTAAAGGTGGTGTGGGAGGTACGGAGGACTTTACAGACATATAATTTATAAATTTTGGAAGGAAAAGAATGAAAAAAATGGTTTTTTGGATATCAAAACATAGTTGAGGACCAAAGACCCCAATTTATTTACATTTGGGAAAATTATTTCCTATTGGAAGTACATTATGTACCTTACCATCATTATGGAAATGGTGATTAGTTTGAGCTGTGCGATTATGCATAAGTAATATAGGGTCAACATACAAAGGTTTATGGTGCATGCTGCCGCCTGAGGCACCTGCTCGGGACTGCATACCGACACTGAACAACTTCAACTTGTTAAATATGGAAAATGATAAGTGTTTTGGAAGTGAGATGAAGTTGTGTGAAAAGAAAAAAAAATGAAATATATTGGAATAGTTATACAAATTGAAGTTGTTGCATAAATAGAGTATAAACTTACGGGATACACTTCACAATTGGGTAGGAAAGCTTTTCGAACCATAATCGAGGGATTTATATCACGTGAGAAATATAGAAATCCAAATTTATCATAACAATGCTTTGGAATAATGGAAAAAAATATGTAAAAGCATGGGAATCGAAATACCCCAAAAACGAAAAGTGACGCCACGCCAGAAAAGTAATGAATAATGCTAAATAAGGTAAAAATGCGAAAAATTTACATAAATAAGGTTAAATACTACCTGTACAATGATCCGACTGCTGCATATGCAAAAGTTACTCTATTGTAGAATGTTTTCTTTGTAAGCAAAAAGGTCATACAAGTAGATATTACCCAAACCAAATGACCTGTAATGTCCAAAATTGCATTGAAGACAGACTATCCTCACCACAAATGATCATGGATTACCCAGCCCTGTACCACACATTGCCCACTGTCCATCATGAGCCTCAACATACTTTAGGTACAATTATGCCCAAAAATCACAAGCATTTCAATGACAAGCACATTCTCAACATAGAAGCTTCGGATGGGTGCAGCAATGCACCAATTGCATCACAGGAAAGCAGTGACACATCTAAATCAATACGTCCTTATTATTGGATTATAAAATTCCACAAAAACAGAAACACCCTGGAAGCAGTGAGATGCCCAAATCCAAAGTGGCATACAAAAAAGAATGCCCAATGTTTTCACTGTTGCATGGCTTAACCATGGAAACGTACAAATTCCACCCATAAAAAACTCTTCTCCCTACCTGCAAAGAAACCAAAAATTCTGAGGTTCATTTCACAGCTTTCATTTCCCAAAAAGAAAAGTGTCGTATCTCCATTTCTGGTTTAAACATCTGTGACACTCCCCAAATCCTCTATCCTGGCATATGCATCAGCTCCACTTCTTGTTTCCTTCCAGAAAAAAACTCATCCACCCAGTCTCACTTTCCCACTCACCACAAACAAACACAAACTACTCAATGTATTCAGATGGGTAAAAGAAAATGTAGATTAGACCAAGAGTGATCTGGATGAAATAGAAAAAATGAGCTTATAGATTTCTTATCCAAATACCCCAGCCTTTACACAAAATCAAAAAAGGATGTGGGTCACACTACACTTTTCTCCCACAGCATTGATACAAATAATTGTAAACCCATTGGCAAGCCCCTATTTCGAACATCAGGAAAAGAAAAACAAATCATCAAAAAAGAAGTTGAACAACTTGAGAAAGCCAGTGTTATCAGTCAAAGCAATTCCCCTTCATGTACAAATACCGTTTTGGTTCCCAAAAAAGACAGTGGGCATTGCTTATTTATTGCTTAAGTTCCCAAAAAAGACAGTGGGCATTGCTTATTTATTTACTGAATAAGCTAACAAAGACCCAGAATAGATGAAATCCCAGACCCCTTACATTACATGAAATATTTCACATCTATTGATCAATCCAATGCATATTTTCCAATCCCTATTGCTGAACATGACAGAGAAAAACTGCCTTTAACTACTCTGTTGGTCAATACCAATTCAACTTCCTTATATTTGGCTGCATCAAAATGGCCACTGCAAAGTCATTCAATTCTTGTATCCTTATGTCACCATTGAGCATCCACAGAGAAATGTTAAATATACTGTCCACATCAACGAAACCACCCATTTTCACCTGGGGTTTACTCCCACCAAAGAAAACGAAATCTCATGTATTTGTGCCAGTTATCGACCACCAACAAAATCAATTTGTTTTCATGATTCTCTTCACTTTCGAAAAACCTGATTAACTTATTGGGAATACAAGATCATGTAACACTGTTCCTATTGCCCTTTTGAAAATCCTTGATCATACAACAAACTTTGGTTCATTGACTTCACCCTTGAACAGGGACATTCAATTTTGGAAGGAGGGAAATGTAAGATAAGTGATAAGATTTGATATTAATTTGTAATGTATAATAAATAGATCCTACTACTGTACATAATTTCATTTTTTCATGAAGTACTTTCAAGTATGTCTGGTTTTCCATCTTGTTGATGCTCCTGTACATTTTTTTCAAGTATTTTGTTTTGAATATTCTTTCACCAAATTTCATTATTGACCCAATTAGGATTGTTACATAATAATATTACACATCAGCAACTGGTTTTATAACCCACTGAAGTCACATGAAGATGCACATTCCCTAGAAGTACAGTACACCCAAAGTCTTAAAAACACCTGCCCACATAATAAAATGCATACCCCTGACCCAGATTCAAGTGTTAAGTGGAACAGTTGCCATCATCACATGGCAACAGTATGCATAATAATTAGTGGGAAAGAGGAAGCATGTAGGCATGGAAATGAAGCATATGGTAAACAGAAGCATGTAAAGATAAAAGCAAAGCAAAGTAGCAATTGGTCCGAAAGGCATAATGGAAGCAGGCCCCTCCCATTGGCCTAAAGGTGTGAAGCAGTATAAAAGAAGTAGAGAATGATGAAAAACTGAGAGAGAGTTTTAGTTTTCATTTAAATTTTAGCATCATCAGTTTTTAGTATTTTATTTTCATGAATCGTATTCATGCTTGTGTAATAGTTGGAAATCGTTGTATTCAAATTATTGGAAAACTGTTGTCACACCTTTTGTTCTTGTTTTGGTCTTGTGCTGCATCCCACTTGTTGGAATCTTAGGAAGGTTTGATTTGTAATATGAAGTAAAACTATACTATAGCCCTATGCTGAGACACTCCTGAATTAGGCATTACAAGTTCAATATTTTTAACATACAAATTTTTTTCATTTTTCGACATTTTATAACATACTGGCGTGTTATAACCAGCTCCTACATTATAACATAAAAAAATTTTTTCATTCTTTGACATGTTATAACATACTGACATGTTATAACATTCCCATGTTGTGACATACTCTACGTTATAATATACCCTATGTTCTAACATATACAGTGTTATGTACGTTATATACAATAGTATACAATGTTATAACATATACCATGTTATAACATATCTCAGGTTAAAACATAGGGCATATTATAACACGTGTTATGTTATAATACAGGGTATGCTATAACATGGGAGAATGGTATAATACGAGGTACATTATAACAGGAGGAGCTATGTTATAACACAGGGTATGTTATCGCACAGTGTATGGGTCAAGATGGGGAGGTATGTTACACAGGGTGTGTTATAACAAGTGGTGTTTTATAACAAAGTCTATGTTATCACTTGGTATATGCTACAACATGGGATATGTTACAACATATGGCGTGTTTTAACATGTCCTATGCTATAGCATGTCCCATGTTATAACATGTCACACATAACATTATACACATTGAAGGATATACATCTTATAACATATGTGAGATAGGTGATAACACATTAGTGTAAACTCATAGTGTACAACATGTATATCAGATTACTGTATATAATTTTATTTGTGATGTATTTTCTCAAGAATGTGTGGGTTCCCCCATTTCAACACTCCTGTATATTCTTCTGAAATGTTCTGTTTTCGACCTTCTTGCACCCCAAAAACTGCTATTGACCCAATTAGAAATCAAGACATAATTAATCCCTACATTGGCACCTGGCCTCCATAACCCACTCGAGGCACTTGGAACACACCTTTCCCATAGATACAGTATTCCCCCAAAATCGTAAAAACACCTGTTCTGCAATAAAATGTAGAAACCCCAACCCAGACACCAGTCTCAAGTGGAACAGTAGCCGCCATTACATTACAGAAGCACATACACACGTAGTTCATAAGAAGGAAGCACATATGCATGGCTAAGCCTAAAATAAACCTGAAGCACCGGCAGAGAAGCTAAGCATAAAACAAAAAGGCGTGGTGAAGCATACTATAGTCAGAAAGCGTAAAGGCATGGTTAAGCAAGCATACAGTATATGAAAGCAGGTAAAGCTAAGAGTGACAATTGGTTGGAACACGGTTATAACATATTCTATGTTATAACATATCCCATGTTATAATATATGTTAGGTTAAATTTTTCACAACACACAAAATATAGCAGCCTGAATAAGAATAAGTTATGAGAATGTGACATATGGCTTCGATATAGAAGGTTTTTGAAAAAAAACACACTTTTTTATATGTTATGAAACATGTCATTGTTATAACATATTTTGCATGTTATAAGACACATTATGACAAATAAGGTACGTTATAGCTCTTTAAAAATGTGAGCATCCGAGCCCCAATATCTAGTACGAAAATAAAATTCTGCGGCATCCAATTGGAAAGTGCTCGGGAACGCTCACAAACAAAGTTTTTACAAATTCGATGGCTCGTTTGTAACACTTAGTATCCAACAATTTACTGTAAATATTAAACCAAAAGATATTCTATCCCTTCAGAATGAAAGGATTTATTTATCGAATAAGATCGACATTCCCGAAATATTGCTTGACTAGCGAGACCACTGAGAAATACCAAAAAATCATATATTTCCATACTTCGACGTACTGTAGCAAAGTGAATATAAATTTTTAAGCTAAACCAATGTTACTACGAAACTCAGGGTATGAAACTATTCAGAATATCTCATCTCAAAGTATCATTAATTTTCAACTCATCATGGTGAAGGTCGAACCCTTAAGAAATCGCGTCTTAGGTTAAAAGCTCGATAAAATAAAGAAAAAAAGGAAACCAATAAATAGGCTAATCTGAAAAAATTCAACGTTGTATAATTTTATGAAATATATAGACGAATAGTACGCATGTCAAACGAGACTAGTAATTATGCTATAAAACAAGTATAACACGCAACCAAGCATCAAATTTTTCGATTGAAATAGATTTTGTCCGATTTGGTGAGTCGACGTATTCACAAACTTCGGTGCAAAAAGTGTTTATTTAGAAAGGTTGGGCGGCCACTTTGGGCGTTTCGCAGCCGCCGTCTATAATCGACTCGTCCTTGTCGACCACTTTGACGCATACGCTCTTGAAGCACATGTAACGGCCGCCATCAGGCGGCACGTCAGGCGTTTGGTCATGGAACGGAGCAAAACGGCGCGGCGACGGCTGGCAAAGGCGCCCGTCGGTTTTTTGGTGAAAGGGCAGGTTGTTGTGACTTTTGATGCAATAGACCTGACACCCGTCCGTATAATGATAGTTGGCCAAATTGCCGCAATGCTCGTAATCGTAATAGAGGTCTGTGGGCAGTCGTTTCGAAACGTCGCACTTTTCGAACAATTCGAATCGCACTGACGAACCGTTGCAAAATTGACCGCCGTGGCGATAGTCGAAGATGCAGCGTAAAAACCGAACCTGCATATAACGTAATGGTCATTATGGCATACAGGGTGTTTCAATAAGGACAACACGATTTGGTTTAGCTATTGAGTCCCAACGGCACAACGATATCTTTATGCGAATAAAAAACTGCACCGTCTCTTTCTCTTTTCTTTATGAACCTTCACATCTCTTTCCACATTTGGATGTACTGGCTATACATATACATAGGAGGTAGTGAGTAAAACCACCCACCTAAGACCCTGGAAACCTCCTGGCCCAAAAAAAATCGTCAAACATCCCTTCCTGAACTTTTTCGATATTCAGGGGGTAGGGGGGGTAGGCGAGCAAAAAAACAAAAAAAAGTTCTACAAGCCTGTTTTTCATACAAAATATGTACAAAAATCATCAAAAAAGCTGTCTTGGAAAAGGTTCAGGGGGGTGTTTGACGATTTTTCTGGGACAGGGTTTCAGTTAAGGGGGTTTACTCCCTACCTATGTCCATGTATGTTGTGGAGCGTTTTTTTTCCTCACCCACCCCTTCACTCCCCTTTGATGAAAAGTCAAAGGACTCTCCCATTGGAAAATTCTCGCCGTGCACGTCTGGTACCGATCTAATGAAAATATCAAAATACATGAAGAAACTACGTTTTTTATCGCACTTTTTCTCATTGTAGTCTTGAAAGACACCAATCGAGAGTTGTAGCTTTTTTTGGTCAGGTAGCCTCCAAATGCATCTTTAGTTTATTTTTTAAGGAATACTCACAAAGCAAGTCTTCTGATTTCAAGGAAAACAGGGTGGTCCACAAAATATAAACCTATTGTAATCAGCAGATTCGAAACAATCACCTTTAGACATAAAAATTTACTAAATCAATCCACAGGAAATGAATATTTGGAAACCATGAATTCGCTACCTAAATGCTTTTTGAGGCATATCTAAGCATGGAATAGTTTGCACTTTTTGTAGCACTTAAATTTCTTTGCATTTCACAAGAGAAGTTTTGGAATTTCGAAAATCGTATGACTAAAAGGTGCATTTTGTCCAGGGATGCGGATTGTGGATTGGTGCTCAAAATGCGGATGCGGATTCGAATTCACAAGTTTTTGATGGATTTTTGCGGATTTCGGTGACTAAAAGGCGAATGTGGATTGAGGACCTCTTGATCTCTTCGACAAAAATGCAAATCTTTTCCCCGGATGCGAATCATTTCCGTCTTCATGGAAAAAATCCGATGGATTTTGGCGACTAAAACACAGATTCCCCCACCGCAGAAAAAATCCGCCATATACGCGAATATATACGGGAGCCAAGAGTGGTGTCAAGTATTTAGTTCCCTACAGACCGTACTATTTCCGTTATGTACTTTGATCAGATGCCTCAAAAGGTTCTTATTATTCGATAATCATAACCCTTTTTCCGACGGAACGGAGCGGAATGCAATCGACAGAACGTAACCAAACGAAATGGAAATTTTCGTTCCATTAGGTTTGAGGTTACCATCGGTCGTTTTCCGCAAAATTGCAGTTATTCTTTCCGACAGAATGTGGACTTTCAGGCTGAACATTGCAAGCCGTTGACAATCCGTTCCGTTCCGTTGGAAAAGGTGAGTATAAATGGATATTAGTATAGCATGTCTCCACATGGGTCAAAAATCGATTGAAAAAATTTTTGAGTAGAATAGTTTCTTGGGTAAATCGATGTCGCTGACTACGAATATGATATCAGAAACTTTATAGGCACAGGTCTGTACGTGTTTTTCCAATAAAAATAATTTCAAAATTCAATCAAAAATTATTCTTGCACAGTTTAGTCACATTTTTATCAGACTATGGGGAACTGACGAGCTGTTTCTGCACACATATCATTAAATGGCGTAGGCTTAGGCTTAGACTTAGACTTAGGCTAGCCTCTTAATCAGCGACATCGATTTACCCAAGAAACTATTCTAATTTAAACTCAAAATTTTTTTCAATGGATTTTTGACCCATGTGGAGACATACTATACTAATACCGTATAAATGACCCCTTTACTCTGATCCGACCGTCCTTCCAACCGTCGCATGGTGGGAATGATCCGGCCGTGGCGAGCTTGAGCAAATCTTCTGCTGGCTGCAGTTTGCCGTCAGGCGTGTAGATTATTTGTCGCAAGTACTTATCGGCCGTCAGAGAGACGCACGGGTCGGGTTTACCGCAATTGTCGACCCATTTCGGCGGTTGGACATCTAATGCATGAACAGGTAAAAAATATTAACCTTTCAGAGAGCGGGGGTATGATTTGATTGCTCGGTTTCTCGAGAAAAAGGAAAGTTTTCAACTGAAAATAAAACCAAATAAAATTCACATCATGATGTGGAAATCGGATACGTTGAATAATTTAGACTAGTTTGTTTAAACTGCCCCGATGGGACAGAAAAGGAAAATACTTGCTTGGATAGTTGCTCAGCTACAAAGTCTAGACTTGATTATTGAGAACTTATGTGAGAGTTTAAAAAATCAAGTTTTGTAATATAAACTTTCGTTCTACCCCATTAAAAAATTTTCCATGTCTGTGAAAAAGTATATTCTGCAGCTTCGTGTATTTTATCAATTACAGTAAAACTTTTCTGTGTGAAAATTATACGCGATAATGCTGATGGCCGACTTCACTCAAACGTGGAAAAATGGTAACTAAAACTATCGAAACTGTCGATCTCTCAGCCAACAATTTCTGGTCAGGAAACATTATTTTTATCCACAAAAGAATTTGTGACTCACAACATACAAACTGCAACCTGCCAATTTCTAACTAGACCCACCTAAACCCGACCCAGGTTGCGTAGAGGCCCACCTACCTACATCTCTAAACTGATACATGTTTGATTTTACATTAAATAAAATTGAATCAAGTACCCAAATATTATGAAACACTATTCACCGATTACCTACTCATCTGTTTCTGTGTAAATATGATATGCAACCTTGCTTGCCACGAAATGTTAATGGGTTATGGTCATTTTTGATCAACGTCTGCATCTGTATGTTTACAGAAGACATCAGCTTTCCACAGTTGATTCATGTTTTATTGAGACCACAATAAGTAAGAAAGTTCAATGCAGTTGGAAGCACACGTGTACGGGGGGAAAATGGTCGAGTTTAGGAAATCGAAATTTTTTTTGAGCTGAAAAAATTTTGACAAACTTTTTTTGATTTTTCTCTCGAAACCAGGGTCTGTTCCCTGTACCCCTCGTAAATTTGGAGCTGCACAAGTGTGGTTGGAAGGTGTGTTGGCTGCAGAATATACTTAGCTGCAGAATATACTTTTTCAGACATGGCAATTTTTTAATGAGAAAAAATAAAAATCCAATATTACTAAATTTGATTTTTTAACTTCTCACCCATGCTCTCAAAAACCTAGTCTACGTTTTCTGACTTGGCAACTATCCAAGCAAGTATATACTAATTTTTCTGCTCCATCGGGGCATTTTCCAATGAATTAGTCCACCACTTTTTACCAGGTGCTTGATCATTCATGCACAGGGGGGTTTGCTGAGAGCAGGTTTTTTAGACCAATTAGGAGCCATGGCTCCGAAAAATTCTGATTGGATCCTGGAAATTTAGGGGCACAAGCCAAATTGGCTTGTGAAAATTAGAGCCTAACGACCCTTCTGATTAGGTGAGTTTCCTGTCCAGAAATGCATTTTTATGCGTTTTAAAAAAATACCCAAAATTTTCTAGTGCTTCGCACCAGATTTCAAATCATTTATGATTTTTGGTATCATTTCTGTTGTGCGGTTGGAAAATGTCAGCCTAGCTTATGCCTATGGCTTTCAAACATCAGCGTGTTATGGATGAATCTTTGACCTTGTATTGTTTTTCACATATTTGACAAAAACCTAGATTTTTCTTGATTATTTCCACAAAATCGTTTTGTGGACCTCTAGAATTTTCGACTTTCGTGAACATAACTTTTTATTTTTGGAAAATTATTGAGACATTATCAGCATGAGAAAACGGCAGAGGTTCTTCTGTCTGAAGAAGCCATCCAAATCCTTTGTTGCTTGCCTAATTTTTGAATTTTAGTTTGCCAGACTGAAAACACTGTGAAAAAGTGCAATTAGACCTTTCATGCAGGAAATAGATATTGAAATTTGAAAATATTCATTTTCCTATGCTATAGAGTATCAAAATCCAAAAATTTTCTTCCGATGCTAAGCACGGGCAATAACTACCGATATCCAAGTCCGAAGTAAAATACATATCACGCTTTTTTATGCTTTATACATTTGAAAAAAATCATAAATAATTACGATTGGTAAATTACTGGCTCTAGATATGTTGGCGATGTACTTATGGTAGCAGTAATCCCACATCTATGCAAAATTGGTGGATCGGCAAAGTCACGATTCAACCAAAAAGAAGGATGTTTATCATTCTGCAATTCCGTTGTGTCGTGGGCAAGTCCTGTTCATATTTTTATATTTGTTCCTTTTACGTCCAGTAAATTGGTACGCCAACAGCCCAGCACACATTATTATAATAATTTTATATTATCATTATTATTATTTATTACTTGCGCATTAAGTGGAGGCAGAAGCCGATTTACAGGGGATCCATTGCCAAGGTGAAGCCCCAGCTCCCCTGGACGTCATTGTAGTGAGCTCTCTATATTTGTGTAAACCTTTAGGAGGCATCTGGGGGGACCCCGAGTGCCCTTCAATTGCAAGAGTTAGTTTCCAGTTACTTGTTAGTGACTGAAGGTTATGTTTATTTCTGCTTGAGGACTGTTGCACTGTGTTTGGTTGATCGCTAATGCGAAGCTCATTTGAGTGACCTACAGTAGTCAGTTGGATACAAGCGGATAGTATCTTAAGTTATATTGCTGATGTCTTTTGACCTAAGCAGAGAAATAAACATTACAAGTGGTGGCTTTGGACACTTGCAATATGGAAGAGCGCAGAGTCACCTAAGGTGTTACAAAACCTAAAGGTTTCTACAAAGATCTAGGACTCAAGATGTCCAGAAATGCTGAGGATTTAGCCTCTGGTACAACTTTACTGAGGACTCCCCCTGGTATAAGGCATGATGAGTCAGATAAATCTTTCCCACTGCCTGTAGTATCTAATACTAGGAGCAAGAAGAAGGGCTCCAACTCAAGTGCCATAAGCCAGAGGGCTGAAGTAAAGATGGACCCAGTAAATGCACCCAATTCTGCAGGGCCTATAACAGCCAACAATAATAATAATATTAATAATATAGCTGCGCAAAGGAACTATTGACTGCTGATGATAGAGATGCTCGAAATATGGCGCCTATCGATAGAAGACCGAAATTGGCCGAATATCAAATTTATCCATTTATTGATCAAATAAGAGAGGAACGTTCGCGACGACCTGGACAAGGATTTGACACCTACCATCGAGAGTACATCAACGATAATTTTGATGCGATTCGGGACGATTATCGTCACAATCCACTGGATGAACTATGGTTCGAAATGAGCCAGAAGGATGATGACATCGGATGATTAGACATCAAAATCGACAAAATGACTGACTCAATGATCAGAGTCCAAGGCCTTTTGGAAAAATTCGTCCTGGATCAAAAGGAAAAGGATATCTGGGTGAGTAGGACTACAGATAGACTATTGCAAACTCAGAGTATAGCTAGAACTTTGCCAATGACGTTTGCAACCTGTATTGCCAATGACCAAATGTTACGGCAGATGGAAGCAGATGAGTCAGAGCAAAAGTTCACGGTTAAACCTGCTGTGAATTCAAACGCTTCTATGGAAAAATGGGTAACTGAACCGCTTGCTGTTCGAGAACAAGCAAGTGATATAGTTGCTCAACTTTTCCAGGAGGCTGATCAGGAAGCAGCAGGAAGTCATTGGGAAAGCAAACATACTATGTCCAAGCACAAACAATCTAAGAAGTCCAGAGGAGGAAATTCATCAGATTCTGTTGACTCCTCAGTACATGGACTGGAGCCTACTGTGTCAGATATAGTGAAGGCTGTAAAGCCAAAGCTACTCCTAGATGACATGACTGAAACACAAGTTCTCAGTTTCCTAAATGATTTAGAAGCAGAGTTCACATCGGAGACCACCGATAAAATGAAGCTGGCTGCCTTATGAGCACTTTCTAAGGGTGTACTGAAAGCTACTGCCAAAAAGTTCAAGAGTTACGAAAAAGATTGAAGAAAGTTACTCAAAGTGCAAGCTCCAGATTCAAATGTCAGTATGCAAACTAGGGAACTGATGAACATAAAGCAGGAGTTTGATGAACCTCTAGTGAAATTCCTCAAGAGAATTAGTGTGCTAGTAGATAGATTGTATACTAATAAGACTGAAGAGTTCAGAGATCGCTTCATAATTGATACCTTTTTGTATAAAGCATCTGAGGAGTATCAGATGGAACTGGTGGATCAAATAGAGAAGTATAAAACACGGCATGATCTGGTAGAGGATGTGCACAAGATAGATAGGCGGAATACAGCTGCTTATAAAAAGAGAGGAACTGCGGAATCTCCAATTGTAATAAATGAACTGACCATGGGTGAAGGGCAAGCTGATGTAGCTTATGTAGGTAGAAATAAATTTGGCAACACCCCCCAAAGGCAGTTTCAAAATAAAGCTACGCAACAGCAAGCAAGGAGAGAGAAGCAAACCCCTATCCTAGTGTCAGAGAAGAAGGATTCTGATACTTCTGTAGAGGAGAATAACTCACAGGGGACTCAAATAGCTACTACTCCCCAAAAGGAAAAAGAGCCTGAGGAACCCAGCAGTGATTCTGTTCTAGCAAAATTATCACAGGAGATTGCGAAGTTGGCTCAATGTTATCAGTAAATAAGCCAAAAGACTGATGCCAAATTAAATGAAATTTCTGCCAAAGTTAATAAGGGCAACCCCCAAAAACCTGGTGGAAAAGAGTGCACAAAACCATATTGTCGATACCATAGAAATAATTCTCATGGCACGTCCAAATGTAAAACCCTTCAATAGAAAAATACACAAGGACATAATCGGGATAATCGATATGGTGGAAACAGAGGTTTCAGGCAACAGTTTGGAGGCTATAGAGGAGGATATGTTGGCCGGAGCAGTAGAGGAGCTCATGCCGTAGGTTATTATGGTGATAATGTGGATTATGATACTTATTAACAATTCATTGATTGCCAGAATAGATTGCAGAATGAGCAACTCTGTACGGCACCACAACTGCCAGCACCTAGCCAACAGCTAATGATCACAGCTTCCCCTCAAGGTCAGATTCAAATCAGTAACCCTAGCCCAAGTGTGCAAGCAGTTTCCAGTAGTCAACCATCCAGGTCGAGTCAGACAGAGTTGAGATCTGCTGGAAGTGTTGATAGCATTGCCACTATGGGTCAAGGTGTTAGTGAGATGAAATGGCCTGGAGTATTGAAGTGTGCCATGATGAAAGAAGATTATTCAAATGTTACAAAGGTGTTCAAGCATGGGATAATTCCATATCAGGAGGAATGATTAAGGTTTTCTAAGTTTCCTCGAACTCTCCCATTTCACATTCATGTGACTGTATGTAATACTAACACCAAGGCTCTAGTGAATAGTGGTGCTCAGTGTTTGGTGATGTCATCATGGTTTCTTAAGGAAGCTTTTGATGAAGAATATACCGGATACCCTGAGATACTAAAAGTCACTGTTGCTGATAGTGCAGTAGTACATGCACATGGTTACATTAAATTTAAAATGCATTGTGAATTTGGAGTTTTCTTGTTGAAGGCAATAATCAATCCAAATGCTGAGGAAAATCTTATAATTGGGATGGATTTTTTGGCACATCCAGATGTTGGAGCGATGATTGATTTTGGTAAAGGTGTCATGAAGCTTAATGGAGTTGAGAAAGCTATAAGTATTGTACCTAAAGATCACGCAAGTCAAATACAAGCTATTGATCATATCAGGGAAGCACTTATAGTACATTTAATTCGGGAAGATGATCAATACCCCAGGATATGCCAATTAGGTATAGTGGTTCCAGTCCTGTCATGTACGAAAGTATACGTACCACACCGAACTTATGTGCTTATAAAGGCAAGATTATAGGAACGATCTTCCAAAACAGATCTGAATTGTTTGGTCATAGAAGGAAATAAAGATGAAAAGAAATTCAGAGTTGATAGCACACTGGTTGATGGTAAACAGGAAGACTTTGTTCTGATGATTCCAAATAATATGGGTTCCAGATGCCAATCGCAACCTAATCAGATTGTAGCCTACTGTAATTCAATATTACAAGAAAATTCAGAAGTATCAGAAGTACAAAGTACGAGTTGTGGGATTTTTAGTGTTGAAGATAATTTTAATGCGACTCCCAGAATGCCTGTGCATGATGCACTGGCATTTAGGTAAGCGCAATATAAAACAATCTCCAAGGCTGATATCGATGAGGAATTAAAGGAAAAAGCTGTAGCAAATTTTAAATACAGAGATGTTTTCAGCTTACCCAATGATCCCTTAACTACAACACTGTATCTTACATGCAAAATTGATACTGGTAATGCAATGCCAGTGGCAAAACATTATTACAGAGCTCCCATTAATAAAAGATCAGGGATTAGAGCTCAAGTCCAGGACATGTTATGTTGGGCACCCTGTTGATGCCAATTCGTGTGGGGAAATCGACATGCAAATCGACGAAAGGGACGACCAGCGGCGCAGACATTCGCATAGAAATGGAGCACCAAAGAAAGACCGAAAGTGATAGTGAAAATCATTGTTCACTATATTCTCGTTTTTTATTATATTTTGGCTATATTGGTGGCGTCCCCAAATACAATTTTCCCAGCAACTTGTTTTGTTCATAAATTATTTACTGTGGTATACCCACATTCTTTTTACATATTTCATCGGACTTATTGTTTAATATATTCGTTTATTCATTTAGATTATTCGCATCGACAAAGGCGGAGGGCCAGAGGCCCAGGCGCGGGCTTACACCAGGTAAGCTTTGGGAAACCCCTTACGGGTTATACCCAGGTAAGTTTATCCCTGAGGGGATTCCTTGTCTCAGCTAGGAGACTGCGGAGGTCCTTGGTAAGGCCCCCGTATTTAGAGTTAGGGTTCTCTTTGTTGTTGTAGGTCTGGGGAACCGGACTGTTGCACTATCACCTAGGCTTAGCCAAGGGATCAGTTCTAACAGGTCAGTTCAGACCAGATATATCTTTTCTTACGACTCTTAAGGAAAGACCTGCACAACAGTTAGATAAAGGAGTTATTGAACCCAGCGGGTCACTGTGGACTACTCAACTCTTCCTAGTTGGGAAAAAGGATGGTACGGCGAGACCAGTTGTGGACTTCAGGGGTATAAATGAAGTTACTAAAGACAATAGGTAACCTATACCTAGAATGGATGATAATTTGGATTGCCTAGGTAATGCCAAATTTTATACCACCTTGGATCTGAAGTCTGGATATTGGCAGGTCCCACTTGAGGAAAGTAGCAAGGAGAAAACTGCATGTATATGTCAGGAAGGCCTATATCAGTTTGAAGTTATGCCTTTTGGACTTAAAAATGCACCTGCAGAGTTTCAAAGAATGATCGAAAGAGTTTTGCATGGTCCAGTCTGGAAAATCTGTTTGGTCTACATTGATGATATCATTGTATTCTCCAAGACTTTTGAGGAACATTTGGAGAATTTAGAGTTGGTCTTGCAAGCACTTGGGAAAGCAAAGCTGACACTTAAACCGGAGAAGTGTGAATTTCTTCCAAAAAGTGTTCATTTTCTTGGACACATACTGGATGAAAATGGAATCTCACCAAATCTGAAAAAAGTGAAGGCTATTACGGAATTCGAATTTCCCAATAGCATGAAGGGGATGCAACAATTTTTGGGGATATTGCAATGATGTAAGAAATTTATTCCAAACATTGCAAATCTCGCTGAACTGTTGTATAAGCTTACTGCTATGGGAAAGAAGAAATTCCGAGCTACAGAGGAACATCACCAAGTGTTTGAAGAACTGAAAAAAGCACTCACCTCAGTGCCATTTCTACAGTATCCTGTTTTGGATGGAACAGCCGAGTTTGTCCTCCAAACAGATGCCAGTGGAACTGCACTGGGAGCAGTACTGTATCAGAAAACTAAAGACGACCAATAGGTAATAGCCTATAGCAGCCGAATCCTCAAGGAAAACGAGAGGAAGTGGTGTGCTACAGAGCGAGAATGCCTAGCATTCCTCTATGGTCTTAAGGTTTACGGGCACTATTTGTTTGGACAAAAAGTATTGATCAAAACTGATCGCAAACCACTTTTATCAATGAAAGTAAATACTCAAACCAATGATAAATTGATAAGATGGTATTTCATTATAAATCAATTTAATCATAGATTGGAGTATGTGCCCAGTAAAATGCGATGGCAGATTTCCTCTCAAGGAAGGATGAAACCGAAGAGGTAAAGGACAACAACCCACCAAAATGGGAATATGTCTTCAAAATTCAATTTCCTAATTTCGGAACTCAAACCAATGAAATTGAAAGCCAAGAATTGGTACAGGATCTCCAATTCCAACAGAAAAAGCAAAGGACAATATAATCCATAATAGGGATTATTAGGCTAACTGCTTTTTCTACATAAGGTTCTACTATGCCGAATTCAGAGCTAAAACCCCATCCCTGTGATATGGCCTGGCACCAGACACGCCCACTCTGCAGATGAATCAAATTAGATGTATACCGGCTGACTACCTGATGTATACATATGAATTTCCTGAAAAGTGTATTCACTGGAGGCCTCTGCCAACCGAATTACCTATGGTTATAAATACATATGGTAACTAAACCAAACAATCTGATTTCAGGATGAAATCTGATATACTTGACCCTGATGATGAACCTACAGTTGGGTCAGGTCAAGTGGATCCATCAGATGCTGGATCAGTGATCCATCATGCCCCAGCATCTCAGTGGAAAGACCTGGGTAACCTTGTAAAAGACTTGATGTTCGAGGTTGTTATGACCTGTACACCCTTCGGGGTCAGGTCATGATGATAATGACCTATACACCCTTTGGGGTCGGATCATAATCTTTTATGGAGTTGGGATCCAGTAGTAGGTCACACTGTAAAAGGTAAAAGTCCTGCTCATGGTTTCCTTCTTCACCTCCCCTTGGTCAGAAATAAACACAACAGAAATACTAGATCAAAAATGTTAGAATGCTACCACCAACCAAATGGTAAAAACATCATGATCGATCATCGGTAGTTGCAGAAGAATGTGCTGAAAAATTTTATTTTCTGGTGGTTTAGAGGCCTCCGAATCAAAAGCTTTCGACGCTAGGCCCCCTGCAAGTTACTACTTTTTGATTTTTTGATTTTTCCTTCAAAACCTTTTGATTTTTCCTTCAAAACTCAGGAAATTCAGTTTCAAAAGTCTGGAACTGACGCAAAATGAATGAAATGCAAGACAAGTAACTTTTAATGATTTTCTGATGAAAGTAAGTGAATTTATCAATTTTAGTTGGAACGACTAAAAATGTATTTGTGTAGCCAGGGCCGTGGGCAGGATTTTTTCATGGGGGGCGGACTAGATTTTTTCGCTGAATAGTCCCAGAAAATGTTGATCTTACGCGGATATACTGTGTGCATACTGCCTCAACAGGGGGGGGCGGCCGCCCCTCCCGCCCCCCTTGTACACGGCCCCGTGTGTAGCCAAATTTTTTTCCCAAGTTGCACATCGAAACCTGGCTTGCAAAAATAATGCTGATGACTGATTTGAGAAATAATGACTGATCTAATATGTGAGCCTCACTATTCTGCGTGTGATTGAGCATGTATTTAAAATGGTTGGTCTGTTATGTCGGCTTCTACTGTGATTTTGAAGAGTTTTTTAAATAAATTTGTTGAAAAAAGCATTGTTTTATACCCCCACATTCGTTTACAAGCTTTTTAGTTTTGGCTTGTTGAAATTCGGATTGGCCTGTAAAATTTTGACCCAAGGAGTAAATTGGCCTGTCGATAAAAATTGAAAAAACCATGGCTGGGAGTCTAGACCCTCTGCAAATCATCCTCCAACCCCCGGGACATGTGGTCTGACCACCAGCAAAAGATATATTTTTGATATAAAATTCAAAATTTCTCGGATTTTTAAGGAAAGTTGTCTTTGCTGAAACCTGACAGATTTCTCGTCTTGTGCATGTATGGCTTTGACCATACCTTCATTGAAGCACATTGAAGTTTTGAAGTTGGCCATCTTCACGTCAGAGGAACAATAACAAAACAATCTTAAAGCTACTACGATATCTCACATCGGTAAAAGTAACAGATGTGTAAACTGGATACTACTTGAAACACGTTGTACAAAAGTCAACTATGGTCAAAAATTAATTTTCATTTTCATTGCGCATCTACATGTTATAATTTTCTCCTGTTCCTTTTGCTCTGACTACTTGGAACTCGATTATTCGAGCAAGTTTTGGCACATATAGTCATCATGCCTGTAGACGGCTGCGTTTCACTTGCGGGCAGCTGCGTCTCACTTGCGGACATCAGCGTCCCACTTGCGGATTGCTGCGTTTACACCTGTGGACAGCTGCGGCTCACATGAGGACCGCTACGCCTCACTTGCATACGGCTGCGTTCTACTTGCGGGTGGCTACGTTTTAACCGTGAATGGCTGGTCTCATCTGCGAGGAGCTGCATCTCACCCGCGGACGGCTGCGTCTCGCCTGCGCGTGGCTTCGTTTCACTTGAGAGCAGCAGCTGCGTCTCATTTGCGGCCGACTACGTCTCACTTGCAGACGGCGGCGTCCGCACATGGCGGCTGCGTGATGTCCTTGCTTGCGCATCGCTGCGCCTAATCTGCCGACAGCTGCGCCTCATTAGGGGCGGCTGCGTCATGCCCCTGAGTAGCTACGTTTCACTTGCGGGCAGTTGCATTTCACCTGTGGACGACTGTGTCTAACATCAGACGGCTGCTGCTCCTCACTCGCGGTTGGCTACGTCGCACAGTTTAGTGAGGCAGGTCCACATTTGACTTTATGCAGGCAGGTGAGTGGGCATGAATTGCGTCGTCACGATTAGAAAAACATACAGCAGAAAATTTGCCGCAAAAAAATTGATTGTTTGCAGCCATAAGCTATGCAAGAAAATTATTGAATTTTGGTGCTTCCCATCTGAGAGACACTGGGTAGATGCATGGGGCGAAGTGTCGAGCTCGGAGATGCTACACCCAATGTGAGGCATGCTGGAACAGGAGGCCACAAAAAAGTTCGTTTTTTGCATGTTTTTGGGACCCCACCGGGCAGCACTATTTGCCGATAGAAGCCAAATAACCACATGCACCCTATAGTTTGTCTCTAGGCCTGAAACTAAAAAAAACCGAGGTTCTAGCTCTCATCATTTTGTCTTTAGAGGGGGACGCGAACTTTGGGAGTCCGAGTATAATATAGGTACGCTACCGTGCCACCTATGATTAAAACACAATAAGCATTCTCGTGGCCTGGGGCCAGGAGTTAGAAGTTAAAGAGTAAATCGGGTTGCATAATTTAGGAGTTGAGAGTTTAATTGTAAAGGAGCGTAGCAGCGTTTTTAGGAGTAAAATAGATGCGTGTATAAGTATTTTCAGGAGCAATTTTGAAAGTCAGGTGTACAATATTTTAGGAGTAATTTTCCAGGAGTAATTTATCCCTAGAACACTCTACAAATTTGGGATGCTTTCTTCGTTCCTAAATTGTTATTTTTATTTAACGCGATCATAATAACCCCCGATTTATGGATACGTCCACGATGGCGGCATGCCGATTCGGAAAGCTCCATTTATTAACAACAAATTAATTTTCGTGAATGTTTTCGATTATCTCAACAACTCGTTGAGGAATTTTGTAACATTATTCAACCATATTTGGAGCCAAAATCTTATATAAATGCGGCATTATGTCCAAGAGAACAAATTTTACTTTGCCTTCGCTATTTAGCCACTGGTGGTTTTTTTTCTAGTGAAAAATTCCTCTTAAATTTACTCCTAAAATTAAAATTACTATTAACAGGAGTAAAGAGGCGTTATTCCAAAAAGATTACTCCTAGCCCAGGAGTAAATTGTGCACTCCGATTTAGGAGACTCCTACTCAAAAAGCAAAATTATTCCTGATACTCCTGGCACTCGACACTGTGCAACTGGGCTCTGAACTTATAGCTAATTTTCTTTTGGCATTTTCAAGCATTTTGATGAACAAAAATTGCCTATTTTCGAGATTAAAACTTCTCAAGCTTTGAATTTCATCATGAATACTGCTCGACTTTGGTTCATATTATGTAAAATGATTTGTTCGCGAGAAAAGAGGACTTATTCAAAATTCCTCAAACGTCAAAACTGTTTGCAGCGAGGTAGACCTAATTGATGTGGCGTTCCTCAGAAGAACGATTTGAATGGATAACTTTTTCTTTCACTTTCTAAAAGCAATATTTACAGAAAAGTCGTGGAAATGACCTAGGAAAAATTATCCGTAACTCTTTCTGTTCGGAAATTATTAATACAAAAGGTCGGCTGGTTCATATTATGTAAAATGATTTCATTGAGTTCATTTTTGTATGCTTTGCTGAGTGACGAAATAATTGGAAGAATAAGTACTTGACAGGGCTGTTTCGATATAGGTGAGCGACGCCAACTGCTCATTGCACATCCATTTTTGGTCTTGATTCTGATAACATTTCGATTGACTTCTCAGATCACACAGTTGGCCATCGGGCGAAAAAATCTCGATGTTCTAAAATGAGAATGATGACTAAAAATGAGGAGGAAGGCTGATTCAAACAAGACTTTCAGCGAAATTCAATAGTCATCCGAGGTATAAATTGTAGCTGGTTTTGTTATTCATGTGATTGAACATCAAGTTATTGAAAAAATTGACAGGATTACAATAACATCGCCCTTGATCAAAACATTAGTGCTGGAAAGTTAAAAAAAAACAGTTGAAATGATTATCCACAGAATTTGTTCTGAGTAACTCGATTCAGTTAGAACATCATACTCGTTCATTACCGCTTCTATCCGTTGGAATTCACCCGTATTTTCGTTGAACTGGAAATCAAGTTTATTGCACTCATTTTCGACGCAATTTTGGTGATATGGATAGGTCAATTTGACGCAATGTTGCATGTAGTCGTCCGAAACGCCCAATCTCTTCTTGGAAGTTGCATAGCAAGCGCGGACATATCTGTTTTGGATAGACGGATCGAGTTCGGAGGGCGGTTTTCTGTTGGCGAAAATATAGATGCCCACACCGCACGCAGCCATTGTGAAGAACAAGAGGCCGTAGAAAATCGACGTGGCCACTAAACCCCATTTTACCTTAAATATATGGATGGTTTACGTGGAAAATGATACACTTATCTCAGAAATGAACAAGAAATGTGAAAAAAGTATAAGTTGCATACATAGATATATAAAATACAGGATGGAAAAACAGACGAATGTCGATCAAAATATGAACAAGAATGTGGAAGGAAAAAAGAATAGAGAAATCCGTTAACGAATTGTATTCAGAGAATAGCAAAAAGGCTGACAAAAGAGTTGATAAAAAGCTAATTTTTGGGTTTTGCTCATTCATCAGTTAGTCTAACTGTCTAACTACTCTAGAGTCTCGCCTAAAAATGTCATGCGTATACCAGCCTGCAGTATACCATGAGCTACACTTAATCATTATAAACCATCGCTCGCTTTATGTCGGTATATATTTCTTGAATCAAGTAACTATCATATTCAACTGTTGCAATGCGAGCTACCTGCTGAAATGACTTGCCACCGGAGAAAATCGAACGAGTTACAATAAATGTTTAGCTTATGAGCTGCATATGAGCAAGAGTACAGTTTCTCTAAAACGTTAATGTCTCTCTAATCTAACGGAGAAATTTAAAACTAATCAAAATCAAATCTTCATAGATATTGACGCCCTTGAGCATTTTTCATTCCGAATTCATTCCTCAGAGTGGACATTTTTGTTCATATCAAACGTACAAAATCGAAACCTCACATCTGCTCCAGTTGCTGCAGGGAAGCACTTTTATGCGGGTCGTTTGGAGCACCGTGAGTGAATTTAGTGTATTTGTGAGGTAGAATAAAGCGAAAATTTACTGATAGCGTCAACACACGATTTGATACTGAAGGAAGGAATTTGAACGATATTTAGAAAAGTCAAAAAACCAAAATCTAATGAGCCACATTCATGGGCGTAACCAGGGGAACAGAGAGCAAGTTCTCCGCCCAAAAGATTTGAGTGTAAATTGTTGGGCGCTTGATGATCATCGCCATGAATAATTGGATTGGAATAATAGTGGTGATCAGAGACTACGAAAAAATATCACCCAAGTTCAAATCACGTAACATTGCACGCAAACTTATTTCGACTCCGAAAATGTGTAATGATGAACTCCCAAACTGTTCTTGGCTACGCCAATGAGTGCAGTACTTGCTTTCTCGGCGCACCGACTTTCGAAGCCTGTGACTTGCCACCACCCGCCGAATGCGCCATTGACTGCTTGCCGCTCACTTGACCCACTTGGCTGGGCGTTTTCCGCGTCGACGGCAAACTTGTGCCCATTTTACCAGGACCTGAAATTCGAAAATAAATATTGCAAGAATCTATTAATTTGGCATTTGGCTCAAATCTGTAAGGATACCTTTACTCATTGTCCGTATTAAAGCTTTATTGTTGCTGTTTTGCGTGAAACACACGATCGCGCGGCGATGGAACGGCTCCAAGAGTATATTTTCAAGTGTAAACCGCAAGAATGCAACACACACAGAGTGTACATGACAGAAAACTATTTAAAATTGAACGGCTCGAAACGAGAAAATGTGCATAAATCATTTTGGATATTGTAACGAAAACATTTGTTTTTAAGTTCATAACTCATTAAAAGAAAGTGAGAGAAACCACGAACAACTAGAGGCGAGCAGGTGATGGTCATTTCACATTGCTTTGAACCCATGGCGCAACCAGATAGGGATCTTTATAGAATTTTTATGCATGGACGTGGTAGCCTGGCACCCTAGGGATCAACGCTGAAGCGTAGGTGGTCCCAAATTTTTTTCAAGGGTAAAATTCTACCCTGATGGAAAGTGAACCGTGCACTTTGGGTGCAGAAGTCGAAGGGCTCATTTATACTTGTTTTTCCGACGGACAGGAACGGAACGGATCGTCAACAGCTTGAAACGTTCAGCCTGAAAATCCACTTTCAATCCAAGAGGATAGCTGCAGTTTTGCGGAAAACGATCGATGGTAACCTCCAGCCCAACCGAACGGAACAAAATTTCCCTTTCATTCGGCTACGTTCCGTCGGTTGTATTCCGTTTCGTTCCGGCAAGTTTAGATGAGCCCGAAGGCTGTAACAACTCGGCTCCTTGCCGTGTTTATAAAAGTGGTTTTTATTTAATGATAGAAGTGCTGACCCGTAAATTCTTACTGATTCAGGATGTCTCAAGGCAACATCAATCTGCTTATTATACCGACTGTTTGACAAAAAAAACGGACATTAGAACAGGAACAAATGTTTAATTTTCACAAAATGAAGTTTCTCAAAAATCAATAGGTTGATTCCTATCAGTTATGAAATGGATTCTATAATACGATCAAAGTATTATTCAAAGACAGATAATAGTGAAGTGAAATTTAAGTTATGCAGACAATATACATAAACTTTACTTCTGCGTTGAAAACCTGCGAGCGTGAGGCCAATGTGTTCCCAACAATCTGGCGCTGTAAGATATCACAATGGTGATAAATGCAGTGCATGCTTCCTCGAACATCTATAGGATGTCGTAGAGTCAGTTTAACCCATTCAGTGACATTTGGATCAGTGTGTATGCAAACTGATCTTCGTCAAAATCCGGGATGTACACACTATGAGATGGAATTTTAACACTTCGAATATTTTTCGAGTTGTACTTGAATGGTTGTAGAGATCGTTGTAGATCAATTCCGTGTAAAAGTATTAAGTACAACTGATGCCATTTTGCAGTGAGGCTTTTTCGATCCCATCATTGAACATATCGATCAGCATTCTTGGGCTTTCCGCAGTTTTTTGGTCAGATGTCACATCATAGAAATGAATAACGTTGTTAGAGAAGCGAACCAAGTGTTGGGATACATCATCCAAAACAGAATTGTCGATAAATCTTTCAAGAATTTCCTGTTATCATTCATAGACACTCGTGTATTCTAGCCTATTGAAGGCCACAGCTCAAAAAGAGTTGGTTTCCGACGAGCCTTTCTTCCTTCCTCTCAAAACACTTGGATGCAGAGCAGGAGTTTCGTTTCCCGAGAGGAGAGCATCATAGTAACACGAGGAACTAGACTGATTTAAACAAGGACGTGGTATGTTTTACTCCTCCCCATTCAAGTGCCTGGTGTAAAGTGTACAAAATTGAATATCTGAAAAAATTTTCAGAAAAATTCAGAAAATCTCGAAATGTCATGATTTTGACGATTTTTTGAAATCAAGATGAGTTATTTTTTTGTAATCAGGATGATTACATTTTTGTAATCGACATTCACTTGATTAACTTTTTGGTACAATCAACAGGAAGGGTTTGACCTTACTCAGATTGGTGTTTGGAACCCAACCCCAAAGAATGACTTCGAGACGGACAGGATTATTTTTCTTCCAAAAAGCAGCATCAATCAATAGATCGATCACATTGAGATTATTCAAAAAACCTGATTTGGAATAGTATTATATTCATTTTTGACGGAGTAGAGTGGTTAAAGCTTGGCCAAATTTGGTTTCATGCCCTGAGTTCCATGGTGTCAAAACAAAACTTCACGCCGCTACAGTATGCCTAAATTGGAAAATTGATCTATTTTAGGTATTTTTCAGTGGTCTTGCTAGCCGAGCGATATTCCAGAAGCAGATTGATCTTATTTGATGAAAAAATTATCATTCCATAGAACAGAGAATAAGCTCTCTTCCGATATAATACTTACAGTAAATAATTGCTCATTGAACTTTTTCGTACAATTTAAAATGTCGATAATGAGCCGCCAAATTGAAAAAAAATTAGCTTGTGGGCACTCTCTAGCACCTTCCCATCTTCCCATCCAGCACCTTCCCATCTCTAGCACCTTCCCATCTTATTTTATAGCTCATGCATTTTTACTGTATTACTTAACTTTTCATCAAAATTTTTATACGCTTTATGAGCTGCATGGCTCTCAAGAAGGCATACTTATGAAAATTTCTCAGGAATCATTGCATTCCCAAGGTGGCCCTTGTCTACCCTTTGCGATACATTTGTTGTAAATAAGGCCTGCATATACCCTCGACTACCTGGATGTAGTTCTCTGGAGTTCCTCACTGGTTCTAACCCCTAATGCTAACATGGCGAGATATGGCAGAGAAGGAGATAAAGTACCTAGCCAAAGACAGTCGTAGAACAAAGTTGTTATTGTTAAGAAAGAACAAAACACAATGAAAGCTAAGTGAAACAACAACCATGCCAAACAATGTCGAATACTAATCAGGATCTGCACAAAGAGTCGCACAACCCTGGACCACTCTCCGTGAGTCGGACGCCACTTCTTCCCCAGGGGAAGCTAACCAAGAAAATACACTCAAAAATATTGAGGGACAGGATGAACTGTCCCACAAAGAGAAAACTCACTACTATCAAAAGGGGACGTTGCAGGTACAGTGTTTGACAGTGCAGGACGCCCACAAAAATATATACGAAACAATAATAATAGTCCATGATAAACGTTTTTGCGCTATCTGGTGGACACCACCAATAATTAGAAAAACTTCTACCAATAATGAATGAAGCATAGTCAGTGGTGCCAAACATAAACAAAAAAGGTCTATGCAAAACATTCTTATCCATTTTTTGTCTTGAACCAAAAGTAACATGACACAAACCGTTTTGAAAGTTTTGTTTACCTAATAAAAAGTGAACCTACTTTGGCCACAAAGAACTTTAGAAAAAATAATAATAATTAGAGGACCAAAGGTCAGAGGAATTGACCCTCTGACATCCCTCCCCCCAAAGACAAGACTTTCCCACCAGTGAAGGGAAAGTCAGAAGGTCCCCCAAGGGCCCCAGCCCCGCAGGCCGCTCCCTGGCACCATCCTATGCCCATCTATCGTCCAATGCTACGTGTCACCGAAACAAAATAAAATGATAAAAATAGTTCGTTGAACAAGGGCCAATTGCACCAGGTGCTGCCTGACGCATCGATCCATACAAAACAATAATAAAAAAGAAATGTCCATGGGACCCGATGGATAAAAATAATAAAAATATTCAAATGAAGAAAAATACGCCCGGAGGCACTCAGGCCTATACTCCAATATTGTGGGCAGAACACCACAGTTGCCCTTTTGTTGCTTTGGGCTGCCCACCACACCCAAGATGCGTGCCTTATTGCCGGTTCCTCCATCATTGATTCAGGCCTTCGTCTCCATCCTCTCCAGAGGAGAGTTTCGGTTCGGGGCGGTAGTGGGCGGGCTTTACTTTCTCCACCACCAGTCTCCTACTGGCCCCTTGGCCTTATATTGACCCCCCAAGGCCTATGTTATTACCTGCCCCAGGGAGAAAGGATGCCCAAGAATCGAATCCTCTGAGCCTTTGCCTGTCTAGATTTTGAACCAAGAGTTTATTGTATTTGTTGCTAAAGGAGGTCTGCATTATTAAAAGATAAACTAAACTCTCAACACAGTTTGTGCCCTGTAATAAATTGGATTGGAAATTTGTAATTTGAAAAATATTGTAGGTTTTTGAAATGGTAAGACAGATAATAAAGAAATATGAGTGCGAAAAACAAAAAAGAACATCACAAAGTTTTTCACCCAGATTTTCGGAAATGAGAAAAAAAGAACAAGCAAAATTTTCACAATGAGATTACCAAAAGAGAAAAAACAATACAAGAATAAAAACGAGGCAAGTTTAGGCACAGATCCAAGACATATGATGTTTTGAGGCACAACTGTAGAATAATTTTGCAGTCAAAATTTGGGAAACTTACATTGAAAAATTTTCTATATGAAACATAGTTACCTGACCTCACAAAGAGTGAGGTCAAGAATTTACAAAGATACATTTACTTTCACTTGTGCTCCTAATAGCCACAACCTGGACCACATAATTCTTCATTCTGGTTGGGGCAAATATGGTTTAGGTTTTTGTACCTTGAGCATTATTATTGTATCAGGAAACCGATTCCTTTGAAACTGACTCCACGGAGCAACCTTTTGAGGTGGGAAAATCATACCTGAAAAAAGAAAAAATCATACCTGAAAAAAAGAATCACCAATGCTTACCTTGAACAGTCCAGGATATTTTGGTGGCAAATACTACATTCCTGGCTGCAACAATGTGCATCCACGAAATTTTCGATGAAATGGCTAAACATTATTATTCAGAACAAAATGCTCCTTGGTAACCATTCAAGGTCAGCCAAAGAACACCCATGAATAATTCCAAACTATCGACAGGTCCTACTAAGTTGCAAATATTACAATATACAAATTTTGCTCATTAATAAAGTTCTCGCAAAAATAATTTCATTAATACACATGAAAGGACTCAGACGCACAAGAATAAATTTGGATATAAGGGAGTTGATCAGGCTCTCGAACACCCAAAATCCTCGGCAAATAAATTGCTGGCCAGCCAAATTAGAGTCACATTTTTGATAATTAAGTTTTCTTCAAAATCCTTGTCCACTCATCACAAAATTAATATTATATTGCCATTCTTGCAGCCGGATGAAATTTTTTCCATAGTAAAATTCCATACCAAATAAATATTTCAAATTCTGCTATTTGCCAACAAATCATTATTATATAAAAGTCAAAATTCGCGAATCATATGTCCAAAATCAGCTTCATGTTGGGGTGAAATTTTTGAAATAATATTATTACAAATGTACAGCTTAATAAACATTTTCTGTCTATCACACCAAGCATGTGAAAAGACATTGTTTTGACAATAAGTTCCTAAAATCAGGTTTATCTTGTGATCTGCGCCTCAAAAGAATATCAGAAAATACATAAATAAACTACAAATAAAATTGAATAAAACATGTTAAGGAGTACATTTTTACAAAGTTGAAACTTGAACATAAAACAAAACGTAACATGAACAAAAAAATAATATGGTAAAAATGATTCACAAATGACAATAAAATTCTGGGGCTCGCATAAAAAAAGGCATTACTGAATTAATAGACACAATTTGTACTTGTGAATCAGGTTTTCCCGCATGACATATTTTTATCACATTTTTATCTAAATTCTCAGTAGCTATCACTTCATAAGGTCCTTCATTGGTTGTATCTGCTTTTCCTTTGATTAGTCCTTTTTGGTAGAGAACAAGGTCTCCTACTTGGAATTTTTTTCCCGCGCTTCCTTATTGTACTATAATTTTCTTTCGGCCACTGCTTTCTTGTGATTTGCGTTGATACTTTTATATGTGCTAAGGAGATGTTTGGTTAACATGTATTTGTATGCATCATAATTGTTTTGAACAATTATCTGATGGGCAAATTCTTGATCTAATAGGAATTCGGCTTCATGGCCATATAGTAGGCTATGCCGTGAATTTTTTGTCATTTTGGGAGGTGTTACTCGATAGGCAAACAATATTTGTTCCAAATAGTGGGGCCAATCGTCAGGGTCAGTTATGGCTACTCTTCAAATTTGCTTAATAAGGGTTCAATCAAATCTCTCCACCATACCATTGCATTGTGGATGGTGTGGTGTAGTATGGATTTTTTTGATTTTCAGCAAATCGCAAACATCTGTCATTGATTTAGATGCATACACTGATCCCTGATTGCTTAGAAGGTGCTTCCGTGTTCTGTGAGTGTAAATAACCTTTTCCATAAAGGCTTTCACTATCATATCAGCTTTCTGATCTGGTATGCATTTTGCTTTAACCCACTTTGTGAGGTAATCCATGAATACAATCACAAAGGGTCTTTTTTCCTGTAGAGCGAAATGCTAACTACATCTGTGGGTACAAATTCCCATGAGTAGGACACCAATATCAGATTCAAAGGCTGTATTGGGTTCGTTATTGGGCAACATAATTGGCATATGATGCATGATTTTACCCATTTAATAATATCGTCCTCCATATTTGGCCAGCAAAATTTATTTCCAGTTATGGCAATAACTCAGTCAATTCCTTGGTGTCCCATTAGGGTATTGTCATGATATTAATGTAAAACCAGATACCTAAGCCTCGTAGGGATCACCAATCGATTTTTTCCATGGATATTTTCTTGATATAATACTTGATTCTTCAAGTGAAAACTATTAAAGTATTTTTCTGAACTGTTTTCGGGGATGTTTTTGAAAATATCCATTAATTTCAGATCCATTCTTTGCTGCTTTCTTACCAATTCGAGGGAGAATAATTCGACCTTATTCTTCACTTCTTCAGGTATTTGATCTATTTCTTGCTCTGGTGGAGGCTGGTGGGTCGATAAAAGCTTCTTGGGCTTGGGGTTCTAAGATTTGCCTCATCATCGCTTGTGTCACTGCTATACATTTGGTTTCCGGTTTTGGATCTTCACTGCCAATACTTTCTTCATTTTTTTGTTCTTATTTCTTTTTGGGTTTTTCTTTTTCATCGAATCTTGACCAAAAATTGGTGAAGGGATTTTCTCTTCTGGCTACCTATTCAAATGTGTAACTAAATTGTCCCAAATATAATGCTCATTTCAATAATCTTTGGTTCTGTTGCTTTTCAGCTGATAGCCATGTTAGTGGTTTATGGTCTGTTCTGACTGTGACCCTAAACCCCATAACATAGTGCCTATATTGTTTGAAACCATAGATTACTGCCAAACATTCTCTTTCTGTTGTAGAATATCTTGTTTCAGCATCATTGAGATCTCTACTTGAATAGGTGATGGTCCAGCGATCATTTTCAGTTTCTTGATATAAAATGGCACCTATGGCTGCTCCTGAGGCATCAGTCTGAATAGCCAATCTCGCTGATCTGTCAAACATGGATACCTAAGGGAAGGTGCTGTCATTAATGCATTTTTGACATTTTCAATAGCCCTCAGTTGTTCTTGGGATAATTCAAATTTTTCTTCTCTATTTTTCTTTACAAAGGCTTTGAAGAATGGTTGGGCAATGAAGGCTAAATTGTGGATAAATCGTTTCAACCATTGTACCAATCTGAAGAATTTTTGCAATTGCTTGATAGATTTGGGTACTTCAAAATTCTTTAACACTTTGATTTTTTCAGGATGGACTGACATTCCACTTTTGTCCAATGTGTGGCCAAGAAATTTCACATTGGCCGGCATATAGGAACATTTTTCAGGTTTTAACGTAAGGTTTGCGTTTGCCAAACATGGAAAAATAGTCTCCAGATTTTCTAAATGTTTGTTCATTGTTTTTGAGAATATAATAACATTGTCGATATATATGAGACATATTTTCCAAACATATGAGGCCTTGAAGTTTGGCTGGGGCGTTTTTCAACCTGAAGGGCATAACTTTGAATTGGAAAAGTCCATCTTGGCAAATAAAGGCTGTTTTTTCCTTCTATTCTAGGTGCATGGGCACCTGCCAATATCTCGACTTTAAGTCCAATGTTGAAAAATATCTTGCCCCTTCTAGCGCTTCTAAATAATCATCAATTCTTGGAATGGGAAATTAGTCCTCTTTGGTAACTTGATTTATTCCTCTGTAATCGACTACAGGTCTCCAGGTGCCATCTTTTTTACCCACTAAAAACAATGGTGCAGCCCAAGGGTCTAGAGGGTTCAATGCCCTCCCTCTCCATCATATCTTTGACGTGCTTGCGTATTATATCTTTTTGCATAATCAGGGCTCTCCAATAGTGTTTCTGAACCAGCAATGCACTTCCAGTCTCGATTCTACGTTTGGCTATGTGCGTAATTGTTGAAGGATCCATTTTCATACTAAATGAATGCCTATGTTTGAGTAGCACATTCATAAGTTTCTGTTGACCTTCCCGATCGATACTCGAATCTTTTACTAATTGCATGATGATCTTTACAAATTCAGGTTCACATTGTTGTTGCAGTTGTGGTTCATTTTGTAATTGGTGAATTTTTTCATCAAAACCTGGTCCCACAAACTTTTTTTTCAACTTCGCTATCAATTTGTTACTTCATAGCTTCATGCCTTTGCTTGTATCATTTACCAACAGGATTTGAAAGTCATTGTTTTTGGGGTCTATGATGGATGTGTCCATGTTGAATAATGTATTTTCCCCATTTCTTCTACCACTATAGGCCCTTTTGTTCAATCTTTCTGCGACCAAACCACAGCTTGAACAAAAGTAGTAGTATTTGGTGGTATGTAAGTTCTCGATTTTGTCAATATGAAGGTTTCTTCATCCATTTTTGTGATTCTCATCACATGATCTTCACCATTATCACTTTCCAGATCCAGTATTTCTTCATCCTCGATTTCATCTTTGATCTCCACTCCATCCAGTATCATTGGATTGCTTGGTATGGGCAACCTCGGTGATATTTGTGCATCATCAAATAGCATCCCACTGATAATTTCTTTTTCAATATTTGCTAATTGTATCTGGCCTTTTCCAAAGTCCATCGCTGCCTGGATATTAGGATAAGTAAGAAAATCTAGACCCAAGATAATACCTTTGTTCAAATACTCTAAGAGTGCAAATCTTGCCTAAAAATTCCCGAGACTAGTTCCAATGTATATAAACATAGGCCTGTAAGTTGTTACTCCCTTGCCAACAGGCCAACAGCTGTAACCACAGAATTTAAAATGGGAAATTTTGAGTTCAGAGTGTTCAGTAGCCTTGACACTGTGTCTGTTCTCATAAAACTAGATTGCACCCCTGTATCAATCAGTGCCTTGAATTCTTCCCTGCAGATTATGGGGGGAATCAACAATAGTTGACATTTTCGAAAATTTTCCAGAAACATATGTTCGTCAATTTTTGCTAGTCATGGTTTTGCATTGGACTTTGAATTAAGTACACTGGCCAAATTTACATCATAATTTTCTATTAATACTCCATCAAGAGCTATAATCATAAGTGGCACGACAGCTTCAACCTATAATATACTTGGCCCCCAAATTTCATGCCCCCCCCCTCTAGAGCCAAAATGGTAAGAGCTAGAACCTTCGGGTTTTTTTGCATAATATCGGGCGTAAGGGCAAACTATGGGGTGCCTTTTGTCATTTCGCCTCTATCTGCAAGTGGTGCTCGGTGGGGCCCCTAAAACCGGTCAAAAATGCACTTTTAAAGGCCCCCCAGTTCAACCATGCCCAGCAATCGGTGTGCCATGTCCAACCACCATACTTGGGCCTAAGCATCTTGGGGGTGTAATCTCAAATGTGAATATTTCTTTTTTTGAAATATGGCCTCAATTCAATTATATGGTTGTCCAAAGTCCCGGAAAACGCCAAATTCCCCAATTTTGTTGTATAATACTTATGGGTTCAAAAAAATTTTTTTTTGCAGTTTCAAATATACCTGTAGCCTTATTGGGATTTTTGGGCTGCAAGGGTTTTCGACTATTGGGAATTTGATGGACATGGTCACTTTACACGAAAAATTATCCCAGGTGTAAACAAGCGTATTTCCATGATTTTTCAGTGGAGGGAGTTTTCGACTGCCGGGAATTCAATAGACATCCTCACTTTACACAAAAAATTATCCACAGTGTAAACAAGCCTACTGCCGTAATTTTCTTGTGGAGGGGATTTTCGACCATGAGGAATTCAATGAATGTGATCACTTTACACCCAAAATTATCCCGTGTGTAAACAAACATATTTTCGTGATTTTTTGCTGTTTTCGACCACGGGGAATTTGATGAATGCGATCACTTTACACAAGAACTTATCCCGGTTGTAAACAAACGTATTTTCGTGATTTTTTGCTGGAAGGGGTTTTCGATCACGGAGAATTTGATGAATGCGATCATCTTACAAAAAAAACTATCATGGGTGTAAACACTCGTATTTTCCTGATTTATATGGAAGGGGTTTTCGACTGCGGGGAAATCAATGGATGTGTCACTTTACACAAAAAATTATTCCGGATTTAACCAAGCCTGTTTTCGTGAGTTTTTTTTGGGAGGGGTTTTCGACCACTGGGAATTTAATGAAAGTGATCACTTTACTCACTAATTCATATTGAGTGTAAACAAATGTATTTCTGCGATTTTTGAGGGAAGATGTTTCTGACCATGGGAAATTCAATGAACGGAGTCAGTTTACACAAAAAAAGTCATTTGTGTAAACAAAGGTATTTCTGCGATTTTTTTAAGTACTATGCGGTTTACACATCCTTTACTTTTGCCCGAAGTGAGAATTTGTTGCTTGAAGTTTTTTTTATTGTTTTTTTGAAGTGCAGATGACCAATTTTAAAACTTCAATGTGCTTCTATGAAAGTTTTCATGCATGGTTGAGGCCCACTGAAAAGAGGTGAACTAGTTTATTAGAAAATGCCCCGATGGGGCAGAAAAAAGGAGAATATGCTTGCTTGGACAGTTGCCACGGTAGAAAAAGAAGTGGACTAGATTTTTGAGAACTTGGGTCAAAGTTAAAAAAAAATTCCCTTCCTTTATATTGGATTTTCATTCTTTCTCAAAAAAATTGTCTATGTCTATGAAAAAGTATATTCTGCAGCTGAGTGCATCAACACACTTTCCAACCAATGTGCATCTGAAATTTTTAGGAGGGTACAGGCGTGGACCTTGGTGTTTTAGCATTTTGTGGAACAAAAAATTCAAAAAAAGTTGACCAAAAAATTTTTTGCATAACAAATTTTCCAGTTTTAAAACCCTTGTGGAAGTTTATACCCCCATGTCCCCTCTCACATATGTTTGCTTCCAACTGTGTTAAACATTTTTACAGAATTTGGTGTTACAAAAGGAATCAACTGAGGGAAAGTGGCACATAAAATCCCATTCAGCTTTTTTAGAAAAAGATATACTGCACAAAGTCTTCTAAGAACTAAATCGATTGTGCAAGATACATTTCATTCACTCATTTTATATAACATATAATATAGAATACACTCTGTAAGTTCTTCTGATTACAAGCTATAAACAAATTTATTCTCTTCTATTTAACTATTCAACAAAATAGCATCATTCACAGTTTTTGGATTTAAACTGAAATTTGCAGAAAGAGCGCTTTTTGCGGGATTGCAAATGGGAAGCAATTTCACCCATCTTTGTCACTTCGATTAGAGTCGGGGAGAACCGGATACGGGATTTGGCGCACACCCCAAATATATGCATGGCTGAATCCCATTTACAGATCGGTGCCCAACGACTGTAACCAAATCCCAGTTGCACTAAAGGGGTCTGAGCTCAAGCTCAATCTCGAACAAAAAGGCCACTCGGTTTGATCTCAAGTTGGGTATAATTTGAATGTCATTGGGATCATAACGAGCTCAAGGTCGAGATTATCCCCAGCTCGAGCTGTTGGGTTGCACTAAAATCTTCGCATAATTTTCTTATCTCTAAAGCAAATAAATATAAAAATTTCTGCAATTCCCAAACCCGAACTTAAACCTCAGTTTTAGTTAATCCTGAAGTGAGTATGATTTGTGCATTGGAAGAAAATAATTTGGACATTATGAATAGCTTAAACTCAGGATCATCAATTTAATCCCGATGTTGAGATTATCCTCATGTTGGGTTAGTGCAACGAACCTCAGGTTCCTTTATAGTTCTGAAAATGACTATAATGTGCCTCCCTCACTATTTTTCGGCTAGAGTCAGAGGCAGGAGCTTTGAATCGGTCCAGAGTTAGAATGCTATTGGTTTACCATTTCTTTACACTTGAAGTCAGGTGCATATAATTTTCATATAGAAAAATTTTACTGTAGTTGATGCCAGTTGAAGGACAAAATGCACGATGCTGCAGAATATACTTCTTCACAGACATAGAAAATTTTTTTGAGAAAGAATGAAAATCCAATATTAAGGAAGTGAATTTTTTTAACTTTGACCCATGTTCTCAAAAATCTAGTCCACTTCTTTTTCTACCATGGCAACTGTCGAAGCAAGCATATTCTCCTTTTTTCTGCCCCATCAGGGCATTTTCTAATAAACTAGTATCCATCTGTTCCATCTTTTTAGATTCCTGTGAATTGATCACATTTACCGAACTATTAGGCAGATTATATGGAGGTGGCGGTTGATTTACATTGATTTTGCTGATAATAATAACCAATATCATAGGTGGCATGACAGCGTCAACCTATAATATACTTGGCCCTCAAATTTCATGTCCCCCCCCTCTAGAGCCAAAACGGTAAGAGCTAGAACCTTTGGGTTTTTTGCATAATATCGGGCATAGAGGCAAACTATGGGGTGCCTTTTGTCATTTCGCCTTTATCTGCAAGTGGTGCTCGGTGGGGCCCCAAAAAACAAGTAAAAAACGCACTTTTTTAGGCCCCCCAGTTCCACCACGCCCAGCAATTGGTGTGCCATATCCAACCTCCATACTTCGGCCTAAGCATCTTGGGGGTGTAATCTCAAATGCGAATTTTTTTTTCTTTGAAATATGGCCTCAATTCAATTATATGGTTGACCAAAGTCCGGGAAAACGCCAAATTCCCCAATTTTGTTATATAATACTTATGGGTTCAAAGAAATAATTTTTTGCCGCATAATGCACTACTAATTTTTTTGCAGTTTCAATTGAACTTGTAGCCTTATTGGGATTTTCGGGCTTCTAGGGTTTTCGACCATTGGGAATTTGATGGACGCGGTCACTTTACACAAAATATTATCCTGGGTGTAAACAAGCATATTTCCGTGATTTTTCAGTGGGGGGAGGTGTCGACCGCGGGGATTCAATGGATGTGGTCACTTTACACAAAAAATTATCTGTTGTGTAAACAAGAGTATTTTCGTGATTTTTTGCTGGAGGGGGTTTTTTACCACGACGAATTCAATAAATGTGATCACTTTACACAAAAAATTATCCCGTGAGTAAACAAGCGTATTTTCGTGATTTTTCAGTGGAAGGGGTTTTTGACCACGGGGAATTTGATGAATGTGATCATCTTACATAAAAGAACTAGCCCGGGTGTAAACAAGCGTATTTTTGTGATTTTCTATGGAAGGGGTTTTTGACTGCGGGGAATTCAATGGATGCTTCACTTTGCACAAAAAAGTTATCCAGGGTGTAAACATGCGTATTGCCGTAATTTCCTTGTGGAGGGGATTTTCGACCACAATGAATTCCATGAATGTGATCACTTTACACAAAAAATTATCACGTGAGTAAACAAGCGTATTTTCGAGATTTTTCAGTGGAAGGGGTTTTCGACCATGGGGAATTTGATGAATGCGGTCATCTTACATATAAAACCATTCTGGGTGTGAACAAGTGTATTTTCGGTATTTTTTGTGGAAGGGGTTTTCGACTGCGGAAAATTCAATGGATACGTCATTTTACACGAAAATCTATCTGGGGTGTAAACAAGCATTTTTTTGTGATTTTCTATGGAAGGGGTTTTCGACTGTGGGGAATTCAATGGATGCGTCACTTAACGCAAAAAAATTATTCCGGATTTAACCAAGCCTATTTTCCTAATTTTTTTGTGGAAGGGGTTTTCAATCATTGGGAATTTAATAAATGCGATCACTTTATGCAAAAAATTTCTTTGGAAGGGGTTTTCGATCACTGAGAATTTAATGAATGTGATCACTTTACACACTAATTCATATCGAGTGTAAACAAAGGTATTTCTGTGATTTTTTGGGTCTAAGGATTCTAGACCATGAGGAATTCAATAGGAGTGGTCATTTTTCAGTCTGTTTATAATGTTTTTTAAGTACTATGCAGTTTACACATCTTTTACTTTTGCCGGAAGTGAGAATTCGTAGCTTGAAGATGGTTTTTATTGTTTTTTTGACGTGAAGATGACCAAATTTAAAACTTCATGTGCTTCTATGAAGGTTTTCGTGCATGGTTGAGGCCCACTAAAAAGAGGTGAACTAGTTTATCAGAAAATGCCCCGATGGGGCAGAAAAAAAAGGAGAATATACTTGCTTCGACAGTTGCCATGGTAGAAAAAGAAGTGGACTAGATTTTTGAGAACTTGGGTCAAAGTTGGAAAAAATTCACTTCCTTTATATTGGATTTTCATTCGTTCTCAAAAAAATTGTCTATGTCTGCGAAAAAGTATATTCTGCAGCTAAGTGCATCAACATTCTTTCCAACCAAATATGTGCATCTCTGAAATTTTTAGGAGGGTACAGAGGTGGATCTTGGTTTTATGGCGTTTTTTAGACAAAAAATTCAAAAACAATTGACCAAAAAATTTTTTGCATAACAAATTTTCCAGTTCCAAAACCCTTGTGGAAGTTTGTGCCCCCATGTCCCCTCTCACACATATTTGCTTCCAACTGTATTGAACTTTTTTACTGAATTTGGTGTCAACAAAAGAAATCAACTGTGGGAAAGTGGCACATAAAATCTCACTCGGCTTTTTTAGAAAAAAAGCTACACCACAAAGTCTTCTAAGAACTAAACTGCTTCATTCACTCATTTTATATATTATATAACATATCGTATAAAATTCATTCCATAAGTTCTACTAATTACAAGCTATAAACAAATTTATTCTCTTTTATTTAACTATGCAACAAAATAGCATCAATAACAGTTTTTGGATTTAAACTGAAACTGCAGAAAGAGCACTTTTTACGGGTTTCCAGATGGGAAGCAATTTCGCCCATCCCTGTCGCTCCCGTCCTGCTTTCAAAAAAGTCATTTTGTTGCCATGGGAGTGCCAGTAGAGTCGAGAAGAACACCCTAATATCTAATATAGAGACAACCCTAATATAGGCATGGCTGAATCCCATTTGCAGATCAGTGCCCAATGACTGTAACCAAGGCCCAGTTGCACAAAAGGGGTCTAAGCTCCAGCGCAAAGTAATTTCGAACAAAAAGGCGAATCAGTTTGATCTCAAGTCCGGTATAAATTGAATGCCATCAGGATTATAACGAGCTCAATGTCAGGATTATATCCAGCTCGAGCTGTCGGGTTGCACTAACATTTTGGCATAATTTTCTTATCTCTAAAGCAAATAAATATAAAAATTTCTGCAATTCCCAAACTCTAACTTAAACCTCAGTATTAGTTAATCCTGAAGTGAGTGTTGTTTGTGCATTGGACGAAAATAATTTGAACATTGCGATTAGCTCAACCTCAGGATCGTCAATTTAATCCCGATGTTGAGATTATCCTCATGTTGGGTTAGTGCAACCACCCCAGGTTTCTTTATAGTTCTGAAAATGACTATAATATGCCTCCCACACTATTTTCCAGCTAGTATGAAAGGCAGGAGTTTTGAATAGGTTGGGAGTTGGAATGCTATTGGTTTACCATTTCTTTACATTTGAAATCATGTGTATATAATTCTCTTGTAGAAAAATTTGATTGTAGATGATGCCAGGGGAAGGACAAAATGCAGGATGCTGCAGAATATACTTTTTCACAGACATGGAAAATTTTTTTGAGAAAGAATGAAAATCCAATATAAAGAAAGTGAATTTTTTCCAACTTTGACCCAAGTTCTCAAAAATCTAGTCCACTTCTTTTTCTACCATGGCAACTGTGGAAGCAAGTATAATCTCCTTTTTTCTGCATCATCGGGGCATTTTCTAATAAACTAGTTTGAATTTGGTTGGCTATTACTACTATACGGCTGTGGTTGCCCAAAATTATTGAATCCAGCTCATTCTGTATTTACAACTCCACCTCGATTATCCAAATTCTGGTTATTTTCAAACACATTATTGTGGCAGTTCCAAAATGTTCCTTGATCAGTTGGCTGGGTCAATTGGGGATGAAGAATAAAACAATTTTCGGACAAATGGCTGTTTGACTTGTGAAACTTACAATATGGTAGATGGTGTGAATTTCCAAAAGCTCTATTGGGTAGATTGTTATATTGGGGACTATTATTATTGTTAAACCCCCAATGGTTAGGAGCTGGAGGGCTCTGATTCCTGGTTGCTTCATTGACAACTTTAATAATAACTTGATGAGTCAGGGCGTTCTGAAATGCAGGTGGTGGTGGTGGCATAACTTGAGGTCCTATGTTCTGTTGTTGATTATAATTTTGATCCTGCTGGTGAATTTGCTGATTATTAATTCTTCTATTTTCATAGACTCAATTCAAACAATCATCTTCACCGTCTTCTTTATCCTCGCTGAATTCCTTCCACGCTGTCATGTCGGCTTTCAATTTATTGACAAATTATTCTGCTAAAGAGGCAATAATTTTGAATTCCTGAAGCCAGCCTTCCATCCAAGTTTGAATGTAGACGGGAGCCTTGTGAAAATACATTTCAATGATGATACAATTTCTTTCCTTTTCAGTTTTTTCATAATTCAATAAATGTTCTTTTCATAATTCTTCATAGAAAATTCTTTGTGTTCTCCCTTTTACATTTCTTCAAATCATGTAGCTCCCTCCTGAGTGTGGGATTGTCTATTTTAGGGGCTATCATTCTTATGATGCTTGCTTTTCCTTCTTCATATGTTCCATTTTTATCCATGTATGTTGATGTTTCAAAATCGCAGCAACCCCAAAGTACTTCAATTTTCATCTCCTCTGTGTCTTCAGGCTTGAATGTGCCTTCTAAACATGCAAAGAAGTTAAGGACTTCCACTGCCTCCATCTTGTCCAATATTTCCCTATTTTTCATATGACTAAGGATAATTTTCATTCGTTTTTCAGGATCCTCTTGATATTGAAAATATTCCAATTGATTTGACGATAGATTTCATAGTACTTGAGGTATTTCTCTTGCGTTATGCCACAATGTCAAGGGTATATCTTCATTCAGGTTTTTCTGCTGAGCACTCTGAGCCAGTGCCATATGATTCTCAAACCAGTTGATTTTCTTTTCAAGACTTTTATCTAAATGGTCTTTGACTGATTCAGATGGAAGTATATCAGTATAAAAATAATTCATAATTTTATCTCCAGTTTCGAATTTCTTCATTTCGGTCTCTTTTAATAATTTGTGCATTTGTTTCTCTACTTCTTCCATAATTTTTTTGCATTTTGCTGTTTCAGGCATTCTTTCTGCTCCCTTTGCATCATTTGATCCAATATTTCCTGTTTGCGCAATGTGGCCTTTGCTGGCTCAATATTTACGGCATTTGTAGATTTGTCCACAGTTCATTACATAGATCCAAGGATGGCAAAAGTGGCAACATCCTGAATATTTCCCCTCTTTATCTGTTCAGCTTCCTTTCTTGATTTCAATTCGAGGTCCACTTTTTCATCAATTTCGGCTATTGTAGTCGTAACTCGAGAATTCCCAGTTGATAAATAATTGGTCTCAATTTGTGGATCGATTCTACCAAAAGATGAATGATCAGAAGACATTTGTGAAATCTGATTCACCTGATTACTTGCATCCAAATCTGCAGCTTGATCAGTGTCATCCATTGGGTTTATGATTTTTCTCACTACTTTGTCAACTGTATCTTCCATACACCCAATTCTTCTTTTAAAGTCTTCTTCGCATAATTTGGGTGTCAAAGACATCGATTTGGATCTTCCCAATGGTGGTTTTTGTGATCCCGATTTCAGCATTTGAGAATTTTTCATTGATATTTGCCTTTGTAACTGCATGAGTCACCAATGTTGTAAATAAGGCCTGCATATACCCTCTGCTACCTAGATGTGGTTCTCCAGAATTCCTCACTGGTCCTAAACCCTAATGCTAACCTGATGAGATATTACAGAGATGGAGATAAAGTACCTAGCCAAAGACAGTGGTAGAACAAAGTTATTATTGTTAAGGAAGAACAAAACACAATGAAAGTTAAGTGAAACAACAACCATGCCAAACAATGTTGAATACTAATCAGGGTCTGCACAAAGAGTCACAGAACCCCGGACCACTCTCTGGGAGTCTGACACTACTTCTTCCCAAGGGGAAGCAAACCAAGAAAATACACTCAAAAATATTGAGGGCTAGGATGAACTGTCCCACCAAGAGAAAACTGACTACTATCAAAAAAAGACATTGCAGGTACAGTGTTTGACAGTGCAGGACGCCTGCAAAAATATATAAGATATAATAATAATAGTCGATGATAAACGTTTTTGCACTATCTGGTGGACACCACCAATAATTATAAAAACCTTTACCAATAATGAATGAAACATTTCAAATGGGGCCAAACATCAACAAAAAACGTCTATGCAAAACATTCTTATCCATTTTTTGTTTTGTACCAAACATAATATGGCACAAACCCTTTTGAAAGTTTTGTTTACCTTAAAAAAGTGAACCTACTTTGGCCACGTAGAACTTTAGAAAATAAAAATGATAGTAATTAGAGGACCAAAGGTCAGAGGAATTGACCCTCTGACACATTTGTTATCGATACTATTGAATGATCAAATAATTAACAGACTATAGTTGGATGTACCGGTTGTTCTACAAACAAACATTTTACACTCTACAAGAAAGTTTAAACAGTCAAAAATGAGAAGCATAAATGAAGAAAAATCTTGTTTAGATGCATTTCCAAGCACCTTCACCTATGGTGTGTTGGGCACCCCATTGCTGGCCATGCTGCAATTGGGAAGTTGACATGCAAATCGGCAAAGTGGACGACTGGTGGTGCAGACAATTTGCATAGCTATTTGCATGCACCACAGAAAGAATGAAAAAGGACCATGAAATCATTATTGTTTTGTTATATTTCCTTGGTATTTTTATGCCGGTGTCATATTCCTATAGTGGTTAATCCACCTTCCTCAACTGCTAATTGTTTATTTATTTAGTTGTAATAAACTTACATCAGTGACTCTAAGTAGTGGAGGGTCATAGGCCAAGGGCCCATCACCTGCAGACACTAGGTGGCAGGAAGACCTATTCAGGGATTCTTGAGGTATCGTTCCTTCCTGAGGATCTATCTTTTCCTCTGGGAGTCAATGAGGAGCAGTTGTGAGGCCCCTTGATAGATGTAAGTGAAGATTGGTGTTTCGAGGTCAGGGGGAGAACTGTTGCACCATCTCTGAGTCTTAGCCAAGGGCTAGTTCTAACTAGTCCAGCCAAACCAAACCTATCTTTCTTTAGACCCTAAGGAAAGACCTGGACGATAAGTAATGGCATTTAACTCCTCATAATGGATCTTCACAGTCAGACTAGGGGAAAAGAATCTCCACCAGGTTTCTATTGAAAGTTAGCAGGATCTACAATGCCAAGTGGAAGGATACTGTCAGGTAATACTTTAAATACATCATCACCCAGAGCAGCAAGTGCTGAAAACTTGATGAATTTCGAAGACAGAGATCAGCAACACCATGCTGCTCCTAACTGAGTGATCCTGGATCAGACTCCTGGGAGGGTTCAACCATTGCAGCAATAAGCAATGCATTTTACACCCAGAGATGCAGGTATGCCCATAGTGTGCCCACCAACAATTGCCTTAGATCCACAACAGGCAGGCCTGGTGAATTCAATCCCAGATGCTGATGGTCCACAGCCTCTAAATGTAAAACTATCAATGCCAAAGGTCGAAAAAAATTGAAGAAATACTTTGATAAAAAGTCTAAGGAACAAAAGTTCCAAGAAAAGGACTGGGTTCTGCTAGAAGTAGATAAGCACATGGTAAGGTCCATTCATAGTTTTGGACATTTCACGAATAGTGGGGAATGTTGTCACCATTATTCATTGGGACAACCCATTTTTGCCCAAGGTGGAACTCTACACATTTTTGTGCATAAATTGTATATATATCTAGTGTGCATAGGTGCTTCTTTTAATTTATTGTGTATATTTTATAATGTTTATCATGTTGTTTATTATTTGTAAAGCTTTGTTAAATTTTTTCAGATATCTCATACTTTGGAAAAAATTCTTCGAAATTTTATACCAAAGTGACAACCCAAAAATTTTTGGTATTTTCTTAAAAACTCATAAATTTCAAACTTTTTTCTTTCTGAAAAAATTACTGCTGCCCTGAAAGCCTGAATTCTATTATTCCTACCAAAAGTAGAAATATGTTTCCCCAAACCATTTAAAAAAGGAGAATAGCTAGAAATGCTAAATTATACTTTTTCAGCATTCAAAAAATTTGAATAATTTTCAAATTGTTGTTGTTATTGAAAAGAAAAATTTTTGAAAAAGAAAATGGGAAAGAATGCCTGGAATCATCAGCAAGCTCCGACATGCTAGTGCTCGCATAGAGTGTCATGTCAAGTTTGGTGCCCGCAGAGAGGGCAAGATAACCATTTCTTCTTCATCCACAGTAAGTTTCCAACTTATTTTATCAAACATTTTTTGAACATGCAATAGGTGCCCAGAAACGCCACTGAAAGACCAACTCAGCACCCCAAAATTAAAGGCAGATGAGGTTAAAACTCATAGGGAATGAAAAATGGGAGTACTGAGGATCAGAAACTCATAGCCAATCAGGGATTTCCTAATTCGAAAATAAACCTGCCATTCGGTGAGAGTCATACCTTTCAAGGGAAACCTAGAACCTTGGGTTCAGCCTGTTCAATTTTAACTAATCAAAATCTCAAATAAAATTAATTATTTTCATATCAAAAGTTATCACTTTTTGAATAGCAAAATCATATAAAATTATTTATCATGAGCACTATAAAAATTGTAAATACTGAGCGCCATAAATGGAGCGTAGTTGTCGCTCAAGCAGTTGGTCAGAGATTGGGATATGATCAAATGGTGGACAATCAGATCAGGTCTACCCTCCCCAACATATAGAGGTAGCACAGGTAAGAACTTGGTAAGGTGTTAGTTGCCTACCAGCTATATGTTTGTTATATCAGTAGCACACTTAACACAATGCCTGCACTAACTTTTCTATCTGGGAAACATAACGCACTTGGTGTATTGATGGTGGTGAACTTTATGTAAAATCAAATGCTGAAATAAGGGGAATAAACACCAAGGTTAACATTTTCTTTTAAATTTTAGACTACAATGTCAAATGAGTTGTCAGAATCCATGAGTTGGACCAATGGTTCGAAGGCACTTTTGGGTACTTGCTGGCCAATCCAAAGGATCCAGTTCTGGAAGACATCCAGCCAGAAGCTCAAATTTATACAAGAATCATCCATCTTCTGTGGCTATCCCCTATGTGGATTAAATGTTTAAAAAATGGGGCAGGAAAAAGTTGTCGCCTTGTTCAAAATGAGAGAGGTCCATAACCTGATGGGTAAGCAATTTGCCCACTATATCAGCCTCCCAATGACAAACAGTCAAATGTACATAATCAATATGACCAGGCTCATTGAGAAAGAGTGGGTAAGTTTACACAAATTTCTAAACTCCTCCATGCTCCTAGCTGGTTATTCTGTACTTGAAGTCCTTGTTAACATTTACAATGTATGCTGAGCAGGTTGAGACAACAAGGATAGAGACAAGACTCTCCCTATGCGGGAACATCTCAAGAGGACCAAGGGTCATGACTTTGATTTAGACTGCTTCACCATAACTATGGTTGGGCCAAACCTTAAGAAAAAATGTTTTCAACTTGGTATATGTCCTGAAACCTTTAGGTTAAAGGGACCATTCACGGATTTTTACTTAATTGATGTGGGTCCTTATCAATGTCACAGTTAGAGTGAACCAGGATTGGTTTGCCAAGAGATACATATTACTGGAAGAGCTGAGGTATGCAGCTCTAGAAAGGTTTTTTTCCTTATTGGTTATGTTTGCGGTGATTCATTATGGCATGGCAGATTATCTGCTAATGCAAATGCAGGTTTTTGACCATTACAGGATGGAGCCGAAACAAGTCAATATGCTAGCACTCCATTTTTACCAACAGTATTCAACTTTTGCTGGGCATATAAATTGTGAAATGGGACTAGGTTTCCAGGCCATGGAAACCAATCAGATACAGCCCAATATGGTGTATCATATGATGAAGTGCAAAATGTATAACAGATGGACAGTTCAGATGCAGGGTGATGAAACTGGATATTACATGTCTGCATATGAGTCCAATCCTGCCAGAGGATGAGATGTTGCACTGCCTAGTGGAATTACTCACTGATACCAAGGGACAGCAAGTCCATCAAAGCTAATGGCTATACTGAAGACAGTGATCCTGAAGATATTGAGGACATCCAAATTCCTGACTGGGATAACATTAGCACCCATATCCTGGAAAATCTAAAAAGCGAAAAAAGCTTTTGGGATTTAGACCAGAAAATCTTGTTAACACTTTACTTTTTTAAAGCTATACTGGCTACTAGCCAGGAAGCTGAAAGAAATACCACTGGACGCATTCTCCTGTAATAATCATTATCCAGTTGGGATAGAAGGGTATATGGAGAAGACTAGAGTCAGTTATTATACTCCTAACTTGGCGAATATTTCCAGAGTATTGGACAAACAAAATTTTCTGCAGTTGGAGGAAATATATAAATTTATGTGGCCTAGCATATTACCTTGCTTGGCTGCATTCTAGAGGGGAATGCGATTACTAAACTGCTCAGCTATTAAGTTATAGTTTTCTGAACAGTTATAGTGAAAACAGTCAGGAAGCATTGAAATGCATGTCCTGGATATCAGGCAAATGCCTGAGTTACAATTTCCAGCTTGCCCCGACATTGCCACTGTTTGGAACCCCAAAATCTCGTCAAAATTGAGGTATACCACACATGCACATAGGGGGTTGCCATCATTTAAGAAAGATTAGTTATGATCCTATAACAAAGTGCACTGTACCAAAGATGTAGGGTACTTTGAAACCAGCAATATAGGTATATAAAACTGGGCCATAAAATCAACAGGGTTTCTGCAAATTGGAAAAAACATGTAACAATGAGCAATGACACTCTTTGGAACATCAAAAACTATTGGACCCAAAATTTTTGTGGGTGTGCATGGGGCCAAATTCCATCAGTAAATTTTCAGTGATATGAGGTATCACACAATGCATTGTAAAGGGCTTTGCATCAAACCTTTGTCTTAGGATTTTGCAAATCATGCTGTTGCCACTCAGTCTGCATCAAAATGAGAATATACACTATTTCACTATTTCACTACTGTAAAAATTTGGAAGCTTTAAGTTATTAACAGCATGAGATATGGTTCAGAAAACCTGAGTGACAAGACTCAAGGGGAGAAGGAAATTTCACCTGTTTGAGAGTTCTGTACTTCTGGCTGGTGGATTTTGTTGTTTTTAGTAGATGTAAAGTAAAATTTCGACTCAAAGTTTGGGTTACTATCATCTCATGCAGAGTAACCTGATCCAAATTTTCTCATAAATTTGTGGATGAAACTCAGCCCCATGCACATCTACAAACTATCTAGATTTTAGGTCCAACAGTTTTTGAGATTCCAGAGGGGGTTTTCTCCCTATTTTTACATGTTTTTCTCAATTTGCAGAGACCCTGTTGATTAGGATCAAAAAAAAAAGTTTCCTTATATTATGGCCAGCTGACAAAATCAATTTGGATTTGTGCTGTTACAATTTGCAGAAGTAGATTTGAGAGTCGAAATTGGAAATGCAAAATCAATATTGAAGGACGCAGCCTATAAGGTAAATCCTTACTATTGGGTAACTTTTTACTATTTAGGCTTCAAGACTTTGACACCCAGATTGTGGTACCCAACAATGGTAGAAGCTTATCCAAGTGATTATTCCAGGGCATATGCACCATGTAACCCTTATAAATCAGACTGAAATTCATCACAAAAAATTTCTGGGAGAGAACCTTAGCATCCGATTTGTATGGGTATACTTTGATGTATACTCCAGCTGATGAGTTAGTTTAAAAAGTACCATTAAATCAGCTGTCCACTTCCCAAATATTGCAAGCTGGAGGGTTAGGACAAGCAAAAACCCAGTAACAAATGGCAGCATTGGTGGTCAAACAGCAACAGTCCGCAGTTACCACCATTGCTCTGCAAGTTACTGTGGTAGTAGGAGTTCTGCCGTGGCAAGCTCAACCAGCAGTAGCACAACAAACTATGGTAGCTCAGAGTAAAATATAAGAGGGGCTGATTGTAAAATTGATATCAAACCTGTACAAAACATAGGCACCAGACTTAGTTTCAAAACTGAGCCAGCTATCAAACATGTACAAAGTGTAGGCAAGCGCAGCTAGCCTACACTTTGAAACTATTAGTCATCAGCTAGCTGTCATAAAGTTTAAACTTTAAGCAGCTAGCTTATAACCTTTAATGTTTAGGGGGAATGGAAATCCTCCCCCTCCCAAGTTTTCTATGTGCACAGCTATGTAGCTACACTATATAGTAGACTTTAAAGAAGAATAAAGGTTCAAACTCCAGGCTTGCTACTATGTCACCATTTTAAAAAACAACAAGCCTTTAAAGAAGAATTAAACATGTTCTCTACAACTACGTCATTTTAGAAAGCAACAATGAATAGTCTTCATGTATTTTTTATGCAGTAGCTAAATAAAGCACCAGCACAAAGCATACATAAGCATATTTCACAATTTTAAAGCTAAATCAATAACATAGGCCATTTAAAGCAAGGTTTTTTACCAGGAAAGCACGAAATAATGAATGTTATTTTAAAGTTTATTTTTCTTTACTTTTTTATTTTACTTCTTTTTCTTTCTGCTTTTTTTAGTTTTCAATTTTCATCGTTTTTTCTGAATTTTCCATTTCATTTTTTATTCCAAATTGTTTGCAACCAAAATAACTATGATCACAATGATCAGCTTTTTCTGGTGTCTTTACTCTGGGACCTGGTAGAGAATCTGACCGCAATCATCTAAACTTTCCTGCTTGGACATATTTACATACAGCTTAGTGACATGTATGAACAGGAACTCTTTGGCACAAAATGCAGGGCTCCATTTTTATGGAATGACTAAAATCATGTGTGGAATGGGTATTTATACTTTTTATCTACAGTATGACAAATTTACTGAACTTGACAATTACATTTCTCAATAAGTTGCATCACAATTCCAAAACTGTACTGCAGTTCCTGTGTATTTTTAGCTTCTATTATAATAACGTTTCTTTATGTAAAAGCAAGACCAACAAGGTAGCGATGTCCATATGATAACAAAGTGCTGGGAATAGCTCAGGGGTGTAATCACCTTTTTTTCTATGTGCATTATAGAAATTTTCAACACTTCTTGGTTTATTCCTAATGTATGGCCCCACTATATTACAAATTTTGAATTTTTTAGGGCTTGTCATATAACCTATGCTGATTAAAGTCTCTGTAGCATGATCTATACCCCTAGCTGCCTGCTTAATAGTTTTGACCCCAATGCAAACTAGCTTCCCATTTTCATACAACAACAAGCAACATTTAGGAGCAAGAATATGCCAAATTAGGTTTCTGAACTTTTCTTCACTAAACCTTGTGTTATCTAATTTTTTCAAAAGTGAATTTAAATGGAGTTTACAGCTTAGTGCAGCTCTTACAGTCATATTTTGTACCTACATTTTTAAAATATACTTCTTTTTCTAAAGTGTAGATTAACAAAAGTTTTTCCAGTAACAAATTCGATAGCTTTATCAGTATCAGTCCCGATTGAAATGTCAAAAGTTTCTATATCTTTTATCAGAACAGGAATGTAATGAGAAGCTATATATATTTTGTCAATTATATCACCAAAATTACCCTCTATATTGACAATACGAAGAAGTGGTGCTTGAATATGACCAGCCATCTGCTGCTCAATGATATTACAATAAACATACATGGTTTCTAGTCCTGCTTTCATGTCTGAGGGGTGCTTAGATGCAACTTTCAGCCAATGAGGGGTGGTCAGGTCTTTGATGAGTTGTTCCCTTTCAAAGCCAAGCGTGTACAACAAATGACCATTCATATTAAAACTTTTGATCCTTGTTAGATCAATTTTTAACACAACTACCCTGGCTAGTCTCCTATAAGAAAGATCAATAAATTGCATAATGCCGAGTGACAAATTTCAGATTCCGCGCATCGACGACTATCTGGAGGTCATGGGACAAGCTAAATTCTTCACCACACTCGATTTGAAGGCTAGGTACTGGCAGGTACCTCTCAACAAAGATTCCCATGATAAAACAACATTCATCTGTCAAGAAGGTTTGTTCCCGTTCAAAGCTTTGCCGTTCGGCTTGTAAAATGCAACCGCCGAATTTCAAGGCCTTATGGAACGCATTCTCCGGCCGTACATTTGGAAAATTTGCCTCATCAATATCGACGATATCATTGTTTTTTCCAACTCATTTGACGAACATCTAGAACACTTGCAAATTATTTTGGACGCCCTTCGTGCTGCAAATTTAATGCTTCGGCCCGATAAATGTGAATTCCTGCCACCACAAGTGGAATTCTTAGGACATCTACTTAACCAGGATGGTATCCCCGCTGATACTGAAAAAGTCAAAGCAATCGCGGAGTACAAATTCCCCCAAACCAAGAAAGGTATGCAGAATTTTTTAGGTCTAGTGCAATGGTGCAAACCTTTCATCCCGCAATTGGCAACCCTGTCAAGCCTCCTCTGCCTGCTTCTCCACCATGATTCCAACTACCAATTCACCGACGATCATGAAAAAGCTTTTGATGGTATCAATAAAGCCTTAACCTCCTCACCATTCCTCGGCTATCCTGCGTAGGACGGCAAAGCTCAATTCCTCATCCAAACTGATGCCGGTACAACTGACATCAGTGCGATATTGTACCGAGAAAACAGCGAAGATCAATGGGTCATGGCCTACATCAGCCACGTTCTTAATGATGCCAAAACTCGATACAGTACAACAGAACGCAAATGCCTCGCTAAGTTTTATAGTTTCCAAATGTATCACCACAATGTTTATGGTCGAAAAGTCATTGTCTGCACTGACCACAAACCGCTCGAATGGCTCAAGGACGAAAAACACCACAATTCCTGACTCCAACAGTTCCCCATCAATCTTCAAGACTACGATTATAAAGTTCAATACTTCAAAGGTGAACACAATGCCTGCGCTGACTTCTTGTCTAGAAAAAATGATTGTGAGAAACCACCAATCCTGACTACCAAAGATTTAGCCATTGAAATTTTTTGTTCTAATTTTTCCCTCGCTGGTGCATTATCCGATGCTGACCAGATGGTAACCGATATTTTATCAGAAGCGTCCATGCCGCCCACCAAAATGGACACAGACATCAATGCCATCATCCCTGCGATGACAAAGAAACCCATCAATCAACCCACAATCTCTGATCATATGCTGTTGCCCCCCACTATGGGCCACACCCAGCTGAAGCCATAGCTCTCCTCTCACATGAAGGAATCAAACAAGCGCGAGCGGCCAATCCCGCTGTCATGAAAATCATGGGAACCCTTCAAACCAGCAATGCCGGGAAACACCCCACATCTTCTCCACCGAAGATGGCATTCTGTACCGCCAGATCAGAGACTACTGCCAGTTAGTCATTCCCACATCCATGATTGGCCAAACGCTTCACCATTTCCGCAACACGAAGATTTTAAACCATCAAGGGTCCAACCACATGCTGGCAGCCATTAAAGCTCATTTTTGGTGGCCCCATATGGAAGAAGATGTCCACAAATGGATCAAATCATGCAAAATTTGTCAATTGACCTCACTGCCAATCCGGCCACGGCCACCTCTACTGCCAATACAGCCCAACCATCCCTTTCAAATCATCATCACGGATATCATCAATATCTCTCCGGTAGGTGAGAAACGCCCCTATGTTATTGTTTTTCAGGACTACTTTACAAAATGGGTTTCCAGGCAGGTCATTCCTGATCAAAAGGCGTCCACGATTGTCGAATGCTTCGTGAACAATGTTGTCCTCACTCACGGGAGTCCGCTATCTGCCCTGCACCATTTTTGCCTACAACGCAACACCACATTCTGCAACATGCCGCTCACCCTTTAGCCTGCTTTAGCCTGCCTTGCTGCTCATTTACCATGCGTATCAGCACATCCTAACGCAAGTGCAACTCAAAATGCATGAATCAATTAAAACTAATCTGGAAAAAGCCCCTACCGTCAGCAAGGCTTATTTTGACAAAAAAGCCCAGGCATGCGATTTTACCATTAGTGACCTTTTTCTCTGGACCAACACCCAGAAAGCTAATAAAATCGAATTCGATTTTCTTGGTCCTTTCATTGTCACAGACACTGCCTGCATTGCCCAAAATGCCACTACAATTGACACGCTTGACTCACCTGGCTGACCACAAACTGTCTCCACACTTCGCTTGAAACCATTTATACCGCAAGTTGGATTCAATATTATTTCCTGATAGGCCCTCATCACACCAAGTTGTACATAATTCTCGCCTCTTTTGTTTGCTTTACATCATGGCAGCAGCTTTGGCTGGTCACCAGCTGTGTAACCTAGGCATAATCCATACACATTACACTCATTCCATTGTTTCTTCCACACCATGCAAAAATCACATGGACTTTACAACATCATCAGGTACACTTCCCCCAAGACCCACTATCCCACTTAGGAAGGGGACTCTTCTTTAAATTTAGCTTCTGTTTGGTGCGTGGTCATTCCATTTATTTCTGCCCAACACTGGCTGTATTCACTCTCATAAGACTAACTGGCAAAGGTTGATTTTAGCTCCCAATAACTTAGCGGTGTTTGTAGTGCTTTGTATTGATGATAGTTTACATTTTCCAAACTTTACACTTTCTTCATCTTTCAGGGGCTTTATTTTTACTTTAACTCATTTCTCCTTCCCACTTTTGCCTTGAATGGACGCATTTCACCGCCCTGCTCTGTCAAATTATCTCTCCATAATGATGACACCATCTACATCATCCCCCATGGACGAGCCTCTGCTGTATGGTGAATCCCTCAACCTTAACAAACAATACGTTCGATGGGGAGAACAGCAACTGCAAAAGAACGACATCAGCTTCTGCTGCGATGGTATTTCCTTATCTTTGCATTCATTCTTTTCAGCTTTGTTTCTGTGCATGCCCTCTGACCTGTACTTGGGACCTTATTGGATACCTAATCTATGCCGCACCACGTTGAAACCCATGGTCAGCCACTACCATCCCATCATCGTCAAGCTATGGCTAATATTAGTGCCATAGTGGGCCCCTGCTTTGACCAGCCTGTGAATCAACTTTTATCGCCTCGCTCAAGTGATCTGACCAATGTTGCCAAGATGCACCTGTCTTAGTGACATCGCCACCCAAGTCGTAGCCACCCGGGGGACTGTATCACTTCTTTTGAGCCAACATCACACTTTTCTTGATCAAAATCTAAGGTCGACATTTGGAGAGGCACAAACACCACCATTGCCCAGGTACCCACCTTGTCTTATTTCCCATACCAGGCTCCCTTTTGTTTAGAAAATAACGACAAATGCCTGATCCGCACCGCAGACTGCGAATGCTGGTTTGTTTCCTTGTTGGCCCGGCCACCTAAGGTTTTGCCGCCACCAATTTTTCTAGCACTGGTTGTTTGGGGGCAGCACTTACCACCCAGCCCACACCAAATTTCCGGGGCTGCACCTTGGTCGGTTTCGACATGGAATCCATCATGGTGGATGATATGAAGAACTTCAAGTTCACTGTTCCCATGCCAGCCGACTCCTGCTGTGACGCCCAACTGTTTTGTTCTCCTTAGTCGACAGCCATTACACCATCATAATTTCTTTCGATGGAGCTGAAGACTGGGCTCTCCTCAGTACGCAGTTCCGCATCTGTTGGGCACCCTGTTGATGCCAATTCGTGTGGGGAAATCGACATGCGAATCGACGAAAAGGACGACCAGCGGCGCAGACATTTGCATAGAATGGAGCGCCAAAGAAAGAACGAAAGTGATAGTGAAAATCATTGTTCACTATATTCGAGTTTTTATTATATTTTTGACATTATTGCTGGCGTCCCCAAATACAATTTTCCCAGCAACTTGTGTTGTTTATGAGTTATTCACTGTGGTATACCCACATTCTTTTTACATATTTCGTCGGACATATTGCTTAATATATTCGTTTATTTATTTAGATTATTCGCATCGACGAAGGCAGAGGGCCAGAGGCCCAGGCGCCGGCCTACATCAGGTAAGCTTTGGGAAACCCCTTACGGGTTATACCCAAGTAAGTTTATCCCTGAGGGGATTCCTTGTCTCAGCTAGGAGACTGCGAAGGTCCTTGGTAAGGCCCCCGTATTTAGAACAAAGTTTATCTTTGTTGTTGTAGGTCTGGGGATAACCGGACTGTTGCACTAATCACCGAGGCTTAGCCAAGGGATCAGTTCTAACAGGTCAGTTCAGACCCAATCTTTTCTTACGCCTCTTAAGGAAAGACCTGCACAACAAGTGGTGGCTTTTAACTCCTTACCACGGAACTTCGTAGTCAGACTAGGAGAAGAGAAAATCCTCCAGGTTTCTACAGAAAAATAGCAGGATTTAAAATGCCTAATGAAAGGATACCGAGAGGTAATACTTTACGTAGATCACCACCCAGAGTGGCGAGTGCTGGGAATCTAGTCAATTTGGGAGACGGAGATCAGCAACGGCATGCTGCTCCGGACCCAGTGATCCCAGATCAAACTCACGCGAGGGTTCAACCATTGCAACAAAATGCAATGCATTTTACGCCTCAAGATGCAGGCGTACCAATTGACCGACCACCAGCGATTGCCATGGATCCGCAGGAGGCACGCCCGGCGAATCCAAACCCAGACGCCGATGGACCGCCGCAGCGAAATTTTAAAAGGTCACCGCCGCCAATGGTCGAATTAGCAGGACCAAAAAGGGACGTCGTTACGCCCGAAATTCGACCGAATCTGGAAGAAAGGGACCCCGAAATCGATCAACGATTAGAGAGGATTCCCCAGGAACAAGAGCGATTCCAACCGCAGGAAAGAGCTCCGGAGATGTCCAATCAGGAATTGGCGACGCAGCTACGCGAATTAAAAGGGACCGTCGAAGCCTTGTTCGACATAATCGCGAATGCCGCCACAGAGGACAACAAAAGGGAAGCCGACAGGCGCCGACAGGAGCCGTATAGACAGGTTAGACCATGTAATAGGGGTGCAGAAAGAGACAACCGTCTCGCTGCTGAAATGAATGCAGGCGCAGGGCCTAGTAATAGGCCTGAATATGATGAAGGGCAAAGGCTTAACTTTGAGCCCAAAAGTTGGAGAGGTCCAGCTAGAGATCTTCGATTCGAAGGAGCTGAGCAATCAGCAGACTTCAGGAATCAAAATCAGATAGCTTCGCAGCATCCAACTTTAACTAGAGTGGTCTATGATGGTAGAGGAAATATAGTTGATCCAAATACCCTTAGACCAGATCAATTGGCATGTTTCCCATATAGGGATTACAGGTTTGACAAAAACAATATGCCATCATATCAAGGAGGTGTACCACCTCAACGAGATCCAAATAGAGTTATGCTGCAATCCCTGAACTCTGATCTTGATCCAGTATTAACAGCAGCTTATGATCAGAGGGAAGTGCCATTAAATAATTTGGCACAAGAGATTGTAGTCAGGAATATCGTTAAAGGTGTGTTACCCAAACTTTTAGATGAGGGTATGGTAAACCAGCAGGTGCTTAGCTTCTTAACAGCACTTGAAGGGGAATTCCGTAGGGATACACCCGAATCAGCTAAGTATGAAGCACTGCTGAGGCTTTCTAAAAGTAGACCGAAGGCCATTGCAGGAGACAACATGACCTATAGGGAGGCCAGGAGAGCCATTATTAATGTCTTTGCACCTGAATGTAACCTGGATATGTTAACCAGGGAGTTGTTTGAGATCCAACAAAGACCCAATGAACAGGCCGTAGAGTTTTTAAAAAGGGTCAGTATATTAGTGGAACTAGTTAAAGGTGATTTGGACTATCAGTCCAAACAGAGACTGATCATTGACACCTTCATATATAAGAGTGACCCCACGTTCCAGTCTGAACTTAAGAATTCAAAACATACCTTTAGAACTTGGTATGACTTAGCAGTTGAAGTTCATGACATTGAACGTAGATATAAGAATGCCTTCCAGAGATACGGACCCAAGGGTACACAACAGGATCCTATAGTAATTAATGAAGTAGGTATGCCTAGTGGGCATGATCCTGAAATTGCTGTAGTTGCTAGGAACCAGTCAGAAGGATATCAACAAGGCCAGAGGCAAAGGTTTCGGCAACCATATCAAACCGTAGGTAATCAGGCACAGGCCCAAACCCAAAGGTCAAGGAGTGATTCTCCTGAGATAGAAGAGATTCCAGTTCGGGAAGCCCATAGGGCTCAGACCGAAAAAGGTAAGAAAGAATCTCTTCTATTGAAAATCTCTAAAGAGATGGTACAACTGGTCGAAAGGTTCGACCAACTCCAGCAAAAGGTTGATAACAGGCAAGTGGAAAATCGGTCTGATGTGGCCATACCTAGTACCAGTCAGGGAGGTCAAGTTTCCCGAGATCCGACAAAGCCATGGTGTGAGTTCCACAAGAACATAACACATAATACTGCAGACTGCAGGACATTGAGAGTATTGTCCGAGGGCAGGAGCAGAGGTAGAGCCAGCTTCCCTACCTTCAACAGGGGAGGCTTCAACACTTTTGCTAGAGGTAACTATAGAGGTAGAGGAGGTTACCCTAATGCTAATTTCAACAGTAGAGGCAGAGGTGCTTATAATGTAGGCTATTCAGGTTATCAGGATAGCCACGAGAGTTACCAACAGAATTCAGATTATAATGAATTTCTGGAGTTTAAAAAACAGAAGGAGCTGCAGAAGCAGTTCCAACAGATGCAGCAATACCAACAGCAAGCTGCATTACAGCATCCTCAGCCTCCTCAGGCTATTATGGGTCCGACTCAGACTCTTCAGCAGGGTCATTTCACAAATCAGCCACCTCAGAAGGATTATTCGAGTGTTATGGTTGCAAGGCAGTCTCAAATGAGTCCTTTAGGTGAAGTAAACCAGAGAGTGAGTTGCCCAAATGTTGTATTAGGTAGTATTGTGCAAATGAATGCAATTGCACCACAACCTGTAGTACCATCAGTACAAGTAATAAGGAGAGGCACACCAGCTAGTCCGCAGGAACAACATTTGCTGGATACGTACCCCAGAACAGCCCCATTCCACATTGAGGTTGTTATAGGAGGTCGTAAGACAATGGCTTTAATTGACACAGGAGCTCAGTGCACTGTCATGTCGGCTAAGTTTCTGAAAGAAACTTTGGGCCCGGATTACACTGAATATCCGAGGATATTAAATGTTACCGTAGCCAACGGTAAGACAGTCCAAGCCCATGGGTATATCCAATTTAGGATGGATACATTGTGTGGACAGTTCCCCGTTAAAGCAATTGTAATTCCTGAAGCAGGTGAAAATGTTATTGTGGGTACAGACTTTTTGGCTCATCCTCAGGTAGGAGCCATAATAGATTTCAGGAATAGGACGATGACGCTCAACAACCGTCAACAACGGATATACGTGACGCCGGAACAGCCCCAATCGAATTGCGGAGAGGTCATGACCACGAGCTCCGCGGAGTCCACGATGAGCGTCGCCGACCAATACCAGCCAAAGATTTGCCTGCTAAAGGTTTCGGTGCCAGTGGTGAGTGTGAATCCCATCTACTTACCAAGTGGTACTGATATACTTCTGAGAGCAAAACTTTGGGATAAGGTAGGCGAAAATCGCCTTAATGGAATCATAATACAGTCTGAAGAGAATGAAGAAAGGTTCCACATTGATAGTACCGTAGTAGATGGTACAAAAGATGATTTTGTTGTTATGGTATCCAACAACACAGGATCAGGATGCCATTTGAAAAGAAATCAAATAATTGGCCATACTAATTCAGTGTTGTGTGATACTGATAACCAAGATCAACTTAAGGGGAAGATAGTTGAGGATTTGGAGAAGCTGCAAACTTGTGCAGTTCAGGCTAGACCCGATTGGACTCAATCGGATGAGAAAGAGTTCAAGGAAGCCTTGTACAATATGCTGGCTAAATCCAACATACCATCAGAGCAATTGGAACAAGCTCTAGGATGTCTCGCAAAATATAGAGACGTGTTCAGCTTGCCCAATGATCCTCCAACTACTACACCCTACTTGACCTGTAAAATCAATACAGGCGATGCAGCCCCTGTGGCAAAAAGGTACCACAGGACTGCTATAAATTTACGGCCACATGTTCGTGAGCATGTGCAAGATATGCTCAAAAAGGGTGTAATTGAGCCATCAAAGTCGCCTTGGGCAGCTCCGTAATTCCTTGTAGGTAAGAAGGATGGTACCAAGCGACCAGTAGTGGACTTTAGGGGTATAAACGATGTTACCAAGGACGATAAGTATCCCATTCCTAGAATGGATGACTATCTAGACTGCTTAGGTGAAGCCAAATTTTATACCACCTTAGATCTCAAATCAGGGTATTGGCAAGTGCCAATGGATGAAGAAAGCAAAGAAAAAACTGCTTTCATATGCCAAGAAGGGCTTTATCAATTTAAAGTCATGCCCTTTGGCCTAAAAAATGCGCCAGCCGAATTCCAGCGCATGATGGAAAGAGTTTAACATCCATATGTGTGGAAAATCTGTCTAGTATACATAGACGATATAATTGTGTTCTCAAATACGTTTGAGGAACACTTAGTTAATCTAGAGCTAGTCCTGCAAGCTCTAAGAAAGGCTCATTTGACCTTGAAGCTGGAGAAGTGTGAATTCCTGCCTGAGAGAGTTCATTTTTTAGGACATATCTTAAATTTGGATGGAGTTTCCCCAGATCCGAAAAAGGTCAAAGCTATTAATGATTCCCCATTCCCAGAGTCTAAACGGTAAGTAGGGGAAACCAGGAAAAAGGTAAGGAAAAAAGAGTTACCTGGTTATACCCAGAAAAAGAACTGGAGTTTACTTTGGCAGACCCCAAAGAAACTGAGTTGCCAAAAGGCCTAATTAGAGATGATCTCATGGCCCTCTTGCAGAGAAAAGACGAGGTATTACGACCATACTTTGATAGATTGGGTCCAAATGGGACAACCAAGTATCACAGTGGATTTTATATCCAGAATGAAGTGTTATACCGCGAAGCCGGACAGGGATCGGATGATCAAGTGGTTGTCCCATCCTGCCTTAGAGACAATACTTTGCACCAGTACCACGGTGCCGTAATGATGACTCATCAGGGGTTCAAACGGACCCTTGCTATGATTAAAAAACGGTTCTGGTGGCCTGGAATTGAAAAGGATGTCAGGCACTGGATAAAGTTTTGTCCAGTTTGTCAAATGGCTAATCAGGGAAACACGGAAATTCCTCCACTGATACCAATTATTCCACAAGGTCCCTTTGACATAGTATCAGTGGATATCGTGGGTATTTCTCCGCTCAGTGAGAAGAGACCGTATGTCATAGTCTTTCAAGACTATTTTACAAAGTGGGTTGAAGCTGAACTGATCCCGGATCAGTCAGCTAGCACCGTTGTAGATACTTTTCTACAAGCTATTGTATTTAGGCATGGGACTCCACGGAGATTACTCAGCGATAGAGGAGGTTGTTTTACCTCAGATCTGATGAAAGAGATCTGCAAGTTATTAGAGTGTCAGAAAATTTTTACAACAGCCTACCATCCACAAGGAAATGGTATGGTAGAAAGGTTCAACCAGACACTCATCAAACAGCTCAGAAAGGTGGCCATCGAGGAAAAGGATAACTGGCCAAGATACTTGAGAGCTGTGGTGTTTGCTTACAATGCCACACCACATGCAGCCACGGGGCAATCCCCATTTTCATTGCTTAGAGGTCACGAGGCAACCTTCGGGTTAAACTTATCGAAAGCATAGGATATTGTAATGCCGGACAGCAATGCAGAGGCATACAAATTGGTGTTGACCAATCATTTAGTCAACCTTTACGAGGATATTGCTAAAAATATCCAGAGTGCTGCCGAAAAATTGAAGAAATACTTCGATAAAAAGTCCAAACAAAATAGGTTTAAAGAAAAGGACTGGGTTCTGCTCAAAGTAGACAAGCAGAAAAAATTAGGACTACCATGGTCCGGTCTGTTCATAGTTACGGGCATTCCGCGAGAAGCAGAGAACGTTGTCACCATTGTGCATTGGGACAACCCGCTAAATCGCCAAACAGTTTCAATCAGTAGGTTGAAACATTTTCGTTACGAGACCACTAGGGTCTTGCCGCGAATAGCGCGAGCCAATCAGGACGCGCCAGGTGACGAAAATACTTCACTTTCCAATATGGCACAAACAGTTACGACTGGAGCGCCAAACCAAATGAAATCATTTGGAAATTCGCTCAAGGCGAATCTATGCGCGATCTCGCGCTGATTTTTTTTTATTTTGTGTACATATCTCGCGCATGTAGGTACTAATTTTAATTAAAAATGTATTAATTTGTAATATTTATCGCGTTTATGTATTATTCGTATTAATTTTGTAAATTTTTCATATTTATTTCAGACTTTGGGAAAAATTCTTCGGAATTTTAGACCAAGGTGACAACCCAAAATATTTCCGACATTTTTCCAAAAAATTAATTTTCAAATTTTTCATTTTTTCTAAAATCAAACTATAGCTGCCCCGCTTATCTGAATTCTAAACTTCCATCGGAAGGAAGAAGGAAAATATTCCCCGAATCGCGATAAAAAGGAAATTAGCAAAATTGCTAGATTAAACTTTTTCAGCGTTCAAAAATTTTAAAAAATTATAAATTTATTCGAAAAGAAAAACATTTCGAAAAGAAAAGAAATGGGAAAAGGCGCGCGGAACCGCCAACAAGCTCCGACGCGCGAGTGGTCGCACACAGAGCGCCACGTTGAATATGGCAGGGCCCAGCACCGCCAAGACAACCGTTTTTTCTTCATCGACGGTAAGTTTCAAACTTATTTTATCAAATATTCTTGGAAACCGCAGGTAATGCCCAGAAGTCACTGGAAGACCAGCTCGGGGCCCCAAAGGGCAGACGAGGTTAGAACTTAGAGGGAACGAAAAATGGGAGTACTGAGAAGCGGAAGCTCGAAGCCAACCAGGGAATTTCCGACTTGGAAATATACCTGATACCACCGAGAGCTATATGATTCAAGAGAAACCTAGAACCTTGGGTTCAGCCCGTTTTAAAGTTTTATCATCAAAAAATTATCAAAAATTATTTATTTTCAAATCAAATCAAATCATATCACTTTTTGGATATCAAATTCATTAAAAATTATCAATCTCTAGCGCTATAAAAATTGTAAATACAGCGCCATAAGTGGAGCGTAGTTGGTCGCTCAAGCAGCTGGTCAGAGATTGGTGTCCGATCAAGTGGTGGACAATCGGATCAGGTCTACCCTCCCCAGCATATAGAGGTAGCAAGGGTAAGATTTGGTAAGGTGTTAGTTGCCTACCAGCTCAATGTTTGTATATCAGTGGCTCACCTAACAACCTGCACTAAATTTAATTTCTGCAAAACTTAACCTGCTTGGTGTTGTGGTGCTGGTGTAGTATAGACCCGAAAATGCGCTGAAAAAAGGGGAATAAACACAAAAATTAATAGTATCTTATGTTTAGATTATAATGCCAAAAGGGCCATATGAATCCATGAACTGGATCAGTGGTTTAAAGCCACATTTGGGTACTGGCCGGCTAATCCCAAGGAACCAAAATTGGTAGACATCGGGAAAGTCAGCCAGACACTCCATTTTATCCGAGAAGTATCAATCTTCAGAGGACAACCAGTTTGTGGCTTCGATGTTGAAAAAGTCAACCAGGATAAGGTCGCCGCCTTGTTTAAAACAAGAGAGGTCGACAATCCAATGGGAAAGCAGTTTGCCCGATACGTCAGCTTCGTGCTAACGAATGGTCAAACCTACGTTATTGATACGACGTCGATGATGCTCAAAGAGTGGACCAGCCTCCACAACTTCTTGAACTCCGACATGCCCTTCGCCGGATATTCCGTATTGGAGGATCTGGTAAGTATCTATAACGTATGTGGTGCAGGGCGGGACAATAAGGATAGGGACAAAACTGTGCCCTTACGGGAATTTCTTAGAAAGACCAAGGGTCGATACTTTGATTTAGACCGTTTCGCCCTAACCATGGTAGGGGTAAACCTGGAGAAAAAATGTTTTCAGACAGGTATCTGTCCCGAAACCTTTCGGTTAAAGGGACTATTCACGGAATTCTACTTGATAGATGTGGGCCCCTACCAGTATGACTTTTCATTAAAGGCGAACCGTGATCAGTTTGCCAAAAGGGGTATATTGCCGGAAGAGCTTAGATACGCCGCTCTAGACGCATACTACTCCTTATTGATCATGTTTGCTGCCATTCACTATGGCATGGCCGATCAACTGCTTATGCAAATGCAGATTTTCGACCATGACAAGGTGGATCCCAAACAGATCAACACCGTTGCCCTACATTTTTATCAACAATATCTAATGATCCCGGGCAACGTGAATAGAGAAATGGGGCTAGGCACCCCAGTCATGGAAACCGATCAGGTACAGCCGAATATGGTCTATCACATGATGAAGTGTGAAATGTATAACCGTTGGGCTGTACAGATGCAGGGAAATAACACAGGTTATTATACCCGGCCCACGGAGTGTAATCCAGTTCGTCCTCAGGGAGTTCAACTGCCAAGTGGCTTCTATCCACTGCTCCCAAGAGATAACAAACCGATGAAGGACGATGGATACACTACAGATAGTGATCCCGACGAAATCCAGGACGTCCAGATACCAGACTGGGTTAATATTTCGAAAGATATCCTGGAAAATCTCAAGTCAGGTGGAACCTATTGGGATTTAGACGGGAAAATTTCTTTGACTTTATACGAAAACGCCAAGCTATACTGGCAACAGGCCGGGAAGCCCGATCAAATACCTGAAGAGGTGTTTTCAGCAAACAACCACTACCCAGTGGGTATCGAAGGTCATAGACAGGCCTACAAGACCAATTTTTATACGCCAAACTTGGCAAAAATTTCAGGTATGCTAGATGAGCGAAACTTTCCAGAGTTAGAGGTCATCTGTAAATTTATGCCATTGGCCTATCATTTGGCATGGCCTCATTCCAGAGCGGAGTGCAATTATGAAACTAGCGCTCTGCTGAACTATAACTTTCTAAATAGTTATACTAAAGAAGGCCAGGAAATCATAAAGAAAATGTCCTGGAAGTCAGGCGACCGCCTGGCTTATTATTTAGAGTTAGCAGCAACGCTACCACCGTCGGAACCCCGCTTTCCATCTAAAAAAGGGGTATACGCGTGGCAGAATCGGTTCGGATTTGTCCCCTTACGATTTCGAGAAGCCGAGGAAATTTTGCAAATCGGCGACGACAAATCGTTATTGAAAGACGGAGCCTACAAGGTAAATCCTTATTTTTATGTAACTTTTTACTACGTAGGCTTCGAGACTTTAACGCCGGGACTGCGGTATCCGATGACGGAAGACGCATCGCCGACCGATTACCCAATCACGTACGCACCGAGAAATCCGCTCCAGCTCAGACCGGAGTTTGGCAGCAAAAGCTTCCGGGAGAGAACAATCGCTTCGGAAATGCCCGGTCATACACTAACATATACCCCAGCCGGTGAGTTAATATCTAAGGTACCGGTAAATCGTCCCTCTACTTCCCAAACGGCGCAAGCCGGAGGGACGGGACAGGTTAAAACGCAGCCGCAAGCGCCAGCGCCAGTGGTCAAAGCTACACCAGCTTTGGACACTGCTGCTGGGCAGGCAGCTGCAGTAATAGTCATGGTGCCGCCGCCAATGCAACCAGCGGTGGCACAGCCGACTCAAGTACCTCAAATACAGCAACCGGCCGAGCCTGAGCCAGAGGTTGTCACCATCATGCAGTCTGTACCTCCGGCACCAGCTGTGTTACCGGCTAAAGTAAAACAGCTATTGCCGAAGATACGAAATTCAGACTCTGAGTCCAGTTCAGAGGAGGATGTTGAAGAAGAAGAAGAGGGTGAAATTCTGGAATCTGAGGGCCAGACATCAGAGAATAAGGATGCGATGGAGGCCAAGACTCAGAAACAGGCTATTGAGGAGGAGAAAATCCAGACTCAAATTGACGAAGCAGTCACTAAAATGTCAGGGATCGATGTCAGACTGGAGAAGATGCAGGAAGCATCCCAGGAGATACCTGTGAAGGCCAAAGATCCTAAGGATCACGACTGACAAGCGAAGCAAGAGGCCCTACAGGCCAAAATTCAAGAACAGAGAAGGCTGACGCAGCAGGAATTCCTGCGTCAGAGGGCAATCCAAAGGAAGCTGAAGGAGCAGGCATTAGCCGATGACAGCTCAGATTCAGCTATTGCAGCAACAGAGCTGATGAAGAGGGGAAGAATTGCCGAGGAAGGAATTCCTGGAGTTTATTCCCCAGATAAGGTTCAGCAGATGTTAGCTGAAGGTATGTCGGAAAAATTTATCCGACACTTGGCCAGGGAAAAAGTAAGATGCAGGAAAAAGATAGGGTAAGGCCAGACAATGCAGATTTGCAGCTCGAAGTCAGCAGCAACAAGGAGTGGCCACCACCGGATCTGAAAATGACGCCTATGATACGGCCGAGGAGACCCCGACCCCACAATATCCGATGAGTCAAAAGTCGAAAATATCGACTACGAAAAGTCAGACAAAGACGGAGACTGCCAAAAGTCAGACGTGAACGGAGACCTCCAAAGGCCAGACGAAATCGGATAGGACAACAGCGTCCACTGCTTCGTACACTCAGACACGAACGGCATCGAAAACCGGCGGAGAGGTTAGTACTTCATCTGGCAAGAGTAAATCCGTGCCCTCCAGCTATACCGCAAGAAGTAGCAAACCTTCGGGAAGCGTATTGGTGAAGCCTGATCTTGAATCGGAGGAAAAGTTGATCAAGAAGGTCAAACTGAATGTGGTACTTAATAGACCCAAAAGGGAGCCACAGCAGTTTGTCACTCCTGGTCAATTAGCTGAAACTCTGATTGATTATTGGGAGTGGCAACGGGAACAAAGGCACTTAATTGGGCCGATCTCATTCAAAAATCCAGAGGTCGCCAATTATTTCGCCTTTGATCGCCAAGAACGGCCGATCATTTATAGAATGGTCAATGATGCTATGGCCGAAATTCATGAAAATTACCGCCAGCAATTTGAAATGCAAGGTGGATTTATGTTTGACGGAGAGCGCATCCCTGAGGAAATCTGGGAATGGATCATTTTAATTCTTATTCCCAGATGGCTTCAGGATTACAATGCCTCAGACGTTTTTACAGCCATTAGGTATGTGACCCTAATGATCTTTCTACAGTTGGATTTCGCTCCGATCACGCCAAGGGCAATTGGTAGGTGGTATGCCCAGGGGTGTTCGTTTGCAAACAGACAACTAGTCGTTGAGGCCCAGGGAAACCGCGTAGACGATGTCTACATTGCAGCCTTTAATCAATATATCTTTATGGGCTCGCAAAGGTTAAACCAGATGGGTGTTAAGAGGAAGGCACCAGGCGATGACAGGTCGCAAGCTGATAAATATCAGCGAACGGCTGCCAGGAGCCCAAGTAAGTTTAAAGTGCCTAGACTCCCTCCGGCTAAGAAACAACCACCGAAGATACAACAATCGTCTACTGCGACCAGCCAGAGGTCGTATAGTGAAGCTGCTAGCACTTCTTACAAAAGTCCGCTTTTTCGATCAAAATCAATATCATCAAAATCTTTAAATTCAACTTTCCGGACTCAAAAACCACAACGCAGCAGCTCCACTAGCAGTGGTCAAAGGCAGCAGGGGAGAGACGATATGTTCTCAAACCCGGCCCCGTGTAGGGCTAGACCGGGGTATGACCAAGGTCAACCCAGAGGAGGCTTCAGAGGGCGCCCCCAGCGACCCTACAGAGGCCGAGGATCCTGGCAACACCAAGGTCAAGACCCGGATGCTCAATTCCATAATCCGAATTTTATGCCGCTAGGTAGACGCGGCGGGAGCCAACAAGGCCAAAATCGAGGCCAGGATGGAGGTCATACCCGAGGCCAACCAGGTCAGAGGGGGTACTATCAAGGTAGACCTCGAGGAGGCTACCGAGGCGGCGGGCAGCAGCAGTAAATAGCCGCAAAAATTTTGGCCCAAAAATTTTTTTTTCGTATAAATATTTTTACTTATTTCATAAAACACAAAATCCAAAAACACTAATAAAATCACAAAATCCAAAAAAATCAAAAAACAAAAAATCCAAAAACATAATTTTCAGTGCTGCTGGCCATCAAAAATTTCTTTTTTGACAAAACCGGTGCAAAACGCAACCGTAAAAAATATTTTAAAACTTTTGGCCACATTTTGCTCAAATTTTTTTTTTTTAGCGCATTTTAAAATTTTGTGATATCCGTACATTCCCGCGTCGTCTTTTTGTATCGTAATATAATATCGTATTTTAGTTTAATTTAGAAAAAATAGAGACGCGGGAAATCGATTTGCATGCGGTTAGACCCACGGCCAACGAATTGACACAGCATGCAGACCGAGCAGCCGAGCCCGAAACCGGCCACATTCGGCACCGACGTTTATGTCGTACACCTTAGGGCAGGAGGTTATTCCATCAACGCCGAGGTCAAAATGGGCGTCACTTGCCAGCCATTGCGGCGAAGCCCTTGGTATTCGTTGTGTCCAACGACCAGCACAGGAGTTCTATTAGGACAGACTGTGAAACGGGAGTCCGAGTGAGACAAACTGTTTATCAGGAGTCAGCCGGAATTGTAGATTTTTTCTTTTTTTTGATTAATTCTTTTTAATGCGGGGGTAACCCAGCCAAAAGTTTTTTTTTCTACCTCCCGTAGGTCGGTTTTGACGCGCGAGGGATGTTGGGCACCCTGTTGATGCCAATTCGTGTGGGGAAATCGACATGCAAATCGACGAAAGGGACGACCAGCGGCGCAGACATTTGCATAAAATGGAGCGCCAAAGAAAGAACGAAAGTGATAGTGAAAATCATTGTTCACTATATTCGAGTTTTTATTATATTTTTGACATTATTGCTGGCGTCCCCAAATACAATTTTCCCAGCAACTTGTGTTGTTTATGAGTTATTCACTGTGGTATACCCACATTCTTTTTACATATTTCGTCGGACATATTGCTTAATATATTCGTTTATTTATTTAGATTATTCGCATCGACGAAGGCGGAGGGTCAGAGGCCCAGGCGCCGGCCTACATCAGGTAAGCTTTGGGAAACCCCTTACAGGTTATACCCAAGTAAGTTTATCCCTGAGGGGATTCCTTGTCTCAGCTAGGAGACTGCCGAGGTCCTTGGTAAGGCCCCCGTATTTAGAACAAAGTTTATCTTTGTTGTTGTAGGTCTGGGGATAACCGGACTGTTGCACTAATCACCGAGGCTTAGCCAAGGAATCAGTTCTAACAGGTCAGTTCAGACCCAATCTTTTCTTATGCCTCTTAAGGAAAGACCTGCACAACACATCAACCACAAAAAGAAAAACAAAGATCTCATCGTGAAAGTAATACCTACCAAGTGATTCACAGCATCGCTATTTCCCAGCTGCTCTATGAGCTGGCTCCGAGTATAGGCTTCATCCTGGAAAAACATATGCTCAAAGCCACTGTTTGGGCAATGTGGGCCCTCAATGTGTCACAGCTTACGCTCAAATTTCCCCCTGCACTCGGCTTTTTCACCAATTCACACATGTCATATTTGCAGCCGGACGTTTTAGCCTACACCGCCTTTGATGTGTTTTACCCAATTTTGCTTTTCCTTGCTTTTGGCTGATAGGGATTCATTCCCGAAATTTACAACACTCAGTCGTTGTATCCACATGATTCATTGGAAGCCCCCGAGATCAATTGACTGGTGGACAGCTCATCCCTACATTCCATAAAGTTTCCTTAACCGATGTTCTGCCCGCCGATTCGACCCATGAAGTGTATCCAACAGTCTTGCAAATCGCCTTACCAGCGATCATGCGGAATGAGGTTCTTTCTGCCAAACAATTTTTTATTACAATTGCACATCGTCCAACCACACTTGGTCCTTTTGTTAAGGCACCGAACCTAACGGCTTTTGGGACATAAAATTGCTGATACGCACTACGCACCTGAAGCTCCTTACTGCCCCGAAAGCACAGAGAAAGAAGAAGGAAAAGCAAAAAGACGAATGGAATAGATCGCCAAACGTTTTTGATGATGAAGACCCTTTCCTTCAACCTAAGAAACTATAGGACGATCTGAAACGCCTTCAAGCAGCGGTAGCTTCAGCCATGAAGAGCGGTCTCACGCATCACTTGATCAAGCTGTTTGGTTTTCCCATCTAACCAATTTACAAGCTCGCCATCTGCGACCACCTCGATTTTTAAAACAACACGTCGCTCCCCATCAAGGTCAATGACCTCTGGATCGAGCATGTGGCAGCGGACCAACCTCTAAGCAATCACACTTAATGTGGTACCCATTACCATTACCTTCTTAACACCATCCTTAGTCTTTTGCAGGTTGATGGACGCTGGTTTCAGCGACTCACCATGACTATACCACTGGCCATGGTCTTAGCGTCGCCATGCTCTGCCGCAGAGTTTGCCTATGCAAACAACCTTTTGGCAAAGCACACTCAATCTCTCCACAATGCCACTCGCACCACCTTCTACACTTGTATGTGGTACAATGCCAATGGCGCACTCACCTTACCAATTGGATGAACTGCATCCCCAAGAGGGAGCCCACTTTTGACCAAGAACCGGGCACCTACATCTGAAATCATTTCACCTTATGCCTGGTCATCTTCGATGAAGAATTTCATATGGAAACCACTGTAAAAGAAATCAACATTGATGAAACCGATTACACGACCAACTGGCACAGCTGGTTCCATTTCTACTCCTGTTTGCTCGGCATTATTGATTTCCAATATCCTTTTCGGCGCCCAACTACCCATACCCATTGCCGACTATAGCCTCAGTGCATGCATTAACAGCCGAAGAATTGCTCGAATGTCCCCTGTTGCCAACTGCTCCAGAACCGTCTGATGACAAGCTCCTAGAAACGCTGATTTTCGACCTCAACATGGCTAAACTACCACCCCCAGCCCCTCCGCTGGCTCCAGGCGAACTGCCCCCTGCCGCCAATCTTATGGTTTCAGCAACACAGATAAACGAATTTCTCAAGCTCATGCTCGATAACATTTTGTTGCTGGCGCTGACCCCCTTGGAGGAAGCAACACTCCTTCAACGAATTGATATGGACACCGAGACAAACACCCCCACCTTGGACCAAACATTGACTGACATCCTGACATCCTGGAGGAGACCACAACAGATAAGGTAACCGCTATGGATGTCGCACTACCTGAACCTGCCTTGGTCGTAGCTTTGCCAGCACCCACTGTGGACCCATCAATCTATTTGGCCACTCCGGCAATATTGCCTGGTCCCCCAATGATCACCATCATTGCCAGTGCCAGGTATATCCCCCCTGTCAGATTTTTGCAACAAATCATTTCAGATAGTCAATGAAATGCCTTGGCCGCCACTCTCAAAGCATATAATTTTCGGCCACTGCCGCGCGGCATGTTATTCTGGGAAAACCACTGGCCCAATTACCCGCAGGCACTGCAAGACCAAATCCAGCAAATTTTGCTGCGGCCTAGGACCCCTGCACTCCCTGCCCCTCAGCCATTGCAAATCACTCAAACGGCTCCAATTGTCATGCACACGGCCCCTCAGCCGATCCCTGCACAGTTACCACTGACAGTTCCCATGGATGTTCAACAGCCACAGACACCAAGCACTTCAACACCTAATCTCGATCATCATGGCCAACTGATTCGCAAACCGGCTCAGTATGAGCACTCCATCAAATGCAAAACCCAACAAAAGAAGAAGTGGAGTACCTTGAAGCCCACAAAATGCGCATGACCGATGAGCCACACGCCTGTCTCACACCGCCGCCCAGTACGTCCCGTACTGAACGTGGCAAAATGCCGAACAAATAGACCACCAGACGCCGCAAACAACTCACCCAACAAAAATTATGACAAACGGCTGGTCAATCCAGTGCAGCTACTAGCACGACAGCCCAGCCAACAATCAGGCTGACAAAGAGCTCCGGCACCCGAACAAAGTCAGCTAAATTCACGACACTGCCGCAGCAAATGCCACCATCCCGCCATTCCAATAACCATTGTTCTCATCACAAATCGCACCACCATGAGGATCGCCATCGCAAAGCTATGGATCATTCCACTCACCAAGATCCCGAAACCAGAGATAGCCACCAGCAGGACAACCACACCGATGCCCCTTGGCACCATACACAAAGCCCACAGACTCAACAGGTGCACTCCACTGGCTTTTATGAAAGAGACAATCAACACGTTTTCCATCCCTCACCGCCCAAGATGACAGACAATGCATTGCAAGGCCAAAATCCAGCGGGGCCTTGAAGGTTTGAAGCAGCCGCAGCAGCCAGAATTCAAGGTTGCATTGTCTCCAGCGCCACTGATGGATATTGAACCAGCAGTGCCGATCTCCGAGGGGTTTCAGCCAAAATTTTATTCAAAATTATGGAAGACTCGTTAAGTCTATTCAATGATTCTTTCCTCCACGATACAGACTCGTTGATGATCACACTTTCTATTCTAATCATTCCAAAATTTTCGAAATTGATTCCTAATCTCTAGTAAGGCTGTGTTTGCCCAAACTGTGACCATTGCATCGATCATTTCTAAATGAAATGGAGTCCGTCAGTCGACCAGGTAATCAGATCTTTCATGACATATCAACATGGCTAACTATCTTTTATTTTATATTAAGATAGATGTCAATTGATTTTGTCGGAAAATACAGCGAATATTACCCTAAAGGTAAAGAAAACATAAACTTGTAGTATCAAATTCATTTGTCGATTCTTGTATGCATAGCAGTTTGACTTTAAAGAAATACCACAATAAAAAAATGTTCTAATTTCTAGTGAACTATTTGCTGCTTATGCCAACTGTGCAATGCTATTAGTAATTATACTATTTCCATCTTCAAATTTTTGTAGATAAAAACACAAGGTAAGTACTCATCTCATTAAATAAGGCTTCGAACAAAAATTTCCTGAAATTTTCTGTATGAGTAGAAAAACATCTTCAGTGCTGATTTAGATTAGTCATTTGCTATTGAGATTATTTTCATACGTTGCACGTCTTCAAGCCTTTAAGAAGGATAATTTTCCTAAATGTGTATGACAAACGTGAAATGACTTGCATATACATAAATCAAACTGCTGTTCACATAGCTAGCTTTATGACTTTTCTTTTTCAGGTTTATGATATAGACTTAGTGAGGTTTGATTAGGCAGGAGGCATGTATCATCATTTTAGATCAGTAACTCAACGGAATTAGACAAAATTCAACATGTATGAAAATGCAAATAAAATTATAAATCACTGTTTTGCTACAACATGTCCAAAAAGTTGTGGTCTTTTTATCGTATTTTCTGGTTCCAGTATTTAGATAATGAACCAACTCCATGAAAACACAAAAATGAAAAAAAAATTAACTGAATTTGAGCTATTTTCAGAATTTTGCTTTCTTTGGATCTGTGTAGCTTCTCAAGGGGTATTCGAATCGCGATGCTGCTTTCACATCTACTGAACGAAAGAATAAAAAGATGAAATTCTGCGGCATCTCAGGTGAAAGTGTTCGGGAACGCCTCTAAACAGGATTTTTCTTTATTTTTGCTTCTCATTTTCAACTGTTTAAACTTTCTTGCAGAGTGTAAAATGTTTGTTTGTGGAACAACCAGTACATCCAACTATAGTCTGCTAATTATTTGATAATTCTATGGTATTGATAGTAAATGTATCACAAGGCGTAGGCAAGGGCCACCTGGAAAATGCAACGATTTCTGGGAAATTTTCATAAGTACGCATCCTTCAGAGGCGTGCAGCTCATTAAGGGTACAAAAATTTTCATGAAAATTTAATTAATACAGTAAAAATGCATGAGACATTAAATAAGAAAATAAAATTCTGCAGCATCGATTGGGAAGGTGCTCGAGAGTGCCCATAAGCTATATTTTTCCAATTTTGACGACCATTTTCCAACAGTTTAAACTCTATAAAAAAGTGTAATATACAATACTTTACTGTAAATACATCAGAAATGAGCTTATACTCTCCAATGTAAAATGACTACCCATTCATCAAATAAAATCAATCCGATCCTGAAATATCGGTTGGCTATCAAGAGCAGTGAAAAGTGCAAAAAATATATCAATTTTCAAATTTTGGCAAACTGTAGCGACGTGAATTTTCGTTTTCGAGCAAAACCAATGATATAATGGAACTCAGCGCACGAAACTACCCAACATTTCCGATTTTGAGATTCCAATTTATCATAGGGAAAGTAGAACCTCTCAGAAATCGTGTAAAAATCTGACGTTCTGGCTATACAACTGTGGCTGCTTCGCCAGTATGATTCGCATGTTGTGAATTGCAGTATTACTGTCTTGAAGGGAACATTGATTGTATTTAATTGTATATGTATTTGTAAAAGTTTCTAATGGTGTGAAGGTTAAAGTGTGAAATGAAAGCTGTAACACCCGGCGCATGGGTATCAGCAAGTACCTAATTTCGAAGATGCTTAAGCGGACGTATTTTCAACCGTTGGTTTACACTAAAGTTAGTTTGTAATAATTATTGGAAAGTAATCGTTTCTATCAATTAACCATTGCTATTGTTCTCCAATTTACTAAATCCAACTTTCGACGGGCATTGTATCGCACACATAATTCAGTCCCTATGACGGACGAAATTGAGAATGATGAGGTCGGACCAGCCAACCTCAAATTTGCTTCACCGACGGCTGAATCGTCGCCCAACACCAGCGAAGTTGAAGCCCGTGCGGGGTCACGATTGAAACAACTGTCGACATCCAAATTGATGGTCAAAAGTGAGAAAAATTTATGTTATAAAACACAATGTTTCCATTTGGCGACAACTTAATTTTTTGTTTTAACGTGCAAGTATATAAAGCATATAAATAAAGACAATGTAGGCTAGCTAATTTTTTAATGCCCAAGGTACACGCAATGAGCATGTCGCGTAGTGTACTTGTAAATGGAAAAATAAAGGGCACACTTGGGGCCGTATGCATAAAGGCGGCCAACTCGTGTTAAATCGCTAAAGCAGCTCAACTTTAACTCGTATGCATAAAGGCTAGTTAAGTGCGACTTAGCTAACTCGCGTTAAACTCGAGTTAAAATGACTTATCTGGTGTTAATTTCCCGTTGAAAGATGAAAAAACAGACATTTCGTTCACTCATCCTAGGCCTTGCAAAGCCAAATTTTGGTTTAAAATCGAATACGAGGTATTCCAATTTTCATGTAAGCCTTCACATCTTTGTACATGAATAATTAGTTTGATGAACTATGAAAATTTTATGTTATGATGAGTTTTATATTCAAAATAGCATTATTTTTCTCAATCTAAGAAATTTTTGATTTTTTCCGGCTCACTGATTTATCTCTGGTTTCGATGTTGATCTTGTGTCTGCTTTCAAATATTGAAAATTGAAAAATAATTTATGCTTTCTCTGTGCAATAGAACGTGAGTTTTCAAAGAAAGCTGAATTCTAATTTTTAAAACTTGCGAAAATTACGCATGGGAAAATGGTGATGAAAAATAACTTCAAACTTGAACTAGCATAAACCAAGGTTACACTCTGAAGAAAATTGCATCTGGATTGACAGCTAAATCTCAAAGCTCAATTACGGGGTCCTCCAGCTCCATAATCCAACCAAATAGAAAGGGGATATTTTTTAAAATTCTACCTGACCAGGCACTTGCAGCGATATCACTCAAATATTTTTTCAAAAAATATTTTCAGATCAGTACCAGATATGCTCGGCCAAAAATTTTCAGGTGGAAGGACCTAGAAGGAAAAATTTAGATGTGATGCACAAAAACTACTTTTTCCATTTTTAAAATTTCAGACAAGGGTGAGGTTTTACCTCCCCTCCCCTTATCCCCTATGTTCATCTATGGTCGTCACAACAGCGAAATTTTCTCGGAAAATCTTTTTTTGTAGAATGCCCGTTGTTGAGAAATGGACGAAAGAGCACTTTATACCTCTATGACTATCTGTCCACTGATTATAGTAGATTTTTTCCAAATGATTCCCAGAAAGAGAAAATATGTCCATGCAAATAATGGACAATCTGCATACGAAGCCGCCCTTTTCCTCACATTAACATTAGGAGTTAAGGCCCTGTCATACTTCACCGCGCGGCGCCGCGCGGTACCGGCCGGCGCCGCGCGGCGCCTGTTGTCCTATTCATACTAACAGGCGGCGCCGCTTTTTTACTTTTGGATTTTGCTCTTCTCAAAAAATGTGTATTGGTTTAGTTGAAACCTAATGGGGCGCCGCGCGGCGCCGCAAAAATTACAAAAGCCTATTCATACTTCAAAGGCGGTACCGCGCGGCGCCGCGCGGCGGAACGCGTCCAGGACGCACTCAGGAGGCGATCAGCACACTATACCGACAATAAAATTGACCGGCCATGTGCTTGTGTCACACAAAGCCAAAGAATTTTGCTGATGCTTCCTTACCTCCCTATACAAAGCACACATTATTTACCAGATATAAACGAAAAGTCAACTGTTGTCATACTGTAGGTCAAAACAAAGTGCATACCCACTACACATTGTGAAAAAACCATGATTGACAGTTACTGCATGAATGTCAATTATCAAGAAAGATGAAAGTTTTCTTTGTGCTGCCGAAAAAGACGCGTTCCGGACGCGACCTGGACGCGTTCAGGTCGCGTCTCGGACGCGAATTTTTGAGGGTTAGTTTCGCCTGGTAGTGTATGTTATGACATATGAATTAAGCAGTGTTTTTTTAGTGACACACCCATTAGCAATGCCGCTAATGGCAGTTTGACTCCATTGGCGCAGAAAAATTTTATTAGCGCACAGTAGTTTATTTTTTTACAATAGTGATAAGTTATTAGTGATCGTATTAAGCATTGTTGAGAAATGTGTTATTGTAAATTTATTTTTTGACAGCGTTCTTTAAAATATACCTACCTATATTCACAGGGCCGTAACCGAGGAAAAAGAAATTTCCGGCGCCTAGCGCCAGGAAAATTTTCAGGTTCTTACATTCTAAAAGGCTGGAAAATGAATCTTCATAACAATGAAAATAAATCGGAATGAAACTAATGCATCGTAATACCTTTCTTATCCCGGCGCCCAGCACTGGGAAAATTTTTGGATTTTTGTGTTGCGAAATGCTGGAAAACGTATGTTCCCAACAATTATTCCTGGATAGATGCTCTAAATTTGCAGTCTTGTATTGATGTTTTTATCGTCTCTCAATCCCAGATTGGGAAGGTTCACGTTTCAAAACCTTGGAAAACTTCAAACGAAGCGAGAGAATAAAATTCTGAGAAGTGATGAAAAATCTCAATTATCAGCAAATTATTGACTGTTGACTGAATTAGTAAAAAAGAGATGAAGTAATTCAATTGATAGAAACTGATGAAGGTTAATTAGTAAGTCAAAGTAGATATGCTAACGGACGCACCTGTTAGAAAGCAATGACTGTTATACTCATGACCGGCGGGAAATTTTGAGGTTTTGACCTTCTGAAATTCACCAAAATGAATCTTTTCAATTTTGAAGTGGAAAAAATTTTTCTTACGAGAAAAATGCCCAAAATTTTTTCCTTATTTCGAAATTTTGTTCCCTAAAAGATCCCATTGAGGAGGAAAACGGTGCTCCAAACACGACGAGAGAAAAAAATTGAACAGATTGATGGAAAATCTCATTTATCGGCAAAATATTTTCTTGTAGCTAATGAAAAAGAGATGAGGTACAATTCAGTTGATTGAAACTGCTGAATGTTAAGTAGTAAGTGGAAGTAGATATGCTAATGGCCATGTCGTATAGAAAACAATATATTTCTGCTATATTTATTGACCGGCGCGAAGCGCCGGCAAATTGAGATTTTCCTCTGTGAGAGACACGAAATGAGATATGACGAAGTCGCAACGGCCTTGCATGTTCATCATTGTAAATTCTGAAATAAAAATCCGGTCATTAGCGCTCCGCGCTGATGACCGAATTTTTCATTAATTTTTCATTGTCGTATTTTATTCATTTTTCTAATTTTTCATTAGCGCGGCCCATGTTTTATTAGCGCCGTGCTAAAAAAAACAGTGGAATTAAGCCCCAGTTATACTCACTGCGCTGGGTTGGGCTGCGCCAGGCTGGCTTACGCCACTGAGTATAACCGAACATTGTTGCGCTGGCTTACGCCACACTATAAACGAAATTGCGCCTCGCTGCGCCAGCTTACGCTAGGCCTGGCGTAAGCCAGCGCAAGCAGGCGGTGTAAAAATCTTTGTCGGCCGATTTTACGCCAGCTTACGCCATTTTTGAAAATTTCGTCGCCGTATTTTTTGATTTCTAGCTTGATTTCGAGCGAAATTTGAGGTTTTCTTGGGTTATTGAAGGCGGGTAAAATTTTGGTGATGTTTTTAAAACACGGAAAAGCTTTATTTTTCGTGAAATTTTGCTAAGTGCAAAATATTTTTTGGTTTTCAACGAATATTCGACCGATATTGATCATCATCCGCCAATATTCATCACTTTCTAATGTTTTTTCCGTCGGAAAAAATTATGGTGATGTTTTTGAACCATCAAAATTGCGTCTTTCTTTATTTTCGCTCACGTAATATTTTCTACTTTTTGACAAATTTCGACCGAATTAATATTCTTCATTTTTTGGGATAGGAACAATTTTGGCGTTATTTTTAAACCATAGGAAAGCGTATTTTTGATAAAGCCTCGCCAGCAAATTTCTATCAAAGCTCTGGGCGGTCGGACGACTTCTTTCGGGCAAGGGGTCCCTAATGCCCCAAAAATTTTGGGCGAGAGGTCTGTGAAGAAAAAAAGTTCGATTTTTTCACCAAAAAAGTCCAAGAAACGGTTCGCAAAATAGTAATTTTTGTACAAAAAACGATAAAAAATGTATTTCTGGCGCAAAGCGCCGATAAAATCGACGTTTTTGATCATTTTTCTGTTCAAAAATCGCTATGTTTAACTATTTTTCCGACCGAGAGTATGGGGGTCGCCCAATGGCTTGCCATATGGCCGACGATTTCTGGGGGAGGGGTCCAATAGCACTTCTTCCCCCCCCCCAATTACATGATTTTTCTAACCCAAATAAAAGTTTTCATGATTTATGCATCCAGAAAGAGCATCCTTTTTTCTTTGTGTTGTTTTATTAAATTTGAAACAGAGTGAATCGTGGCGTTTTAATTTTTGGTAAAATATTTGAAATTTTTCGAAAATTGTTGCGATTTTGATTCAAATGATGAAAAACATAAAGGAGCATACAACAAACACTTTTAAAAACCATTTCCAACGGGTTTCAACTAAAAAACCCCGCGATTTTTTGTTTGTGTGCTTATCTAGCGTAAGATTGGTTATACATACTCCTTACGCCACGCTGCGCTACCCCATGCATTCTACGCTGCGCTACGCCAGGCTGGGCTGCTCAGCCCAGCGTAGCCTGGCGTAAGCGTAAGCCCAGCGTGGCGTAAGGAGTATAATCCAACCTTTATGGTGCTCTTGGTGTTTTATCATTTTTTCGTAGGTTTGCAGTAGGTATCTCACGGCCGGCACTGGATGAAGTATAGCATCAAAAATTTGCAACCGGTGACTGCCGTCGCCGGCCCGCGCTGGCCGTCGAAGTATAGCAGGGCCCTAACACTAATGGCTGCCAGTTTTAGCAATTCATGAAAACATTGAACATTTCTAAGCATCAAACTGAAATGAAATGTTATTCTATTCACTTAACGCTATTTGTATCAATGTATGTAGTCAAAATCATTTATGGTGGTATGCAGAAACTTTTTTGAGACGATGGGCATTATGTTCAATCTAATATTCTAGTAATGAAGATGACGTAAATCCTCTAATATCAGAAAGCAAAATTTTCGGTCAGGACCATCATAAATATACATAGGCTGAATTGTGCAGAACAGTTGTGATTTTGTGCAGCAAATAGCATGCTGCAAGCGTCATCTTGATCCTCAGTTCAAGTGAGCTTAACTTGCGGCTTCCACAGTGTTAAAAGCTTTCTTTTGCTAACTCCATCGATTGGCCTACTCATGGAGATGCTCAAGAATGTGTTTTAGGGGCGTACATCACAAAGACTCTTGATCCCTCACTGCTTTGGCATGTTACACTTTCATGCCTTAAAGTCTGCATTTGATCGAGGAGATTAAAAATTATTAAACGAACAAGAGAAAGGAATGGATCTTTTTTTCAATTTGTGTGAATCATCCTTAACTCGACTCTAATCTTGCTAGGCTGCAGGATTAGAATCTCGAGTTAACTTAACACACGGTAAACGCTAACTCGCCTTTATGCGTACAGATCAACGTTAACACATGTTAGAATGGTCGACTTCAACACGAGTTAAATATGACTCACCTTCATGCATACGGCCTTCAGTGACGTAGCATTGCCGATTGGGTAGCAGATCCGCTACCTGCTGCACATCTGCTAGTGCACATGGGCTACCTAGTGCACGACCGCTCTCTGGTGCACATCCGCTACCATAGTCACATTCGCTACTAGACAGTTAAAATGTGAAAAAGGATTCGCTATTATTTTCATGAGGGTTTTTCGAAGACAAAAGAATAAAAGAGAACGGAATATGGTAGGCGTTCTGCGAGGTAAAAAATATTTTGTTTGCCACTTTTATGGAACCGCAAGAATGGTTTAAGACGCGATTTCTGAGAGGTTCTACTTTCCCTATGATAAGTTGAGAATTAATCATACCTCAAAATCAGATATTTTGGGTAGTTTTGTGCGCTGAGTTCAATGGTACCATTCCTTTTGCTTGTAAACGAAAATTCGCGCCGCTACAGTATGCCAAAGTTTGAAAATTTATGATTTTCTTGCATTTTTAAGTAGTCTTGCTAAGCAAGCGATATTTCGAGATTGGTTTAATCTTATTTGATAAACAAATATTCATTTTGTAGAGGAGAAAATAAGCTCTCTTTTGATGTATTACTTACCGTAAATAATTGCATATTACATTTTTCATAAAGTTTAAAGTGTCAAGAATGAGCCGTCAAAATTGAAAAAATTTCGTTTAGGGGCACTCCCGAGCACCTTCCCATCGGAAGCCGCAGAATTTTATTTTCCTATATTGTAGCCCATCCATTTTTACTGCTTTGGTTAAATTTTCATAAAAATTTTTGACCCGTTTTGGGAGCTGCACTGCTCTGAAGAAGGCATACTTATGAAAATTTCGTATAAATCATTGTATTTGCCAGGTGGCCCTTGTCTACCCCTTGTGATATATTTATTACCTATACTGTAGAATTATCAATTAAATAACAGACTATAGTTTGATGTATTAATTGTTTCACAAGCAAATATTTTACGCTCTGCAAGAGAGTTTGAACAGTCAAAATTAGAAGCAAAAGTGAAGAAAAATCCTGCTTAGAGGCACTCCCAAGTACCTCCACGTACCATGCTGTAGAATTTTATCTTTTTATTCTTTTATTCATACATTCCTACAGTAGCTGTGAAAGCAGCATCATGATTTGAATACCCCTTCAGAAGCTATAGATATCCATAGAAAGCAAAACCCTGAAAATTGCTCAGAAATCAATAATTTTTTTTGCATTTTTTTGCATTTAGCATTTTGCATTTGTTAAAAATAATGGTTCTGTATCTCTATACTAGAACCAGAAAATAAGGAGCATAGGGAGAAAATTAGGTGAAAGTAATGTCAAAAGTTATATTCTGCCCCAACAGTTTTTTACTGTTTTGTTTATAAACTATAAACAACCTATCCTAAGCAAATAATTGGACTAATGAAAAATATTTTCTCAACACTTTCTAGTCGTATTGGTCAAAAGTTGTACCAGCTACTACTCTTTTTCCCTGAGGATCTCACCTTCCATAGGAATCATTTTTTGTTCAACTTGTCATGTGCCGACGGATTTCGTCGAACATCACGTGATTCATATCACAATTTTCCATTATGTTTTTCGTTATGTTTTGTGTTACAGTAATTTACATCAATTTTGCGTTTCGTTCTTATACTTCTTACATGCAATTTGTGTGTGTACTTTTTATGTTTATTTCTGTTGCTTTCGCGCTCATTCTATTTCCGTTTCGAATTATTATTTTGTTATACACGTAGACTACGGTATGTACCCGCTAGTCAAGAATTTCCGTTAGAGATAAGTTCTCCGAGCTCATCGCTGTAATTAGAGCACAACGTGCACTTCTTATCAGTAAAAACTAGCGACGTTTCGCAATGTGAAATGACTAGTTGGAAATTCTCACTAGTGACGTTCCTATGTTAAGCATGGAGAGTGAAAACTTGCCCCAATGCTTAACCTTGTGAACTGGAAAATGTCTATGTGATCATAGGCATCTTCTGCAACGATTTCCACTGCAGAAGTTAGCTTGGGGGAGTGTTAACTCCGCCCAAGGCATACTGTAGTTTATGGAGCCCTTTAAAAGGGCATGTTTCATCTTTTTGTCCCTCATTATTGGGCCTAACTGGTTTTTCGTGTTCAGCTTTCCGTCCGCATCCGCCGTCGTCGATATTTTATTATATTTTATTGTTTTCAACTGCGCCTTGCCGTACGTCGAATAAATTTACATATTTTCGCCCCAACCTTCATACTCGCATTGCCTACAGTAACCCGACCATAGGAACCCGTCCCCGTCGCCGTTTATTGTAGGACCCCGTCACCCCTCGCCGAGGAAACGTCCGTTATCGCCGCCTGCCAACCAGCAGCCGCCGAACCCCACGCCGAACCGCTCGGATTTCCGTTCCCGCATATCGCCGTCCATAGGGCCCCGTTTGACCCCCGAACCCATCGCCCAGGGCCGAGTAACTTGAGAAGAGGTGTCGTAAGTCTTCTCAGGGGTTATTGTTATTCAGGGTATATTTGTGGGAGTCTCCCCCTAAGCTAGTTTCCCCCCCCCCCAAGGACCCTCAGTTAAGAAAGCCCTCAGACCCTTAAGGTCAGGGCCAATAAGGGGATTTAGGTTAACAATCGGGTCCCGTACAGTACGCCATTCCTCGAATTTCACCGTCCCCCATTTCGGTGAATGAGGATTAGGGATTGGCACCCGGGACCCGGCCGCATTGTCCATTATTCTACAGCATTAACCCTAGGACAAGGCCGAGGTACACCATAGGTTTACCTGTGGTGGTATCAGCTGGGTTGGGTTCCCGAAACGAAAACTTATACTGGAGCCACCCCACAGGGTCACAGCATGTCACCTACAGTGCCATGACCATATTTTCCTATGGGATATGGTACGGGCTTGCCCGTCAATGTGACTGATCACCATTTCTGTTTAATGTGACATGGCCCCAATTTCGTTTAATGTGACATGGCGAGGCTGGAAAATTGACCTTTAAGTCTGACTTCACAGTCCTTGGGAACGAACCTTTTACCCTTTTGAGTGAGATACCTCTTTCAATTGGGTAAATTTTCGGTTTGAGTAGGGGAAACCTCCATCAGATCATGAGAATCGCCACTTGAGTGGGGAAACCTCTCTCAGGCCTGCTGATTCGCATTCCGAGTGGGATCACTGACCCTTAGGATGAAATTTTTGCCCTCATGTAAGTGGATACGCCCGTAAGAAGGTACACTGCCCCTTAGGTCGGAATAGGCCCATATATTCGAGTTTAACGCCAACTCAGATAGAACCGCATTTGAGTGGAATTTAATTACTGTAGGTCGGGATTTACCCCATGTGTGATTAATTTAATGATTCTTGCACGTAAATTAATGCCTTATGAATATAGTAACTCCCGTAAGCTTTAATTCATTTCCTGGTGTCGATTTTTCCCCAGATTTAGTCCCCAAGAGTAATAAAATTCCCAGAGTTGAGTAAATCGAGTATTCTGCCATAAACCTCCTCTGAGTTTTCAGTTTACTTTTTTTTCTTTCCATTTTTCTCTCAATTTGTGCCCCATTCACTGCGTGTGATCAGATTGGTTACTGTAGCGCCGTAGGCTTTTTGGTTACAGTACGACTGCGATTTGCATGTACTCTACCTACAGTATACCTGGGTATGGGTACTTGAGTATCACAGCCCTTGAGGTTTTCACAGCCCCTGAGAGTTTCGGGATCTCCGATCACGAGGTACAGTACACCTTCCACTCTTGATTCTGGACGTCAAAGGTGGTCGTGATTTGTTATCTGTGTCCGGTATGTGTGTCAACACACTTTTTCAAACTTTTTCTTATCTTCACTGAGCACTTGCCAAGTTGCTCATTTTTCTGGCCAAACAAGCCAAAACTTTACTGTTGACACATATAACACCGTACTTAGCAGATCACATTGCTTATCTTTCGGGTCTCAAATTTTATTTTATTTACTTTACTTTTTATTTTCTCTTGGTCTTCTATGCGTAGTGTGTGACCTAATTATAATAATTTTTCACCCTATAAATTTTCTTATCTCAAAAATCAACTCAAATAAAAACTAATAACCCATTTTTTCCCCTTTCTCCTTTTTCTAAACACACAAATTAAAATTTATCCTTTTTCCTACCAAAAACAAACAAACCATTCTCTTTTCCACTTCTATTCAAATTTATCAAAAACAAAACTTTTTTTTTATCCGTCACACATGCGTCATAGTTGACAACCCTTCAGTAGGTCATTTTTATTATTTTTTCCACTACTGCACGGTCTTCTTCTTTTCTTCCTTTTTCTTCTTCTAGGTGGTTGCATGTGGTGAGGATCTTATCGATCGGGACCACCGACGTCAGCAACAACTACTTATTGGGTTGTTGTTATAAGGTGTTGTGTCTTGGGCGACCCTACCTCTGACGTCCGCAACTGCCTCACATGCTGCTGTTGCACTGAGGTGTGACTAGCGGGGTCATGCCTCTGACGTCAGCAATGGCCGCATAGCATGTGGCTATTAGGGGGTTGATGGTTCTCCTTGTCCTCCCCCTGCGTCTGCAACAGCTGCATCCCTTGCTGTTGCTTTAAGGGGTGGGTGGCCCTCCGGCTCTACCTCTGACGTCAGCAATGGCAATGTAACAGGTTGTTATTGCGGGATGGTGACCGTATGGCACTGTCTCTCTGATGTCTGCAACAGCAGAGGCTCGTGTTGTTGCACTAGGATTGGTCACCTATTCCGACTTCAGTCCTTGAGGTCAGCAACAACAATGCATCATATTGTTGTTCGTAGATGTGAGGCCTTACAAACCGCACATCTGGCGTCTGCAACAACTGCATCTCATATCATTGTCGTAGGATAACTGAGACTCAGCTATTACCTTTTGACGTCAGCAACGGCGATGCTCCCTGTTGTCGTAGCAAGGTTGCTGGCCTAGGGCCCTATCTACTGATGTCCACAATGATAAGTCTCTATTCCTGTATCAGAATTAAGACTTTACAGTCTTATTCTGGCGTCAGCAACAGCCATGCCCCGTATTGCCGTAAGGAGTTTGAAGCCGTAGGCCCTTACTTCTTGGCGTACATACTGCAATATGAGATTATGGGACTTACATCCCAGTCACCTGAGGTCAGCACCAAGTGTGTGGTGGTGTATATCACATCTTTTGACGTCAGCACCGGGTTACTGTGGGTTTCCAAGATGCCACTTGAGTCCTAGGTGATGATTGTAGAATTACTTTCTCACCTACGGCTCTTGTTTAGGGCTGTGTCTGTGTGTTACTGGTGCCTGGGAAACATCGGTCAACATGCTCACGCAACCTGAGATGCACTCGGTCCATGGTACTGATCAAGCTGTCCGCAAGGGTAGCGGCACTGATAGATCAGCACGTGACTACTCTTTTAAGCTTTAACTGCAGGTTCGAACAAGTTTACACTCCGCCTCAGCTGGGTTGGTTGTTCAACATACGCAACTGTTAGGCATTTGCAGTCAGTACTGCCTGTGTCTAACAACCGCAAGGGTTGACAACCTTCTTGTAAATTTCTTATCTAAATTCTCGCATTTCTTTCTCATCTATGATCTTCTTTAGTGTCCCCACCAGAATAATTCCTCAGGAATTACGGCACAGCCACTGGTTGGGCCTAAAGTATAAAAGACCCCCCTGTATCCTTTTCTTTACACTCAAACGCCTTCATTAGCTGGCCCAATAATGTCCGCACTAGAGTCGCCCTTAATCCTGAGTCCGCCTCCGTTGGTTTGTCCCTAAGCATAATATAACTGCTAGTCCGCCTAAGCGAAGGTGTTCGAGTCTGCCTAAACACGTTACAACTAAGTCCGCCTTAGCCCCTCACTTTACACTCATTTATTCAAGACAGACTGTACCCCTGATCTCAAGATGCGTTGAGCCTAGCCTCAATCCATAGGAGGAAGCCTGCATTTCCCCACCTCCATTTTTGGCACAGCTGGGCCAAGGACCCCCATGCCCTTTTACTGACTGAGTGTGTCAGAATAGCACCTTGGTACCTGGTGCTCTTATATCTCAACTGGTGACCTGTGATCCTCACTTCATCTCAGTGAATGGAAACCCGGCCCCCAGCTGTATATAATACTCCTGGGGAGTTCCCATTCTGTTCAAAACACGCATTCCCATTTTGGGCAGGGTTGTAGCATATACGCGAATGACATCCTCCCAGGATCCTCCTGTCTAGTCATCACACTTTTCAGAGTTCGCAATTGCTCCTAGTGAGTGAGGCCGATTGCGTAATAGTGTGTTCCCCTTTGCGTAGTCTGGTTTGTAAACTAATTTTGTCCGTGTCTATTTGCACCCACTAAGTTTACTTTAAGTTGTCCCCCTTTACTTATTAATTCTTAAGCTACTCCATGCGCTACTCCTGGTGAGTAGGACTTTGTCAGTTACGAGCCCTCCCATATCCCAAAGTTTGTAAACTAGCACACCAGACTTAACCTCCAAATAAAATTCCCTTTTGAGCGGGTTTATCCGTATGTCCTCACCTCGATTCCTTAATTTTATGGTTGGAATTCCACCACTTTTCATTCAAATTTATCTTACTTTTGGTTCAAATAACGGGGTCTTGCCCCATTCATCTCTAAAGTTTGGGTATAATTTTCCCTCTCTTTACACTTGGGTTATCCCCTCTTTAACTACGTAGGTGACCAGATAAATTCCCTTCTGAGTCAACCAATCTTCTCTCCTGGCTGTTCTGAGAGCTAAAACCTTGTTCTTTTCTACCCCCATCGCTGAGTGGCCCCTAGATATTGTAAAGAACAAGAGTTACAGCCTCAACACGCCGTCGCGCAAATGATCTCGTACTTCCCGCGCTTCCTCGCCACACGACTACAAAAGTAACTCTTACTTCACTCCTACAAAATAGAGACACCTAGACGTTCCTGTCGCCTTAGTACTAAGCTTAAGCAGACAAGTGAGCCCCTCTCTATTCAGTTTGATCGAATAACTTCACAGGCACAATCATCAGTCTTAGACACCTTACAGGAAGACAAATTCTCATCTATGAAGTCAGAAATTGATTTACCTTCACAGATTGAGAATAAGGTCCAAGCTGCATTTGAGAATGCCCTTGGACCACTCAACCAAAAGCTGGAGGCTATGAATGGCAGAAGGCACCCTCCTGTGTCCAGCTTCATGGCCCCTCCTGCCTTTTCAGGTGCTTTTGGTGAGTCAATTACGGATTTTATATCTCACTTGACCCGTTTCTTTACACTTCAAGGGGTAACAGAAGTGGATCATGCATATAAAATCGCGTTTTTGGAGTCTTGCCTCACAGGTCCTGCTTTGGCATCCTACCCGGACTTTAGCAGTGGTACTCCGCAGCCTACCCGCTACGAAGAGTTCACAGCTTTTCTTAGGAGAGACTTTCCAGTAGGGCGTGACTCAGATCCGCATCAGCAGTTGATCCAAGATTGTCTGCAGAAGCCGACTGAGTCGGCGATAGTTCATCTTGAGCACCTTAAGAGACTATCCAGGGTGGCTTATCCGGATATTGCGACTGACGTCAGAGATTTTATTATAGAACCTATCTTTCTGAGTGGACTGAAACCATTTCTCCCAGATAGTATTAGGTTCAGGGAGTTTACAACTCTTGAAGAGACTCTTAAAGCAGCCTGTTACACAGAATCACAAATTTTTCGGGATGAGATTAGGTATACTGCCCCATCTAATGCTGTTTTCTCTTCAGAACAAAAGACCGCCGACAAGGTCAGGTCAATGTCAAATCAAACGGGCACCACTCAACGTCCGTCAGTAACGCCGTCCGACGAAATTCGACATTTACAATCGGAAATGGCCCGGCTTACGGCTCATGTTGCCCGACTTACGGCTCAGCAATCGGCGCCGTCTTCGAGAAATTCGACGCCGTCATCGATGCTGTCGACGCGTGTCCAGACTGCCGGCGACCGCCCGTCAGGGGCACATCTACAGATGTGCTCCTACCATGGAGGCTGCACCCACAACGACGCTAATTGCCGGGCCCAACATCCCGATAGCGCCGGCCCTAGCACCACCACCGCCACCGGTGCCAGCCGTTGCTATTTTTGTCAAATGAGGGCGCACCCGACCAACCGATGCGACAGACCCTGCCCGCATTGCCGAAAGTTACGAGTGCACCGGGCTTCGGCCTGCCCAAACCGAAGTTCGTCATTGCCTGGTGAGACTAATTTTGGTAATTCTAATTACTCTCCTCAGGGGGCAAGTGGAAATTTTCAGCGATATGCTGATCCAACTCCTCACGGGACAGGGAACCAATATGGGTCACCCCCACGGCGAAATAATGCTGTAGGGGCTACCGACGGTCTTCTTCACCCAGATCTCTTTGATCTGGATGATGAAGTTCTGGCTGAACATCTGGCGGATCGCTCACAACTGTGTTATCCCGTCTGTATAATCAGTATTGGGTCTTCAGCTGCTGCAGTGGTTTCGGCACAGACTCCATCGTCAGCCTTTCCGCCGCCGCCACCGAAATACGCGACGATGGTCAACGTAAACCCGTCAACGACACCGAAAATGACTGGCAACGTCAGCGTAATCGTGTCGTATCGACCGACAGAAGGTACAACGGCGCCACTGGCACGTTTATCAACCAGGGACCGCCGCCCGGAATTCCTACGGAATCTGCATTGGAGGTCGTCGGTCAATTGGAATCGATGAATCTGATAGGTAAACTACCTTCTTTTTCTGAAGTTTCAGATCTGGAAATCAGATGTCCTTATAAGTATCCCGCTTTAACGATTTCTTGTTTACAGATTCCTCATCCGTCACGGATGCGATGCGGGCTGTTTGGTCAACCGATTTGGCCAAAAAGTATCCGCACCTCCCCTGGGTGCTACTCAACGAGCTGTTCGAGGTTGAGGCGCTTACGGCTGCCGACATCATGCTCTCGGCGCTGATGGTGTTGCAAGTTTTGGGGCCCGACGTCGCTCGACGGGTGCTCGAGTTTATCGCCGACGGAACTATTCACGCCACCCCGGTGGACAAGATCCTGTTGGACGGTGAACCGTCGTCGCGGGCAGTGGACGCCTTCCGCCGCCCTGTGGAGGAGGCCAGTCGCAACGTGTGGCCCACAGCAGTTGTTGCCACGTCACGGACAACAACGACGACGGGAGCCCAAACACTGGCGGCGATTGCGCAACAGCAACCGGTCGCCAACGCCTTTGGAGAACCGTTGCCCGCCGTTAACAATGCCGTCAATGTCACCGAGGAGTCGCCACTCCCGACGGCAACTGTCCCGCGGTTCCCGAAGATTGGCGTTCTTCGAGAAGTCCCCCATGCGGAGGCTTGGTCATCGACTTCCCCGGAGAGGAGCCCGTATCGTCCGACGACGATGACATCGAAGAATGAAGCCGCCCAATGGGTGAAAACTGTAAATTTTGGTGTAAATTTGCAAACACCGTTTGTAAATATTTTGTTTGTAATAAACTGGGCCTTCGTAACACTACTGTTTTTAGGAATGAGCTCTGCAACACATGCGACTCAATACCAATTTTGTGGTCTTTCAAGAAGCGGTCATCCACTTGAGTTACCTCAAAAAGTTGAATGCAAACCACCAAAATCTTCGTAGAGTCCACGACCCATGAATGTTACAGTATATGTACCTATTTCTGATCCAATCACAACTAAAGCATGGAAATGTACCTTATGGAATCGGAAGGTATGCACGAATACTGGTTTTTTCGGATCTAGGGGCATTACTGCAGATGTTATAACCACTCAGCATCTCGCGCCTGCGACGTGTACACTGGCACATCGCACAAAGGTGTTTGGTTTACAAAAGCTCGTGGAAATACCTCCTGGCTTTTATAGCACTAACCAAACACTGGAGCTGATGTACGCATGGTGCTGCAATGACGTCTGCAAGACAGTGACTAACCTCTTCATGGAGGATGAACAGGTCGCTTCGTGGGATGGCACTACAGCTCTAAGTACCTTAGGAGATGTAGGTGGATGCAGCCCCACTGCAGGTCAATGCACTACTCTTGACGGGGTAATTGTTTGGCCTGCTACAAACTTTACAGCACAGTGTCATTATCGCCCACAGGGTAATTATACTGCGTCTGTATCAGGGAACCACATCATCATCCATGATTTGCAGGTTGCCCTGAAGATCCCAGGAAACTCTGGTGTGTTTCGGCTGTGTCCTGACCTCCGGTCCAATACAGTAAGAACGGATCAGGGTCTTTTTCTACGCATCCACGGAAGATTTAATTTGACCCACAGGTTGTTCGGATTGGCAAAGGATTCCATCCCTGACCCGTCAATGCCAAACTGAACTATCTGGCTCAGTAGATCAAGGAGTCGGAAATTAACAATTTTCGATTCATGTGGCTTGAGTTGTGCTCTCACGCTCAATGCTACCTTGATCTAACTTGGCAGTTGCTTCGTTTTGACCCTACACTCGGAGCCCGGGCATTCCTTCAAAGGAATGATCTGACAGCGGAATTTACGGGTGAAGCACTGACGATATGGCCATGTCAAAAGGTCAATGCCACTTATGTCTACCATTCGTACCAAGTGGGGGACACCTGTTACAAGTATCTACCCCTACAGGTTGGCGGTACCATTTATTTTGCCACCCCCGGTGGCCCAGACCTCACTAGATTCAGCCCGAAGGTGCCGTGTGACCACCACTTTACAGGGATTTTCCGAAATCGCTCTGGCTGGTTTACTGAGTCTGGCACGGTCCATGTGAGCCACATTCCGCTTGAGCTGTTCTGGAAACAGCGCTTCAACGTCACTCACTTTGACGCTCCTGCGCTCTTCCATGATCAGTTGGCAATGACCCCTTCAAGTTTTGCTTTCTTTAAACAGTACATTTACAAGACTGAGCAGATTGAAGCAGTCTTAAACCGGTTGGTAAACTTTACCGCTGGTCTATCCCTCCAACCCGATACTATCTATCAAGCGGTTGCAGGGGTGGGAACCGACATCAAATCCTCACTGGAAGGTGTTGGTCTGGCAGCAAACCACGTGATTACTGGCCAACAGCACAACCTCATGCAGGGCTTACAGTCTCTTTTAAGTGGACCAGTGCAGTTGATCTTTAACACACTCATTGCCCTGGCAGTATTGGCTGGTACAGGATTTCTCATCTACATTGGGATCTCCTATTATCTCAGCTACCGCCTGCGGAAAAGACAGATTCGGTTTGTTAGCCAATACTCTCCGTTGAACCTCCTCCGGAAAGTTCAACGTTGGGTAGGTTTTCATTGCATACAGAACGATGTGCCAACTCAGTTAGACAGGATCACGCCATGTTTTGTCGTACTAGTTGACCACAAGGAAACCCCTGCTTTCCTTGATACTGGTTGCCCACGGACTATCATTAGTCAATGCCTTCACAAAGCACTGATCAAAGAGAGTCGGAAGGCGGCGATGGCCTTCCAACAACATCACGACTTTAACCCATTGATGAGTATCAATGGTAAAGCTGTCCATACCCTCCTTTCAGGACCGTATGAGATAATGTTGCCTGGAACCCGTCAGCCACACACACGAGTAGATATACATCTCCATGTGTGTAAGACCACGTCTCTTTTCTGGGCACCGGTCGATCTGATTCTTGGATTGGACTTCCTAGAACAATTCCAGAATATTACGTTTGATTACCAACAACATGTCTGTCGATTGAATGCGGTAGAATTACCCCTTCTCTTGACAGCGGCCGAGATTGATCAAATCGAACCCTGGTGGGAGAACACACGTTCACTGTCAAGGGCCTCCCACAGGTCCCGGTCCCGATCAAGATCAAGGACTTTGTCCATTTCTCGGCCACCCTTGCGAGCCTCCTCAGTTGCCTCATCACGTGGGTCGACAAGAGGAAGCCGGACTTCTTCTAGACAGGCTAGTGGTCATTTTATGGCCAGGTCAGGATCAAACTGTCCTAGGCCACCGCCTGGAAATTCTCCAGTTACACTAGAGAAAAGCCGTTTTCGTGAGCCTTGTGACTCTGATGCACCTGCATCCCCTGTACTAGAGGTGCCACCGCTCTCTGATGCTGAGGTCGAATCACTAGGTGCTACTCAGAGCTCAGGAGAAAGGTCAGACCATGTACTTACTGTTCAGGTTCACCCCACTCCTAAGACCAATCCGGAAACATCGGTTGGTTATGCTCTGGTAGGTTTACTCAGACGCACTGGTTTGCCAATACCAAAGTGAACCAATGTGCCAGAGTCGAGCTTTGATGACTCTGTGCCTGACCCAGGTCATGTAGTGTCAGCTTTCTACCCCACTGAAATGAGGACCCCTCATATCAAGGTTCAACTGAACAATTGGGTAGAGGCCAAAGCTCTAATTGAGACAGGGGCAGTCTTCTCGCTCTTGGATCACAAGTTGGCGGTTCACTTACCCGACTTGGCACTCACAGAGACTAGGGCTCACCCCATAGCAGCCAATGGGTCTCCGATCCTACTGCTAGGCGCTGCCTATGTCACGGTGACAGTGGCTGATGTTTCTGAATGGATTCAGGTCCAAATTCAGGAAAATTGTTCGGCTGAACTAGTCTTGGGGACAAACTTCCTCGGACGATTCAATTGTGTCAGTTTGAACTGGGAGAAATCCTTTCTTCAGTTCAAGAAACTTCGAGTTCCATGTGAGGGCCTCATTCACAATCCACCCTCTGCTCGTGGGGCGCTACCCTTGCAGGAATTGATTGTCTTTGAGCCTCGCTCGCTAACACAATTCACTGCACCTGTGCCTGCATTGTATGCAACTGTACCAGAAGTGGCTTTCTTTCCTAAGCCTCTTTTGGGTCAGCAAGGCAATGTATACTTTGCTGGTACTGTGAGTACTGTGACCAATGGTCCATACCCCTACAGGTAGTTAACCCTAGTACACACTCAGTGGTTCTCTACGCCCACACGACCATGGGTCATGTGCAGATGCATTCTGATTCCCCACAGGGATTGGCGGTCAAGTCTGATACCATTCTTGACCGTAAGTGGGTTGAAGCAAATGCTGTGATATCCTCAGATATCTCCTCACAGGATAAAGCAGCGTTGCTCGACCTGCTGGTCGCATTTACTGACCTCTACGCTATTGATGAAAAGGACACAGGTTCCACTGACCTCGTGCACCACGAGATCAGCAGGGGTGATGCTCGTCCAGTCCACCGTTTCCCTTATTGCACCGCGCCCAAGGAAAAGGATCTCATCATACAAGAAGTCAAAGCGCTCCAGGAAAAAGGCATTATTCGCCCTAGTACCTCACCCTGGGCTACTAACACCGTCCTGGTTCGCAAGAAAAATGGGTCACACCGGATGTGTGTTGATTTTTGTGGTCTTAACTAGGTTACGAAAAAGGATGTTTATCCTCTCCCACGGATTGATGATATCCTGGACACACTCAAGGGTATGAAATACTTTACTACCCTTGATCAGGCTAATGCCTACTGGTCTATACCTATTGCCGAGGCAGACAAAGAGAAAATGGCGTTCAATACGCCTATTGGACTTTACGAGTTCAACTATCTGCCTTTTGGTCTTTGCAATGCCCCTGGGACGTTTCAAGGCCTCATGGATCTGCTTCTTACAGGACTGCAGTGGCGCACTGCACTGACCTATCTTGATGACATCTAGGTGTTCGGGAACTCTCACACTCAGATGCTTGAGCGCCTGATGGATGTGTTTACGCGTCTCTGTCAGGGTGGAATGAAGCTCAGACTGAGCAAGTGCAAGTTCTCGCACTCTGAGGTAGAATATCTCGGGTACCGCATCTCACAGAAGGGTCTCGAGCCGGATAAAGTCAAATTGGCCGCCATCCAGGATTTACCCATTCCACAAAACGCTAAAGACATCAAATCTTTTCTTGGTCTTGTGTCTTACTATAGGCGTTTCATCCCTGGTTGCGCTCGGCTAAGCGAGCTGCTGACCAAGCTCTTAAGGAAAGAAGTTACCTTCCAGTGGTCAAAACCTCAGCAAGCGGCGTTCGATGAAGTCCGAAGGCTGTTGCTGAACCCTCCTGTCCTACGCCATCCGGACTTCACGAAATCCTTCATACTTCAAACTGATGCAAGTATTTCAGGGATAGGAGCAGTTCTGAGCCAGTTAGACGACAATGGATACGACCATCCTGTTGCGTAGGCCAGTCGAGGGTTAACAGCAGCTGAAAAGAACTACACTATTACGGAGTTAGAGACTCTCGGTGTTGTCCATTTTGTTAAGCACTTTCGGCCTTAGCTCTTTCAACATGAGGTGGTTGTCCAGACCGACCACACTGCCGTTAAGGCGGTGTTAGAGAAACGGAACCCTTCGTCCCGGATAGCTCGGTGGGGCCTCGCGCTAGCTGAATTCAAACTGATTATTCCGCCACGAAAAGGTCGGTCTAATGGTAATGCTGACGCATTATCACGCCTTCCTGATCCTAATTCCCTTGCCGGGGAGAGTATTGACGATATTCCCCTATACAGACCCGAGGGAGAAGTTATGATGATATCCGATGGTGCGCAGCACCTGGCGAATTCATCCCCTAGGACCACCAATGGTGTGCAGCACCTGGCCAGGTCTGAGTCTTATGCGGAGATATCACAGGATGCGCAGCACCATGACCTTCTCGCAACTCAGTTTGAGGATCCGGAACTAGCCTCCATTTTTAGGTCACTAAAACCCTACGGCGATCAGAATGATGTTAATGGCTACCACCTGTTGGATAACATCCTACAGAAGTGGACAGGCGAGTCCAACAAGATTGTTGTCCCTCGATCAATGGTTTCTACCATTATTGAGGCTCACCACAACGACATTCTTGCTGGACACTTTGGTGCAAAACGTACCACGAGGCTTATAGCCCGTCGGTACCACTGGCCTTCCCTCAGTGCGGACATCAAGTCCTTTTGTCAGCGGTGTGATCTTTGCCAACGGAATAAACCGGCAAGACAAAAGACCTGTGCAACTCTGAAACCGATCTCCATTATGGGTCCGTTTCACCAAGTCGGTGTCGACTGTATGGGACCAATGACCACTAGTGCAAATGGAAACTGATTTATTGTAGTCTTTATGGACTACTTTACTAAATGGGTCGAAGCTTTTGCTACTCCAGACATAACTGCGCCAACCATAGCTCGACTCTTTGTTACACAAATTGTCTGCAGACATGGAGCACCGCAGATTCTTCAGTCTGATCGTGGTACTGATTTCACGTCCAAACTGATGACTGAAATGACTGCCATTTGTTCAACTAAGAAAATCCACTCCACCGCTTATCATCCCATGACAAAAAGAGAAGTGGAAAGAGCTAATCAAACACTAGCTACACGGTTACGTATGTACGTCCACCAAGGTCATACTGATTGGGATGAACACCTGCCGTACTCTGTGTTCGCTGTCAACATTAGCATGAATGAGTCCACAGGGTATTCACCCTTTGAGCTCATGTATGGTCGTACACCCATGCTACCTGTTGATGCAGCGCTCTCATTCAACCCTCTGGCCCATATCATAGATGTTTCTACTTATGATATGGAGGTCAAATGGCATTTTACAAATGCCTTGACCTCGATCCAGAGCAGAATTGAGAGATCACAGGCGGCTTATGCACGGTCTTTCCATTGTATGGCACGAGATGTCTCTTACAAAGTTGGGGATCAGGTGCTCAAACTGCGCACCACCGGAAAACGTGGTCTAATGCCCAAACTATTGCTCATTTATGACGGACCCTACTTTGTCACGAATGTGGCATATCCCAATGTCACTATTCAACTTGAGACTGACCAAGAAGATACTGTGCATGTCAATCAGCTTTGACGCTACCTGTCACCTGCTCAAGGTACAGAAGAAGAGGAGATACCTTCCACTTCACAGGTCATTGAGACCGCACCTTTGTTGATCCCATCAACAAATAGAGATTTTACACAAGATCTCATTGACCCACATCTTGATGCAGAGGTCTCCGACCCGTAATCCAGTAGCTTTTCTCTTCTTTACTTAGGGACGGGGTCGTCCTTTTTCGAAGGACCGCCGTGCCCCTCACAGGATACCCACTCCATACTGGAATAGCAGTGTAAAGAAGAGAATGAGCAGCGATCAATGCATCTAAAACTAGGGTATTGCTTCACATTACAGACGCATCCGTGCGATAGCCTATACCTCGCCTCTAAAATTTTTTCTTGTAGTCTCGTTTCAGATTTCACAAATCAAGCGGCAATTGGCAACTTCACCGAAGGGATCAAATGACGTCAGCAACTTCACGCATTTCCAATCAACGTCAGCAACTCCACGCAACATTGACACAATTGCACAAACCAGAACGCACCGAAAAACCGCTGGACCATCGACCGCTCACCGTCGCCATCACCTGAACGTTTGACCCTCACAGACGCGCACAAGGACGAGGACGCCCTTTTTTGAACGACCGCCGTGTCACGTGCGGACGGATTTCTTCGAATGTCACGTGATTCACATCACAATTTTCCATTATATTTTTTCGTTATGTTTTGTGTTACAGTAATTTACATCAATTTTGCGTTTCGTTCTTATACTTTTTACATGCAATTTATGTGTGTACTTTTTATGTTTATTTCTGTTGCATTCGCGCACATTGTATTTCCGTTTCAAATTATTATTTTGTTATACACGTAGACTACAGTATGTACCCGCTAGTCAAGAATTTCCGTTAGAGATAAGCTCTCCGAGCTCATCGCTGTAATTAGAGCACAATGTGCACTTCTTATCAGTAAAAACTAGCGACGTTTCGCAACGTGAAACGACTAGTTGGAAATTCTCACTAGTGACATTCCTATGTTAAGCATGGAGAGTGAAAACTTGCCCCAATGCTTAACGTTGTGAACAGGAAAATGTCTATGTGATCATAGGCATCTTCTGCAATGATTTCCGCTGCAGAAGTTAGCTTGGGGGAGTGTTAACTCTGCCCAAGGCATACTGTAGTTTATGGAGCCCTTTAAAAGGGCATGTTTCGTCTTTTTGTCCCTCATTATTGGGCCTAACTGGTTTTTCGTGTTCAGCTTTCCGTGGGCGTCCGTCGTCGTCGATATTTTATTATATTTTATTGTTGTCAACTGCACCTTGCCGTACGTCAAATAAATTTACATATTTTTGCCCCGACCTACATACTCGCATCGCCTACAGTAACCCGACCGTAGGAACCCGTCCCCGTCGCCGTTTATTATAGGACCTCGTCGCCCCTCGCTGAGGAAACGTCGGTTATCTCCGCCTGCCAACCAGCAGCCGCCGAATCCCACGCCGAACTGCTCAGATTTCCGTTCCCGCATATCGCCATCCGTAGGACCCCGTTTGACCCCCGAACCCATCCCCCAGCACTGAGTAACTTGAGAAGAGGTGTCGTAAGTCTTCTCAGGGTTTATTGTTATTGAGGGTATATTTGTGGGAGTCTCCCCCTAACCTAGTTTTCCCCCGGAAGGACCCTCAGTTAAGAAAGCCCTCAGACCCTTAAGGTCAGGGCCAATAAGGGGATTTAGGTTAACAATCGGGTCCCCTACAGTACACCATTCCTCGAATGGCACCATCCCCCATTCCAGTGAATGAGGATTAGGGATTGGCACCCCCGACCCGGCCGCATTGTCCATTATTCTACAGCATTAACCCTAGGACAAGGCTGAGGTACACCATAGGTTTACCTGTGGTGGTACCAGCTGGGTTGGGTTCCCGAAACGAAAACCTATACTGGAGCCACCCCATGGGGTCACAGCATGTCACCTACAGTGCCATGACCATATTTTCCTATGGGATATGGTACGGGCTTGCCCGTCAATGTGACTGATCACCATTTCTGTTTAATGTGACATGGCCCCAATTTCGTTTAATGTGACAAACTGTAATGGATCAATGGATTACGATGGTTGCACTAGGAGCATGGAAAAGATTTTGGAAATGTTCAAATCTTTCCACAAAAAAATGCATTATCTTCTTTTATAAATAATTTAAGTATGATTGACAGAGCATCACATAAATAGTATACATAATAAATAAAATATTGAATTGGTAGTATTTTTTGAAATGCTGATTAATTATAAGCATGGCAGAAGCGTAAGCATTTTGACACACATTGGCATCATAAAAATGTTCCATATTTATATGCCATTACTATAGACCATGGGATCCTGCGCTATGGAACAAGTGATCAGTGCCACTTATTGACAGACAACCATGAGCCATTATTCTGAGATTATCAACTAGTTCCCCCTAAGACCAACTGTTTTGAGGAAAACCTGTTCATATTTCTTGCCAATGTGTGATTACTTTTCAAATCAGTCACTAGCCAGAAAACTACTTTCAAACTCCAAATTAGAATTATAGAATGCAGGGTCTTCCAATGCATCTTCATCTTCACATACTTCATCCACATTTTCCTCAACATAATAAGTATCAATGTCATTACATCAGTGGGCTGCCTTTCGAGACCGCAAACTTTGTATCTGCTGATGCATCAGTAAATCATCCTTGCTGAAAATATTACCACCTCGCATCTCTTGGGCAATAATGTTGGAATCAAACTTCTGTCATCTAGCAAAGCCCTCTTCAAACTTCGACAGGAGAAAGCATCTTTGATTTAGTTTCAATGGATAACAAGGTTGATTCTTCCCCAATGCCCATCCTTTGGCCATTGGTTCAGATATTCCATTTTCATAGAATCCTTGCAGTGCTTCTTGCATCTCAGGCATTTCAAATGTTAATCTAACTGATTCGAGATGGTCACTGTAGCTTTGTATTGCAGCATCCTTGAGGCTAACATGCTGAGATGCCAACTGATGTCAGCCTGCTAGAAGATGGCGTAACAGGTTTCCATGCCTTGCAGACGACATAATACAACCTTCTTCTGGACAACTGAATGTATTGTCTTGGCTTAAATCAGCCTGGGCTGGTTTCCCAGCATCTTCATTTGCTGGGATTTTGGTGTTGCATTTCTGTTGTGTATCTTTTGATGGTACCTTCAGTTCAATCCAAAAATAGCTCTGCAGCATGGCTGATGTAGCCAGCTGATTTTCATCATACACAAGCAATGCTTCCAGTCCTAGGACAATGGTTCTTCTGTTCTCAAATGATACAATCTTTCCAGTGCCAATTTTATAAGTACACCAATCACGTGTAGCATTCAACTTAAACAAAAAGTTTGAATATGAATTTACACCAGGCAGCTTCTGAAGCACAGCATTTGATGTTGTCAATTTGCCATAGATCAATGAAGTGCCTGTTGTACCCTGATAAGAAGATGCACACCTCAGAAATCCTTCCGCAATTGTGCATTTGTTATTTTCATCAACATACAAGCGTACGTGGTGTTTTAGTAATGCTGCTATTCAATCACAAGCACCCTTGCCATGCTAAGATTCACTGAAATGAAAAACTTTACTATACTTGATGTTCAAAGCATAATCTAAATGAAATAAAATGAATTCATCTATGCTTTGCTTGTATTCTTTATGAAAATTTTGATATTGGTAATTATCAGGATCTGTGCTTTTTTCCAGAAGTGTAGCAGAAATATGTATTTGTCTTGCAGACATCAAACATGATTTTTGCCACATATATTTGAACTTACTCACCTAATATAGCTTGATTCTAGAAGTCCTGAATAGTTTGATCCCGCTCTTTGACTATCAATTTCATGGGCAAATGCAGACACACCTTTTGATCAAAAGTTGTTGAACATCTGAAGACTCTGTTTTGATTGTGCATGTGCAACCTTGTTGATGATAAGTTGAAATGACTTTCAATGTAGAACGTTGTTCCTGAACAGTCATTTGGGCAGCCAGATGTGGGTGTTCCAAACTGCAGTGGATTGATGTTGGGGCATAAGTTAGCTGAGATATTGCATCGATTCAATGAATAATCCATTTGCCCATTAATGTCCAATTCTCGAAAAATTCAGGAACTTGAAATTAATGAATTACATCTTTTCTTGAAAAGTTTGTCAAATGAATCACACCACGAATATGGCGCTTGACAACCAAAAACAACCACATCTACAACAATTGATGAAAGTACATTGAGAGAAAATTCCTCCAACAAAGGAGTAGGGCCCCAAGGTCGAATTTCAAAAAACTGTTTCATCAATGCTGTATCTGATGTCTGAACCAGTGAAATGGCTAGAGGGGAAAGCCATTTCCACTTTCAATCACGTCAATTCAAGGATCATTGTATATGCTGTACTCTGTGTATACATATGGATTTTCGAGCAGCATGTCTGGTGATATAGTGTTATCACCAATTACAAAGTATGAACTAGAAACATGATAGCCAGATAAATTTGTGAACAAAATAATGTGTGGCCTTGGATCTGATCATTCAGTATACCAAAAAATAAACTTCATCTCCATCAATGAGTGAACCTAACAATCGGGCTAGAAATTTTCAAAAATAAAATATTTTTCATTGGTCCAATTTTTTGCTTTGGATAGGTTGTTTATAGTTGATAAAAAAAGCAGTAAAAAACTGTTGGAGCAGAAAATAACTTTTGACATTACTTTCACCAAATTTTCGCCCTATGCTCCTCATTTTCTGGTTCTAGTATAGAGATACAGAACCAATATTTTTAAGAAATGCAAAATGCTAAATGCAAAAAAATGCAAAAAAAATTATTGATTTCTGAGCAATTTTCAGGGTTTTGCTTTCTATGGATCTCTGTACCTTCTCAAGGGGTATTGAAATCATGGTGCTGCTTTCACAGCTACTGTAGGAATGTAAGAATAAAAGAATAAAAAGATAAAATTCTGCAGCATGGTAGGTGGAGGTGCTTGGGAGTGCCTCTAAGCAGGATTTTTCTTCACTTTTGCTTCTAATTTTGACTGTTCAAACTTTCTTGCAGAGCGTAAAATATTTGCTTGTGAAACAATTAATACATCAAACTATAGTCTCTTATTTAATTGATAATTCTACAGTATAGGTAATAAGTATATCACAAGGGGTAGACAAGGGCCACCTGGCAAATACAATGATTTATACGAAATTTTCATAAGTATGCCTTCTTCAGAGCAGTGCAGCTCCCAAAACGGTACAAAAATTTTGATGAAAATTTAACCAAAGCAGTAAAAATGGATGGGCTACAATATAGGAAAATAAAATTCTGCAGCTTCCGATGGGAAGATGCTCGGGAGTGCCCCTAAACGAAATTTTTTCAATTTTGACGGCTCATTTTCGACACTTTAAACTTTATGAAAAAATGTAATATCCAATTATTTACGGTATGTAATACATCAGAAGAGAGTTTATTCTCTCCTCTACAAAATGAATATTTATTCATCAAATAAGATCAAACCAATCTCGAAATATCGCTTGCTTAGCAAGACTACTGAAAAATGCAAGAAAATCAAAAATTTTCAAACTTTGGCATACTGTAGCGGTGCGAATTTTTGTTTACAAGCAAAACGAATGGTACCATGAAACTCAGCGCACGAAACTACCCAAAATGTCTGATTTTGAGGTATGATTAATTTTTAACTTATCATAGGCCTTAAAAAAGGTAGAATCTCTCAGAAATCGTGTCTTAAAAACGTAATACTACAGGTAGTCTACCTAATGATAAGTCACTAAATGGTAAGTAATAAAATCATAAAAATGACCACGCAACCACATTCTAATAAGTGAAATTTTCTCATTTACATAACAAAGTCACCACACAAGCACCTCGAGTGACAGAACATCGGCCTAGACGGACGTTTTTCATTCTTTACTTGTACCAATCCCGATGATGAAAATATCGTTTCCACTTTGTTTTTTAATTTTTTCGGACGTTTTTTTACTTTTTTAAAACTTTAAAATTATTTTCGAACGCTCTATAAATTTGAGTTCAAAACTAAAAAAACCATTGTTGAATATACACCTCCCGAATAGACCAAGGACTGATTATTTTCAGCAAACGTGGATCCATGGCAAAATTGTCTTATTTCTGTCTAAAATTATTGGGAATAACCCTGGGCCAAGAACTACAAATCACTGCATCTCACCGGGGTTTGTGACACGCATGAATACGGGGCAAATTGGAAATTTTGATGCCCATCGGTTGCAACCGTATATTTCCAAATTTTTAACCAATGAAATTTTTATATTTCATGATACATGCGCCATCTAATTGGTAAAAAATTAATGAGCCTAATAATTTGTAAATGCATACTGTATATTCTTCCATAATGAAATCTTGCCTAGGTTATTCAGCACAAAAAGTAAATGTAAGCCCCGGTTCATACTTCTGCTTGGAGCTATGCTCCGAGATGCTCGGAGCATACTCTGAGCAACCCGCTCGCCAAGCATGCTCAGTGAGCAAATATTTTCTATGTGTTATGGGTATAGGCATGTCCCGGACTGGGCTAATTTATCAAAAATTGAACAATGCGCACACGACCAATGCGAAATTTTGTGCACTCTGATCAGTCGGTGGTAGGGATCTATTAGGCCAGAAAATGTCCGGTTGGGTCAGGCAGCAAAAATACTAAGTCGGGTCACAGGTCGGGTTAGAGGTCTCTAGCAAACCAGGTCAAAGGTCAAAAAAATATGCTCAGTTCATAAAGTGAAACACAAGCACATCTCGCCTTGTTACATGGTTGTTTATTATTTAGTGTAAATAAACATTGAAAATGAGAAATGACTACAGCTTTTAAATAGTAATTGCTGTTTTGAGACACGAGAAATGAAACGAGACAAGGGAAATGAGACAGAAACAAAATCTTTCTCTTATTCAAGGAAAAAAACGAAAATCAATCCGATCGGCAATTATTGGAAATAAATCAAAAAATCTGGAATGATAGCCCTTCTTGTCTGCCGAAAAAATGTTTGTTCAGAATATCATTAGTTGCTTAATCTCAAAAACTGTTCCTTGAAAACTTTCTCTCAGGTAAAAGACTTATTCTTGTCTCTTTTTTGTTAAATGCCTATAAATTCAAGAATGACCAACATCGGTACCACATTGTTCACACGAAGGTTCCACCATAGAACTTTTTGAACACAGTACACATTATAGAACAGTAGTATGGAGGGTAAATTAGAGAGGCAGCCACACAAAACATAGGCAAAAATTTTAAAAAATATAAATGTTCAGCCTCTCCCTGTATAAAACATAGTCAATTCTTCAATTAGGTCTAGGGATAGGCATAGCTTCAGTTCATACCTGAAATAAAGCAAAAACTGTCTGATGGCATCATCAATCAGTTCACTTGGGAGAGCCAAGTTTAAGGACGTCATAACTTTTTCAAAAAGCTGCTTAAAGTGCAAGCCAAGAAATGAAGAGACCAATGATGATTAATGCATTTATACTGATGTTTATTTCACAGTAAAAACACACTTTGCTTGTGAAGCACTTCACATTATTCAATAATCTGTCTTATTCTCTATGCATTTTTTATGGACCAGCTAATCATCCATCTTTGGTACATGGTACACTTTAAAAGCATAATTATATGATAATAATATAAAAAATAAAGAAGTGGATAAGTAGAATGGAATTTTTTTCATTTTTTTTGTTTTTCATTTTATTTTTTTAAATATTTTTTTTATTGTAGGAATTATTTTTGATCTATGCTGATGGCTTAGAACTCATTTACTGAACTTGACAATTATCTTTTTCAATGAGCTTTATCACAATTCTAAAGTCATTTTGCAATTCTTGCATGTTTTTTGCACCTGTTATAATAACTCTCCCTTTATGAAAAAGCGATATGGTTAATTTGGGGATGTCTAATCAATAACAAAGTGCTGAGAATAACCAAGGGGTGTAATCGAAATTTTCAACATTGATTGGTTTATTCATGGAGTATGACCCTACAATATTACAAACTTTGAATTTTTTGGGTCTCGCCTTACGCCCAATCTTGATCAAAGCCTCTGTTGCATGATCTATAAGTAGTATAGAGGGGGGCTGAGCGTAAAAAGCTCCTCCGCCCATGTTAAACATAGGCGTTGGACTTAGAAAAAAATTCACAACCTCCCCGACACACAAAACATAGCCGACCATCTTCCGACTACTATGACCTCATTTTTCCAGCTGAAAAGAAGCATGACGTCACACCTGGGGTAGAAAGAAACCCGAAACTTGGCCCACCCACATCTCCGTCAAAACTCAAGATAATGTGCCATATATGGTGCTTTTCAGAATCAGCTCAATGAGATCTATCGATTGGTACCCAACACGACCCATTTAGGACAAAAGCTCAATTTTTGTGCAGGAGGGGGGTTCTGAAAATTTCAATTGGTTTGGGCTCTACCATTTATGTTATTTGTTATTATGCATTGCCACCGCCGTCCACAGCCACCGCCACCCCCGCCGCGCCTGTTGGGGGGGGGAGGAGGGAAGTTCGCCTAGCTAATAAAGCTGAAGCTGCCACTTCAAGCTTTATATAGCTAGCCTAAATAGAAAAGTCATGCTATATATCAACAGAAATTGTGTACTCATTCGCACTGATCACAGGATCAGTCCAAGCACCAGCTGCGGGGAGGCTAGTACATGTGTGGCGCCAGTACTTTCACAGAAAGTACCCACAATACCTGTTTTTTTATACTTTTTTCTAGTTTAGTTGTGATCCCAAGTCGATTCATTCTTCATCAGCCTTTTCGTTCTTTTAATTGGTGAAGGATCAGCACCCAATTCTCTATATCTTCCAGCTTGAACATATCTACACACAGCATAATGCAATCGAATTAATGAGAGACATTCTTTTTCTTTTTTCTTGAAAATATATCCTGCTTTCTAACTTTTATATCCTTTGGTCTACTTCCAAGACCCTTACCAATCTGCTGTTGTAATGCCTCACCAGCTTTATGTGCTAATGATGATAAGGCAGATCTTCTATGTTCTTGGAGAGATTCCCTAACAGTTCTAGCTTGGTCTGAGTCACCAGCAATGTGGGCCCCAGTTGTGAGGGCTTGTTTTCCAATATGGCCAGCAGCTGACTTAATAACAGGAATGGCCATTCCAAATAATGACCTGAAAAAGATACCTAAACCTCCCCAAAATTGGTATGGAGTCCCTTTGAAGCCCACTAATTGTCCATAGCCAGTCTGGTCTACTTGCTCAGTATAGTACTGAAGCCAAGTTGCGTAATCTTCACGGTTGAAATATTGCCTCATTTTTTCAAATTTACTATATGTATATTTTTTTTCTTTTTATACAGAAAATTGACAACTTTTATACTTTTTCATGCTCTTAAATTTAGCCACTTCATTCTGCCACCACTTCTTGGTGAGCTGACCTTTTTACTTTCAGACTGAGGGGTTTTTACTTTGCCACCCTCTAGTAACATAGTTGGTGAGGCATAAATGTCTTCAGTATCACTGCCCAAATTTAGCCTGGATTTATTTACAAAGAGACCCCTGGGAACATTTTTCCCAATCAAATTTCTCACTAATATATCTGTTCCTAATGCAGGCTTCCTCTTGGAACCCATTCTGACAATATCAGAAATTGTGTCAACAATATTAGTTCCCATTATCTTATTACCACTGATAATCATTTTAGCCTTATCAGACCAGCTCAAGTGTATATTGTTAGTTGCATAATCATAGAGCATTTTGGCCTGATTATGCCACGTTCTAGGGACAATTTTCATTGTTTTCTGAAACAATACATCCTTCTCAGGTGAACTTTTTTCTTCTACTTCTGTATCCTTTTCTTGTACATCAGGAAGGGTTTCTGGTTCAGAGATCCTAAGTCCAAATGGTCTCGTTTGTTCTTGTTCAGCTTCCCTGTGCCTATGTAAAGCCTGATTATATAAAACAGCTTTAGCAACTGAGGGCAAAACTCTGTTTTGTAAAATATCACTCATCTCTCTGTCCAAATTAGACATTACGTTGGCCACCAATTCCTCCCTTCTCCCAATGTCTTGGGGGACAAGTATCATTTTATTTGTGTGCATCCTTTTCAAATGATGCATCAGCAATTAGTTGTCATGCTATTCCTAGTATAGGTGCTAATAATACTAGTGAAAATCCTCCTTTTTGTTCTAAAATTTCTTTTCTTTGCTTTAGAGAAGTCTTTTGATCAGCTAACATATGTAAACTCTTTTTATGTGAACTCAACTTGTCCAGAGTGTCACTGTCAACTTTTATATTACCACTCAGTATGTTCAGTATACATTAACAAATGTATAGGATTAAATCTTCATCAGCTGTATTGATTATTGCTTTCCTTTGTTTGGGTTTAGCTTTTGCTATCACCCTGATGTAGCCAATATTACATCTTAGGTGTTCTTGAGCCATGTTTTGATTTTTTTCTCTGAAAGAAAAGATCAACTTTTATATTTTTGGTAAGTAAACTGTAGGGTATTTTGAAAAAATGTCTGTTCTCAGTCTAAAAAAAATTATACAACTGTAGCACTGGAAGGTGGCATCCTCAAAAGACTAAAAAATATTTCACATTGTCTGGAAAAAGCTGCCTAGCTAAAGTTTTCACTTGCTATTTGTGAGAGGGATTTTTCATCAAGACCAGATACTCTGCATTAATTCTAGAGGTACAAAGGCCCTTGAAAAATACATTTTGTGCAATGTAGATCACAGAAACATTCAAGTGATGGCAACCTCTTATGAAAAGTTCAATGAGATAGCTATTATGGCTCATTTCTTGCATAAGATCATCTAGTACAAGCAACTGAGGCTTTGGTAACATTGCCCTAATAAAACTCATATCTTGAAGACCCTGAAATAAAGACACCTTGCCCTCAAGTTCCTTATAAACTGGCTGTTTCTCACTAAAGTACCATCACACATGCTGAGGAACAGGGTGTATCAAGTGCTCTATATTTATATCAAATTTGGACAAATGTTGTCTTGCCAGCTTTTGTTGGACCAGCAACAATGCATGTAGAGGGATGCTTGAAATATATACTCATTTTTGTCTTTTGCAACTAAATGGTAATTAACTTTTATAATCTTCAACACCTGGGATACACCAGAATGGTGCACTTTTGTACATTTTTTTGTTTTTTTTTAACTATTCTTTTCTGAATTTAGTTGTAGATATAATCAATATGTAATCTAAATTCCCTAATCATCAGAATGAAATTCTCTCTTAGCTTCAGGAGTCATATTGAAGTAAAATTCACACAATAAAACATGCTCTCTATTTTCATCAGATAATTTTTCTAGTTCCTTAGCAAAACCTCAAAATGCTTTTTGCTCTGCAGGGATCTCTTTTTTTTCTTCTTATTACTATTTTCATTCAGAATGTCTGCAATTATGTTCCAGCATTCCTTGTAAGCATCTGTTACTCTTTCCCCAAAGAAAGATGCAAAATGTGCCACATCATCTTCAGTATAAGGTTGCGTAAGAACAATGCTTTTCATGAGAATAGCCTTCAAGAAGGGATGCAAAACCTTGAGGAATGACTGAAATTTAAAAAGGCAAGTGTTTTCCATTGTCAAAATTTCAAACAATGAAGAAATGGTAAAAAATAACAACTTATATAGTAAAATCAATTGCTCAAATCAGTCTAAATGATCTTGCAGATCAAATATTATTGGCTTACTCTAAGTATTTCATATTTTTATAAGTTCCACTACCCAGCTGTTAAATTTTTCTGTATATCCTCTCCATTTTACAAAATATTCAGTCTTGCCGGCTTTTTTTCTAGTCCTTACAACTTTTTCCACAATAAGAACATCAGAAATTTCATCCACCTTTTGTAGTTCTGGCTCATAAAAGATACCACTTACAATTTCACCTTTCTGATCTCTAATCACATAGACAGGTGGCTGCCTGGTTTTCTTTTCCTGGACAATGAAAATTTCATCACTCCATTTAGGGGTGTAGCCTTTTTCTAAGGTTCGCTTTTCTTTACTGATGGGAACCTTGTCACCAGGCTCCAACTTGAAGATTGTATGTACTTTGCATTTGCTGAACATTTTTTCAACAATTTCAGCCTTATTTTTGGCATTTACTTGAATGGGTGACATTCCTATTTTTCTATGCTTACTAGAGTTATAGGCCAGCATTAAATCGGGCAAGACATTAAGGTATCTGTTTGTATTATTCTTGTTAAAGTACCTCCACATTCTCCCTTTCAAGGTCCTATTGAAACGTTCTATAATTCTAGCCTTCGTCTCACTATTAGTTATAAAAAATGTGATGTTTTGCTTTTTTAAAAAGGTTTGAAAAGGTTTACATGTAAACTCAGTGCCTGCATCTGTTTGGGCTCTTTGGGGCTTCCTCCCTGAATCAAGAATAAGGTTGAAAGCATCTAGAATAGACTGCCCAGTCTTATTTTTTAGGGGAATTGCCCATGCATATTTTGATCAAACATCAACACAAGTCAACAAAAATTTGACCCCATTATTGTGCTTGGATAGGAAACTGAGGCCACTTGCCACTGTTCATCAATATCACTGACCAGAACAGGATTTCTAGTGTATTGGCGCCTAGCATGTCTGTGTACAGTGTATGTTGACTGCTTTTGTAACCATTTTTTCACAAATAATGAACTCACACTTTTTTGGCCCTTTCAAAAAGGTTCTGGGCTTTGCAGTATCCAGTGTCAGGGTTATAGTATATTTTTTTCTAATAGATCATCCATTTCTTATGGAGATGAGTGTTTTTGAACTTTTATTTACACATTTGTCAAGTTATACCTAGCACTATTCCTATCACCATTTGATTTTTTACTGAAAAGCTGCTCTAAATGCCTTCTTAACAATTTTAGCAGTGTCAAGATTGTTAACACTGCCAATAAGATTATGCAGTACCAAACCTCATGGTATGCTGTCTTTCCATTATTTCTCTCCAAGCAAGCTAAAAAATTCTCAATGCTACTATTGTGAGACTCCATTTTTCAAAACATTTTATACTAACACTCAACTTTTATAAGCAATCAATATTGGTTCAGAAGTCCATGCATAAAAAACACAGAAACACACACTGCCAACTTCCAGACATCAATCAATGTTCATTCCTTGAAGCTAATGCATAAAAACTACACACAAATGCACAGCCAGCTTTCACACAGTGGCTTGTATAATATGTACTCTGTTAGCTAACCAGAAAAAAGAGAAAAACTCAGCTGGCTTGTGCATATATCTTTATGAATGAAAGGCTAGCTTTTTTTACATTGACCCAGGTAGGTCAGTAAGGAGAACTCATTTATATAACCAAAATCTTGTCAACAATGAGGAAAAGCCTGATCAGTAGGTTTGAACAGTTTCTCCATCTTACTGTATATTTGTTTATTCATGCAATGCAATAGTCTTTTTTAAACAATATGTATAGCAAAGTTTCCAACAGCTTAACTAAACAGAATAAAGAGTTATTGAGCTGTCTTTCTTGAAATGTGATGTCATCATGCATTGAATGTAGCTAAATAAAAAAGTAACTTTGTAGCCAAAATGACTGGGGTCAGCACATTTCTGAACTTCCAGAGACAACTGACAGAAAAAATGAAATAAAAAATACACGTTTTTATGCATATATAGTATGCATATTAAAATTTCAAAAAGATAAAAAAAGTGATAAAAGAGGAATCATAAAAAGACTGGAATTTTCTGGATTTTCCTGGAAATTTTAGGATGAATTTGTGTTAAGAATATGATGTGATGATCAACTAGATATCTGTATATCAGGCATACTGTAGTTTTTTATGTAAATGAGGTATAGGAGCCAAGAAAGTATAGAAGGAGAAAAAAATTAAGAAATGTTATTCTTCAGTTTTGTGAAGATACTGAACAGTCAGTTTATATCACAGCTCTGTTATATTATCATGGATAATAAATCAATATTCAATTGCAATAGTTGTGATAAAACATTCTCAAGGAAGGCTCGGCTTGAACAGCACATTGAGGCTATTCATAATGGCATAGCTATAGGTCCCCATAATGTGCAGCTACTTTTTCTCATAAGAACAATCTTAAGAGTCATTGTCAGTTAAAACATAAAGAACTTCACTGCCTCTATTGCAACTTAAATTTTGTAAGTCAAAAGGATTTACTATCGAGTAAACATGCTGACAACTGCCTCATTGTTAGGCCAGATGAACAGAAAGAATTTTTGGATGAAATATCAACAGCTGAACTTAACATGCCAAATGTCCTCAAAGATGAAGATTACCCAAAAGATTTATCTGATTATAATGAAGAGTTGAGACAGGAAGTCATCAACTACTGGGGATTGATTAAAACAAAAAAGTCAACTTGTTGGATCATGTTTACAATTATCAATGGAACCAAGTCAATGGAGACTTTGAACTAATGCTAATGGATATTTATTTAGACGAGAAACAAAGTTTCAGAGTGGATGCTGCTATTGGATGTATCCTCAAAAATTGTGAAACTGAAGAAGTCAAAGATTGGTATGCTTGTCATAATAACTTCACCCTCTTGGATAATACCATGCTAGTCAAAAATACTGAAGATGTCAACAAAGTATCACAACAGATGAAACAACTGGACATTACTGGAAAATTCACCTGGCCAAGCACAAAATGGTACCTAGCTGCAAGAACAAATGTGGAATTCTATGTCATTCCTCAAATCAACTTTGTAGCAGGCTGTAAAGATATTTCTTTACTCAATCAAACAGCTCATCAACATCATAACATTATCTGCATGACTCAAGATGGCCATCACAGTAAATTCAAAGACAATTTATGTTTTTTTCGCTGCTTGGCTCAAAGTATAAAAAGATGTTTCCAGGATAAAGACTTTGTCTATCAATGTTTCACCGTATATTGTGGTAAGTATAGTAGGCTACCAAATGTTGATACATTTGAAGGAATAACATTGGATGAAATAGCCATGCTAGAGGAACTTTTTGCTGTTGATATCCAGGTGTTTTATACTGATGAGAGAGGGATAGCAACATGCTGGAGGAATTCCTCCATGAAACAGAAATACCTAATGAACTTAGATGTTTCTGTAATTGAGAATAATAAAGTGCACTTTGCCTATATAATTAACTTGGATCAATATGCAAAAAAGTATAGTTGCTTGGACTGTGGTCATTTATTCAAGAAAGCTGAATATTTAGAAGATCATTCATTGCATCATTGCAACAATGGACAGACTCGACATAAATTCTCAGGTTGGATATTTCAGATCAAAAATACTGTTTTTGAGCTATTAGATGGATTAGATATCTATGTACCTGCAGAACAAAGGTATTGTCCCTTCATTGCAGTGTATGATTTTGAATCATTATTGATCAAAACAGAAAAAGAAATGTCAGAAAAGCTCAAGTTTACAGCAGAACATGTGCGTGCATCTTGCTCTGTTGCAACAAATTTGCCTGGTGTTGAAGCAGCATTCTTTACAAATCAGGATCCTGATGAACTAGTACAGCAGGTACTCAAACACCTTGACGTGATTAGTTTGACAAAGAAAGAGATCTTAATGAAAAAATGTAAATGAATAATCAAAGAGTTGGATCAAAAGATTGGACAATGTGAGAAATGTATTGAAAACCAAAGAGTTACCAACAAAGACAATTGGCGACAAAAAGGACAACAAAACTTGATCAAGAGTGTAAAGCAGAAGCCCATCAAGTATTGCAGTCAGCTTGTGTGTATCGGCTTCAACTCTGGAAAATATGATATCAATTTGATCAGAAGGAACCTATTCTCCAAGCTTGTGCAGGAGGTTTGATTGGATGAAGGGGCAACATGACCGAAACCTATTGTGAGGAATGGGGCCTATTTATGTATAACTACTGACAATTCGAAGTTTTTAGATGCTAGTGTTTATGCAGCATTAGGGTTCAGTTTAGATACCTTTATGAAGGCCTATAAAGCAACACTAACAAAGGCCCACTTCCCCTATGAATATCTTGACTGTTATGAAAAACTAAATGAGAAACATTTGCCACCTATTGAGGGCTTCTACAGCACCCTACAAAAATCTGGCATTACAAATAAAGAGTACCATGAATGTCAGTCTCATTGGTGAGAAAATCATATAGAAACAATGCTCGACTACTTGGAATTTTACAATTTGAGGGATGTCATACCCTTCTTGCAAGCTTGTGAGAGTATGTCCAACATTTATTGGGCCAGCTTCAATATCGACATATTCCATGAAGCTATGTCATCACCTGGTGTGACAGAGCATTACTTATTTAAAGATCTACCATGTGCTCACTTTGCCCTATTTACTGAAAAGACAAAGGATTTACATTATTCCCTCAAAGCAAGCATGTGTGGTGGCCTGGCCATGGTCATGACGAGGCTAGCAATCAAAGATGAAACCTCAATTCGGAATAATCCTTCAGAAAACTTGCATACCATTATTGGACTCTATTTTAATGCATTATATCTTTGGGCCCAAGCAATGCCAACTCCAACAGGGCACTTGGACTACTGGGAACCAACTGGTCATAGAACTTTCAAAAAAATTTATTCATCAAAGAAAGTTTCAATTGATTGGCTGGAACAGGAGGGTCGGAAAAGTGGACATCACATCCAACATCTTGGCAATGGACAAGAAAGAAAGATTGGTCCACAGGTATTGCTGGTTAATGGATTTTCTCAGGAAACAAACACAGCATATGAATTCTATGGATGTTATTGGCACTGAGACAATTGCTCTATGTGTCAATCGAATAAACAGAAAAATCCATCAGAAGCTGTGGAGTGGAGAAAAGAAAAAGAAAACTATATTCTATCTCAGAGTCACAACTTAATAACAATATGGGAATGCGAGTGGTACAAATTATGTCCTAATTATATGTGTATCAAACAAAATTACGAAAATTTTATGATCGAAAGTTTGTTACTTACAATCAAATGATGGATGCATTATTGAATGGAACTCTTTTTGGATTGGCCACAGTTTATAGTTCAACACCAGAACATTTGAAAAAGAAATTCGCCGACTTCCCACCAATTATAAAGCATGCAGAAATAAATCTTGAAGATATTGGTGAGCACATGCAAAAATATGCATTGGATACTGATCAGATGAAGAACCCAAGACAATGTCTGATGAGCAGCTATTTTGGTAAGAAAATTCTAATGACAACACCTATGATCAAGTTTTTGGTTGAACATGGTTCAATTCTAGAAAAAATTGATAACATTATTCAGTATGATGAGAAGAGACCGTTTGAGGCATTTCGGGATAGAGTGACTCATCACAGACGAGAAGGAGATGCTGATCCAGACTTGCTATGTTAGGTGATACTTACAAGTTATTAGGAAATACTGGTTATGGCAAGACATTGACTAATAAAGAGAATCATATTGATGTTTTTTATCATGATAAGGAAAAAGCCACCGAGTCTGCCTACAGCCCTTACATCAAGAGGATCAATTTTATAAAAGAAAATTGTTCTTAAGTTCATATGAGGAAGAGGGAAATCAAAATGGATTTGCCCAAAGTTATTGGGCTGTCAGTTTACAACTGGGCCAAGATAAAAATGCTAGAGTTTTTTTATGATGTGTTGCTGATTTACTCTGATGAATCAAAGTACCAATGCATGGAGACTGATACCGATAGTATATACCTAGCTATATCAGCAGATAACCTACTTGACATGGTCAAACCTGAATTGAAAGAAAAATTTCTGAAAGATGTATATCCCAATTGGTTTGTAACAAAAAAAGAAGACAAGAGAACCCCAGGTTTATTAAAAGTTGACTGGAGAGGGTCAGCTATGTGCTGCCTAGCAGCTAAAACTTACATTGGAATTGGTGAAGATGTACAGGTCAGTTGTAAAAGGCTTATGAAAAAATTAAATAATCCAACATTCAAAAAATATGCTGATGTCCTTAACACCAAAATCCCTTGGATTGGTGAGAATAGTGGATTCAGGATGCAAGATGGTAAAATATGGACATATATACAACAGAAACAGGGCCTCCCTTACCTCTATGTAAAGAGAAAAGTGCTTTTTTGTTTGTCTATTTTTTCAACTATGTCTATATTTGTATGTCTGTCTACCATGTAGACATTTTCACTTCAACACAAAGAAAGAATTTCAGCAGTACAAAAATGAATTGCCAGTCCTCTTGTGTGGATTTGTATATTTAGCAAGGCACTAGATGTATGGTGAGAAGCCACTGACGGTCTAGGGTCATGCAACACTATGCTGGGTTTCAGGTGCATGGTGAGGAACCAATGACGACCTGAAATTGAGCATGTGTGTGTGTGCAGGATGTTAGGTGCATGGTGATGAGCCAACGACAGTCTGACATCAGGCAAGTATTTGTAGTGCAAGACTTCTGGTTATTCTGACTTGAATACTGCATGACTATTCTCCATTTTGTGGATACTTTCTAAGAGAGTACTGGCGCCATATGTGTACTAGCCTCTGGCGCTGGAACTGGCCATTAAGGTCAGTACTAATGGGTACATATGGGATCATATTTTGTGAAGGTGATTTATTTAGCTGGTCCATAAAAAAAGCATAAAGAATGCTCATTATGAACAGATTACTGAATAATGTAAAGTGATTCACAAGCAATGTGTGTTTTTACCGTGCAATAACATCAGTATGAATGCATTAATCATCATTGGTCTCTTCATTTCTTGGCTTGCACTTTAAGCAGCTTTTTGAAAAAGTTATGACGTCATTGAACTTGGCTCTCCCAAGTGAATCGATTGATGACGTCATCAGACATTTTTGCTCTATTTCAGGTATGAACTGAAGCTCAGCCTATCCCCAGACCTAATTGAAGAATTGACTATGCCTTATACGGGGAGAGGCTGAACATGTATATTTTTTAAAATTTTTGCCTATGTTTTGTGTGGCTGCCTCTCTATTTTACCCCTAAGGGGGGGGGGTGTCCATACTACTTAGAACACTAAATTCGAAATAGTATTTTATCTCAAAAAATTTTGGACACCCTATCATTGCTTTTCACAAGATGTTGTTGAATAATTTTTCGTGAATTATGGAAATTGAACTATTTTTAAGTATACTTTTTCAGGAGGTGAAGGCTGAAAGTTATTCATTAACCATAGTGTCATAATGCATTGAAGGAAAAAACCGCATTGTCATTACATTCAACATTTTTATTATCACAAATAACCAAAAGACAACCAAGATTTACACTTGCCCAATAGGTAATCACATACAGGGCTGATTAATGCAAAAATTTCCATAGAAAACAAGAAATTATCGATCATAGATCGCCCAAAAAACCATCGGCCGGTATTTAAAAAAGTCAATTATCAGCCGATGCCAATACATCGATCATTCCCCACCTTCGTTGGAAAACTATTGAGAAAATTTTATTTTTGAAATGTATGTAATAATGAGTAAATTGATCTCATGTAGAGTAAGATTTTATCTGTTTTTTCTTCTAACAGTGAAAATGATCAACTGAATTTTTTGACCCGTGACCTACAAGGCACAAAGATACCCTTCATAACGGGTAGGATGAAGTTTTTTTTCTTCTTTCGGGTCAGAAAATATCGGATAGGATCGGGTAGCATACCTGGTCAAAAGATTCGATACATCCCTATTCGCTAGGTTTTATTTGTGGGATTTCATTTTTTTGCTGTAAGGTTTTCGCCATGTCTATTCAAAAAAAAATATCAGATGATGAAAAATATGAATTTATTGAACTGAAGGAAAAAGAGTTATTGTGCAACGTTTAATCGCCTGATTACAGGGACGTAAGGAAAAAACACCGTGTCTTCAAAGAAATTCAGGAAGAACTAAGTATTCAAGGTATTCTTTTTTTGGTTCATAAATGGAAAGAAATAAGTATGCATTTTAGAGGAAAATTTTGCTCGCAAAGTATGAGCTAACTCCGAGCATGCTTGGCGAGCTTACTCAGAGCTGTGCTCAGAATGCTTGCCGAGCATGCGTGGCGAGCATGCTGGATGTGAATTTGCTCGCTGACCAGAAGTATGAACCGGGCCGTGTTACTTATATACCTCAGCAGAAAGTAGCGGGTGTGCACTTGGTAGCGGATCTGACTACGGTAGCAGATGTGCACTAGGTAGCAGTCGTGCACTAGGTAGCGGATGTGCACTAGGTAGCAGTTGTGCACTAGGTAGTGGATGTGCACTAGGTAGCGGTTGTGCACTAGGTAGTGGATGTGCACTAGGTAGCGGATGTGCACTAGGTAGCAGTTGTGCACTAGGTAGCGGATGTGCACTAGGTAGCCGTTGTGCACTAGGTAGCGGATGTGCACTAGGTAGCGGTTGTGCACTAGGTAGCGGATGTGCACTAGGTACCGGTTGTGCACTAGGTAGCGGATGTGCACTGGGTAGCGGTTGTGCGCTACGTAGCCTACGTGCACTAGGTAGGGAATGTGGCACCGACCCTGCATTGCCGAGCGCTTTGCAGATCCGGCAAATCTCCTCGTCGTTGGGGAACATTTGCTCACGACAAAGCGTCCTGTATGCCAGTCGAGGATTTCTGCCAAACAGTGATGTGGGATTTTGGGGAATGACACATGGCTGACCGGGAAATTGGCATCATTTAAACCCAGCTGAACAAATTGGGGAAGATAGGAAATATCTGGTTGACGTGAAAATGCATGGCAAACACGTTCGTCTTCGATGTTTGAACTAACTTTATGAGAGCAGCTTGGATCAGTGCTTAGTGACGTGGAACACAAAACAGATTTCTTCGAAAATTTATCATCGATGACTTTGCGCGATTCGTTTGTGTTCGCACTGCTAATGGTGACCACACCTTTTTTTGCCTACTTTCTTGTTCAGAATTAAATGCATTTTCCGACGGCGTGTTAGTTTTATTTGCGACTGTACTCCCCTTGTAACACCTTACCTGCATTACAATAAGATCAAATTCTGTAACTGTAAGATCACTTTTTAGGCAAGACATCGAAAGCTGGCATTGCGGCAGTTCACGAAGTTAATGTTGCAACACTAACCAAAGGAAAAATGATTTCTAACGTAGCCTGGGAAGTTCTGGATCACGATGTTTTAGATCGGAAGAAGCTTAGTAGAAGAAAAGTAATAATTTTAGAATTTACTAAACCAGAACTAGAAAATGAAAAAAATATAACGTCAGGAAAATCTTTTATGGCCAAAGACTGTGGAAACTATAATCCATCTTGGAATGATCGATATCCCATTAAAGTTGGTTCAACACCGGAAAAACTAGTGGGCTTAATCGATGAACAGATGTTCTCGTACGAGAAATTTTGTTCATCGAACAGAACAGCTGAAAATTTCCCTCAAAAAAACTGAATAGAAATCAGAATTTCTCGAAAAGCATCGGGGTGTCGACACAGTTCTACACAATTTCCACAGTATAAAGTCTTTCCTTCCACAAAAGTTGTTCATCGAATTGAACCTACTTTTCTGGTATGTCGCTGCATCTGACATTTTGAATCAAATGGGCTATAATTTCTAGTAAAAGTCTAAAAAAGTTTTAAACTCTATTTAGTGTAAGTTTCAAGGATTGCGGAACTGTAATCCTCTGTATCTTATTAGATAAACTAAAATTCGAGGAAAGTTTTGTAAGAAAATTGAAGTGTGAAAAACGTGAAGGTAAATTTATGGAAAATTCCCTGATATTAAGGGTTCCATTTCGAAGGAATTTAAACAATCGACGAGAAAGAAGAGTTTATCAATCAACAGGACGAAGAAAATCGACTCCCGCCTCCAACCATTGGTAGTAGATTACCCGGATCTGAAAGTAGTAAAAGTTATTCGTAACCCCAAGAACGAACACGTTAGTACGACTCAGTTGCCGGTAAGATGATTTTTCTTATGAGTTTACGTTATGTTTCGGTTTTTGTTTCTTTCCTCAGTTATCATTGCTTATCAGTTTTTCGCACCACTTTGTTCTCAATCCTTATCTTAAGCATCAATTTCGTCCTGACGAATTGTTTTGATCCAGTTTTTGTCGATCTGCGCCTTTTTGTGTCCCATTCTTCTTGTATTCTAGAGTTTTTCTTTGTGCTCAACTTGTCGTTCATTTCTTACTTTATGTCCCACACTAATCGATTTTGATGTTGTTTCTTTTTAGGTTGTTTTCTTAAGCCTTCCTAAGGCAAAGTTCGCTGTATACTCAATTTTTTCTACATTTTCTACCTTGGTTCTTTTTTCATATTACTTTGCGACAAAATTGACATGAAAAACTTGAAACACTCTTTTAGTAACTTCAATTCATGCTATTGGGAAGTGGTTTCGGGTATTAACTCCAAGTAGATATCTGGCTGGCCTCCACGAGATTCCACCCCCACTAGATTTTTGAGTTCATCAAAGCTTCGAAGGACAAAAGTTGTAAATATTGATCAAAAACTTATTGACTGTACATCGTACAAAAGTCTACATGAAGATGAAAACTTCTGCTACATGTATGTGCCACCAGTCGTAGAAAGCCCGGCAGTGCTTTTACTTTGACTTTAAGATTGTTTTTCTAGCGAACCAACACACATCAGGGGATGAAATTTGGGGATCGTATGTAAGTCGATCTCCTCTATCCAACAGTGTAAAGTATGGCACGATCCGGAAACTGTAGCGTATACTGTGGTGTAAAATGTGGCCAAAAAATGGACGGACTTTACCCCACCCCCTAATTAGCGGCTATTAGAACGGATCAGCAGTTTTTGGTGTTAAATGGGATGGTAAGAACCTAAATGCAAAACGCCTTTTGGGATTTTTGGAAAAAATCATTCCTCGTTGTCATATGGTGTAAAGATGATTTTTTGATGATCATATGAATATCTCAGGCTAGGAGAAGGCCAGGAACATAATTCTTTTTTTGTTGGATGAAGAATAAAAAAACTCAAATACACATGTTACAACGGTATTATGATGGTGTAGAGTGACTTTACATCAGCCGAAAAACAGACAAAAAATTTTTTTCCAAGTTCAGCTTCCGAAACCAATTCCAATCAATCCGGCGTACCGGAAATTCCTCGAAAAATTTTTTTACTTTCCGAAATAACCGAAAGTGAAAAATTTGAATTAAACTCAATTTACATAAAAAAATAGAATTGGCCGTAGCGTGTTATATATTTATCAAATGACTTGGTTATGATTCCTGTAATAAAATAATGATTGATCTAATGTTAGATGATATTTCAGGGTTTTTTGTGCATGATACTTGAAGTTTGTTGATCTGATGCAGAGCAGATCAAGTTGATCCGGAAGCAAAAAATTAGTAGATCAACAGTTGTATTTGAAGAAATTTGATGCAGAGCAGTTGCTGGGTATTGTTTTCAGTGTGATCTGATGTCTGCAAATTTTTCATCTAGATCGAATAAAGTTGATCAGGAAGTATAAAAATTATCAGATCAATGGTTGTTTTTGACGAAATTCGATGCTGAGCAGTTGCTGGGTATTGTTTTCAGTGTGATCTGATGTCTGCAAATTTTAGATCTAGATCGAATAAAGTTCATCAGGAAGTATAAAATTTAGCAGATAAATGGTTGTTTTTGATGAAATTCGATGCAGAGCAGTTGCTTGATATTGTTTTCAGTGTGATCTGATATCCGAAAAGTTTTTATCTGGATCAGATCAAGTTGATCCAGAAGTAAAAGATCAGTAGATCAACAGTTTTTTTGTTGATAAAATTCGATGCAGTGCAGTTGATTGGTATTGTTTTCAGTGTGATCTGATGTCTGCAAATTGATGACGTGATTCTTCGAATACTTAAAAACCAGATACCAGGAAAAAATGTCAGGGGCTGGCAAGCTAAACTGAATATGTTTGATGTAAGGCTTTCTTAAAAGTTGATATGATAATCTTTTCAAAACACAAGACAGACACTTAGAAGGCAGATACTAGTAATGTTTCACGAAAAGTCCATCCAAGACATGAGATAATGTTTCGTTTCTTCCACAAAAAATTTCCTTGTAAGAAAAATATATACGCGCCCCTAAAATTTTTAAACAATTAGTGAATATTACAACAATATAAAATAACTACAATTTTCATCATTTAAAGAATTACTTAGATCTTAAGAGTAACGTTGGTATGGTTTCTTGTTTTGTTTGTATTCAATGATCCGTTGTTGTGTTTCACGAATTTCGAGAGCAGAACAAGAAGTCAGCCAAAATTAAACTTACTTCCCCTGTTGAAATTTAATAGTAGATAAGACGACCTTGTCCCGATTTCGCTCATGTTACTAGGTCTATTCGAACAGCAAAAGTTGGTGAGAGAAACAAAAAGTGATGAAAGAATATGAATATGATGAAAAAAAACAAAATAAAGAACAACAAAAAATTAATTTTTGCTACAGTAAATCTTTTGCATTACCAACATTAAAAGTGAATGGTTTAATTTGCACATCAAGTTGACTGAAATAAAAAAATGTCTACGAGACAAAGGCAGTGACATTATTATGCATTAAGGTCAGTAAGCCAAAAATTTCCATTAACATACTATTATATAAAGCATGCCATGTACTTTTGTTTGGCGTAACTGGAAAATATGGCTGCTTCCATGTAACGCATTCGCCAAATGTCAACACCTTAATCTCGTGAACTGTGCTGGTGGGTATGGGTGACATTCTCACGTGTAGTCCGCCATTATTTTGCCAATCTGCAGTATGCAGTTCTTTTCGTTTTCTTCAAATTATGCCGAAAGTTTGAGTATTTTTTTAAATTTTTGGGGAAATTCTTAAAAGGAAATTTTGTGTGCAAGAAACGAAACCTTGTCTCTGCTTTTTAACTGCATGTCTTGGATGGACTTTTTCTGAAACGTTACTTGTATCTGCCTTTTAAGCGTCTGTCTTGTGTTTTCAAAAGATTATCATATCAACTTTTAAGAAAGCAGAGCAGAGTGTAAAATGTTTGCTTGCGAAACAATTGATACATCAAACTATAGTCTGTTAGTTATTCGGTAATTCTACCGTACAAGTAATAAATATATCCCAAGGGGTAGACAAGGGCCACGTGGCAAATACAATGATTTATACGAAATTTTCATAAGTATGCCTTCTTCAGAGCAGTGCAGCTTCCCAAACGGTTCAAAAATTTTGATGAAACTTTTACCACTACAGTAATAATGCATTAGCTATAAAATACAGAAATAAAATTCTTCGGCATCCGATAGGAAGGTGCTCCGGAGTGCCCATAAACAAAATTTTTCTGATTTTGACGGTTCATTTTTCACAGTTTAAACTGTTGAAATTTGTAATGTGCAATAATTTACAGTTATCAGAAGACAGCTTATTATGTGCAAAACGACTATTCATTAATCGAATGAGAATCTGATCCTGAAATATCGATTGGATGGCAAGACTATTGGAAAATGCCAAAAATACATCAATTTTCAAATTTTGGCATAGAGTAGCGGTGTGAATTATCGTTTTTAAGCAAAACGAATGATACCATGAAATTCAGTGTAGGAAACATCATAGGGTAGGTAGAACTTCTCAGAAATCGTGAAACAAACGGTATGTTGTGTTCCCTGAACTACCCGTATTTCCTGGAAAGATCAGACTACAGCAATCACTTGATTTTCCTCTCAGTCATTAGATATGAAATCTGCGATAAAAGATAGAACGACGCTTATAAGTTTGGCGACGAATCCAAGTATTTCGCGACGCAGTCTCGCGCCGAGTACGAAAACGAACGTCGATTGGGAAGGGCGAAAAATTCCCAAGCCGATTAGTCGGCCGCAATGCGCTTTATTGATTCTGCTATTTGTCGGCATGCTCATTACGTTGACGTTCATTTTTCTTTATTTGACTCAATCATTTTCGTCTGACGACGAGTTGTCAGACGCGACGTCGTCTACAAGAGTTCCTGTCCGAACGAGGGTCACCGGTTTGAACAACAACGAAGATGAAGACGACGTCGACGAAGATGACGACGGTAACGGCGAAAAAATAGCAACAGCTGGCAGTAGCCAAAGTTTTACAACAACGATAATGACTACCATTACTACTACTCGAGGAATCGTACGAACGCATAAAATCCAATAAATATTTCCTACGCTTCGATTAGATGCCGGATTCATAACAGACCTCTAAGTATTCAGGCCGACAATGATAATGTTTTACGGTACCAGATATTTCGTCATTAATAAATAAACAGGAGCTCATTTGGAGCATAATTTTCAAACAGAGCAACAGATTCAATCATGTGTTTTCTGTAAATGACGCCCCGAAAAATGTCTCACTTTTAGTTAAAAATAGCCTCGTGGATGCAAAGTGAATAAGAAAAAACGATGATTTAATTTATGTTAGTTCACGTTTTGAAACCAGGCTGGCGGCCCCTCGTACAAAAAAATGTTTTTGCTAATATCTAAACTCGATGATTGCCTGCGCTGCTGTCTTGTCACATAACGCAAATTATTTGAAATTTCATAAACCTGCAGAGTTTATTGAGAACCACACCGCGCCGTATTTTGAGAAGCTATGTACACTTGGAACATCACATAAATAGTTTATCAGAAAATGCCCCGATGGGGCAGAAAAAAAGAAGAATATACTTGCTAGGATATTTGCCAATCTTGAAAAAGGAGTGAACTAGATTTTTGAGAACTTGCGTTAGTTTGAAAAAATTCACTTTTGTAATATTGAATTTTCATTCTTTCTCATTAAAAAATCTTCCATGTCTCTGAAGAAGTATACTCTGCAGCATCGTGCATTTTGTTCCTCCCCTGACATCAACTACGGTAAAATTTTTCTATATGAAAACAAACTCACTTCAGGGTTAACTAATACATCGGTTTAAGTTCTATAGTCTGTTTTTTATAAAATGCTTCCAAATAGAAAAGTGACACAAATCAGTACTGTCCTCAAAAGCGTTTACATAGAGCTCTTGCCGTAAAATTTTTTACTCGAAAAATTGTCGAAGGTGAGGTCAGTATGCTGACAAATTTCCAGTCCTATACGATCTACTGTTTTTCAGAAAATCTGAAATACTACTTACTTTCCACTTTCATTATCTAGAAGCATTTCAAGAAAAACACAATAGTTTAGGAATTGGAAACATTTTTATGTTTATTTGCTTCAGAGATGAGAAAATTATGCGAAAATTTTAGTGAAACCCGACAGCTCGAGCTGAGGATAATCTTGACATTGAGCTAGTTACAGTCCTGCTGACATTGAGATTATACCAAACTCGAGATCAAACCCAGTCGCCTTTTTGCTCGAGATTATCTTGAGTTCGAGCTAAGATCCCTCAAGTGCATCTGGGACTTGACTTCAGTCATTAGGCATCATCTCCAAATGGGAAAACAGGGTAAAGCATATAAAAACGCCATAATTCTCCTGATTCAGCCGTGCCTATTTTAGGGATGTGTGCCAAATCCGGTTCCCGCTTCTCTACTCACACTCCCACAGCAACAGTACGCCTTTTTTGAAAGCAGGACGGGAGCGATCGGGATGGGTGAAGTTGCTCCCCGTCTGCAATCCCGCAAAAAGATTCTTTCTGTAAATTTCAGTTTAAATCCAGAAACTGTGAATGATGCTATTTTGTTGAATAGTTTCAACAAACACTTGTGATAACTTGATTTCGAGTGCCTACATTGAGAGAATAAATTTGTTTATAGCTTGTTAATCAGTAAAACTTACAGAGTGAATTCTATACGATATGTTATGTAAAATGACTGAATTAAATATATCCTGAACAATCAATTTAGTTCTAAGAAGACGTTGTGTTGTAGCTTTTTTCTAAAAAAACTGATTGGGGTTTTATGAGTCACTTTCCAAGTTGATTCCTGTTTTATTGACACGAAATTCAGTAAGAAAGTTCAACCCAGTTGGAAGCACACATGTGTGAGAGAGAACATGGAGGGTACAAACTACCCCAAGAGTTTCGGAACTGAATGATTTTTTTATGAAAAAATTGGCCAAATTTTTTTGAATTTTTGTCTCAAAAAACCAGGGTCCACCCCTGAACCTTCCTCGAAAGTTCGGAGACGCACATGTATGGTTGGAAAGTGTGTTGATGCACTCAGCTGTGGAATATACTTTTTCAGACATGGAAAATTTTTTAATGAGAAAAAATGAAAATGCAATATTTCAAAAGTGAATTCTTTCAAACTTCAATCCAAGTTGTCAAAAATCTAGTTCACTCCTTTTTCTAGCTCAGCAAATATCCAAGCAAGTATGTTCGTTTTTTTCTGCTCCACCGGGGCATTTTCCAATAAAGTAGTCCATCTCTTTTAGTGGGACTCAACCATGCATGAAAACCTTCGTAGAAGCCCATTGAAGTTTAAATTTGGTCATCTTCATATCAAAGAAACAATAAAAAAACAATTTTAAAGCTACGAATTCTCACCTTCGGTAAAAGTAAATGATACGTAAACTGCATAGTACTTAAAACACGTTGTTAACAGAGTGTAAAGTGGCCACATCCATTGGATTCCCCATGGTCAAAAACTCCTCAACCAAAAAAATTGCAAAAATACTTTTGTTTACACACAGTACAATTTTTTGTGTAAAGCAACTGCGTCTATTGAATTCCCCATGGTCAGAAACCCAATCATTCAAAGTAGAGGAAATACGTTTGTCTACAATCAGGATATTCTTTGTGCGACATGACTGCATCCATCGGATTCTCATTAGCCGAAAACCACTCCCCCACTAAAAATCGCAGAAATATACTTGCTTACACTTGGCATGAATTTTAGTGTACAATGATCGCATCTATGGAATTCTCTGTGGTCGAAAACCCCTTCCACCAAAAAAACACGAAAATACGCTTGTTTACACCCGAGATAATCTTTTTTGTGTAAATTGACCCTCTCAAAATGTAACAAGTGATGTCCCACAGGGCAGTGTTTTGGGTCCTCTACTATTCCTTTTATAAAAAAAACTTGAGCAAGCAATAAAAGACTTTCATATTGAGAAAGAGAAACTAAGCTTGTTAGACATGAAAACCTCAAATTATTTTATAACTATGTTAACCAGAGTCTGCTAACCTATTTTTATTTGAATTAAAATTTAAATCAGCCTCATTATTAACAGAAACTGAAGACATCCTAGAAGCTTTTAATAATTTTTTCTCCTCAGTCTTCACAAAAGATAATAGAGTTGAGACTGATTTAAATTTTAATTCAAATAAAAATAGGTTAGCAGAAATAAGAATTTCAGATGATGATATTTTGCTTCAAATTAGAAGATTTAAAAATTCAAATTCGGTGGGACCTGATGGTTTACCAATAATAATATTTAAAAGATTAGCCAATTATTTAGTCCATCCATTAAAAAAAAATTTCAATATTTCTGTACTGACTGGGCGCCTTTCGAGCATCTGGAAAATGGGTCATGTGACTCCAGTTTTGAAGAAAGAGATCACGAGTGAAAGTTCCAACTATCGGCCTGTATCTTTAACTTGTGTTTGTTGCAGGGTTTTTTTTCCGCACAGTGCGGACATTTTTTGGGCTGTGCGGAAAAATTTTTGGGCATTTTGCGCACAGAACGGAAATTTTTTTGGGCGTTTCTACTGCTGGCATTGATGAAAAGGTGCATTTTGGTGCAATTTAGATGGTCAAAATCTCAAATTTTTCCAAAATCAAAGAAAATAATTTATAATATTAACTAAAATTTAGCTGAAGCGCAGCCAAAAAGAAGTTTACTTTGATTTCTCGGTTGTCCCTGATTGTTTCCATCAATCTTATATGTCTCTGCTAGAGTGAGTAAAACTCGTCACTTTGTAGTGTGAATTGGATGGAATTTTCATACGAATTTGCTGATTTTTCCCAGATTTCTCCACACATTTATTTAATACCATCATTTTTCTAGGAAAAATCTAAACCGAAAGTATTACAAATTATCTCTAGAATACATTTTCCAACATTTCAGTAGCTCCTTTGTTCAAAAATTCTCTGGTGTGACGCATCGGAAGTTAAGTGTGCATGGTTTTCATGATTTGAAATTCCTCATCCCATTCATCAATTAGTTATCTTCAATATTAGGTTCGGATTTTGTTGAAAATTGAGATTTAATATTGATCTTCATTAGAGCTTGACACCGGGTACCCGAACTACCCGGGTACAAAATGAAAACTATTACCCAGGTAATTCGGATACCCGTTTTGTATCCCGCATAATGTGTAGACTTGAGAGTAGAGGTATGCATAGTTTTTTTAGCCTTTTACAAGCCATGGCTTGTTGGACTGACAAAATGGCTTGTAGAATTTTAGTTCAACAAGCCAAAATGGCTTGTCAGAATTTTTTGAGTTATGTGTTTGATCATATCGGATACAGAAAAGATGCATTTTGGTGCATTTTAGAAGGTCATAATCTCAAAATTTTTCGGCGCTTCGCGCCGGTTATAACTTAAATAAGCATTATTATTTATTTCCTAGCTCAGGCACTGCTTCTAACATGTCTACCCTCATTTATCATTTAATCTTTACTAGTTTTAATCATCTTAAACGTATTATCTCATGTTTTAATTGGTAATCTTCAATACTTCATCTTGATATTTAATGAAGATTCACATTTTTCCCTTGACACATTTTTTGAGAAAGATCAATACGTCAAGTCTCTAAACTTTTTGAAGCGATTATTCCTTTCTTAACGTAAAATCAATCCAAAAGCTTCATGGAAGTAGTTTTCGGAACTTCTTACTCATATCTTTTCGGCCAAGTTCATGAGAGTGTGTGAATAAAATAATGGTTTTAAAATTTTTCAAACATGAAATTCTAGAAATTACGACTTTTGAACAGAAAATTCGAATCTAATTCTTCAAATAAGTGTTTGGAAAATTGATTTTCCAGCATCGCAGAATGTCGATACCCAAAAAATTTTCCCAGCGTTTCAGGCAGGAAAGATTAATAGTTTTTTTTGGGCTCTCACTTTTCATCATTGAGGAATTCACCGTCGATTTCTCGTGTAATTCAAAGTCATTATGTTCTTGGATAGTTTGCTGGAAAATTTTTTCCACAATGCTTGTAGATTAGACTTCGATCAAACTCAAAAATTTCAAATGTTTCCTGTTGGAAAATCGATTGAAATCTATAAATCATCGGCTCTAATCACAGAAATGACAGCAGCAACTATTAATTTTGTTTAATCAAGCTAAAATAATGTTTTTGAGCTAGAAAAACAGATACTTTACATTATTTTCTTAGAAATCTATAATTTTCGCTCATTTCACACATTTTTCAAATGATCTAAACTTCGAACGGAAAAAATTTTCGTGTGTGGAAAAAATTTTGGGTCATTTCCGCACGGTGCGGATAAAGGCGTGCGGAAAAAAAACCCTGGTTTGTTGTAGGATTCTTGAAAAAATCATAAAAGCTCAAGTGACCAACTTTCTTACTGTTAATATTGTATTTCTGATCGTCAGTTTGGTTTTGTGAAGAAAAGATCCTGCGAAACCCAGCTCTTACTGTTCTCTAAATACTTAATTGATAACATTGACAAAAAAAGGGCAGTTGATGTAATATATTTGGATTTTTCTAAAGCCTTACACAGGGTAGCACTAAAACCCGGATCGGGTCCACGGATCCGGATCCGGATCGGGTGCCTAAAACCCGGATCACCACGGATCCGCGAATCGGCGGATCGGGGTTTGGCTCGCTAAACCATGGTTTTAGGTGCCTAAAATCCGGATCACCACGGATCACGGCGGATCAGTCCCTTGATCCGGATCCGTGGAAAATACGTCTAAAACCCGGATTTTCGTCACGGATCACCCCCACGGATCGGGGTCCAATATATAAATTTTTGATCCGGAACCCAAATTTTTAATCCGGACCAACTTTTTTTGATCCGGATCAACTTTTTTTTGATCCGGATCAAATCTTTTTGATCTAGATCAAATTTTTTCGAATTTTTTCGTCGTGATGAGTATTTTCACGCTACATAATCAGATTTTGATCCAGATCAATATTTTTGATCCGGATCAAATTTTTCTTTAATTTTCATGTAGATTAAATTTTTTCGAATTTTTTCGTCGTGATGAGTATTTTCACGCTACATAATCAGATTTTGATCCAGATCAATATTTTTGATCAGGACCAAATTTTTTTTCAAATGTTCACCTAGATTAAATTTTTTCGAATTTTTCCGTCGCGATGAGTAAATTGACGCCATGTATTCAGATTTTGATCCAGATCAATATTTTTGATCCCGATCAAATTTTTTTTCAATTTTTCACCTAGATTGGATTTTCTCGAAATTTTCCATTGTGATAAGTATACTCACGCCACATATTCAGATTTTGATCCAGATCAATATTTTTGATCCGGATTTTTTTTCTTCAAATTTTCACCTACATTAAATTTTTTCGAATTTTTCCGTCGTAATTTACGTCACATATTCAGATTTTAATCCGGATCAATATTTTTGATCCCGATCAAATTTTTTTCAATTTTTCATGTAGATTAAATTTTTTCGAATTTTTCGGTCGTGATGAGTATTTCCGCGCCACGTATTCAGTCTTTGATCCAGATCTTTTTTTTTGATCTGGATCAACTTTTTTTGACCCACACTGAAATTTTTCGAATTATTTCATCATGATGCATATTATTGCTTCACGTCTTCAATTTTTGATCCACATCACATTTTTTGATCCGAATCAATGGTTTTTTATATTTTTTGACCAGACTGCAATTTTTCGTCATCATGGCACATATGTTGGCGTCACGTATTCAAATCCGATTTTCTTTAGTGCATTTTTGGTTCAAAGTTTGAGTGATCGGACCCGGATCACTCGAAAACGGTTACAATACATGCTTGTATCAATTTGTATGCTCAAAAGAAGTTGAATGTTTTCCAGCATGGCCGAAAATGTCCACTCACTTTTGGTCTTAGAATTCTAGTCATACTCAGTTATCAGTGGATCTATATGGAATTTGAAACTTATTTATTTTACTTGAAAGAAAAGTTACAGTAAAATAAGTATGTACAAGTAACAAAATACAATTCAAAACGGCATGCGGAACACTAGCAAACTAGTAACATAAATAAAAACAAAAAAAATATATCAGGGAGTACACAAAGACCCCGACGACTGGCTTTGACCATCAATTCATCGTCCCGCTTCCTCGCATCTTTATTTTTACTAAAATAATAAAGAAGTTTAAACACAATATTTTTGCAATTTTCCTATAAATTGTTTTATATTTCAAGTGATCCGACACTGAACCTCAATAGATCAATCCAGTATTAAAGGTTGGAACCTTAAAAAATTTGAAAACTTGTTTGTATCACTTCCTATCACCAGAACATTTACAAATGAAAAATTTGATGTTTTGGATACTTCTAAGTACCTTAAGATTTTCTTTTAATTTTTTTAAAACCACTTTAGTATTGTCAGTGATATTTAAAAACGTAGGAAAACAAGTTTCCTAAACTTTGTACATGCATTTTGGATCCAAAATTTTCAGATCCGTCAAAATGAATCTGTGTTTTTCCCTAAAATTTTCAAAGTCAAAAACCTTAAAAATACTTCGGAAACTTGTTTGCATCACTTCCTATCATCAGCAAAACATTTACAAACCAAAATTTAAAAAATTTGAGTATTTTTTGATGTTCAGAATTTTTCAAATTTTTTTATAATTTTCAAATTTTTTTTACATTTTTCAAAACTAAGTTAGAGATGTCCGGCATGCTTGAAAACGTAGGAAAACTAGTTTCCTAAACATAAAACCTGGATCGGCCCCCCACGGATCACCCAATTTTCAAACTCAAAAACCTTAAAAATACTTTGGAAACTTGCTAGAAGCACTTTCTATGATCACTGGAATAGCTACAAACCGGAAATTTGAGGTTTTGAAATATTTTAAAATTTAAATTTTTTTTTAATTTTTCAAAATTTAAATTTTTTTTAATTTCCTAATTTTTCTGAAACTGTGTATCTAACAGGAAAAGCTACAAACCGGAAGTTTTGGGTTTTGAAATTTTTAGAAAATTGAAATTTATTTTTAATTTTTTTTTAAAATTCAATTTTTTTTTTAAATTTTCGAATTTTTCTGAAACTAGTTTAGAAATGTCGGGCATGCTTGAAAATGTGGGGAAACAAGTTTCCTAACCTTTGAACACACTTTTCGGGAAGAAAATATGCCCGATCCGTGGAAAAGTGATCCAGATTTTAGTCATGCACGACTAAAACCCGGATCGGCCCCCCACGGATCACCCAATTTTCAAACTCAAAAAACCTTAAAAATACTTTGGAAACTTGCTAGAAGCACTTCCTATGATCACTGGAATAGCTACAAACCGGAAGTTTAAGGTTTTGAAATCTTTTAAAATTTTTTTAAAATTTAAATTTTTTTCTAAAATTTTTTTAAAATTTAAATTTTTTTCTAAAATTTTTTTAAAATTTAAATTTTTTTCTAAAATTTTTTTAAAATTTAAATTTTTTTCTAAAATTTTTTTAAAATTTAAATTTTTTTTTAAAATTTCCTAATTTTTCCGAAACTGGGATTCAAGAAGAAAAGCTACAAACCGGAAGTTTAAGGTTTTGAAATTTTTTAAAATTGTTTTAAAATCCAAAATTTTTTTTAATTTTTTTAAAATTCAAATTATTTTCAAAAATTTTCTAATTTTTCCGAAACTAGTTTAGAACTGTCGGACATGCTTGAAAACGTAGGAAAACATGTTTTCTAAACTTTTTACATTCAATTTGGGTCTAAAAATTTCCAGATCCATCAGAATGTTTTAGTCGCCAGTTCAACCTTACCTATTAGTTTTCGCCCTTCGTAATTTTATCCGTAACTTCAGTCGGTTCTTTGTCGTAGGGTACATTCAACGCTTTAAACTGAAAGGTAAAAAATGAATTTTACACTTTACACTTGAATGGAAAATTATGTTCAAGGTGCGAAGAGTAAAAACAACATATTTTTGACTGTTTTTGTTTTAAAATTACTATTTTCTAACCAAATGTCAAAAATCTACGGCTAAAAGCACAAATTTTTCAATTATACTTGGCGGCGCATCGATCATTGGCACTTATTTAACCTAAGCTCCTTCGGCGGCTCTGAGACGCGACGCCATGTTGGCAATTTTGATGATATCGATCGTTCCACGGGCTAAACGTTTGGCGGCCTTGGCTTTTCCAAGGCTGTAGTGACAGGTTCCAGAATTACGATTAAAGTTTTTGCGAACTTAAAAAAAATTTTATATAGTTCCTGAACGAAATTTTTTGAAAAAACGCGATAAATTGAATACCAATCTATAGATATCGTTGAGATCTATTCGAAGACAGGATTCGAAATTATGTAACAACAGTTTTGATGGAGTTTTTGGTGGCTGAAGCAGGTTATATTAGTAATTTGGGTTTTTTCGGTTTCTGTTTTACTGTTAAAAGCAGAGCTAACAAAATTAAAAATCTTAGTGTAGCTTAGTGTATATATTTAGAATATTAAACTTTATCATTATTTCATTAAGTTTCGTTGATGATTTGGATCGGAACACACTCTACAAGAGATTTAGCGCCTAATTTTATTGTTTGTGAACAAACTATAGAAATTCATCCTGTTTACTAAATGTGTGCTTGCATGATTAATACATAGAATCAGTGTTTTTTATTCTGAAAACTTTTTGCTCAATTTGACGAAAAATCTATTTTTTTAGTTTCTGTGCTTAATGTTGTAGTGTGTTTTCCGCCGATTTTTCATTGTTTGTCAAATTACGTCACAGGCCCGCAGGTGGCAAGTGGAGAGAGCAACGCGGACCACCAGTGGCCATCTTACTGTAGCGCACGTCGGTACGCGTGCGCTGGTCTCTCTCTTCACTTATCCGTTAACGTATATTTTACGTGTGTTTCATTTTTCTTTACTAGTTGTGTGCCCCGCCGGCCACCACTAGTACGTATTAGCCGCCTCCCACCACGCCTTTTCGTCTTTGCTCGCCCGTGCGTGGGAGTAGATTTATTATTGTTACTTTTATTTTTCGCCTCGCCCGTCGCGTTTGTCACGTAAGTTTTCGTACGTTATTGTATAGTAATAAATAGGTAGGAAAGCCCTTTCGTTTCTAGTTAGTGAGAAAGAAGGGAGGCAATTAAAGAAACTAGGCTTTCTTTAATTGTTGGGATAATTATTTGTCGGGTTTAAGTACTAGTAGTTAGGTAATCGGGTAAACGTGGGCGTGGGACGCACGTACATTAAGGACGCAACCTCGGAATCCCAATCCTGCTCACGCCGCATCATCTCCGCCCTGATAAAGCAAGATACAACATTAATAATCGCTCGTTTCCGATTAACTTGCATCTTCATCCGCGAAAAAACCCGAAATTTTTTTGCAAAGAGGTTCGACCTATGACCTGTTTGTTTGTAAATAAATATTCAAGTGAGTTTACATGAGCCAAGCAAAAGAATAATTAAATGCTATTACCATTTCTGTGGTTCCGATTAGAATCATCCAATTTTAGTTCGTTCTTGGTCCGGCGCGTAGCGCCGAAAATTTTTTGGAATTTTATATTCTAAAACGCTGGAAAATGAATCTCTTCAATGGATATTCGCGAACAGAAGTTCTAAAATCACAGTCTAGAATGATGTCTTCAATTTCCATTTTCAATAAGCCCAAAAGTTCGTGTTAAAAATGTTGGAAAAATTCCAAGTATCGACAGAAAAAATTGAGAGAATGGATGAAAAATCAGAGTTTTTTTTGTGCCAAAACATGGTTTTTGACACACAAAAAAATTGGAATGGCACAAAAAATTCTGAGCGTTTGTGCCAATTGGCAAAAATTTTTTGACTGATCTTAGACTGAATTTTCTTGATTTTGGTAATTTTAGAGGCTGAAAACGCAAATTTTTCTCGGCACTTCGCGCCGAGTCAGTGAGTATATAATGTTAACTACTTTTATTTGTATCGAAGGCGAGCGATATTCCATTCGTATAGTATATTTGTATTACCGCAACAGATTGAAATTGTCAATGACTGGTGAGAGGATGAAAATTGTTAACTTCTCCTTTTCATTCAGAGGAATTCGGAATCGAGCTTTTTATTTTTGGTATTTGATTCGAACAGACTATTCTTTCAAATTTTTTCAGAGGTTTTCAGCATGTTATTAGGGTGTTTGATTCGAACAGACTATTCTTTCAAATTTTTTCAGAGGTTTTCAGCATGTTAATATCAACCCCCCCCCCCAGTTTGGAAAAAATTAAAAAAATTTGCAAAAAAGTGTGTTTTTTGGCCTTTTTTGGGAAACATGTCGACTTTTTTCTACCCCCCCCCCCCAACTGGTCGGAGGTCTTACAGGTATGATCAGTTCCTATCAATTGAATTACTTCATCTCTTTTTTACTAATTTAGTCAAGAGTCAATAATTTGCTGATAATTGAGATTTTTCATCACTTCTCATTCTCTCGCTTCGTTTGGAGTTTTCCAAGGTTTTGAAACGTGAACCTTCCCAATCTGCCATTGAAAGACGATAAAAACATCATTATAAGACTGTAAATTTAGACCTTCTATCCAGGAATAATTGTTGGGAACATACATTTTCCAGCATTTTGCAACACAGAAATCCGAAAATTGCACAGCGCCGGGATAAGAAAGGTATTACGGTGCATTAGTTTCATTCCGATTTATTTTCATTGTTATGAAGATTCATTTTCGAGCCTTTTAGAATGTAAAAACCTGAAAATTTTTCCGGCGCTAGGCGCCGGAAAATTTTTTTTCTCAGTTACGATCCTGTAAATATAGGTAGGTACGTTTTAAAGAACGCTGTCGAAATATACGTTTACAATAACACATTTCTCAATAATGCTTAATACAATCACTAATAACTTGATCACTATTGTAAAAAGAAATAAGTTACTGCGCACTAATAAAATTTTTTTGCGCTAATGGAGTCATACCTGTACTTGGGGGGAGGGGGGTTGGGGGGGGGGGGGTCCCCCCCAACCCCCCCATGTACAGGTATGCTAGTGTGCACTTAGAATATGTCACTACAGTTAGTGCTTATAGGGTCTAGTTATGAAATTATTATTGATAAATGTTTGATCCTATTTTGTTTTTATAAGAATTTTATTGAAAACTAACATTTTTTGGTCATTTTCCTAAATTTTTTTTGCAATCTCCATACAAATTTTAATTTTCATGTGATTAAAGCATTTTGAGAGTAAGACTATGCTAGAAATTCTTGCCGGTTGAAAGATCCAAATTCTTAGTCGCTTGCCTAGTTTTTGAATTTAAGTTTGTCTGACTGAAAATTCATTTAATCGAACCTTCTGTCTGTCTGGGAAATAAAAGGTGGAAAGATTCATTTTCCAGCGTTCTGGAATATTGGAACTCAGAAAAAATTTTCGGCGCTAGGTGCCGAAAAAATTACTCTAATGCAGTCATGTTAATCTGTTCATTTTCTCTCCATATAACTCTGAAAATTAGATTTTGAATGTCTAAAACCGACGCGGATCGAATGAAATACAGGAAAACTGATTTGCGATGGTTTTTCCAATTATTTTACGCAAATTTATCGATTTAAGAGTGAGAAACTAAAAATTTATCTGTGCAACCAAAATTTTTCTCCAAGTGCACATTGCAACCTGGCCTGTGCAAAAAAAACCCTGACTCGCCCGCCGCCGCCGCGCGCGCTCAAAAAATTTAGAATAGATGATCGATACTACAGTAAGAAAAGCAGTTGCTATGTATCTAACGGAAAAAACTTGATTACTGACCTGTAATTTTCTGATAATCTGAATCCACTCACAATAATAATGAAATACCGTAAAAATTTGTATAAATGCAGCTGTTTTATAGGTTCATTGATGCACCATTTATTAGGGGCGCCGTCATTTCGGGGGCACCGTTTATTGAAATTTTGCACTTTATGTCTTAATTCCATTATATTTTCCATTCCCTCACGAGTACTGCACTCGCAGCATTTCTCGGCTTTGACCTTTGAACCGCCATTTTCTTATCTGTATAATTTTCTCATGAAATAACATACCTTTCTTACACCAAGGAAAGAAAAGAAAACAAAGAAAGAACAAATAAATGTAACCAAGGGAAAACAAGAGAAAAAACAAATGAACACCTTGGAGCAACAACATGTGCCCTTCTGACCGAAATGGAGTGATAAAGTTAGCCAGAGTATAAAGGTGTTATGCGCCATAAGATATAATGCAACAAGGTGTTATGTACACTTTTTGGACAACAATGTGTTATGTGCACAAAACTCATATATATAACATCTTTTTACACTTTGGAGTTTGTGTCGGATATTTTCCATTTTGACAAAACACTATATTACATTTAGTTTCCGCACATTTCACATTACTCTTCTGCAATTCTCTGTGGAAAGTTGGGCGTTCTTGTTAAAAACGAAACCAATGCCTCAGAATCAAGCTTATGATTTAATGGTTAGAAATTAGTACAACTCATCATCTGATGATGAATTATTGTCTCTGCTAAAAAAAACCAGCCTCTGAACATAACAAAGTCGCAAAATCACAAGACTGGTGGTTGTTCAGAGTGGGAATGAATATCGGTTTATTATTGAGAAATCAAAATCGGTTATTTGCTTCAAAGTAATATTTCTGATGGTTTAATCTCAGCCAAGAAATATTGTCTGTTGCAAAGTGTTCAGACAAAAAGGTTAAATATGCCAATGGTGAGAAAATTCCATTTGATCATATTTATATTGGCTACGTGTTATTGAGTTTGAATCGTTTGAATATCCCTACTCAAAGAGTGGAAGCAAGTGAACATACAGGATCATTTTTCCATGTCCTCTATTTAATTTCTATCATCCCAACGGGTCGACCAGTGATACAAGCATCATATTCTTAGACATAGAAACTCTAAGTGTAGCCTGTTTTTTGTGAAAAGCTTCTAAATAATGAAAGTGGAAAGCAAGTATTATTTCAGTTTTCCACGATTTTATGGTAAACAATATATCATGTAGGACTGGAGATTTGTGGGCATACTTATCAAACCTTTAACAATTTTTAGAGTGAAAAATTTCATAGCAAGAGCCCTATGTAAGCGATTTTGACGACGGTACTGATTTGTGTCACTTTTCTATTTGGAAGCATTTTATAGAAAACAGGCTATAGATCGGCTGTCCCAGTAAGTAGACCATCTTAGTAAGATGACTGTCCCACAAAGTCGACTATACTGATAAACCTAAAGTCTGTGACAGGTTTATTATCCAAATTTGAAATATCAGATTGCTTTCAGGGCCCAGGCGTAGGCTTAGGGTTGGGCTTGTGTAAAAGAGATGTGCAGGTGACCTTCTGGAACAGGGACCCTACAGAGATGATCAACTTATTAGAATGATCGACATATTGGGACAATCAACCTACTAGCACATAATCATTCACGTTGATTTGAAGTTGATGTAGAAGGCATCCAGACATCCTATCAATGAAAAGGAAGTTTTGAAACAATTGAAACATACTCGAAGAGTCTACCAAAGCCTCTATGAAAGTCTAATGGTTGGCCATGCTGATAGTGATAGCTTCAGTGAAGAACAATTTTAACTGTTCTCTTGGTTTTGAAATGTATCTAAAATGTGTGATTATTTTGCGTGTGTTATGTGGCTTTGAGTTAAATTTTTATAATGCAACAAAGTGCTTTGCGTTCTTAATTACGAAAATGAGAGGAACGTCCGTGATGAAACTCTGGCGGTACATTGTCCATCTTATACTTCTACTGTAACAGGAGACAATGTCAAGATACATCAAACAGGCAAAAAATGACAAACTTGTGACTTCATTTGCTATTTACTCAAAATGCACTTTTTGTTACATAACACCTTGTTGCCCCAATGTATTCAAATGATGAACTGAAAAGAAAAGAAAACAGAATAGAACTACTTTTGAGGCATCTGACAATGGGTCGGTTTCCTTATTTTTCAGCCTGCAATAGTCCTAGAGATTAAATGGGATACCCAGATCGGCATTACCCAGAACTTTTCAGGATCCAGATCTGGAAGACTTTCCAGTAGGGCGTGACTCAGATCCGCATCAGCAGTTGATCCAAGATTGTCTGCAGAAGCCGACTGAGTCGGCGATAGTTCATCTTGAGCACCTTAAGAGACTATCCAGGGTGGCTTATCCGGATATTGCGACTGACGTCAGAGATTTTATTATAGAACCTATCTTTCTGAGCGGACTGAAACCATTTCTCCCAGATAGTATCAGGTTCAGGGAGTTTACAACTCTTGAAGAGACTCTTAAAGCAGCCTGTTACACAGAATCACAGATTTTTCGGGATGAGATTAGGTATACTGCCCCATCTAATGCTCTTTTCTCTTTAGAACAAAAGACCGCTGATAACGTCAGGTCAATGTCCAATCAAAGGGGCACCGCTCAACTTCCCTCGGCAACGCCGTCCGATGAGATTCGACATCTACAATCGGAGATGGCCTGGCTCACAGCCTATATTGCCCGACTTACGGCTCAGCAAATGGCGCCAGCTCCGTGGAATCGGACACCCTCAATGATGCCATCAGCGCATGTCCAAAATGCTGGCGGTCGCCCTTCAAGGGCACATTCACTGCTCCTATCATGGACATTGCACCCACACCAATGCCAGTTGCTGGGCCCAACATCCCAACAGCGCTGGTCCTAGCAATGCTGCCCCCACCGGTGCCAGCTGTTGGTATTTTTGTCAAACGAGGGCGCACCCGACTGATTGATGCGAGAGACCCTGTCCGCATTGCCATCAAATACGTGTGCACAGGGCCATGACCTGCCCATGTCGGACTCAGACGATGCCTGGTAAGACTAACTATAGTAATTCTGGTTACTCTCCTCAGGGTACAAGTGGGTACCCTAGGCGGTATGCTAATCCACTCCTAACGGGATGGGGAACCAATATCGGCCACCCCCATGGCAAAATAATGCCGTTGGGGCTACGGACAGTCTTCCTCATCCAGATCTGTTTGATCTGGATAATGAAGCTCTTGCTGAACACCTGGCTGATCCTTCACAACTGTGTTATCCTGTCTGTGTAATCAGTGTTGGATTTTTAGCCACCGCAGTGGTTTCGGCACCAGCACCATCCCCTGCCTTGCCACTGCCGCCCCTGAAATACGCGACGCCAGTCACTTCAAACCCCTCAACGATGCGGAAAACGACTGGCGACTTCAGTGGGGTCGCATCATATGGACCGATGGAAGGTACACCGGTGCCTCCGGCCTGTTTTGCCACCCAAGGACTGCCCCCCAGAATTCCAATGGACTCCATGCTGGAGGTCATTGGTCAAATGGAATCGATGAATCTGATAGGTATACTGCCTTCTTTTTCTGACATTTCAGGTCTGAAAATCAGAGGTCCTTTTAAGTCACTGACTTTAATGATTTCTCATTTACAGATTCCTCATCTGTCACCGACACGATGGGGGCCCTTTGGTCTACAGATTTGGCCAAGAAATATCCACACCTCCCTTGGGCATTATTCAACGAGCTGTTCGAGGTTGAGGTGCTTACGTCCTCTGATGTGGTGCTTTCAGCACCAGTGGCATTGTGGATATTGGGGCCCGAGGTTGCTCGACGAGCCCTCAAGTTCATGAACAATGGCACTATCGGGGCAACACCCGTGGATAAGATCTTGTTGGACAGTGAACTATTTTCACCGGCAGTGGACGCCATCTGCCGCCCTGTGGAACAGGCTACTCGCAACGCCCAGCCCCCAGCAGTTGTTGCCGCGCTACCATCAACAATGACAACAGGAGCCCAAAGGCTGGCGGCAATTGCTTAGCAGCAACCAGTGGCCGTCACATACCAATTTGCTGACTGAGGTGGCCAACGCCTTTGGAGAGATGTTGCGCGCTGTGAATGATGATGTCAGCATCATCGAGGCGTCGCCTTTTCAGACGGCTACCACCCCATGGTCCCCGAAGATTGGCGTTCTTTGCGAAGTCCACCCATGCGGGGCCTGGTCATCAACTTCCCCTGTGAGGAGCCAATATCGTCCGACAATGATGAAGAATAAGGCCACCCAACGGGCCCACACTGTGAATATTGGTTTATATTTACAGACACCGTTAGTAAATAGTTTGTATCTAATAAATTGGGCCTTCGTGACATTACTGTTCTTGGGAATGAGCTCTGCAATACAAGCTACTCAGTACCAATTTTGTGGTTTTTCAAGAAGCAGTCGTCGACTTGAGCTACCTCAAAAAGTAGAATGCAAGCTACCAAAATCTTCATGGAGTCCGAGATGCATGAATGTCATAGTGTATGTTCCTAGTTCTGATCCAATCACTACATTAGCGTGGAAATGCACATTGGGTAACTGTAAAGTCTGCACCAACACTGGCTTCTTTGGATCTAGGGGCATTACTGCAGACATCAATACAACTCAGCATCTAGCACCTGTGGCTTGTACGCTAGCACATCATATGAAGGTGTTTGGTTCACAAAAGATTGTGAAAATACGCCCTGGCTCTTATAGCACTAATCAAACACTGGATGTGATATACTCATGGTGCTTCAGTGAGGTCTGCAAGACAGTGACTAACCTCTTCATTGAGGAGGGACCGGTTGCTTTGTCGGATGGCACTACAGCTCTAAGTACCTTAGGAGATGTAGGTGGATGCAGTCCCACTGCAGGTCACTCTACAGCACAATGTCATTATCCTCCTCAGGGCAATTACACTGCGTCTGTGTCAGGGAACCATGTTATCATTGATGATTTACAGGTTGCCCAGAAGATCCCGGGAAACTCTGGCCTCTTCCGGTTGTGTCCCGACCTCCGGTTAAACACAGTGCGGATGGATCAGGGTCTTCTTCTAGGCATCCACGGAAGATTTAATCTGACCCAAAGGTTGTTCGGGTTGGCGAAGGACTCACGTCCAGACCCCATCAATGCCAAACTGAATTACCTGGCTCAGCAGATCAAACAGTCGGAAATTAACAATTTTCAATTTATGTGGCTTGAGCTTTGCTCTCTGCTTAACGCTACCTTGATCTGACTTGGCAGTTGCTTCGCTTCGACCCTACCCTCGTGGGGCCTGGGCACTTCTGCAAAGGAATGACCTGACTGTGGAATTCACAGGTAAAGCACTGACAATATAGCCATGTCAAAAGGTCAATGCGACGTATGTTTATCACTCGTACCAGGTGGGAGACATCTGTTACAAGTATCTTCCTGTACAGGTTGGCGGTACCATTTATTTTGCCGCCCCCAGTGGCCCAGAGCTCAATAAAGTTAGCCCAAGAGTGCTGTGTGACCATCACTTTACAGGGATTTTCCCAAATCACTCAGGCTGGTTTACTGAGTCTGGCATGGTCCATGTGAGCAATATATGGCTTGAACTTTTCAGGAAACAGCGCTTTAACGTCACTCACTTTGACACTCCTGTGCTCTTTCACAATCAGTTGGTGATGACCCATTCAAGTTTTGCTTTCTTTAAACAATATGTTTACAAGACTGAGCAAATTGAAGCGGTTCTAAACTGGTTGGTAAACTTTACCGCTGGTCTATCTCTGCAACCAGATTCTCATTATCAGGCATTTGCAGGGGGGGACTGACATCAAGGCCTCCCTAGAAGGTGTTGGTCTGGTGGCAAACCATGTGATTACTAGTCAGCAGCACAATCTCATTCAGGGCTTACAGTCTCTTCTGAGTGTGCTGGTGCAGTTGATCTTTAACACCCTTACCACCCTGGCAGTGCTGGCCGGTAGGGGATACCTCATCTATATTGGCTTATCCTATTATCTCAGCTACCGCCTGCTAAAAAGACAGGTTCTGTACGCTAGCCAATTCTCTCCCTTGAGTCTTTTCCATAATGTCCAACGTTAGGTTGGTTTTCACTACTTGCAGAAGGATGTACCATCTCAGTTGGATAGAATCACTCCATGTTTTGTCATACTGGTCAATGCCAATGAAACTCCCACTTTCCTTGACACTGATTGTCCACGGACCATCATTAGTCAATGCCTTGATTAAAGAGAGTCTGAAGGTGGCCATGGCCTTCCAGCAACATCACGACTTAAACCCGTTGATGAGTATCAATCGGAAAGCTGTCCATACTCTTCTATCGGGACTGTATGAGATCATGTTGCCTGGGACCTGTCAGCCACAGACAAGGGTGGATATACATCTCCATGTGTGTAAGACTACGTCTCCTTTTTGGGCACCGGTAGATCTGATTCTTGGATTGGACTTCCTAGAACAATTCAAGAATATCATGTTTGATTACCAACAACATGTCAGTCGGTTGAATGTGGTAGAACTGCCACTTCTATTGACAGTGGCTGAGATTGATCAGATCGAAGCCTGGTGGGAGAACACACGTTCACTATCAAGGGCCTCCCACAGGTCAGGGTCTCGATCAAGATCAAGGATTTTGTCCATTTCTCAGCCACCCTTGTGGGCTCCCTCCATCGCCTCATCCCGTGGGTCGACCAGTGGTACCCAGACCTCTTCTAGATGGGCCAGTCGTCATTTAATGGCCAAGTCAGGGTCAAGTTGCCCTCGACTCCCACCTCGAAATTCTCCAGTTACATAAGAGAAGGGCTGGTTCCACAAGCCTTGTGATTCAGATGCACCTGCATCACCTGTGTTAGAGGTGCCACCACTTTCCAATACAGAAGTTGAGTCACTAGGGGCTACTCAGAGCTCAGGAGAGCGATCGGATCATGTGCTTACTGTACAGGTCCATCCCACTCCTTGAACTAATCCAGAAACATCTGTTGGTTATGCTCTAATAGGGTTACTTGGACACAGGGGTTTGCCGATCCCAAGGCAAACTGATATGCCAGAGTTGAGTTTTGGTGATTCTGCACCTAATCCAGGTCATGTAGTATCAGCCTTCTACCCAACTGAAATGAGGACCCCTCATATCAGAGTTCTTCTGAACAATTGGGTGGAAGCCAAGGCTCTGATTGATACAGGAGCAGTTTTCTCACTTTCTGATCACAAATTGGCGGTCCAACTACCCAACTTGGTGCTCACAGAGACTAGAGCTCGCCCCATAGCAGTCAATGGGTCTCCAATTCAACTGCTAGGCGCTGCCTATGCCACGGTGACAGTGGCTGATGTCTCTGAATGGATTCACGTCCAAATACAAGAGAATTGTTCAGCTGAACTAAAACACACTGATTTCTCACAGGGATCAGTGGTCAAGTCAGATAACATCCTTGATCGAAAGAGGGTTAAAGCAAATGCTGTGATATCCTCTGATATTTCCTCACAGGACAGGACAGCATTACTCAACCTACTGGTCGCATACACTGACCTCTATGCTATTGACAAGAAGGACACAGTTCCACTGACCTCGTGCACCACGAGATCAGCACGGGTAATGCTTGCCGAGTCAGCCGTTTTCCTTACTGCACCGCGCCCAAGGAAAAGGATCTCATAATACAGGAAGTCAAAGCCCTCCAGGACAAAGGTATTATTCAGCCTAGTATGTCACTGTGGGCTACAAATACCATCCTGGTGCGCAAGAAAAATGGGTCACACGGAATGTGTGTTGATTTCCCTGGTCTTAACGAGGTCATGAAAAAGGATGTCTATCCCCTCCCATGGATTGATGACATCCTTGACACACTCAAGGGTATGAAATACTTTACTACCCTTGATCAGGCTAATGCCTACTGGTCCATACCTATTGCCAAGGCAGACAAAGAGAAAACAGCATTTAATATGCCTATTAGACTTTACGAGTTCAACTATCTGCCTTTTGGTCTCTGCAACGCCCCAGGGACGTTCCGATGTCTCACGGACCTGCTTCTCACAGGATTGCAGTGGTGTACAGCATTGACCTATCTCAATGACATCTTGGTGTTCGGGAACTCTCACACCCAGATGCTTGAGCTGCTGATGGATGTGTTTAGGCATCTCTGTCAGGGTTGAACAAAGCTCAGACTGAGCAAGTGCAAGTTTTCGCACTTTGAGGTGGAACATCTAGGTTGCTGTATATCACAGAACAGTCTAGAACTGGATAAAGTCAAACTGGTCACTGCCCAGGATCTGCCTATTCCATAGAACGCCAAAGACATCAAGTCTTTTCTTGGCCTTGTGTCTTACTGTAGGTGTTTCATCCCTGGTTGCACTCGGCTCAGCGAGCTGCTGACCAAGCTCTTACAGAAGGAAATTACCTTCCTGTGGTCAGAACCTCAGCAAATGGGGTTCGATGAACTCTGGAGATTGCTGACAAACCCCCCCCCTATTCTGTGCCATCCCGACTTTATGAAACCCTTCATCTTTCAAATGGGTGCAAGTATTTTGGGATAATGAGCCATTCTAAGTCAGTTAGACCATGATGGACATGACCATCTTGTCGCATACACCAGCGGAGGGTTAACAGCAGCTGAGAAAAACTACTCTATTACAGAGTTAGAGACTCTAGCTGTTGTCCCTTTCCTCAAGCACTTTCGACCATACCTCTCTCAACATGAGGTGGTCGTACAGATTGACCATACCGCTGTCAAGGCTTTTTTGGAGAAACCTAACCCTTCAGTGAAGATAGCTTGATGGGACCTCACGCTCACTGAAATCAAACTGACAATTCGGCCGCTAAAAGGTCGGTCTAATGTAATGCCGACACATTATCACCCCTGCCTGATCCTAATTCTCTGGCTGGTGTGAGTATTGACAATACTCCCCTTTACAGACCCGAGGGAGAAGTGATGATCATCTCTGATGGTGCTGAGCGCCTGGCAAGATCGTCTGAAATGATCATCAATGGTGCGCAGTGCTTGACAAGATCAGAGTCTTATGCTGAGATATCACAGGATGAGCAGCACCGTGACCTTCTTGCAGCTCAATTGGAGGATCCCCATCTAGCCTCCATTCTTAGGTCACTAGAACCCTACGGTGATCAGAATTATGTTTAACTAGAGTGGTCTATGATGGTAGAGGAAATATAGTTGATCCAAATACCCTTAGACCAGATCAATTGGCATGTTTCCCATATAGGGACTACAGGTTTGACAGAGACAATATCCCATCAAATCAAGGAGGTGTACCACCTCAACGAGATCCAAATCGAATTATGCTGCAATCCCTGAACTCTGATCTTGATCCAGTATTAACAGCAGCTTATGATCAGAGGGAAGTGCCATCAAATAATTTGGCACAAGAGATTGTAGTCAGGAATATCGTTAAAGGTGTGTTACCCAAACTTTTAGATGAGGGTATAGTAAATCAGCAGGTGCTTAGCTTCTTAACAGCACTTGAAGGGGAATTCCGTAGGGATACACCCGAATCAGCTAAGTATGAAGCACTGCTGAGGCTTTCTAAAGGTAGACCGAAGGCCGTTGCAGGAGACAATATGACCTATAGGGAGGCCAGGAGAGCCATTATAAATGTCTTTGCACCTGAATGTAACCTGGAAATGTTAACCAGGGAATTATTTGAGATCCAACAAAGACCCAATGAACAGGCCGTAGAGTTTTTGAAAAGGGTCAGTATATTAGTGGAACTAGTAAAGGGTGATTTAGACTATCAGTCTAAACAGAGACTGATCATTGACACCTTTATATATAAGAGTGACCCCACATTCCAGTCTGAACTTAAGAATTTCAAACATACGTTTAGAACCTGGTATGATCTAGCAGTAGAGGTTCATGACATTGAACGAAGATACAGGAATGCCTTTCAGAGATATGGGCCTAAGGGTACACAGCAGGATCCTATTGTTATTAATGAAATAGGTATGCCTAGTGGCCATGATCCTGAAATTGCCCTAGTTGCTAGGAACCAGTCAGAAGGATATCAACAAGGCCAGAGACAAAGGTTTCGGCAACCATATCAAACTGTAGGTAATCAGGTACAGGACCAAACCCAAAGGTCAAGGAGTGATTCTCCTGAGATAGAAGAGATTCCAGTTCGGGAAGCCCCTTGGGCTCTGACCGAAAAAGGTGAGAAAGAATCCCTTCTATTGAAAATTTCTAAAGAGATGGTAAAACTGGTCGAAAGGTTCGATCAGCTCCAGCAAAAGGTTGATAATAGGCAAATGGAAAATCGGTCTGATGTGGCCATACCTAGTACTAGTCAGGGAGGTCAAGTTTCCCGAGATCCGACAAAGCCATGGTGTGAGTTCCATAAGAACATAACACATAATACTGCAGACTGCAGGACATTGAGAGTATTGTCTGAGCGCAAGAGCAGAGGCAGAGCCAGCTTCCTACTTTCAAGAGGGGAGGCTTGAACAATTTTGCTAGAGGTAACTATAGAGGTAGAGGAGGTTACCCTAATGCCAATTTCAACAGTAGAGGCAGAGGTGCATATAATATAGGCTATTCAGGTTATCAGGATAGCCATGAGAGTTATTTACAGAACTCTGATTACAATGAGTTTCTGGAGTTCAAAAAGCAAAGGGAGCTGCAGAAGCAGTTCCAACAGATGCAGCAATACCAACAGGAAGCTGCATTACAGCATCCTCAGCCGCCTCAGGCTATCGCCGGTAAGACTCAGACTCTTCAGCAGGGTCAATTCACAAATCAGCCACCCCAGAAGGATTATTCAAGTGTAATAGTCGCAAGGCAATCACAAATGAATCCTTTAGGTGAAGTGAATCAGAGAGTGAATTGCCCAAATGTTGTATTAGGTAGTATTGTGCAAATGAATGCAATCGCACCACAACCTGTAGTACCATCAGTACAAGTAGTAAGGAGAGGCACACCAGCTAGTCCTCAGGAACAACATTTGCTGGATACGTACTCCAGAACAGCCCCATTCCATATTGAGGTTGTTATAGGAGGTCGTAAGACACTGGCTTCAATTGACACAGGAGCTCAGTGTACTGTCATGTCGGCTAAGTTTCTGAAAAAAACTTTGCGCACGGATTACACTGAATATCCGAGGATATTAAATGTCACTATAGCCAATGGTAAGACAGTCCAAGCCCATGGGTATATCCAATTAAGCAATTGTAATTCCTGAAGCAGGTGAAAATGTTATAGTAGGTACTGACTTTTTGGCTCATCCTCAGGTAGAAGCCATAATAGATTTCAGGAATAGGACGATGACGCTCAACAACCGTCAGCAGCAGATATACGTGACGCCGGACCAGCCCCAATCGAGTTGCGGAGAGGTCATGACCACGAGCACCAGGGAATCCACGATGAGCGCTGCCGACCAGTACCAGCCAAAGATTTGTCTGCTAAAGGTTTCGGTGCCAGTGGTGAGTGTGAATCCCATCTACTTACCTAGTGGTACTGATATACTTCTGATGGCAAAACTTTGGGATAAGGTAGGCGAAAATTGCCTTAATGGAATCATAATAGAGTCTGAAGAGAATGAACAAAGGTTCGACATTGATAGTACCATAGTTGATGGTACCAGAGATAATTTTGTAGTTATGGTATCCAACAACACAGGATCAGGATGCCATTTGAAAAGAAATCAAATAATTGGCCATACTAATTCAGTGTTGTGTGATACTGATAACCAAGATCAACTTAAGGGGAAGATAGTTGAGGATTTGGAGAAGCTGCAAACTTGTGCAGTTCAGGCTAGACCCGATTGGACTCAATCGGATGAGAAAGAGTTCAAGGAAGCCTTGTACAATATGCTGGCTAAATCCAACATACCATCAGAGCAATTGGAACAAGCTCTAGGATGTCTCGCAAAATATAGAGACGTGTTCAGCTTGCCCAATGATCCTCCAACTACTACACCCTACTTGACCTGTAAAATCAATACAGGCGATGCAGCCCCTGTGGCAAAAAGGTACCACAGGACTGCTATAAATTTACGGCCACATGTTCGTGAGCATGTGCAAGATATGCTCAAAAAGGGTGTAATTGAGCCATCAAAGTCGCCTTGGGCAGCTCCGTAATTCCTTGTACGTAAGAAGGATGGTACCAAGCGACCAGTAGTGGACTTTAGGGGTATAAAGGATGTTACCAAGGACGATAAGTATCCCATTCCTAGAATGGATGACTATCTAGACTGCTTAGGTAAAGCCAAATTTTATACCACCTTAGATCTCAAATCAGGGTATTGGCAAGTGCCAATGGATGAAGAAAGCAAAGAAAAAACTGCTTTCATATGCCAAGAAGGGCTTTATCAATTTAAAGTCATGCCCTTTGGCCTAAAAAATGCGCCAGCCGAATTCCAGCGCTTGATGGAAAGAGTTTTGCATCCATATGTGTGGAAAATCTGTCTAGTATACATAGACGATATAATTGTGTTCTCAAATACGTTTGAGGAACACTTAGTTAATCTAGAGCTAGTCCTGCAAGCTCTAAGAAAGGCTCATTTGACCTTAAAGCTGGAGAAGTGTGAATTCCTGCCTGAGAGAGTTCATTTTTTAGGACATATCTTAAATTTGGATGGAGTTTCCTCAGATCCAAAAGAGGTCAAAGCTATTAATGATTTCCCATTCCCAGAGTCTAAACGTAAACTGCAAAGGTTTTTAGGTATGTTGCAGTGGTGTAAGAAGTTCATACCAGGGTTAGCTAAACATGCTGAACCATTGTATAAATTAACTGGGAAGAACTCTGTTTGGGAAATTATGGAGGTTCACCATCAGGCTTTTAGGAGCCTGAAAGAAGCATTATTGTCTGTGCCATTCCTTAGGTATCCGGTTTTGGATGGGTCTGCGGACTTTGTCCTTCAGACAGATGCCAGCGGAACGGCACTAGGAGCAGTCCTTTACCAGGAGACCGAGTCGGACTGCTGGGTAATTGCTTATAATAGCAGAATTTTAAAAGCGGACGAGAAAAAGTCGTCAGCCACAGAAAGGGAGTGCTTGGCAATAGTGTATGGCTTAAAGTTATACAAGCACTACCTAGTAGGTCATAGAGTGATCATAAGAACCGATCACAAACCTTTGTTGTCAATGAAGGTCAATGCCATGACCAATGGTAAGTTGAAGAGATGGTATTCATTCATCTCTCAGTTCAACCATAAACTAGAGTATGTGCCTGGAAAACAAAATGCCATGGCAGACTTTTTGTCCAGGATGGATGAACCAGACGATCAAGTGGAAAAGATGCCGCCAAAATGGGAACATATGTTCTCAAAGGATAAACGAGAGTCCGAAAATCTGAAAGATCTTGAGGCACAGCTAATTGAGAAAAAGCATCTCAATTTGGTAAAGAGATTCAGAATTCTGACAGATCGGAATCCTGAAGACGGTACTCCCTTATATCCGGAGCCTAAAGGTAAGAAAAATCAGAGGACTGATATAAGTCTGAGATTCACCCAGATATATCCAGAAGATTCTGAGGGTGATCCAGAATCAAACTCGCCCGCAGACTTGGTGAATGCCGTAACTACAAGGAGCATGGCGAAAGAAGTGGAAAAAGATAATCAGGCTCAGGTTCAGCCTGATGGCAATAAGGGCAAAGAAACGGTAAGTAGGGGAAACCAGGAAAAAGGTAAGGAAAAAAGAGTTACCTGATTATACCCAGAAAAAGAACTGGAGTTTACTTTGGCAGACCCCAAAGAAACTGAGTTGCCAAAAGGCCTAATTAGAGATGATCTCATGGCCCTCTTGCAGAGAAAAGACGAGGTATTATGACCATACTTTGATAGATTGGGTCCAAATGGGACAACCAAGTATCACAGTGGATTTTATATCCAGAATGAAGTGTTATACCGCGAAGCCGGACAGGGATCGGATGATCAAGTGGTTGTCCCATCCTGCCTTAGAGACAATACTTTGCACCAGTACCACGGTGCCGTAATGATGACTCATCAGGGGTTCAAACGGACCCTTGCTATGATTAAAAAACGGTTCTGGTGGCCTGGAATTGAAAAGGATGTCAGGCACTGGATAAAGTTTTGTCCAGTTTGTCAAATGGCTAATCAGGGAAACAAGGAAATTCCTCCACTGATACCAATTATTCCACAAGGTCCCTTTGACATAGTATCAGTGGATATCGTGGGTATTTCTCCACTCAGTGAGAAGAGACCGTATGTCATAGTCTTTCAAGACTATTTTACAAAGTGGGTTGAAGCTGAACTGATCCTGGATCAGTCAGCTAGCACCGTTGTAGATACTTTTCTACAAGCTATTGTATTTAGGCACGGGACTCCACAGAGACTACTCAGCGATAGAGGAGGTTGTTTTACCTCAGATCTGATGAAAGAGATCTGCAAGTTATTAGAGTGTCAAAAAATTTATACAACAGCCTACCATCCACAAGGTAATGGTATGGTAGAAAGGTTCAACCAGACACTCATTAAACAGCTCAGAAAGGTGGCCATTGAGGAAAAAGATAATTGGCCAAGATACTTGAGAGCCATGGTGTTTGCATATAATGCCACACCACATGCAGCCACAGGGCAATCCCCATTTTCATTGCTTAGAGGTCAAGAGGCAACCTTCGGGTTAAACTTATCGAAAGCATATGATATTGTAATGCCGGACAGCAATGCGGAGGCACACAAATTCGTGTTGACCAATCATTTAGTCAACCTTTACGAGGATATTGCTAAAAATATCCAGAGTGCTGCCGAAAAATCGAAGAAATACTTCGATAAAAAGTCCAAGCAAAATGGGTTCAAAGAAAAGGACTGGGTTCTGCTCAAAGTAGACAAGCAGAAAAAATTAGGACTACCATGGTCCGGTCCGTTCATAGTTACAGACATTTCACGAGAAGCGGAGAACGTTGTCACCATTGTACATTGGGACAACCTGCTAAATCGCCAAACAGTTTCAATCAGCAGGCTGAAACATTTTCGTTACGAGACCACTAGGATCTTGCCACGAATAGCACGAGCCAATCAGGACGCGCCACGTGACGAAAATATGTCACTTTCCAATATGGCACAAACAGTTACGACTGGAGCACCAAACCAAATGAAATCATTTGGAAATTCGCTCAAGGCCAACCTATGCGCGATCTCGCACTGATTTTTTTTTATTATGTACATATCTCGCGTGCGTAGGTACTAATTTTAATTAAAAATGTATTAATTTGTAATATTTATCGCGTTTATGTATTATTCGTATTAATTTTGTAAATTTTTCGTATTTATTTCAGACTTTGGGAAAAATTCTTTGGAATTTTAGACCAAAGTGACAACCCAAAATATTTCCGATATTTTTTCAAAAAAATTAATTTTCAAATTTTTCATTTTTTCTAAAATCAAACTATAGCTGCCCCCGCTTATCTGAATTCTAAACTTCCATCGGAAGGAAGAAGTAAAATATTCCCTGAACTGCAATAAAAAGGAAATTAGCAGAACTGCTAAATTAAACTTTTTCAGCATGGAAAAATTTTTAAAATTTTAACAAATTTATTCGAAAGAGAAAAACATTTCGAAACGAAAAGAAATGGGAAAAGGCGCGCGGAACCGCCAACAAGCTCCAACGCGCAAGTGGTCGCACACAGAGCGCCACGTCAAATTTGGCAGGGCCAAGCATCGCCAAGATAATCGTTTTTTCTTCATCGATGGTAAGTTTCGAACTTATTTTTATCAAATATTCTTGGAAACCGCAGGTAATGCCCAGAAGTCACTGGAAGACCAGCTCGGCGCCCCAAAGGGCAGAGGAGGTTAGAACTTAGAGGGAACAAAAAATGGGAGTACTGAGAAGCGGAAGCTCGAAGCCAAGCAGGGAATTTCCAACCTGGAAATATACCTGATACCACCGAGAGCTATACGATTCAAGGGAAACCTAGAACCTTGGGTTCAGCCCATTCAAGTTTTATCATTCAAAAATTTATCAAAAATTATTTATTTTCAAATCAAATCAAATCATATCACTTTTTCGATATCAAATTCATTAAAAATTATCAATCTCGAGCGCTATAAAAATTGTAAATACAGCGCCATAAATGGAGCGTAGTTGGTTGCTCAAGCAGCTGGTCAGAGATTGGTGTCTGATCAAGTGGTGGACAATCGGATCAGGTCTACCCTCCCCAACATATAGAGGTAGCAAGGGTAAGATTTGGTAAGGTGTTAGTTGCCTACCAGCTCAATGTTTGTATATCAGTGGCTCACCTAACAACCTGCACTAAATTTATTTTCTGCGAAACTTAACCCGCATGGTGTTGTGGTGCTGGTGTAGTATAGACCCGAAAATGCGCTGAAAAAAGGGGAATAAACACTGAAATTAATAGTATCTTATGTTTAGATTATAACGTCAAAAGGGCCGTGCGAATCCATGAACTGGATTAGTGGTTCAAGGCCACATTTGGGTACTGGCCGGCTAATCCCAAGGAACCAAAATTGGTAGACATGGGGAAAGTCAGCCAGACACTCCACTTTATCCGAGAAGTATCAATCTTCAGAGGACAGCCAGTTTGTGGATTTGATGTCGAAAAAGTCAACCAGGATAAAGTTGCCGCCTTGTTCAAAATGAGAGAGGTTGACAATCCAATGGGAAAGCAATTTGCCCGATACGTGAGCTTCGCGTTAACAAACGGTCAAACGTACATTATCGATACGACGTCAATGATGATCAAAGAATGGACCAGCCTCCACGACTTTTTGAGTTCCGACATGCTCTTCGCCCGATATTTGGTATTGGTGGATTTGGTAAGTATCTATAACGTATGTGGTGCAGGGCGAGACAATAAGGACAGAGATAAAACTGTGCCCTTACGGGAATTTCTAAGAAAGACCAAGGGTCGATACTTTGATTTAGACCATTTTGCCCTAACCATGGTAGGGGTAAACCTGGAGAAAAAATGTTTTCAGACAGGTACCTGTCCCGAAACCTTCCGGTTAAAGGGACTGTTCACGGAATTCTATTTGATAGACGTGGGCCCTTATCAGTATGACTTTTCATTAAAGGCGAACCGTGATCGGTTTGCCAAAAGAGGTATACTGCCGGAAGAGCTTAGGTACGCTGCTCTAGACGCATATTACTCCTTATTGGTCATGTTTGCCACGATTCACTATGGCATGGCCGATCAGCTGCTCATGCAAATGCAGATTTTCGATCATGACAAGGTTGATCCCAAACAGATCAATACCGTTGCCCTACATTTTTACTCACAATACTTAATGATTCCGGGCAACATGAATAGAGAAATGAGGCTAGGCACCCCAGTCATGGAAACCGATCAGGTACAGCCAAATATGGTCTATCACATGATGAAATGTGAAATGTATAACCGTTGGGCCGTACAAATGCAGGGAAATAACACCGGTTATTATACCGCACCCACGGAGTGTAACCCCGTGCGTCCTCAGGGAGTTCAACTGCCAAGTGGTTTCTATCTACTACTCCCTAGAGATAGTAAGCCGATGAAGGACAATGGATACACTGAAGACAGTGATCCCGACGAAATCCAGGACGTCCAGATACCAGACTGGGTTAACATTTCATAGGATATCTTGGAAAATCTCAAGTCAGGTGGAACCTATTGGGATTTAGACGGTAAGATTTCTTTGACCTTATATGAAAACGCCAAGCTATACTGGCAACAGGCCAGGAAGCCCGATCAAATTCCTGAAGAGGTGTTTTCGGCAAACAACCACTACCCAGTGGGTATCAAAGGTCATAGACAGGCCTACAAGACCAATTTTTATACGCCAAATTTTTCAAAAATTTCAGGTATGTTAGATGAGCGAAACTTTGCGGAGTTAGAGGTCATCTGTAAATTTATGCCCTTGGCCTATCATTTGGCATGGCCTCACTCGAGAGCGGAGTGCGATTACGAAACTAGCGCTCTGCTGAACTATAACTTTTTAAACAGTTATACTAGAGAAGGACAGGAGATGATAAAGCGAATGTCCTGGAAGTCAGGCGACCGCCTGGCTTATTATTTAGAACTAGCAGCAACGCTACCGCCGTCGGAACCCCACTTTCCATCTAAAAAAGGGGTATACGCGTGGCAAAATCGGTTCGGATTTTTCCCATTACGATTTCGAGAAGCCGAAGAAATATTGCAAATTGGCGATGACAAATCGATATTGAAGGACAGAGCCTACAAGGTAAACCCTTACTTTTATGTAACTTTTTACTATGTAGGCTTCGAGACTTTGACGCCGGGACTGCGGTATCCGATGACGGAAGACGCATCGCTGACCGATTATCCGATTATGTACCCACCGAGAAATCCGCTCGAGCTCAGACCGGAGTTTGTTACCAAAAGCTTCCGGGAGAGAACGATTGCTTCAGAGATGCCTGGGTATAGGCTAACCTATACCCCAGCCGGTGAAGTGGTATCAAAAGTACCATTAAATCGTCCCTCTACTTCCCAAACGGTGCAAGCTGGAGGGACGGGACAAGTTAAAACGCAGCCGCAAGTGCCAGCGCCAGTGGTCAAAGCTACACAACCAGCTTTGGACACTGCTGCTACGCAAGCAGCTGCAGTAGTAGTCGTGGTGCCGCCGCCAACCCAACCAGCGGTGCCACAGCCGACTCAAGTAGCTCAGATACAGCAACCGGCCGAGCCTGAGCCAGTAGTTGTCACCATTATACAATCGGTACCTCTGGCACCAGCTGTGCTACCAGCTAAAGTAAAACAGCTCTTGCCGAAGATACGAAATTCAGACTCTGAGTCCAGTTCAGAGGAGGATGTTGAAGAAGAAGAGGAAGGTGAAATTCTGGAATCTGAGGGCCAGACATCAGAAAATAAGGATGCAATGGAGGCCAAGACTCTGAAACAGGCTATTGAGGAGGAGAAAATCCAGACTCAAATTGATGAAGCAGTGACTAAGATGTCGGGAATTGATGTCAGACTCGAAAAGATGCAGGAAGTATCCCAGGAGACACCTGTGAAGGCCAAAGATCCTAAGGATCACGACAGACAAGCGAAGCACGAGGCCCTACAGGCCAAAATCCAAGAACAAAAAAGGCTGACGCAGCAGGAATTCCTGCGTCAGAGGGCAATTCAGAGGAAGCTGAAGGAGCAGGCATTAGCCGATGACAGCTCAGATTCAGCTATTGCAGCAACAGAGCTGATGAAGAGGGGAAGAATTGCCGAGGAAGGAATTCCTGGAGTTTATTCCCCAGATAAGGTTCAGCAGATGTTAGCTGAAGGTATGTCGGAAAAATTTATTCGACACTTGGCCAGGGAAAAAGTAAGACGCAGGAAAAAGATAGGGTAAGGCCAGACAATGCAGATTTGCAGCTCGAAGTCAGCAGCAACAAGGAGTGGCCGCCACCGGATCTGAAAATGACGCCTATGATACGGCCGAGGAGACCCCGACCCCACAATATCCGATGAGTCAAAAGTCGAAAATGGAGACTACGAAAAGTCAGACAAAGACGGAGACTGCCAAAAGTCAGATGCGAACGGAGACCTCCAAAGGCCAGACGAAATCGGATAGGACAACAGCGTCCACTGCTTCGTACACTCAGACACGAACGGCATCGAAAACCGGCGGAGAGGTTAGTACTTCATCTGGCAAGAGTAAATCCGTGCCCTCCAGCTATACCGCAAGAAGTAGCAAACCTTCGGGAAGCGTATTGGTGAAGCCTGATCTTGAATCGGAGGAAAAGTTGATCAAGAAGGTCAAACTGAATGTGGTACTCAATAGACCCAAAAGGGAGCCACAGCAGTTTGTCACTCCTGGTCAATTAGCTGAAACTCTGATTGATTATTGGGAGTGGCAACGGGAACAAAGGCACTTAATTGGGCCGATCTCATTCGAAAATCCAGAGGTCGCCAATTATTTTGCCTTTGATCGCCAAGAACGGCCGATCATTTATAGAATGGTCAATGATGCTATGGCCGAAATTCATGAAAATTACCGCCAGCAATTTGAAATGCAAGGTGGATTTATGTTTGACGGAGAGCGCATCCCTGAGGAAATCTGGGAATGGATCATTTTAATTCTTATTCCCAGATGGCTTCAGGATTACGATGCCTCAGACGTTTTTACAGCCATTAGGTATGTGACCCTAATGATCTTTCTACAGTTGGATTTCGCTCCGATCACGCCAAGGGCAATTGGTAGGTGGTATGCCCAGGGGTGTTCGTTTGCAAACAGACAACTAGTCGTTGAGGCCCAGGGAAACGGCGTAGACGATGTCTACATTGCAGCCTTTAATCAATATATCTTTATGGGCTCGCAAAGGTTAAACCAGATGGGTGTTAAGAGGAAGGCACCAGGCGATGACAGGTCGCAAGCTGATAAATATCAGCGAACGGCTGCCAGGAGCCCAAGTAAGTTTAAAGTGCCTAGACTCCCTCCGGCTAAGAAACAACCACCGAAGATACAACAATCGTCTACTGCGACCAGCCAGAGGTCGTATAGTGAAGCTGCTAGCACTTCTTACAAAAGTCCACTTTTTCGATCAAAATCAATATCATCAAAATCTTTAAATTCAACTTTCCGGACTCAAAAACCACAACGCAGCAGCTCCACTAGCAGTGGTCAAAGGCAGCAGGGGAGAGACGATATGTTCTCAAACCCGGCCCCGTGTAGGGCTAGACTGGGATATGACCAAGGTCAACCCAGAGGAGGCTTCAGAGGGCGCCCCCAGCGACCCTACAGAGGCCGAGGATCCTAGCAATACCAAGGTCAAGACCCGGAGGCCCAGTTCCATAATCCGAACTTCGAGCCGCTTGGTAGACGCGGCGGGAGCCAACAAGGCCGTAATCAAGGCCAGGATGGAGGTCAGACCCGAGGCCAACCAGGTCAGAGGGGGTACTATCGAGGTAGACCTTGAGGAGGTTACCGAGGCGGCGGGCAGCAGCAGTAATTAGCCGCACAAATTTTGGCCCAAAAATCATCTTTTCGCATATATTTTTATTAATTTCATAAAATACAAAATCCAAAAACACTAATAAAATCACAAAAATCCAAAAAAAAAATCAAAAAACATAAAATCCAAAAATATTATTTAAATTTCTGTGCTGCTGGCCATCAAAAATTTTCTTTTCGACAAACCGGTGCAAAACGCAACCGTAAAAACATTTTTAAATTTTTGGCCACATTTTTCGCTCAAATTTTTAGCACATTTTAAATTTTGTGATACTCGTACATTCCCGCGTCATCTTTTTGTATCGTCATATAATCTCATATTTTAGTTTAATTTAGAAAAAATAGAGACGCAGGAAATCGATTTGCATGCAGTTAGACCCACGGCCAACGAATTGACACAGCATGCAGACCGAGCAGCTGAGCCCGAAACCGGCCACATTCGGCACCGACGTCACCGTCATACTCCTTAGGGCAGGAGGTTATTCTATCAACGCCGAGGTCAAAATGGGCGTCACTTGCCAGCCATTGCGGCGAAGCCCTTGGTATTCGTTGTGTCCAACGACCAGCACAGGAGTCCGATTAGGACAGACTGTGAAACGGGAGTCCGAGTGAGACAAACTGTTTATCAGGAGTCAGCCGGAATGGTAGATTTTTTTTCTTTTTGATTAATTCTTTTTAATGCTGGGGTAACCCGGCCAAAAGTTTTTTTTCTTTCTCCCGTAGGTCGGTTTCGACGCGCGAGGGATGTTGGGCACCCTGTTGATGCCAATTCGTGTGGGGAAATCCACATGAAAATCGACAAAGATGGACGACCAGCGGCGCAGACATTTGCATAGAATGGAGCGCCAAAGAAAGACCAAAAAGATAAAGTGAAATCATTGTTCACTATTATCGTCAATTTTTATATTATTCTTGTTATTGCTGGCGTCCATTAAAACTTCCCAGCACTTCGTCTTATTTTGCATATTATTCATTGTGGTCAGTCCACATTCTTTTTACATATTTCGTTGGACATATTGTTTAATATATTCGTTTGTTTATTTAGATATTACTAGCGACCGACGAAGGCCGAGGGCCAGAGGCCCAGGCGCCAGCTTACACCAGGTAAGCCTTGGGAAACCCCTTACGGGTTATACCCTAGTAAGTTTATCCCTGAGGGGATTCCTTGTCTCAGCTAGGAGACTGCGGAGGTCCTTGGTAAGGCCCCCGTATTTAGAGTTAAGGTTCTCTTTGTTGTTGTAGGTCTGGGGAACCGGACTGTTGCACTATCACCGAGGCTTAGCCAAGGGATCAGTTCTAACAGGTCAGGTCAGACCAGATATATCTTTTCTTACGCCTCTTAAGGAAAGACCTGCACAACATAAGCTCTCCAAGCTTATCGCTATAATTGGAGCACAACGTGCATCTCCAGCAAAAACTAGCAACATTTCACAATGTGAAACGCCTAGTTGGAGATTCTCTCTAAATGACATTCATATGTTTAGCATGGAAAGTGAAACTCACCCCAATGCTTAATGTAGTTGAACTGGAAAATGTCTATGTGACCATAGGAATCTTCTGCAGTGATTTCCACTGTAGAAGTTAGCTTGGGTGTGTCTTAGCTCTGCCCAAGGCAAACTGTAGGTTTATGGGGCCCTTTAAAAGGGCTTGTTTCTTTAGTTTTGCACTCATTTTTGGGCCTAATCATCTCCTTGCATTTTAGCTTGCAACTCCCCGTTCGTCAATGTCTTATGATACAAATTTGCATATTTGCCTGCCTCTGCTGCCACTTCTAATAAATTTGCATATTTGATTTTAGTGCCTCCCTTGGGTTTATGTTACCATATTCCGACCCTAGGAGTTACCCCATCACCTTTCAGTTAGAGATTCCCCATCGCCTCCTTCGAGGAATGTTTTACAGTCGTCTGCCAACCCGCATTCAGTACACCACCCACGCTGAACCGGAATTGGATCTCTGTCACCCCCTCCCGTCATCCACCTGATTGGCTAACCCTTGACCATGCTGCTCCTGCGCTGAAAAGTACTTTGAGAAGAGGACTAGGTGAGTCTTTTCAGGGATTATTATTGTTGGGGGTATATTTGTGGGAATCCTCCTTAAGCTGGTTTTCGCTTGAGAATCCCCTGAGTTAGAACAGCCCTTGAACCCTTAAGGACAGGGCCAAATAGGGGATTTGAGTTTACAATCAGGTCCCCTACAGTAAGTCATTCCATGAATGGCACAGTCCCTCATTCTCGGTGAATGAGGACTAGCGATTGCCACCCTTGACCCGACGGCCTTGTCCATTATTCTACAGCCAGAACCCGAGGACAGTTCGGAGGTACACTATAGGTTTTCCTGTAGTAGTACCAGCTGGGTTAGGTTCCCGAACTGAATAACAAACGGAGCCACCCAACAGGGTTACAGCATGTCACTCACAGTGTCATGGCCGTATTTCGTATGGGATATGGTATGGGTGTACCCATCAATGTGACTGATCACCAATTTACTTAATGTGACATGGCCCCCCATTTCAGTTAATGTGACAAACCCTTAGACAAGAGCCGTAGGCCAGAGGGTCGTTTTCCAACAATCATCTGCAACTCAAGTGGCGTCTTTGGAAACCAACAGTAAACTGGTGCTGACCTCAAGGGTATGATATACACCACCACAGACTCTTAGTGCTGACCTCAGGTAACTGGGATGTAAGTGCCATAGTCTCATATTGCAGTATGAATGTCAGAAGCAAGGGCCTGTGGCCACAAAACCTCTGCCATAACACAGAGTATTGCTGTTGCAGACATCAGAATAGGATTGTAAAACCTCAATTCTGACAGTGGAACATGAAACATTATCATTGCAGACATCAGGGGATAGGGCCCTGAGGCCAACAACCCTGCTACAGTAACACAGAGTGTCACCATTGCTGACGTCAAAAGGACATACCTGAGTATCAACTACCCTACAGCAATGACCTGAGATTCAGTTGTTGCAGACATCAGATGTGGGGTTTGTAAGGCCCACACATCTCAGAACAACAACACGTGGTGTTGCTGATGGCAAAGAAGGGATTCAGTGAACCAACCAGTTCTAATGCAACAACACGAGCCTCTGCTGTTGCCGTCGTCAGAGGGATGGTGCTGTAAGACCACGAATTCACAATGACAACATGTTATGTTGCCAGTGCTGATTTCAGATGTAGAGCCGGTGAGGCCACCCACCCCTCAAGGCAACAGCAAGGGATGCATCTGTTGTGGATGTTAAGGGAAGCAAGCATAGAACCAGCAAGCCTCAAATGGCTACGCATGATGCGGCCATTGCTGATGTCAGAGGCATGGCCCATGGGGTCAAGTACCTCAATGCAACAGCAGCAGATGGATCAGTTGGGGATGTCAGAGGTAGGGTCTGTAAGACACCCTACTTTAGAATAACAACACTTGATGTTGTCATTGCTGACCTCAGTGGTTATGACTTGTGAAATCATCCCCACTTTGCAACAACTCAGAGAAGCAGAAGAGGAGACCTAACAGTAGGTTGAAGAAACAAAAAGAATGACCTACTGAAGGGTTGCCAAACTGTAACGCATGTGTGACTGATAGGCAAAATTTTTTTTTTTTGAATAGAGAATGTTTGATTTAGTAAAAAGGAGAGGATAAAATGTATTTTATTTATTTAGAAAGTAAAGAAAGTAAGTTATGAGTTTTTATTTGATTTGATTTCAAGATAAGAAAATTTATTGGGTGGAAAAGATATTATAATTAGTGCCACACATTAGGTACAGATGACCAAAAAAAATGAAAGAAGAGTAAATAAAAAGTTTGAGGCCAAGTAGATAAGCAATGTATCTGATAAATACAGTGTTAAATGCCTCAACAGTACAATTTAATTTGTTTTGACAGAAAAAATGAGCAACTTTGCTAGTGCTCAGTGAAGATAAGAAAAACTATGAAAAATTGGTGACACTGGTACAGGAGACAGATAACAAAATCACAACCACACGTGACATCCAGAATCAAGTGGGGAAGGAGTACTGTATCTCGTGGTTGTGAAACATGAAACCTCAGGGGTCATTAGCCTCAAAGGCTGTGATACTCAAGTACCTGTGCCTAGGTATACTGTAGTTAGAGTACATGCACATTACAGGCATACTGTAACCAATCCAGCTCTATGGGCGTACAGTAACCCATCAGACCACAAGCAGAAGAAGGCCCAAAGAAAAAGAGAATTTATAAAAAAAGGAAAATAGAGAGCTCAGAGGAAATTTTAGCAGAATACTCTATTATACTCGACTCTGGGAAAGTTGACTCTTGGGGCTCGACTATGGGGGAAAACCTAATGCCAGGGAATTTATTTAAACCAACAGATGGTACACACACATAAGGGTGATGCATGAATCAATAATTTTATCACTCATAAGGGCTAACCCCAGCTTACAGTAATACAACTCGACTAAAGGGTCTTCTGGCTTGAGTTGGCGATAAACTCCAACATAAGTGCCATTTTCCGACCTATGGGGCAGTATACCTGACTTAAGGGACCTTTCTGACTTATATGAGGGCTAGCCGCCATCCTAAGGGTTAGTTTTCCCACTCAGATGGCAATTCACCTGACCTGAGAGAGGTTCCTCCACTCAAGTGGTGGTTTCCTGATTTAAGAGAGGTTTCTCCACTCAAATGGGAATTACCTGATTTGAGATAGGATCCTCCATGCAAATGGTAAAGGTTCGTACTTAAGAGCTGTAAGCAAGGCTTAAGGTCGATTTTCCAGCCTCGCCATGTCACATTAAGTGTAATTGGGGCCATGTCACATTGAGTAGAATTGTGGCCAATCACATTGATGAGCAAAACCCATGCCATATTGATAATAATATGGCCATGTCACTGTGAGTGACATGCTGTGACCCTGTTGGGTGGCTCCTATATATATATATTTGTTTCAGGAACCTAACCCAGCTGGTACTGGCCATAGGAGGGCCTATAGGGTACCTTGGTGCAGTCCTTGGGTTCTGCTGTAGAGTAATGGACAACCCGGCTGGGTCAGGGGTGGCAATCCCTAGTCCCATTCAGTGAGAATGAAGGACAATGCCATCTGTGGAATGGCCTACTGTAGGGGACCCGATTGTAAACCTAAATCCCCTTTTTGGCCCCAACCCAATAGGTACAAGGGCTCCTCTAACTGAGGGGAGTCTCAAGGGAAAACCAACTTAGGGAAGGGTTCCCACAATACACCCTCAACAGCAATAATCCCCTGAGAAGACTTACCTAGTCCTTTTCTCAACTGAGACTTGGTTCAGGTAAACGGGTTCACTGGTACGCAGGTCCTGGAACAACGGGAATGGGGTGACGGCAGTCCAGTTAATTTTGGCACAAGGTGTACTGTAAACGGGTCAGGGGGCGATGCAGGCGAGTCCACAGGTGGAGCGGCTGGAAGGTACTAGGTGAGAAGGGCGACGTATATACTCCTATGTAGGAATCGGGCGGTGGACGCAACAGTGGACACAAACTCGTATGCAAATTTATTAGCCTTTGTAGGCCGCGGATGCAGTGTAATGTAAAATAACAATATAAAGTTGACAAGCGCAAGACACAGAGCTAAAGGCAAAGAAAGCGATGTAGGCCCAAAAATGAGTACAAAACTAATGAAACAGGCCCTTTTAAAAAGCCTCTTAGACATACAGTATGCCCTGGGCGGAGCTAACAATGCCCAAGCTAACTTCCACAGTGGAAATTGCTGAAAATAATGCCTATGGTCACATAGACATTTTCCAGTTCAAATATGTTAAGCATTGGGGCGAGTTTCACTCTCCATGCTAAACATATGAACGTCTTTTAGAGAGAATGTCCAAACCAGTTGTTTTGCATTGCAAAATGTCGCAAGTTTTTTGCTGATAAGAGATGCACGTAATGCTCCAATTATGGCCATGAGCTCGTAGAGCTTATCTTGGCGGAAATTCTAACTGATGGGTTACATACCGTAGTCTACCTGAGCAACGAAAAAATAACAAAATGCAATGGAAATGAAAACACAAAATGAAACAGAAACAAAACACAAAAATGTACACAAAATGCATGTAAAATATAACGAACGAAACGAAAAATAAGAGTAAGTAACTTTAAACAAAAAGTGGCGAAAAATATAAAGTATTGGCATGATGTAAATCACATGATGTCGGGCAAAATTGATTGGCACCGTGACAAATGGAACACAAGAAGGAATAAGCCTAATTAATCACCTCAAAAAAATTATTTGAGTATCAGGAAATTTATTTTTGTGAGCTTTATTGGGCTACAGACAAATTGAAGGAAAATAATGCGGGCTGAAGACTGGCAAAATTTCATGGAATTGTTCCCAGTGGTGATGCAAGAGACTGACGTCCAATTCAGCAAAAAAGTGTTCTATAGTTGGAGGCATTCTGTTTCACTTGCAGTTCCCTTCCAATTCAGTAAAAGTCATTCAAATAACTTCGACAGTTTTCTTGGAAATGGACGTCAAATGATCAGTCAATTCCTGAAATAAAATGTTCGATTTCTCATTAAGAGGCATATCGTACAGCCACCATCAAAGCTAGATCAACGAAACTTCACTGGGACCCTGATCACTATTTGTTTCTCTCTAAAATAATTGTGCCGAGGCAGCCCGGATCCTGAGCAGGAGAAGAAGCTTAGGATCAGAAGCACGAGGAATTTTGAGATTTAAAATATGTTTGAATAACAGTGCGGTGTGTGGAAATTTCTACATAGCCCCGTAAATTATATGCACATTGGATCTAAACTTGTTGTGACTACTAGCAGCGAAAAGGAAATTGCATGGCATAGGGTACTCAAAAGAAGCTCCAAACAATTTTTACGGTTTTTCAAACTATTTTTTGATATTTTAAAATAGCATTTAAACTGTAAATTATGAAACAATACAAACTATTCCATAATAAATTGTAGATCATTGCCTGCTGCATAGTTTGTTTGTCTTTTCTACTTCGATATCTCGAAATGCATGTTAGAAAATGTGAAAAAATTGGAAGCTTCATAGATTTAAACTACTGTGGCAATATAAATTTTGAGTTTCGTGCGATGCTGCACTACATCGGTCTTCAATGAGCTTACGAATATTTTAACATAATTCAAAACGGTTTATCTTCACTTATGGATGGCTAAAGTTCGGCAGCAATTTGATCAGCCTCCCACAGGTTTTTCGATGTATGGCTGTAAACCAAACCATATCATAGGTGGCGCGAACGTGCCAACCTATAATATACTTGGACCATCTAGGGTCTCCCCCGGAGCCAAAACGGTTACAGATAGAGGGATGCGGTTTTTTGCATGATATCTGGCATTGGTGGGGGTGGCAAAGGTCGTTGGGACTCTACATTCAAATCCTGCTCAGTAGGGTGCCAAAAACATGCAAAAAATGTACCTGTGGAATCCACATTGAATATTTGATCTGCAAGCTCAATATTTTGAGGCATGCATCTACTATGTGACCTCTCGAACGCTTTTTCAGATTTTTTGAAAATATCGAATAATTCAAATTATATGAGTGATCAAAGTCCAAAAATCCCTGAATTGGACAATTTTGTATTATGCATCATTTGGGTTCAAAAAATGACTTTTTTAGAGAGAAACATAAAAATTGTTGATCCCTGTGAGAAATAGGGTTTCCATAATGTTTGGGGCGAACTGCTTGACCTTAAGCCGTAGGCATATAACTGGTTTTATTGCGGCCGCAAATTTTGCAGCCCGCAATTGCGGGTCGGTTGCAGCTCTCACAATGGCATACTTTTGTGCGGTTCCGCAAAAATGCAGAACCGGAAAACCGCAATTGTAAAGCGGAGGATATACTTATCCGTACGCAGGTGCGCCGCCGATTTTCGAGCGGGCCCCGCAATTCGTGACCCGGAAATTGAACGCATAATCGTGGGCCGCTTTGCAGGTGCCGGGCGAAAAGTTTACGGGACCCAATAATGTTGCGCGTGCGGGCAAGTAGAAACCATTTCTACTTTTCCGCACATCTGTAATTCATGCGGATCAGGAACGATTAAGTATTGTTTTTTGCTCATGGCGCACGATTGTACTTGATTTTCGAGCCCCCCCATTGGCGCGATGCGATCGTATGTGAATATTTTTAATTTTTAACCTGTTTCTGAAATGGTGGGAAAACTTTGGACTGTTTCCAAAGTTGGGAAAAACATTTTCGGATGCACGGTGGAAAATTCTGAAAACATTATGTGTGGAAAATACATGGCTACGGTGCCTGGTGCGTTTTAAAACGCAATGTCATACGTTCGGGGGAGGGGCACCGTTTTTTTCCCTCAAATCGGGTGTTTTGAGGAAAAAAATTTCGAAATGAGGAAAAAAATTTTGGGGAATTCAAAACCGAAAAGATGCGTTTTGGTGGACTTAAAAGGGTCAAAATCTCAAAATTTTCCAGCGCTTTGCACGGGTCATGGGTATAAACGTGCGTACGGGTAAGTATATACCCGGCTTAAGCATAGTTAACCGCAATTTCGAACCGGAAAGTACTCAAGAGATGCAAGGTTGTTCATTTAAGTTAAAATACGGAGAATGAAACATTCACTGTACATATTGAAAATCTATAATTATTCGATTTTTTAATTTGTTAAATGAATTTTAATTTTTTAATCGTGCGTGCTTATGAGGGAGCACCATTAGGTTTTTTCTACATTGAAGAATATGAATTCTTCAAACAGAAAGAATTTCGTCCATTTTCTAGGCTCAATATGTTCATTTTCCAAGTACAAAAAGCTATGTTTACGACGGAAGAAATTCAATTTTTTTCACAATCAGATTTTGGAAAAATAAAGGTCGAAAATCCTGCGTTTCATCATATTCGTCGAAAAACAATTCGAGATCAACATTTTTCCATGGGTCTTTCAGGACAAGTAGGAGCCAGTGGAGCAAATTCTGGAAAAAATTGAGTTTTATAGTTGATAAAGATCAGGTATTCAGTGTTATTCAGCACAAAATGGCATATACTGTATCAAGTGCTGGTACCAAAACCGCAAAAAGTACTTCAACTCTTTGCGGGTCCATAAACCGCAATGCGGTTGCGGGTTGCCACCAGTTTTGTGACCTGCCAATGTGCGGCCAAAATGCGGGTTGTCAAAATATACTTCAGCCAAAAAAGCGCATGCGGCCTAAATGCGGGCCGCATTTGAATATACTTAACCGTACGCCTACTGGTGTGAGGGAGGGCTGGAAAATCAAGTACAATCGTGGGCCATGAGCAAAAAACGATAGTTTACAAGTATGATATCCTAACGGCCGCGCCTGATAGAAACTAGTTAAGATTATACCCATGAACAGCGTGAAGCGCCGGAAACGCATCTTTTCGGTTTTGAATTCCCCCAAATTTTTTCCTCAATCAGAACCATACCCAAAACTTTTTTCCTCATTTCGAAATTTTTTTCCTCAAAACACCCCATTTGAGGAAAAAAGGGTTCCCATCCCCCAAACGTATGACATTGCGTTTTTAAATGCGCCAGGCACAGTAGACATGTATTTTCCGTGCGTAATATTTTTTTAATTTTCTACCGTGCATCCGAAAATGTTTTTTTCCAACTTGGGAAACAGTCCAAAGTTTTCCTCCCGTTTCAGGAACAAGCTAAAAATATGTGCATGCGATCGTATCGCGCCAACAGGGGCTCGAAAATGAAGTTCAATTGTGCGCCATGGGCAAAAGACAGTACTTTACTGTACTGCGGCGGTGGTTCCCGATCCACATGAATTACAGATGTGCAAAAAAGTAGAAATGGTTTCTACTTGCCCACACATGCAAAATTGTTGGGTCCAGCAAATTTTTCGCCCGGCACCCACAATGGGGCACAGGATTGTGCGTTCAATTTCCAGGCTGCTAATTGCGGGGCCCGCTCAAAAATCAGCGGGGCACGTGCGTACGGGTAAGTATATACCCAGCTACGGCTTTAGGAAATAGCCGGAAATTGTGATTTTCAAGAAAAATCGTTGGAAATCCCGGTAACTTTAGACAAAAAGGTTATCCTGAGTGTAAACTAGCGTATTTCCGCGATTTTTAGTGCAAGGGGTTTCTGACCATGGGATGCTCAAAGGACAGAGTTACTTTACACAAAAAAATGTTCCAAGTGTAAAAAAGCCTATTTTTGTGATTTTGTGGTGGAAGGGGTTTGCAACTGCGGGGAATTCAATGGATGCAGTTATGTTGTAATGACGCTGACGTATACCCTCGGCTACCTAGCTGCAGTTCTTGGGAGATCCAATCTGGTATGGCCCCTGATGCTAACCCGGTATTAACTCTGCACTTACAGTACCTAGCTGAGAGTGGATGTATGAAGATATTTATTGTGACTAAAATGAAGATGCGACAGAATACAAATGTGAGAGTCCAACACCAAACACGGAACACAAAAGCTGACTCAGCCACTGGACACGAATTCCTTTCTCCACCCCTGCGCAAAGAGCCACAGGGGTTGTTGGATACCTAAATACGCGGCCCAAGCGGCCTCTCCCTCTAGGGGGCTGAAACTGAACCTCCTCAAAGAAAACTGAGACAGATCTACCCGTCTCCAACTACCACTCACTGAACTTTTCAATCAAATGATTGTTGTAACTCCTCAGGCCATGCTCGGCTCTCGATTGTAATGCCAACATGAGGTAAAAACGAAAAATAATAACAATAATTAGGGATGAGGCCTGCATTTCTTTCCTTGCCACCGCCCACGAAAAACGGCCAACGAAAAACGATAATTTTTCAATAATGAATTACTGCACGACAGCGTGCCTAACATCAATGTTGCATGTTATATGCAAAACTTTCGCGCTATCCATTTATTTGTTTTAGGGGCCAAAAATGTGTGACACAAACCGTTTTATCCGTTTGTTTACTTAATAATAATTGGAAACACTTTAACAACAAAGAAACTCTAGAGAATAAAAATGTAATAATTAGAGGACCAAAGGTCAGAGGAATTGACTCTCTGACATCCCTGCCCCCCCAAAGGCTAGACTTTTCCTGCCAGCGAAGGGGAAAGTCAGGCGGTCCCCCAAGGGCCCCAGTCCATCCTCCCCATCGGCCAACGACTCCCCATCATTCCGCAATGACACTATGCGCGGTTGATGCAATATCACAAATAATAATAAAAACTGTCAGTTTCCAATGGTATCAATAAAATTCTTGGGCCAATGGCGCCGGATGCTACCCCGACACAAACGATAAAATTTCGTCTATAAAATGCGCCCCGTGGGCACATTGTCCCGGACAAAGATAAAAATGTTTTGAACAAAAACGTTGGTGGCACTCGGGCCGAATTTTGACACATAAAAATAAAACAATTTGATCGGTGGCGAACTCCCGCGGTGCCCGCGGTTCGTTGTGGGCTGCCCACCACTGCCGTTGATGTGTGTTGTATTGCAGGCGCCTCCATCATCAATTTTGGCATTCATCTCGGTCCTCTCTGGAGGGGGGTTGTTCGAATGGGTGGTGAGCCCGCTTGACTTCGTTTTTTCTTGCCGCCGTTCCTCCACTGGCCCCTTGGCCGGACACTGGCCCCCCCAACGCCTTTGGTATTATCTGCCCCCAGGGAGAAAAGATGCCAGAAGATCGAATCCTCTGGGCCTTTGGCTGTCTAGATTTTGAACCAAAATGTATATGATATTTGTTGTTAAAGTGAATCTGCATAATTAAAATGTAAACTTAAACCCATAACACGGTTTGTGCCACCAAAAAAAACAATTAGAATGAAAATGTATGTGAATTGAAAAAGATAAGAAAAAGATTTTGAAATGGTAGCGATAAGCTGCCTAACACATGAATGATGTTACCTGGTGGCCAATTTCGGAAAAGCAAAAAAAAGAAACCAAAAATTTACGAGGATATAAGAATTTCTACAATAGTCTATACGGACTAAAAGAAGGATGAAAAAGAGAAAAACAAATGTAACTTCATACAGGTTCAATAATAAAATAAAATGCAAACAAGAAAAGAGCAAAACGAATTAATGAGATTTAGAAAATGAGGCAAGTTTTAAGGCATAGTTCCTGTGGCACAACCAGTTTCAATTTTAAAATACTGACATTCGAGAAAAATAAGTGATTTTTGGAATGACGAGAGAATTACATAATGAAATACTGATTTTACAGTGGCCACACAAAGAGCGAGGTCACTTTTAACATAAAAATTTACTTGTGTCGCTGGCCACTATGGTTCCGCCCCGGCTGGCCAATTTCGGTATCCTGTTTCAACGGCGAAATATAATTGGGATTGGCGGCCGACGGCGGTCTTTGGGGCGGCTGCATTACCATTGACGGCCCGGGAATATCCATTCTTTCCTCACCTTGCACACAACGCATTGGCGGAATCATTGTCGGGGGCTGCATTTGAACACCCGGCGGGACTGGAAATTGATGATAATTGGGCCCCTGTTGCATCATCGGAAACTGCGGCATTTGGAATTGCGTATGCGGAAGTACCGCTGCGCTTGCCAATAATTGACCTGGAAAAAGAGGGCGGTTTAAACAATCAAACCCTACCATTGGCAATCCCGGATAATTCGGCGGCAAATAAGACACTTGTTGTTGTTGAGCCTGAATCATCGCGTTAGTGTCGCACATCAGTGCTCCCTGCTGAGCCATTTCATTGTTTCTAGCCCTATCTAGTGAGGCTGCTCGGCTAGAATAGGACACATCCAGTCTATCATCATGTTGGAAATACGCCAGCATTCTTTTCCTGCTTCGCGATTTCCGGCTATCTTTATGCTCTGTCGGGCCTTCATCCCCTTCATGCTTCCTCTCTCGGGACTTCTCTCTCTTCTGGCATTCCTGCTGTCAGCAGCGCTCAGATTCTTCATTATTTTCCTTTCGCCTTTTTTCTTTAGACATTGACTTTTTGCGGTGTTTTTCATCGCATTGCAGACTTTCGTGCTTTCGCTTTCGATCTTTCTCTGGTGTTTCCGATTTTTCTCTTCTATGTGCATCGCTGTACTTTTTGACCCAACACCTAGGCACCTTACTAGCCGCAGACCTATTGTAGGCATGCTTCACCCAGTACCGGACTTTCTTTTTCAAATTTTTCTCTACTTCCAATATATCGTAGGCCTTTTTTCTATCAATAACTTCCCAAAATCATATACGGGGATGGATATTATCAGTTTCTTTTTTCCAAACTTGAATGTTGGCATAGTTCGGTTCCAGATCTTTTTTATCTTACAGTACGGCTTTGGCAATCGTATATGCCAGTCCCGCTGCCCTTGATTGGCATGAGGCATACATAGCATGAAAATTACTGCCCAAACCTTCCTGTCTCGCATTGAATTCGCGTGGTAATTTCATTGTTACATAGGCATGAGCCTGATAATGAAACCCGGCGAAATTTTGAGGAATTCTTCCCAAATGAGATAACTTCATAAACAAGCAGGCGCAGGCCTAAACTGCAGCTTCGTAAGCTTTCCATGGCAGTCGCGTAATTGAATTTGAATGAAATAGCCATTTCCCAGCTGAAAAGAGGGACGAGAGAGGACTCATGTATACGAATAGACCTGATCAAAAGGGATTTTATTAGGAAGTTAAGTCCATTGTACTAGTTTACAAAACCTTGGATTTGGGAGAACTCCTAAGCAACAACGTCCTACTTACCAGGAGTAGCGCGTGAAGTAGCTTAGAAAGATAAGTAAAGATGGACAACTTAAAATAAACTGAATGGGCGTAAATAGATAGGGACAAAATTAGTTTACACACCTGATTAGGCAAAGGGGCTACTACGCAACGGGCCTCACTCACTAGGAGCAATTTCGATCTCTGTAAAGTGTGATGACTATACAGGAGGTTCCCAATGAGATGATATTTGCATATACTTTACAACCCTGCCCAAAACAGGAGCTCTCGCTTTGAACAGAATGGGTGCTCCCCAGGAGCATTATATACAGCTGGTGGCTGGGATTCCAATCACTGAGATGTAGTGAGGATCCCTAGGTCACCAGTTGAGGCAAGAGCACCAGGTACCAAGGTGCTATTCTGACACACTCAGTCAGTAAAAAGGTGGCACGGGGGTCCTTGGCCCAGCTTTGCCTGGTAGAGGTGGGGATATTCCTGTCTTCCTCCTAATGATTCGAGGCAAACTCAAAGCATGGTGAGACAGGGGTACAGTCTGTCTTGGGAAATAAGTTTAAAGTGTAAAGTAAGGGCTGGGGGGGGACTCAGTTGTAGTGTTTAGGCGGACTCTAACACCTCCTCTGAGGCTGACTCGCCATTTATTACGCTACATGGACAACCAATGAAGGCAGACTCAGGATTAAGGGGCCACTCTAGTGCGGACATTATTAGGCCAGCTAACAAAGGCATTTGAGTGAAAGAAGGATTACATGGGGTTCTTTTACACTTTAGGCCTAACCGGTGGCTATGCCGTAATTCCTGAGGAATTATTGGGGGGGCGACACTACAGAAGATCATGGATGAGAAAGATATACAAGAAATTAGATAAGACATTTACCGGAAGTTTGCCAACCCTTGCAGACGTCAGACACAGGCAGTGCTGACTGCAAATGCCTAACATTTGCTTAAGTTAAGCAACCAACCCAGCTGAGGCCGAGAGTAACCTGTTCAAACCTGCAGTTAAAGCTTTGAAGGTAGTCACGTGCTGACTAACAGTGCCGCTACAGGGGCGGACAACCTGATCAGTAACACTGACCGGGTGCATCTCAAGTTGAGTTAGCACGTTGACTGATTTTTCCCAGGCATCAGTGACACACAAACACAACCCTTAGACAAGAGCCATAGGTGAGAGGGTCATATTCCAACAATCACCTGTGACTCAAGTGGCATCTTTTGAAACCCACAGTAACCCCGTGCTGACGTCAAGGTGTGATATACACCACCACACACTCAGTGCTGACCTCAGGTAACTGGGATGTAAGTGCCATAGTCTCATATTGCAGTATGAACGTCAAAGGTAAGGGCCTGGGCCCACAAAACCCCTATGGTAACAGGGAGCATTGCCGTTGCGGATGTCAGAATATGATTGTAAAATCTCAATTCCAATACTGGAATAGAAACATTATCATTGCGGACATCAGTGGATAGAGCTCTGAGGCCAGTGACCCTGCTACAGTAACACAGAGTGTCCCTGTTGCTGATGTCACAAGGTCATAGCTGAGTATTAACCACCCTACAACAATGATATGAGATGCAGTTGTTGCAGACGTCAGATGTGGGGTTTGTAAGGCCCACACATCTCCGAACAACAACACATGGCATTGCCATTGCTGACATCAAGGACTGAAGCCAGTAACCCAACCAGTCCTAGTGCAACAACACAAACCTCTGCTGTTGCAGACTTCAGAGAAATGGTGCCATAAGGTCACCATCCTGCAATAAGAACATGTTATGTTGCCATTGCTGACATCAGAGGTTGAGCCGGAGGGCCACCCACCCCTAAAAGCAACAGCTAGGGATGCAGCTGTTGCAGATGCAGGAGAAGGATGCATAGAACCAGCAAGCCCTGAACAGCTACATGTTATGTGGCCATTGCTGATGTCAGAGGTATGACCCAGAGGGTCATGCACCTCAATGCAACAGCAGCATGTGAGTCAGTTGCGGAGGTCAGAGGGTAGGGTGACGGAGACACACCACCACATAACAACAACACGGTATGCTATCATTGCTGACGTCGGCAGTAATGATTTGGAAAATCATCACCACATGCAACAACTCACAGAGACAGAAAAAGAAGACAGTACAGTAGGTGAACAAAATAATAATAATGACCTACTGAAGAGTTTCCAACTATGACGTATGTGTGACCAGGAAAAAAAGTTTTTTTTTCTTTGAATTAAGAATGTTTGATTTAGTAGATAGGAAAAGGATAAAAGGTAATTTGTTTGTTTAGAAAGTAGAGAAAGTAGGTTATGAGTTTTTATTTGATTTTATTTTTGAGATAAGAAAATTTATTGGGTGAAAAAGTTATTATAATTGGTGTCACACATTACGTATAGATGACCGAGAAAAATGAAAGTAAAGTAAATAAAATAAAATTTGAGACTGATGAGATAAGCATTGTGATCGGATAAGCACGGTGTTAAATGTGTCAACAGTATGATTTAGTTTGGTTTGACCAGAAAAATGAGCAACTTTGCTAGTGCTCAGTGAAGATAAGAAAAATTTGAAAAAATGTGTTGTCACTAATACTGGACACACATAACAAAATCACGACCAGACTTGAAGTCCAGAATCAAGAGCAGAAGGAGTACTGTATCTCATGATTGTGAATCATGAAACCTCAGGGGTTCTAAACCTCATGGGCTGTGATACTCAAGTACCTGTACCTAGGCATACTGTAGTCAGAGTACATGCAAATCGGGGGCCTACTGTAACCAAGTCAGCTCTACAGCGGTACAGTAACCCATCAGATCACAAGCAGAGAAAAGAGAGGCCCAACTGAGAGGAATTTATGAAAAAATGAAAGAAAAAGAGAAAACTCAGAGGGGATTTTGTCAGAATACTCTATTTAAACTTGACTCTGGGAAAATTTGAATCTTGGGGATTGACTTTGGGAAAAACCTAATGCCAGGGAATTTATTTAAAGCTTATGGGCGGTACACACGCATAAGGCGATAAAATACACCCAAGAATCATCAATTTGATCACTCTTAAGGGCTAATCCCAGCTTACAGTAATAAAACTCTACTCAAACACAGTGCATCTTGAGTTGGCGACAAAACTCGAACATAAGGGTCATTTTCTGACCTAAGGGGCAGTATACCTGCATTAAGGGCATTTCCAACTTACATGAGGGCAAAAGATCATCTTAAGGGTCAGTATTCCCACATAGAATGTGAATCAGCTGACCTGAGAGAGGTTTCTCCACTCAAGTGGCCATTCTCATGATTTGAGAGAGGTTTCTCCACTCAAATCAAAATTTACCTAATTGAGAGAGGTTTCTCCACTCAAAAGCATAAAAGGTTCGTTCCTAAGAGCTGTAAGCGAAACTTAAAGTCGATTTTCCAGCCTCGCCATGTCACACTAACTGAAATAGGGAGCCATGTCACATTAAGTAAATCAGTGATCAGTCACATTGATGGGTACACCCATACCATATCCCATAGGAAATAGGGCCATGACACTGTGAGTGACATGCTGTGACCCCGTTGGGTGGCTCCGTTTGTTATTCAGTTCGGGAACCTAACCCAGCTGGTACTACTGCAGGAAAACCTATAGTGTACCTCAGAACTGTCCTTGGGTTCTGCTGTAGAATAATGGACAATGCCTCCGGGTCAGGGGTGGCAATCCCTAGTCCTCATTCACTGAGAATGAGGGACTGTCCCATTTGTCAAATGGCTTACTGTAGGGGACCCGATTGTTAACCCAAATCCCGTATTTAGCCCTGACCTTAAGGGTTCAAGGGCTGTTCTAACTGAGGAGATTCTCAAGGGAAAACCGGCTTAAGGAGGATTCCCACAAATATACCCCCAACAATAATAATCCCTGAAAAGACTCACCTAGTCCTCTTCTCAAAGTACTTTTCAGCGCAGGAGCAGCATGGTCAAGGGTTAGCCAATCAGGTGGATGACGGGAGGGGGTGACGGAGATCCAATTCCGGTTCAGCGCGGGTGGTGTACTGAATGCGGGTTGGCAGACGACTGTAAAACATTCCTCGAAGGAGGCGATGGGGAATCTCTAACTGAAAGGTGATGGGGTAACTCCTAGGGTCCCAATACCCTAACATAAATGCAAGAGAGGCACTGAAGGCGAATATGCAAATTTATCAGAAGTAGCGGCAGATGCAGGCAAATATGCAAATTTATATAATAAGTTGTTGATGCACGTGGAGACGCAAGCTAAAACGCAAGGAGACGATTAGGCCCAAACTTGAGTGCAAAACTAAAGAAACAAGCCCGTTTAAAGGGCCCTGTAAACCTACAGTATGCCTTGGGCGGAGCTAAGACACACCCAAGCTAACTTACACAGCAGAAATTACTGCAGAAGATGCCTATGGTCACATAGACAGTTTCCAGTTCAACTACGTTAAGCACTGGGGCGAGTTTCACTCTTCATGCTAAACATATGAACATCATTAAGAGAGAATCTCCAACTAGGTGTTTCACATTGCGAAAGGTCACTAGTTTTTGCTGATAAGGGGTGCACGTTGTGCTCCAATTATAGCGCTAAGCTCGGAGAGCTTATCTTTGGTGGAAATTCTAACTAACGGTTTACATACCGTAGTCTACCTGTGCAACAGAAAAATAAATCATAATGGAAATGAACATACAGAAATGAAACAGAAACGAAACGCAAAAAGTACACACCGAAATTGAATGTAAAATATAAAAACGCAATGCAAAATTAAAGTAAGTAACTGTAAAACAGAAAGTGGTGAAAAACATAACGAAAAAGCATAATGTGAATCATGTGACATTGGGCCAAATTTGTCCGCACCTGACAGGTTGATGTCTGTGTGTCACTGATCCCTAGGAAACATAATTCAACATGCTAGCTCAACCTGAGATGCCTTCAGTCGGTGTTATCGATCAGGTTGTCCGCCCAGGTAGGGACAGTGTTGGTCAGCACATGACTGCCTTCAAAGCTTTAACTGCAGGTTTGAATGAGTTACACTTGGCCTCAGCTGGGTGGGTTGTTTAACTCATCCAAAGGTTAGGCATTTGCAGTCAGTACTGCCTGTGTCTGACGTCTGCAAGGGTTGGCAACCTTCTTGTAAATTTCTCATCTAAATTTCTCACATTTATCTCATCTATGATTTTCTTTAGTGTCCCAGCCGGAATAATTCCTCAGGAATTCCAGCATAGCCTCCGGTTGGGCCTTAAGTGTAAAAGAACCCCCTGTAATACTTCTTTCACTCAAACGCCTTTGTTAACTGGCCTGATAATGTCCCCACTAGAGTCCCCCTTTGGTTGTCCATGTAATATAATAAGCCCCCAGTCAGCCGCAGCGAAGGTGTATTGGGATTTGCTCTATGAATTGTAGTATACCACACTTAGCTAAACCGGTATTATCACTTATTTTATACTTTTTAATTACAGTAAACCAATAATAAATAAATACACATTCATGAAAATAGTAACATGTATATTAACAAATTGTATTGATAATTTTGCATAAATCATTGTGTTTTGGCCATAAAGGCAAATCGTTCGTTTTTTGTTGTCGTTAATTTGGTGTTAATAAATAGAGAAAAAGACTCGTCGCCGTCGTCACCACTCCAGGCAATCTGGGTGGTCTATATCGTTCATCTTTTCATTGATTATTGATTAGTATTCTTTGTTATTCTTAGTTCTTCGCCACGCACCCCTAGCGCCCTACTTACCGACTCCCGACTCCTCAAGTGGTCCGACCTGGTACCCCTCCACCTCCAGCCTCTCCGCCAATCCCCAAAACGACCATCTTTCAGAATCGCTGTTCCGGGATCTCGCTGTTTTGAGAATCACCGTGTTGAGACTTCGCTCTTTTATGAAACATTGTTTTGAGTCTCGCTATTTCGAGTTTCGCTGTATTGGGGAGACGCGCCGTCACAACGTGTAAATTCGATAAGCTACAGTAAACTAAAGATCATAATTTTGCAGCTTTTTCCGATTTGACGCATTACCTATTGTCGTTCGGTTATTGTATATTATTATTGGATAGCTTCATGAATTTTTGTGCAGTAGTACTCAAATGAATCAGCATTAGTTTGTGGCAAAATTCATTTACCACGTCTTTATAAGTTTAGTGTCGGATATGTCACTAAAGTTGACTTTTTTAGACAAAAAATCATAATTTTCTTAGAAGTATGTCATGGCGTCAATTCTGCGAGACAACACGAAAGCATTCTGCAGTGAGTGCTTCTGCCAAGGCGACACACTATGTCAAAAAACCACGAAAAAATCCATGCCATCAGGTAACTAAAAAGAGTGCAGCTATTTCAGAGTTGCTCTTGAAAAAAAGTCGTACAAATTGGCATTTCAATTCACATTGCAGTCAGAAACGACATCGGAGTAGAGTAGTAACCTTTAAGCAAGCTAAGAGGGTGTCTCTAAATGAGTTGTTTATCGCTGTTTCTTCCCTGAATCGTTTCGCTTTCCAAAGCCTCGCTTGAAAAAATGAGTAAGTAGTCGTCTTTTGCAACAGGGAAATAATGGAACGACCATTGATGGTGGTGCAACCGGCCGGCGCCCCTTCTTGCACAAGGTTGTGTTTGGAGCTAAAGGCGCGATAAACTGCATGTGACGAAACGTATCTTGATTAGTGTTTCTATTTAGAAACCATAAAAAAGACTAAACATCATTGAAACAGAACCGATACATAGTATATTTTTTGGACACACCGTGCATTTTTGATCAGAAGTACCTTGAATTTAAACTTATATCAAAGAGTGAACATATTTTATTTATCGCAGACCAATCGGAAAACGAATAAAACAATAGAAAGTAAGTTTCTAGGATAATTTAAAAACTGACATAAATTAACAGCGAAATATTGTTAATGTACAAGGGTGAGAGTTCCGCGCAACCAAAAACAACAAATAAGCATTAATTAAATTTCTTTGACGTCATTAATATTATTTCCAACGAGTAACGATGCTGCATCTCTGAAATAGGGAGAAAACGTTGCAGCGGCAGTATGGTGCATGAAAACATAACGCGTGAAATTCAAAATCGAATGAAAATCATAATGAAAAATATTTGTAATTTTGAAGATAAGAGTTTGTGCCTCCTTTAATGACAAAAAATCTATGGAAATTTTTTTCAACCTAATTCCCTAAAGGAACGGTTTCTATCATACATGCACATAGGGGGGGGGTAAACCCCATATCTGAGACCACCCCCCCCCTGACCAAAAAAATGTCAAACACCCCCTGAACTTTTTCCAAGACAAGTTTTTTAATGATTTTTGTGCATATTTTGTATGAAAAACAGGCTTTCAAAATTTGTTTTTTTTGCTCACCCACCCCCCATTCCCCCTTGGAAAAAAATTTCATGGATCCTACCCCCTGGATAATTCTTGCCGTGCATGTCTGGCTTCTATAGCCTATTTATTTCGGAATGATAGATGCAGCGAATCGATGATAGTAAGTTAAGTTCAAAAAAATAGTAAGCATATTACCGTAATCAATGAGAAAAATTTTCTCATTCATCACCGACAAACAGATCGACTGATAATTTCCTAAAATAATCGAACGCACTTACAGCCTGTTTTTTCTTGCCATTTCTCAAAGTAAAGAACTCTACAACCAAAGCGTTGTGTAAACGATTTTGAGGGCGGTGTCATTTTTAAATTTACAAACATCCTCTGAAAAATTTACGGGTATAGGAAAAGGCTATTCTCTATATCAAGAATGAATAAGCAAGATGTCGCTTTCTTGTTTTTTGACCCTGATTTGTTATTTCGGAAGTTTATATTCTATCTACAGTATGAGGGTGTAAAGGGTGCAACGAAATGCTGGGTGCGTTCAAAAAGTCTACTTCTAGGTATCTTAGAGAGAAATAAAACATACTATCTTGTAGAGAATTCAATTCTGCATCGAGAGATAGCTTTTTCAGAAACACGGCAAGAAGCAGTCGAATTTTTATTCCTCAGAAATAAAACGCACTCTCAATTCTTCAATTTCACAAATTTGGATAAATTTAAAACTCCGTATGGCCACCTGCAGCCTTTCGCACCTGCTCCAAATGCACTGGCATTGAACATTACAGACTTTCAAATCTTTATCATATTCCGATTTATTTAATACCGTATTCAAATTTTTTGACAAGATTTCCCAAGAATAGGGTCCAATTCCAGATTCCATGTGCATAAGCTTTTCAACTCTGTCCTTCACAAATTCTCCAAGATCTTCAGTTGGGTTTAAATCCGGACTGTTTCCCAGCAAAATATTGTTTCCCCGAGACTGGATTCCTTTGCTGTTCAGATAGGCTTGTTAGCTTTCATGCAACGGGCACAGTCGTACACAAAAGTTGTTTTCCCAACGACAAAGACATTTTCTGAATTGTTCAAAAATGGAATAAAATTATTTTCCAATATTGTCTCACGAAAATATTCCCCATCACATGATTGTCCTTTTTCTTTAATAACCTACATCATCTGCTTTGAACTGAATAAAATAAATACCGTAAATATTCCAATAAACGGCGCGCCGTGGGTCCATTTGGTGCGCCGTTTATTAGAGGGCGCCGTTTTTCAAATTTCGCTCTTCATCAGGCTACATTTTAACCCAAGGTTGTTTTTTATTCTTTCATGAAATTTCAACAAGTAATCTCTACACCAAGGAAAGAAAAAGAAAACAAACAAACAGGAAAGAAGAGAAAACAAAAGTAATATGAGGAAAACAAAGGAAAAATAGAAACAACTAATTAAATTAAAAGAAAAAGAATGGAAAATAACAACCTAGATTCAATTATTTTGAGGCGGCTAGCAACTGGACGGTTTCCTTGTTTTCCTGCTGATGCAATAGTTTTTAGCTTAAAATCCAAACTTTACTTCTTTCTATTTTCGTTACTTGTAACAGATTCATCTAAAGAATGCATTTAAAAGAAACTCAGCAAAAGATCAATAGAAAACACTGCAAACTACTGCAGTCAATATGAACTTTAAAGTAAGCATGTTATTCGTCTAATAAACAGCACATATAACGCTTACATTAAGGATACTTATGATTCTAATAAACGGCGCGCCGTTCATTACATTTATAGAGGGTCAAAGGTGCGCCGTTTATTCGAGGGCGCCCTTTATTGCAATAAATACGGTAACCCGATGCAGGTTCGATTGTGGACAACTGCTCGATAATGCTCCTTTTCTTTAACTTCTCTAACTTTCAGTGCCCAAACGCGGTCATTTTGGCGATTCAGCTTACAGATTGAATAAATAAAAAACGCATCAGAAAATGCACACAGGAGAAATTTTTCTTCATCCAAATCCTTGGGGCGTAATCGGCCAAGAATAATCGATTTTCTCGATTCAGCTGCGTTTTCAATGTTTTTGCAATCGCATAAAACGGTTGATAACATTCTTTTCATAAAAATGGCTGCACTGACATTGCGACAGATTTGACTTGATAGTGCCCAACATGATTTTCACTGTAAGGCCGAAGTTGAATGAATAATCGCCTTCGATTCTTGGAACAGACTTTCTGGTCGTCCACAACATGAAAAATAAGTAAAACATCCTAATGTTTTTTTCATCCAATTTTTTGTGACAGATCGATTTAATTCAGTCGTGCGTGAACCATTTTTTTGTTATAAAATCAGCACCGGCCAATTTCGCCTCATAATATTCTGTCGCCTGAATTCTGTCCACTAGGCGGGCTTGATGAGAATCAAAACTCGTGTTTTACTTGGAAAATTTGAAAAAACCAATAATTTTTGATAAACTTTGTTTAGGACTTAGTTTAAAGTAAATAATCTAATTTGACTCCTAGTTTACACATTATCCGATGCAGAATCCAATTCTGTACAGTATGTTTAATTTTTTTCTGGCGCACCTAGAACTAGACTTTAGGAACGCACACATCATTTTGTTAAACCCTGTACTTTTCTCTTGTCGCTGCACCAGCCGCTTCAAAGCGGAAAAAAGTTAAGCAGAAAGGATAGAACTCAAATAAATTGTAAATGAATCAGTTGTCCGATGGGTTTCCAAAATAAAATTCACTTTTCCAGGTTTTCAAGGGCATTTCGTTAGATTATCCAAGTTTTTCCAGATTAAAAGTATGATAAAAGCGCGTGCGCCATACGGAGATCTGAGCGATGTGCTGATATTTTCAGTTAGCTAGATAGTGTCGTCAAACAAGTAGAAAACCAAATATATAAATTACAAATCAAAATTTTTTATAAATTGGTCATAACAACGGAAATCAAATCAGTTTCGAACTGAAGAGGCAAGTAAACCTAAGAAATCAGGCAACTAATAAAAACTGATTTCTTGATCAATAAGAACTTTTGTCATGGCCCAGTACTGACCAGAGGCTGTGAACATGTATAAAATTATAAAATAAACATAACAGAAATTCTATTAAATTGATTTTGAAATATTTTCACAATATTTTTCAGTTTCTGCGATTAGTAAGCTCAACATGTTTACTAAAAATCAATTTTCTATATCATTACAATGCTTATCTTTCAACAATTTAAATTCAGCTGCCAAATTTTTGAGTTTCAGTAGCTGTCTATTTTCCTTCAAGTAATTTCATTTCAACTCTTTGATAGCTGGTGGGTGCCGAGAGTCGCTCTTTTTTGCCGCTCTTGGCAAAAAAAGCTCAATATGGCAAAAACAGGTACTTAACACATATGTGGAATGTGTTTGTTCGGATGAACATCCACAATTCATCTTTTTAAAACACATTTCTGCTCAAAAAAGCTAATATAGTTATTTCTGTGTGCAAGTTAGGCTGATCAACACTTATTGTAGTGACATCAGCATTTTGAATGATGTACTTATATACACCCAAGGAGGGTTTTAGGACCTGGTTTATTCCTATTGTAAATACATTTTATGTATCTAAAGCATAATGTAATCTGAATCTAGTGGCTAAATGGCCATCAGAATTCCAACTAAATCTGTCATCAACTGCGTACCGGCATTAATAATCCGCAATATGGATATGGGATCTGGGGTGAACTTTTGCTGAAACAATCAAAGGACTGTAATACTGTCGGACAATCGAACATTTAGCAAAATGCCATGGTTATTCTAGACTTCATCATATTTTCAGAAGTTTTGTCAGTAATAATATTTTCCTACTAAACTAAAGCATGTGACGTTTATGTGAGACTTTTACTTATACTAGTAATGTATGATCATCCTACGCACTAGCTAATATTAAAACGGTTAAAAAAGTATAAAATGATTTATTAAAACATGTCATAAACTTTACGGATTATTGTTATCCTGGGCAGTGTTTTTTTCTGCACCCGGCAGAAAAGCCCAAAAAAGTTTCTGCACTGCGGTTTTCTCCTGTTACCACTGTTCTTTCCCCCAAACAGGGAATGAGGTCAAATTTTTTTTCTATTTCCCGGAGTCGTTTTTTCGCTTAAAAACGCTCATACATGCTTTATTAATGTGTTTTTGAACCTTTTTAATCTTTCTGGTGTTTTTAGAGCGGTTAATTAATTAAAATTGGGGAAAAAATTGAAATTTTCGAGTTTGATCGAAGTCTAATCTATAAGCATTATAGAACAAATTTTCCAGCAAACAATCCAAGAGTATAATGACCTTGAATTAACTGAGAAATCGACGGTCAAGTCCACTATGATGACGAGTGAGCGCCCAAAAAAGATATTAATGTTTCCGGCGCGAAGCGTCGGAAAATTTGTATGGGTATTGACATCATGCGGCGCTAGAAAACCAATTTCCCGAAGATTTATTTCGAGAATTAGATTCGAATTTTGTGTTCAAAAGTCGTAATTTCTAGAATTTTATGAAAATTTTACAACTGGTAATTTATTTGTAAACTCTCATGAACTTGGCTGAAAAGATATGAGTAAGAAGAGAAGAAATTTCAGAAAGCTACTTCCATGAGGCTTTTAAATTGATTTTACGCTGAGAAAGGAATAATCGCTTCAAAAAGTTTAGACTTGACGTGTTGATCTTTCTCGAAAAATGTGAATCTTCATTAAATATCAAGACAAAATAATAAAGATTACCCATTAAGACATGAGATAATACGTTTAAGATGATGGAAACTATTATAGATCAAGTGATAAGTGAAGGTAGACATGCTAAAAGCCGCGCCTGAGCTAGGTAATACATAATGACGATCATTAAAGAGCCGGAAAATTTTGAGATTATGACTTTCTAAAATGAACCAAAATGCATCTTTTCTGTATCCGATCCCCAAAATTTTCTTATCCAAATGGGTAGAGCCCAAAATTTTTTTCCTTTTTCCGAATTTTTTCTCCAAAAAGCAGATTTGGGGAAAAACAGCGCCTGTTACAACACAATAATAGTGAATACAGGAAAAAAAGAAAATAAGGTGAGTAATTCTATGTTAAATTTGAACGAATTTATAGCTTTTTGACTAGACATTTTGAAGTCTTAAAATAAGAAAAATAACTGATTTTAAAAGTTCAGAATCAATGACTGACACACTATCGAAGAATAAATGTGATCAAACACATGACTCAAAAAATTCTGCACCAGTGCAGAAATCACCAAATTCTGCACTAAGCTTAAAAAGTCTGCAGTGTGTGGAAAAAACAGTGATACTGGGAAACTTGATAATCATAAACTACCTTTGAAAAATGGAGCACCATACGTGGACAAAGCCTATCGGTTCATCTGGTACCAGCCCGCCCGAAAATTTGGTTGGTTGCCAAATTTTTTTGGTGGTTGTCAAGCCAAGCAGGGGTACATTTATCTTGTACAAAATAGGGAATTTGAAAAAGCAAATTCTGGTGCGTTTTAGAAATTCAAAATCACCGAATTTTCTAGTGCATAGCATTAATTGATTCCCTGATCGGTTGTTTGATTCTCTGATTAGTTGGTTGATTCTATGATCGGTTGGTGGATTCTATGATCGGTTGGTTGATTTCCCGATTAGAGGGTCGATTCCTTGATTGGATTGGGTGGTTGACTGATTTTCTGGTTAGATTGTTCATTAATCCGTGATTTGCCGGTTGATTCCCTAGTCGGTTGGTTGACTTCCTGATTGGTGTGTTGATTCCATGGTTGGATTGGGTGATTGGTTGATTTCATCTTCGGTTTGTTCATTGATTACCTGTTTAGCTGGTTGATTTTCTGATTCAATCGTTGGTTGGTTGATTACCTGGTTGATTGTTTCGCTAATTCCTTGATTGGTGGATTGATTTCCTGATGCAATGATTGGTTTGACTGATTGACTGCTTGCTTACCTAGTTAGTGGTTGGTTGGTTCCCTGGTTAGTTGGTTGTTTATCATATTCTCCGTTTGGTTCATTGGCTCTCTGATTTTCTGGTTAATTTACTGGTTGGTTGGTTAATCGATGTTCTTGCCGGTTAGTTGGTTCCCTGATCTGCTGGTTGGTTGATTACCTGATTGCTTGGTTGATTGATGGATTGTTCCGTAATAAGTTGATTGGTTGGCTTATTTCCTAAATGGTTAATTATCTAGTTTTTACTGGTCGATGGTCTATCTCGAAGTCCTCTATCCCGTTTTCGCTGTTAAAATCGATTCACACACAAAGTATGATCTAGTGATGAGAATCAAGTCATCTGGTACCGAAGTACCCTCATCTGGTACCGAGTTGCATCCAGTTGAACCTATTGTCCTAGTATGAGGAGCACTAAACATCATGTTATATAAAACATCTTCTCAACAAAACTGATTTGGAAATTGGAAGGCCATCATGCAGTTCACCATCAAATTACAGAATAACTTGAAACTAAAAGTGATACCGCAGGGTTATTTTTGTACAAATCTCATTAGCACAACCGCTGACTTTCCTCAATTTGGTTTATGTAATTTGTCTTAGCAAGGCTAAAATTTTTATCACCACAGGCCTAACCTTATAAGGACCGTGCTGAAAAATCCCTGATACCCAGAAATTTTCTTTTATGAGCAGAGCAGTCAGCACTTGGAACGAATACTCTCAGCATATAGTTTTCATCAGTAATAATAGTGTACTAAAGCTTATCAAAAAATTTGATTTTGGATGAATATAAATTCCTTGCCTTTTTGACTATGCACGGCAAGATATGAAATATATGGTATATGCATGATTCACTTGTATACTGCCCATTATTGGCTTTGTAAATTTATTTTTCTCTATAACTACTACGGAAAATTCTAAAAACCGAGGAAAGTAGAACTTTATGAAATTCGTTTTAATCTCATCATGTACAAAGAAATAAATGTTACACATCGCATTTCTCATAAGACTATTATACTTTAGCTGCTCTTCGATCGGAACACTCCATTACTGGCCCTCAGCGTCCAGAAATAGTGATTAAAAGTAAGCTATTGAAATGTTTCTCAATTTTTATCAATGATAACGTTGTGACAATCATCAAGTCGACAAACATAATTACATCAGTAGAAAAGTTGGAATCCTGACCTGATTACTTTTCGAAAAAAAGTTAAACATTAAAAATTAGAGACGAAATAGAATTGCAGAAGCACTAAAACAATCAGATGTTAATTGAGTAATAGTATTAGACTTCCTTGGAAGCGCATCTTAGCCAAAACCAATTAAATAATGATACTAATGTTTCGAGCCGGAAAATTTCGAGATTTTGAACTTTTAAAACGCAACTTTGGCTTATCATGCAATAATTCGGACTTATTTTACAATAAACAACTACCCCATAACAATCCTAATCGAAATTCTCCGACTTTTCCAGGTACAACTTTTTTCTGACTTTTTCAGATTCTCCAGGTTGCTCGATACCCTAATGAAGCCACATGAAGAAAATTCAATCAGGTCATATGCATGCATGAATACGAATCGATAAAAGCCCGACTAAAATACCAATTTATTAAAAGCTTTTGAATCGTTCTACTTTTGGCCCAATGTAAATGACGGTTCTTTGCCTCGATGCTTGGGTTTACCAGTCGTGAAGGGTATGTAACGATATTTGATCATGTGCTATAAAATACGGTGGATGAGGGAATAAAACGTAGTATTGAAGTCATATCCCATTTACTTTTATTTGCCTTTTCATAGTAAGGCAAAACAGAACGATGAAATACATTACTAATATGGGCCAAAACACGGGAATGTTGAAAAATTCGAAAAACGTGCATAAAAAAGCGACGATAATACCCTTTGTAGCCGAATACCTGAACAAAAATATGGATATATATACTGAATTCGAGATGCGTTTCGAACCATACATTGAAAATATAGATCTAACGATTAGATAGTTTTAAAGGCTGATTAGAGTAAGTTGCATAAAATATTGTTACCAAAATTTGAATTCGGGTAACCGACGCATGAAAGGCCTGAATTCGTCGTTCGTTCTGGTTGGCAAACTGGGGCCATCTTCAGTATCTGGAAAATTTTATATCTCGAAAATAATCCTGTAAAAGTTGAGCGTTGGCTTGTCCAAAATTGGAATCAAAAGTACTGAATATTTTACAGTTGAAAACAGGCTCGCAGCCAGAATTTTCTTGAGAGGGAGACATTTTTAAAGGACGTTTTTCAGTCAATATTTTGAGTTGATGAAATTTAAAGGAAGTTTGTAAAGTATCTCACTGAGCTCTAACAGGAAAATTTAGCAAAAAATTTTCATTTGGATTTTTCATCTTTGTGAACTTGGTCACAAGAAACAATTCCATAACACTTTCTAAATCAATCATACTCATTTCCGTTCGATGAGGAGTAAGAAAAGAAAAAGATGATAAACCAAACTGTCTGAAATCCAATTCACGGCTTTTTCCCGCTTATTTTCATAAAATTTTTCCGGTTTTTCAAACAGTTCTGCATGCAAAATGTTACCCGATGATCGGCGTTTTTTTTGTACTAAGCCTCTTTGCAGTTTGCACCCCTACAAAGATCGGCCGAAAAATCGTTGCACAAATAAATTTTTTTGTACACTAAAAAAATCACGATCTTTCGTGTATTTCTGCACAAACCTTTTTCCTGATAGCGCTCGAGCTCATGTCCTACATAATCCTTTTACAAAAATTACTCATACTCATAAATCTGGATAACAAGTTCAACCTAAAATTTCTGAAAATTACTTCCATGCTTCTAAATGCAAACTCGGCTTCATGTTTAAAATTATAGTTACACAAAAGTTTGAAAAGTAGATTTTGACCTTCTGAAATGCACCAAAATTTGTCTTTTGCATAAGTAGTATAGAGGGGGGGGGCTTAGTCGTAATGGCCCATGTTAAACATAGGCGTTGGTCTTAGAAAAACATTCACAACCTCCCCGACACACAAAACATAGCCGGCCTTCCTCCGACTACTATGACTCATTTTTCCGGCTGGAAAGAAGCATGGTGTCACACCTGGGGTAGTTCCTGAAACTTGACCCCCCCCACATCTCCGTCAAAACGCGAAATAATGTAACATATATGGTAATTTTCGGAATCAGCTCAGTGAGATCTATCGATTGGTACCCAACATGACCTATTTAGGACAAAAGCCTAAATTTAGTGTGGGCCCTACCATTTATGTTATTTGTTATTACACATTGCCGCTGCCGCCACGCCTGTTGGGGGGAGGAAAGTTCGCCTAGCCAATAAAGCTGAAGCTGTCGCTTCAAGCTTTACATAGCTAGACTAAATAGGAAAGTCATGTAAAATATCAACAGAAATTGTGTACTCATTCCCACTGATCACAGGATCAGTCCCAGCACCAGCCCCGGGGAGGCTAGTGCATGTACAGAGCCAGGTACAGACCATGCAAACTTTGACAAGACATTACACAATTTAAAAGAAATTTGAACCCATCATTATGCCTGGTGAGTGAACTGAGGTCAGCCAGATCCATTTGCCACTGTTCATCAATATCAGTAACTAGTACATTATTCCTGGGGTAATGGGGCCTAGCATACTTGTGTACAGTCAGGGCCGTGCACAAAGGGGGGGGGGTGGGGGGCGGCCGCCCCTCCCATTGAGGCAGTATGCACACAGTATATCCCCTTAAGATCAACATTTTCTGGGGCTATTCAGTGAAAAAATCTAGTCCGCCCCCCCCATAAAAAAATCCTGCGCACAGCCATGTGTACAGTATATGTTGGCTGTTTTTGTAACCATTCCTTAACAAAACATAGGGTGACCCTGGGATTACTAGCTTTTGCCTGTCCGAACAAGTTCTGAACACTACAGTACCTTGTGCTCGGGTTGAAGTATATGCTTTCAAAGAGCTTGCCCATTTTTCTTAAGCATGCTGCTGTAAAACTTTTATTCATACAACTGCAAGATTGAATCTGATACTTTTTGTACTAGTTCTAGGTTATTTCAATAGTCAGTATTGTTAGTACAGCCAAAAGAGCCACACAATACCATATCTAAGTAAAAACTGTTTTCCCATTGTGCCTTTCCAGGCAAGCTAGAAAATGTTCCATAGTGTGGTTAGCATTCATGTTTTTTGCACTATAGAGAGCCAGCCAACTTTTATAGCCACCCATATATAAAAAACAACCAATCAATTTTCAAAGAGAGCCTGTTTTTGTTTGTTTACCTAAAGTTTATTGATTGAAAAACCTTCCTACTACATGAAACATTTGATGTAGTCCTTATAGATGAAATGAGTTTGGTATACTTTTCTACTAGTGAAAGTAATAGAGAGATCAAATTGAAACAGCAGTGAGGTACAGTATTACAAGCTCAAGTGATTCACATGCTTATTGTTGTGAATTAAAGTTGGCTAGAAGGCAAGAAATATTTTTTTGCAAAAGTGGTTGAGAAAATGACTCATAAAGTGACTGCTTGTCTAAAGAAAAAGTGACGTGAGCAAGAAAGTTTTTATACATGCATTTTGATTCAATTTGACTTGAAAGAAAGATCAAAAAGTGAGATTAGAAGAAACCAGTATTTTTCAGCATGAATCATCAGAAAAAGTGATATTTGATGGAATTGATGCACAAGTTTACTCTTCCAACTCAGCCTACAGTAATCCTTTCCAGCAAAGTATAAAAGCAGAAAAAAATTTGAGAAAGCTCATTTGCGATTTCTATCGACTTGAAGAAAGGTGAACTTTGAAACTTTGTATTTTAGATTTTATATTATTATTGATTATTATAGAGAAACATAATCGATTGCATCAAATATGGAAGGCAGTTTGATGAAGAGAGATATCTAAATGAACATGGAAGAGCAGTTCATCAAGGTTGCTGGTACAGGTGTCCTCAGTGTGCCTCTGTTTTCACACAGGTAAAAGACCTGAAGAAACACTATCAGAAGCAACATGAGGGCAACCACTGTCTATATTGTACCACTGACTTTACCAACTCAGAAGACTTACTTGCCTCAAAGCACAGTGGCAGTTGTTTAATGATCAAACCAGAAGAAACCCTTCCAATGGACGTGGATGGATGTGAAATACCTGGTACAACTGGACAAACCATTTCTGAGGATCCAGAATCACCACCAGATTCAATTGAATATCCAGAAGAATTTCATGATGTGATAACAAACTATTGGAGATTAATACGAACTAACAAGTCAACCATAAATTTGTTGGACCACACATACAATTATTGATGGTGTGTACTTGATGGCAATGTACAGACAATGATAGAAGATATCTACAAATTGGAGGGAGAATGCTTCAGAATTGATGGAGCAATTGGATGCATATTAAAAAACAGGGAAACTGGTGAGTTAAAATATTGGTATGCATTTCAAAATAACTTTACTCCAATGGATAATCCTGTATTAAGTAGAAATGCAAATGACTTGCAACAATTGATTGAGACTGTAAAAAAAGAAGATTTTGAATCCAAGTTTACACATCCTGACACAAAATGGGCCCTAGCACTTATAATTAATGTTGAATTTTATGTTATGCCACAGAAGAGCTTTGTAGCAGGATGTAAAGAATTTTTGAACAAAAAATGGTAAAAAATGTGAATTTTCTTGGCGCTTCAGGCAATGAGTACATTTTTTCGGTCTTTTTAGAAAAAGATCACTATTTTTTGAACTATTTTTCACACTTTTTCCATTAAAAAAAGCGAATTTTTTTCTTTGAGAGGCCCTTCCCCCGAAATTTTGGTAATTCTTGACCTCCGGCCCCAAAAAAGTCGCCCAACCCCCCAGACCTCGGGGCACCGTTACATGTATGATTCCAGACACCCAATTTGCCCTCTTTTCAGAGAGTTCTAAAGATCTTCATTACTCATTAAAATCCAGTATGAGAGGTGGTCTAGCAATGGTGATGACCTGTTTGGCAATGAAGAATAGAACATTCATTGGAAATAACCCTAGTAAATTGGTGGAATTGATTATTGGTCTTGATTTTATTGCACTATACCTCTGGGCACAGTCAATGCCCACACCCACAAGATTTTTTGATCATTGGGTGATCCAGGCAAAAATTTTCATAAAATAAACAGTGCTAAAAAAGTTTCCGTTGAATGGTTAGAGAAGGTGTGTTGAGAATGCAGCCATTTCATTCGACACCTTAGAAATGGCAAGGAAAAGTGTGTAGGCCATAAGCACTTACCTGTAGATGGTTGCTGCAAGGAAACAAATACAGTGTATGAATTTTACGGATGCTACTGGGACTGCCACAACTGCATATTTAGTAAGCCAAGTAGACAAAAAGACAGCAATGAGGAGAGACTTGAAAACGAAGCCTACATAAAATCTTTGGGCTATAACCTGGTGACAATCTAGGAGTGTCAATGGGAGAGCGAGCACTATGATTATGTTAAACAAAGAGCCCAAGCATGCCCAAATTTCTTCGGAAAATTCCAGTTCCAAAAATATGTTGATAAAAATCTTATGGAAAGAGCAATAATGGATGGTTCTGTTTTTGGTTTTGTGAAAGTCGACTTTTCTACTCCTGTGCATCTAAAGGAAAAATATGCAAATTTTCCACCAATTATAAAACATGCTGAAGTGGGCAGAGATGATGCTGGTAACCTCATGAAGGAGTATGCTGAAAAGACTAAGAAAAAAGACTGAGAGAAATCAGCTAAGAAAACCAAGGAAAAATCTAATCAGTAGTTTCTTTGGTAAAGAGATCATGTTTTCTACTCCCATGATCCATTTTCAGTAAAACATGGTTTAATACTTGAAAAAATATATGAGGTTATTCAGTATGATAAGACCACCCCATTTGAGGGCTTTCGGGACAAAGTCACCAAGTACAGACAAGAAGGGGATGCCAATTGGTGATGACTGCAGATACATTCAAACTGCTTGGTAAGACTGGATATGGAAAAACCTTGACCAACAAGGAAAGCCATGTGGATGTCTTCTACATAGATTATAAAAAGGCAGCTGAACTAGGTCTCAGCCCCTACCTCAAAAAAATAAAGTTCATAACAGAAAACAGTTATGAAGTCCACATGAGAAAAAAAGAAATTGTTTTAAACCTCCCCGTTGTAGTTGGCCTTTCTGTATACAATTGGGCGAAAGTCCAAATGTTATAGTTCTTCTATGATGTGCTAAATATTTTGACCCCTCAGATTATCAGTGTATAGAAACAGACACTGATAGCATCTACCTTGCAATATCTGCTCCAAATCTTTTGGATATTGTAAAGCCCGAACAGAAGGATGAATTTCTAAATAGCATTATCCAAAAGTGTTTGTGACAAAACCAGAGCAAAAAAGAACCCCAGGTCTACTAAAAATAGAGTGGCAAGGGACAGCCATGTGCTGCCTATCCGCCAAAACGTATATTGCAGTTGGAGAAAAAGAAAAAAAGATTAGCTGCAAAGGGCTAATGAAAAGAACAAACAACTTAATCTTTGAGAAATATGCTACTGTTCTTGAGACTATGGAACCCTAGAATGGTGAAAACATTGGGTTTAGAATGCAAAGAGATAGAAAAATTTGGACATACGTCCAACAGAAGCAAGGCCTACCCTTCCTGTATATAAAAAGAAAAGTCCTAGACAATGGCATAACAACTGTACCAAGGCCATATTTAATGGGGGGCGGGGGAGGGCAGGGGGGGGAGCAGCTGCCATCCCCTTGGAACTTTGTCACATGTCGATTTTGTGTCTATCACTGAGAAAAATCTCACAATTTTCAGGCCCTTCATGCTGGTCAATGAGTATAACAGTCATTATTTTCAATCAGGCACAGCCATTATCATATCTACTTCGACTTACTAATTAAACTTCAGCAGTTTCAATCAACTGGATTACCACATCTCTTACTTTATTAGTTACAAGACGAAATGCTAGGCATGTTTCTCACAGTGGGAAAACTTTTTTTGATTTAAAAACCCAAATGATGCATTGTGGTGAACTTTGGAAGGTCAAACCCTCAAAATTTGCCAGTGCTTTGTGCCGGTCCTGAGTATAATAGTCATTGTTCGCTATCAAGCGCGGCCATTATCATATCTACTTCCACTTTACTAGCTAACTTTCATCAGTTTCTATCAACTGATTCACTTCATCTCTTCTTTTACTGATTAAGAGCCAATATTTTGCTGATAATTTAGGTTTTTGATCACTTCTAAAAATTTTATTCTCTTACTTCGTTTGGAGTGTTCCAAAAATTTTGAAACATGAGCCTTCGCAATCCCCATTGAAAACTGATAAAAACGTCATTTTAAGACTGTAAATTTAGAGCTCCTACCTAGGAAAAATTGTTGTAAACATTCATTTTCCAGCATTTTGGAACACAAAAATCCGAAATTTTTTTCAGCGCTACACCCCCAAATCAGAAAGGTATTACAATCCATCAGTTTAATTCCAATTTGTTATCATTGTAATGGAAAGATTAACTTTTCAGCCTTTCAAAGTGTAAAAACCTGAAATTTTTCCTGGCGCTGCATGCTCGAAAAAATTTTTTTTGCTCCATTCGCCCCCCCCTAAAAAAATTCCTGGCTACAGCCCTGAACTGTACCATTGGACTTGTGATGTTTCTTTCATTTATCTATTTTTTCAACTATGGTTATATTTGTATGTCTACAGTGTACACATTCTTACTTTAACACACAGAAGAGAATATTTCAGCAGTACAAACAAAAACTAATTGCCAGTTCACTTTTTTGAATTTGTGAATTCTTAGCAAGGCACTAGATGCATGGTAAGGAGCTACTGACGGTCTAGGGTCATGCAACTCTATGCTGGGTTTCAGGCGCATGGTAAGGCGCAATGACGGCCTGGAGTTGAACATATTAGTGTGTGCGTGTGCAGGATGTTAAGTGCATGGTGAGGAGCCAATGACGGTCTGACATCAGGCAAATATGTGTAGTGCAAGACTTCTGGTAATTCTGACTCGAATACTGCATGATTATTCTCCAATTTGTGGGTACTTTCTATGAAAGTAGTGGCGCCACATGTGTACTAGCCTCCCCACAGCTGGCGCTGGGACTGATCCTGTGGCGAATGAGTACACAATTTCTGTTGATATATTACATGACTTTCCTATTTAGTCTAGCTATGTACAGCTTGGAGCAGGAGCTTCAGCTTTATTAGCTAGGCGAACTTCCCTCCCCCCAATGGTCGCGGTGGGGGTGGCAATGCATAATAACAAATAACATAAATGGTAGGGCCCACACTAAATTTAGGCTTTTGTCCTAAATAGGTCATGTTGGGTACCAATCGATAGATCTCATTGAGCTGATTCCGAAAATTACCATATATTCACATTATTTCTAGTTTTGATGGAGATGTGAGTAGGCCAAGTTTAGGGAACCACCCCAGGTATGACGTCATGCTTCTTTCCAGCCGGAAAAATGAAGTCATAGTAGTCCGAGGAAGGCTGGTTATGTTTTGTGTGTCGGGGAGGTTGTGAATTTTTTTCCAAGTTCAACGCCTATGTTTAACATGGGCGGGGGAGCTTTTCAGGACAAAGCCCCCCTCTATACTACTACTTCGATACAGGACCGCCAACGTTTTCCCCTTTCCCATAAATTTTTCTCCAGAAAGTACGATTTGTAAGAAAATAGTGGTTTGATTAATATATTTATATTTTAGTGAATTATAGTTATTTTCATTCGATTTTAGATTTAAAGTAAGTGTTTTATGGGCTCTAAAATCATAAAACAGCGGAAATTTTCCAGCATTTCACGCCAAATTTCACACTATAATTTTTCGGATTGGTCTATGCACTGTTTTTCTACAAATCAAACTTTCTGCAGAAAAAAATTTCGGAAAAGGGGGTTCAAAACTTTTTGTACGTATTATTTTAAATATGGAGCCGAGTTTGAATTCATAAAGATAATGGAGGTGATTTTCATAAATTTCAAGTTTAATTTGAACTTTTTTCAAACTCATGAACATACTTTTAATTTCTAAAATGATAATACATGTTTTCGAGCCTCATGTTTATTGAATAAGTTATCCTAACTTAATTTTTCAGCATTTTAGAGCATCAGAACCTAAAGAAATTTTTGTTGCGTAGCACCGGAAAGATATAGGAAACAATGGAAGAATAGGAACATAAGCTGCATTCTCAAAATCCTATACTTTTGTGCCAGAAGGCAATGAACTCAAGTGCTATCTGGGAAGAAGGTTTGTGCAAAAATAAACGAAATATATTGCTTTTGGCATAAAAAAATTTCTTTGCACAAATATTTTTTGGATGATCTTTGTAGAAAGAAGCCTGTAACCGAAAAACGCTGGTTGGAAATAATCTGAGTGTGAATCTTGAATCTGAATCAGCTTCGGCTTTAAAATTTGAAAATAACTTTTTTGACATATGCTGGAGTTTACACAAATAAGTAGGGGGCAAATATAATTGTGCGTTTTCTGAAAAAAATCAATCAATAACCTAAATTGAAGTTGAAGCACAATTCCAGATACAATGAAAACATGTCAACTTTTAGAGAAACAGAACCTGACTTTAGCGACTCTAGAAGTTTGACTGTCAAACTAACCACTGAATATTTACTACTTGGTTAACTAACCAAATACATAATGTAAAAATGGGCTAATCTAATTAGGATCAGACGAAAGTCTTATCCCTTTTGAATGTACTAACATCAAGCATGATTTCATGCGTCGATATTACAAAAAAAGAAGGTTATTAGAATTGAAAAACTCACACATTAGTTTGAGACCAACGAAGTATCATTTGTCAACCGTTCCAATGAAATATTTTTTCATTAGCACGAGTGCTAATGGGACTCGTGCTAAAAGAACCCTTTGTGACTTTGGCTGCATGGGTGACTTTGGCCACTTTCAGTAATTTTTTATTTATTGTAAAGTGCTGCTTCGTATTTGAGCTAATTTTTCGAATCTCCTTGCTTCAATTTTTTCTATTGATCCTGAATCTGGAAGCCTTAATTTGGTGTCTTCTTTTCGTTAAATCATTCTAATTTGCATTTTGTTCATCGCCATTCCTCGTCATTTAAGTTTTTAAAATAACCTACGTGGCCAATGCCGACCCTCACAAGGTTGGATTTGACATCTATGCCGAAAAATAACTTTAGCATATGGTAGACAGTGTCACCCACAGCCGGATGACTGTGGCCACTTGATGTTTTTCAAAAGAAGAGACGGCAGTCAGAAGTAACCACTCCAATATTTGGCTTATTCGAAAGATGAATCATGGTTCGTCATTTTGACCAAGTTTAAATTTTTTGGGGTGTGCCGTTCAACTGCTACAATGGTCTGAACAAGTAAAATTAACATAGTTTGGAAAAACTCACCCCAGTTTTGTATGTTAAATGAAAGATGGATTAGAAACATTTCGGAATAAGATTTTTTGTCTTTTTGCTTAATTTTATAATGAAAAAAATTTGCAATTCTTTTCATTATAAAATTTGACTACAAGCTCTGTTGAAACCTTGCTCTGTTAGGACTTTCTCCAATTGGTTGTTTCACTTCCCATTCTACAAAGCTTTTCATGTAGCTCTTTTCATCATTTTTATTTTTTATTAAAACAGAAAAATATAGGCTTCTATACTCGTTTCTTGACTTTCTAGTGGATCCAGCTCAAGTTAAACTGCAGTTAAGAATTACAAACCCTACCACTTTCGAAATCTAGAGCTGGATCTATTTTGGGCGTTAAAAATGCGATGAATAAGTTCAATTGATAAATTCCCAAAGCATAGGCGATGATATAAAAACCCTGAAATAAAAAATAGCATCCAGAATTGGAAAAGAAACGCAACTGTCGTACGCTTACTTGAACGTAAATTGTACGGCACATGTACAAGAATCCTAGAACAACTGTACTAACCCACCGCACAGTCGTGTAGGGGGTGAATTGATCGAGGAACAATTGATAACGCTTAAAAGCCGATTGGATAGGCAAAATCATAAACGACTAACAAAATTGAAGACTTTACCTGGGAAAATGTTCTGTAAAGCTTTGTACAAATATTTGGTTGAGAACGTGCAAAATCCGCGTCCTCCATCTTCAAATCCACCGTAATTGAAAGTATCACAAATCACGTATAATCTAAAGTGCTAAAGGTAACAACTAAGAAAAGCTTACAGGGGAGAATTAGGCCTGTAGGCAGAGGGTTGGGCGTCAAGCCCCTGAAAATTTTCAAGTGTCAAAAAAGCTAGTGTGAACTTTCGTCTTTCTTTCTCAAGAAAAGATCAAGTCAGAAATGCCAATTTTACAGTAAATTGAGGAAAAAATGAAGACCCCCCCAAAAAAAATTCCTGGCTACAGGCCTGAACAGAACTATGAGTTGTGTTATGCATATGCGTATCAAAAGTTTCATTTTGAGAGGTAGTGGAGTGACCAAAAAGAAGGGTATTAGGGAACTATGCCGATTTAAAATTTTGAAAATGATTTTGGAGATATAATGAATTACTGTGTATTCAATACTAAATGAAAAATTTATAAACCCACCCCAAAAAAATTTTGAGAGCTAATCTTTTCTAAAAATCTGACATTGAGGTCCTCTGACGCGAGAAGCTCTCCATTTAGCTTTTTTCAATCATATTGTTTTTCTTAATTGTGTGATAGCTGACTAAAATCATTAGCATATTTGTATATTTCTCAGATTTGTGGCCTGATGCAAACTTAGAGAAAGGAATCAAATTTAGGTAGAAAGATTTGGCGATCTGATTCGTGTCTTAAATAAATGCATTTCATAACGTCCATGCACATGACAGCGTAAAAAAACGTTTGACGATACACCTGATCAAATAGAGGACTCAAAAAATTCTGCACCAGTACAAAAATCACCAAAAAAATTCTGTACGAAGCCTAAAAATTCTGCACTGTGCAGAAAGAATACTGCGATAATGTGTCAGTCTTTGATTCTGAACTTTCGAAATCAATTATTTTCCTTATTTTAAGACTTTGAAATGGTTAGTCAAAAAATTATAAGTTCGTTTTTCCAAAAAAATTCAATATTCAAGGACCGGCGGTGGTAGAAACGATATGTGTACGCACTTCTCATATCAATGAATACACATTTAATTTGTTTTTTCTTGTATTCACTCACTACCTATTATTGTATTGAAACAGGAGAGAACAGCAGTGCAGAAACTTTTTTTTGGCGGTTCTGCACTGTGCAGAAAAAACACTGCTGGACGGCTTTCTGCATTTACCGGTTTTTACATTCAAGTTTACACTTTGACACTGACGTGCCAAAAAGCTTTTGTAGGGTGGCTGGCTGACTTGCGTGTGTTCCTTACAGGTTGAAAAACCAGGTAGCGTACGTTGCCTATAATATACACGATGTACTTTACACGTTAAAAACATGGAAAAAGGGATAATTACTACAATTAGCATATATTTTTTACTACTAAAAAACTTGCATAATTTTGTTTGAACTTGCTTTCGGCTGATTTTTTTATCTGCATTGATTATTGTAGGTGATAAGCTATTAAAAAATATTCATTTTTTTAGTTTTAGATTTCGTTGCTAAGAAATATTCCGTCCTTAGGATGTTCAAGTCAGAAGGGTGCATTTCGGTGCATAGCTCAGGCGCGACCGTTAGCATGACTACTCTATTAACTAGTTAGCATTCAGTAGTTGTTACCACTTACCATCTTGAATGTCTCATCTCGTGATTTGATCAGTTTATCTTTGAAATTGCGTCTGAGCATTTGACGAAAATCAAGATTTTTTTTATCTTTCACTAAATTTTCTGCGGTCTTAACAAATATTTACAACTTTGTGAACATCTTCACGTTCGGCAAATGATTGAAACATTATCAGTTTGGGACAGTAACAGACATTGCTGATTGAAAAATCCCAAATTTTGTTCGCTTCTCTGATTTTCCAAATTTAGTCACATGCTTACAATGAGATTTTTTGCATTTTGTCCAACTATGAAAGATCATTTAATTGACTTCAAAATTAGAGTACCTATCCTGGAAATAAATGTTGAAAAGATTCATTTTTCAGCCTTGTAGAATATCGCTACACACTGGAGGTCTATTGAAAATGCTAGTGATCGACTGAAGGTCCATTTTACCTCCGACCAGAGCCGGAGGTAGAATAAAATATAGTGCTATAAATGTGGTACCTGAACTTGAACTTCATCAACATTTTATTTTCTCAACTACATCATTCATTTCGAGACGAACTGAGCTCGTCATCACTACTTTCACTTTAACTGATAGTGCTGTCAGTTTCATTTCTTTAGTCAATAGGATGCGAGTTGGTTGAAGAACATGGCAAGGTGAAGGAATTGTACCCAATCACACATAAAATGCACTTTAAAAATACAAGCTTGGCAACATTTTTCGGCTTTAACTGATCTCCATTCGCAGCATTTCTAGCACTTTTAAATTTTTAATTTCAAGAATTGAATTCGCTGGAGGCTGGAGCTCCGATCGGTAACTAGAAAACGCCTGCCTGTTTTTCAAGCATGAATATTATTAGACCGAAAAAATCAAATTTAAAATCTCGAAATAAGTGTTAACAAATTCACCTTCTAACATTCTAAAATATCAGGACCTAGAAATTTTTCCGGTGCTTCGTGCAGGAAGGAAAATTTATTCAAATGCAGTCTACGATTCTTTATTTTGGCTGAACACAGATACGTCAGCAGTCGGATTTCCATGCAATTTGGGTTTTTCTCGCTTTGGCCTTTCGTTACTTGTCTCAAAAGACAAATTTTTTTTGTTTTTTTCTCCATTATTGTTAATTCACTGACTGCAGAAGCGTGAATATGTTCGAATTTTTTTTTTGGGAGGCGGGGTCGAGAAAGTCGAAAATTTCCCCAAAAAAAGCGCCATTCTGCAATTTAGGCCGGGATACCTGGATAATAGGTTCAACAGAATGCAACTCGGTACCAGATGAGGCGACCTCGGTACCAGATGACTTGATTCTTAGCACCAGATCATGTTTTGTGTATGAACCGATTTTAACCGGGAAAATGCAATCGAGAATTCAAAGGTTAACCAAGTAAACGGCAATCGACCAATAAACCAGAGAATCAAATAACCAACACATCAGTCAGAGGATCAGTGAACCAATCAGTCTCACTGAACCAACTAATCAGTTATCAATCAACAAACCAGGGAATCAATTAACCAATCAATCAATCAGGGAAACAACCAACCATGGAATCAATGAACCAACCAACCGATCAGGGAAACAACCAACCAACCAGGAAATTAATGAAGCAACGAACCAACCAATCATGGAAATAACCGATCAATCAACCAGGGAATCAATCAACCAACCCGGGGATCAACCAAGCAACACCAATCGAGGCAGCAATCAACTAGTCACTTGGGGAATCAACGAACCAACCGACCAACCAAGGAATCAACGAACGAACTAATCAAGGAATCAACCAACCAACCAATCGGGGAAACGACCAACCAAACAATCAGAAAATCTACCAAGCAATCAACCAGGGGATCAGCAAGCCAACCAGAAAATCAATGAATCAACCAACTAAACAATCAAGGCATCAATTAACTAGCCAATCGGAGAATCAACCAACCAACTAACCAACCAGGAATCAATGAACCACCTAATCAGGAAATCAACCAACTAACCAGCGAATCAATGAACCGACCAACCAATCAGGGAAACAACTAACCAACCAACCTGAATATCAGCCAGCCAACCAGAGAATCAATGAATCGACCGACTAACAAATCGAAGCATCAATCCAACTAACCAATGAATCAATGTACTAAACAACCAACCAACTAACCAATCGAGGAATCAAATCAACCAATCAATCAGGAAATCAACCAATCAACCCGGGAATCAATGAGTCAACCAACCGGGGGATCAATGAGCCAACCAACTAGCCAATCGAGGAATCAATCAACCAACCACTAAGTGAATCAGGAAATTAATCAACTAACCACTAATCTGGGAATAAACCAAAATCCAACTGCAGGGAGATCAACCAACCAACAAGGAAAAGCAACTTACTCCGATTTCCTTGTTGGTTGGTCGATTCACTAGGTGAATTAATGTAATAGTAGTAATTATAATTTGCAGGTGATTTCTTAACCGACTGTTTAGTTGAATCAGCCAACTCACCAGCCAGTTAGGAAATTACCAATCGAATCACAGTGTCAATGATTCAGCTAATCAGGGAACTAATCTCAATAAAAAAACTGATTAGCTCAAAACTCAAGCAATCAGCCAAAAAGGGAATCAATCAAACATCAAGGAAACGAAACCAATAAATCAAGGAATTAGCCATCATGATCACCAAACACCAATGAAATACAGAGAAGCATTTATAGATGACTTAGTGGTGATATAATTGTTTAAACATACATGTAAGAAATATAATCACTTGGGGAGGGGGTAAACCCTAAATTTGTGGGTGGGGGTCCAAAAGAAAAGCGAAAATTTTCCCAAAAAGGGCCAAACAAGCTAATATATTCCAAATTTTTTCGAATTAGGAGGGTTCCAACATTTGGGTATAGGGTTCGACCAAGTTGGAGCCCCCATAATTACAGGTATGTGCTTAAGCAGACGAGTATGTGTATTTTTATCTGATGATTTGGTTTTTGATCACATGGTTGGATAATCACTTCGCAAACTCGGCCATTGAGCAGTATATTTTTTGGATTGAAATTTTCAATTAGTGAATCATTGATTTTGAGCCTCATAAATTCGTCAGGGTGCGCAAGGCTTGATCCGAAGCTATATCTTGTTTATAATTAAAAAATAAGTGCAACTCGGATGTTTTATTTGCACGAGCCTTTTTGTCGGCCAGAAGTTTTTTTACTCTTTAAAAACCACAATTTTGAGTGTATTTTTTCACAAACCTTCCGCCAGAATTTTGTTTTCGCACGCTTTCATCCGCACGGTGTGGCAATGACTCCAAATTTTTTTCGCAGATGAAATTTTTTTCCATTCCAAGTTGAAATCATTTTAAATTCATTTTATTCATTTTAAAATTGGTTCACACACAAAACATGATCTGCTGCTGAGAATCAAATAGCCTGGTACCAAAATCGCCTCAACTGGCGCCGAGTTACATCTAGTTGAACCTACTGTCAAGGTATGGGAGGGGGCACACATCTTTTTTCACTCAATTTTCTGTAAAATTGACATTTCTGACTTGACTTTTTCTTGGAGAAAAAAATCAAAAGTACATCTACTTTTTTCAACACTTGAAACATTCCGAGGGCCATGCCCCCCAACCCCCTGCCTACAGGTCTGGTAGAAATAATTTGTAATACTCTCAGTTCAGATTTTCCCTAGAAAAATGATGATATTAAATAAATGTATGGAGAAATGTGAAAGAAATCAATAAATTCATATTAATCTTGAAAATTATATTCTCACAGTGGAGTGACGAGTTTTACCCACTCTAGCAGAGACATAGCAGATTCATGGAAACAATCATGGACAACTGAGAAATGAAACTTGACTTCTTTTTTGGCTTCAGCTTAGTTGCAGTGAACATTATAAATTATTGCCATTGCCGGAGCGGAGGGTCAGAAAAATTTGAGATTTTGTGCTTCTAAATTGCACCAGAATTCAACTTTTCATCAATGCCAGTAGAAATGCCCAAAAGAACTTCGGTTCTATGCGGAAAATTTCCAAAAATTTTTCCGCGCAATCTAAAAAGAGTGTGCGGAAAACACCCTGTTTCAGATAGCATCAAGCTCTGTATAGTATAAAGGTACACGGTATTGAAGAATGCAGCATCATGCTGGAAAATCAATTTCCTGGTTTTCCAGCATGAATATGTTTTTTTATTTTTTTAAAAGATTTTATTTAACAAACATGGGGTTCAAATTTCCCGTTTGAAAACACGTCTCACTTTAAAATTAAAAAATACACTCACATTTTCACAATTTGAAAAACTTCCATTGAAACTTGCAATTTTTGAAAATTATTTCCATGATGCAATTAAAAATCGGCCTCATGTTCAACAGTATGGTTACAGAAAGGCGGAAAAATTGAGATTTTGGTTTTTTAATATGCACCACAATTCATGTTTTCCGAACGTTTTTGCTCCAAAAGGAACAGGGAAAGCATTGGATAGACCATTCTATAAAATTATAAAGTAGAAAACGCGACATAAATTTTTTTCAGTGTTTTCTGATTTTAGAACCCGGAGAAGCGTTTTCCGACCAGGTAATGCGGACAAAATCTTGTTTTTTACATTAAACAAAGATATCAGAAAGATCTTTGTGCGGAGCAAAGAATGTTTGTCAAATTTTCAAAGTGAAATTCTGAGGCCTTTCCGGGTCATTTCCCGGAATTTTGCAGTTTTTTAAATTTTTTTCAACCAAATCATAAAATGGTGAAAAGTATGTACATGTACAAAGCACACAGCGAAATCATAATTACAGTGATTTTTCCTGTTTTAATCTGTCTATAACTATCATAATTTATAACACTGACTGAGTGAGAAAATGTTTAAACATGATCGACAGAAAAATCGAATTAAATGTTAATTTGATAATAGTATTTGACTTTCAGAGTGTCGCCCTCAAGCCAAATCCGATGAATAAAAATCGACACGAGGCAACGGGAAATTTTGATCTTATGCACTTTTTCATGTTCTCAGACTTCTCCAAGTTTCCCAAGCGTAAGTTTTTCCTCTGACGTTCCAGGTTTTCCACTAAGTACACTGGTATGTCCTAAAAAGTGCGCAGACTCTTGGATAAACTTGAGAGGTTGCATTCTGTCCATTTTCTACAAGATAAATTTACTATGCATCTGGTTCTCTACCCTCTTTTGGAGTGACAACCATACATGCACAAAGGGGGGTAAACCCCATACCTGAGACCTTGGCCACCCCCCCTGGCCAGAAAAAATCGTCAAACACCCCTACCTGAACTTTCTCCAAGACGGCTTTTTTCATTATTTTTGTGCATATTTTGTATGAAAAACAGGCTTGCAGAACTTTTTTTTGTTTTTTTGCTCACCCACCCCACTACTCCTAGGGAAAAAGTCCATGGACCCTCCCCCTAGAAAATTCTAGCCGTGCATGTCTGGTGGCAACCATCAAAAGGATTCGGGAACCAACCAACTTTTTGGGCTGACTGGTACCAGATGAACCGATAGGGTTTGTCCAATAGGGATGGGACGCAGAGCACCCCATGGGGGGTATGGGGGGTATTACACCTGTCTTAGATTTGGAAATTCATTTACTACCCCCATAAAAACAACTCACTATAGCAAAAAATTTTGGTCGACTTCATCCTCTCCCCAGTAGGTTATACTAATTCGAGACAAATTGCAGAATGTGTAATTCTGAGGAATTACTCACTGCTCTTTTTGACACATTTACTGAGCAAATGATAATGGGAAAGTATGCAACTTCTGTGCCATATAGCGATTTTAAGGAAAGGATATCAGCACATTAATATATACTACTTGTAGGAAATCATTATAAATATAATTGGGAGATGAAATAATGACTTATGTATATGTGATTAATCAAAAACTCGCCCCTTGGGAAGAAAAACATTCTGTTCTTAAAATTCTGCCTCTTCATGCTCTCCTTTCCTTTTCCCCGCTTCTGCACTGGGTCTTCTATGCGCATATAGTTACCCAAGCTGTGGCATACTTGTTGAGACAACCTTTTCCCGCTACTCGGGGCTTCAGTAAAAGTTAGGCTCAGTCTGGGATTTGAACCCAGGACCTTACGGCTACCGTCTGCATGCTCTAACCAACTGAGCCAACCGAGCAGTGGGAAAGGTGCTCTCTTTTTGCAACAATTCGTAGTTGAGATGGCTGCTTTGGCCACTCTCAACATCCCTCCCCCCTCGAGTTTGATGGACCGTCAAGGGCCACCAGTGTTGAGGCAACCTGTTCCCGCTACTCGGGGCTTCAGTAAAAGTTAGGCTCGGTCTGGGACTTGAACCCAGGACCTTGCAGCTACCGTCCGCACACTCTAACCAACTGAGCCAACTGAGCAGCGGGAAAGGCGCTCTCTTTTTGCAACAATTTGTAGTAGGAGGTGGCTACTTTGGCCACTCTCAACATCCCTCCGCCATCGAGCATGATGGACCATCAAGGGCCACCAGTGTTGAGGCAACCTCTTCCCGGTACTCAGGGCTTCAGTAAAAGTTAGGCACCATCTGGGAGTTGAACCCAGGACTTTGCGGCTACCATCTGCATGCTCTAACCAACTGAGTTAACCAAGCAGCGGGAAAGGTGCTCTCTTTTTTTGCAACAATTCGTAGTTGAGGTGGCTACTTTGGCCACTCTCAACATCCCTCCGCCATCGAGCATATCGGACTGTCAAGGGCCACCAGTGTTGAGGCAACCTTTTCCCGCTACTTGGGGCTCCAGTAAAAGTTAGGCTGAGTCTGGGACTTGAACCCAGGACCTTGCGGCTACCGTCCACACGCTCTAACCAACTGAGCCAACCAAGCAGCAGGAAAGGCCCTCTCTTTTTGCAACAATTTGTAGTTGAGGTGGCTACTTTGGCCACTCTCAACATACCTCCACTGTTGAGTTTGACGGACGGTCAAGGGCCACCAGTGTTGATGCAACCTTTTCCCCCTACTTGGGGCTCCAGTAAAAGTTAGGCTCGGTCTGGGACTTGAACCCAGGACCTTGCGGCTACCATCTGCATGCTCTAACCAACTGAGCAGCAGGAAAGGCGCTCTCTTTTTGCAACAATTTGTAGTTGAGGTGGTTGCTGTGACCACTCTCAACATCTCTCCGCCGTGGAGTTTGATGGACTGTTCAGGGCCACCAGTGTTGAGGCAACCTTTTCCCGCTACTCGGGGCTTCAGTAAAAGTTAGGCTCGGTTTGGGACTTGAACCCAGGACCTTGCGGCTACCGTCTGCAGGCTCTAACCAACTGAGCCAACTGAGCAGCAGGAAGGCGCTCTCTTTTTGCAACAATTTGTAGTTGAGGTGGCTACTTTGGCCACTCTCAACATACCTCCACTGTTGAGTTTGACGGATGGTCAAGGGCCACCAGTGTTGAGGCAACCTTTTCCCCTACTCGGGGCTTCGGTAAAAGTTAGGCTCGGTCTGGGACTTGAACCCAGGACCTTGCGGCTACCATCTGCATGCTCTAACCAACTGAGCAGCAGGAAAGGCGCTCTCTTTTTGCAACAATTTGTAGTTGAGGTGGTTGCTGTGACCACTCTCAACATCCCTCCGCCGTGGAGTTTGATGGACTGTTCAGGGCCACCAGTGTTGAGACAACCTGTTCCCACTACTCAGGACTTCAGTAAAAGTTAGGCTCGGTCTGGGACTTGAACCCATGACCTTGCAGCTACTGTCTGCACACTCTAACCAACTGAGCCAACTGAGCAGCAGGAAAGGCTCTCTTTTTTTGCAACAATTTGTAGTTGAGGTAGCTACTTTGGCCACTCTCAACATCCCTCCACTGTCCAGTTTGACGGACCATCAAGGGCCACCAGTGTTGAGGCAACCTCTTCCGGCTACTCGGGGCTTCAGTAAAAGTTAGGCACCATCTGGGACTTGAACCCAGGACCTTGCGGCTACCGTCCGCACACTCTAATCAACTGAGCCAACCGAGCAGCAGGAAAGGTGCTTTTTTTTTGCAACAATTCGTAGTTGAGTTGGTTGCTGTGACCACTCTCTTTCCTGCTATGAGTTGAGACATGTGAGGTCTGTTGATGTGGATCAGGTGTGGTACTTAGTTTCAAACTCGTAGTTCATAGTCTGATGGGATTAATAATACTAAAGCCACATTCAGCATCACGACTTTCAATTGGAAGCACTGTTCGAAGCCTAATCAGTGATGGGATAAGCCTATACTGAAACATTGTTTCCAAACATATGTTGTGCCCGATTCTTGAAATGTGCAGAAATCAGTTGGCACAACAGTCTTCAAAGTGTGACTATTCTGTATGTGTAATTAGTGCATTAAAGTTGCATGATTGGGAGCTGGAAAATGGAGTTGAAATAGTAAATGTTTTTTGACTGTAAAAAGCATAAAGTAGGGGCATTATTCATTTTTGTAAGTTCTATGTGGTTAGAGTACTACAACTCCCCCCTCCTTCGCAAATTGTTGGGAGCAAAAAAAAGGTCACTGCATATGGCATATTTCAAGTACTACCCTTAAAATTTACTATTTTACCCCTACCTGAATTTTCGACCTTGGGGACCTCTGATGGGACGAATTCAATTTTATGTAGTTTCTGAATCCGAATCCGGGTAATTAGTAAGTACGGAATCCGAATCTGACATTTAGGATTCCGGCGAATCCGAATTCTACATTAATTTTTGCCAAATCAAACGCGCACCATTTATTAATGACATTTTGTGTACATTAATGTAATTATTTTACCTTAATGCATTAATTTTATAGAAGCAGGGTTTCTCTGCTCCTAGCAGATTAAGGGTTGGAGCAGAAATTTTTTTCATGCTTTTCTGTGCAGAGCAGAAAAACTATAGGATAAAATTGAAAGATGAGATTAAAAGTCATTTTTACCAACATACCTCAAAATAAGAATGGATTCAGATTGGGTCTAAAATTTTGGGCAAGACTACCAAATCCGAATCTGGAAAAAAGACTGAACCCAGCCAAATCCGAATCCAGGATTCATCTCATCCCTATTGTCCAGGTATTGCGCCCACTTCAGCTTATAGTCAAAAAATAGCCAAAAACGTCAAAAGTTAAAAAACAGTCAAAACTGGTCAAAGAAATCTTTTACAAGTAATATGTTTTGAAAGGATAAGTTCTACATAAAACTGTGTTAAACAAGTTGTATGCAATAGTATAGTATAGAAGCGCGCTGTTTTTTTGATTCATTTTTTCAACTTATCGTTGAAGCTTTTATTTTGTAATTTAAATGATTTATAATGAAAATTATACGGTAACTGTATGCAGGCCTGTAGGCAAGGGGTTGGGCGAGCCTTGGCCCTCCCAAAATGTTTCAAGTGTTAAAAAGCAAAGGTATCTTTGGTTTTTGTTCAAGAAAAAGTCAAGTCAAAAATGCCAATTTTACAGTAAATTGAGTAGGATATTGACTTCCAAAAAATGTGTGTGCCCTCCAAAAAAACTCCTAGCTGCAGGCCTGACAATATGTAGAATTATTCCAATTGGATCTATTGCTAATTAAAAAAGTTTTTTGACAAGTAAAAAATTATTACAAAATTATTGTAAAATGCAGATGATTTGACTTTTTTAAATAATTTTGAGAAAGTTTTTGTTGGACAAAACTTTGGCTCCTTTTGCATCCCTTTGTTACTCACCAACTTTTATGCACCAACTTATAGTCCACCCACATCTCCTTGCTTTGCATCAACAATGACTTTTTCAGTTTGCGCGGTGATGTAAATATATTTTTCAGTCTGCACTGCGATGTAAATGTAAAAATATATATGATGCAAAAAGTATAGCCAAGATTTTACAGAGCAATGTTGACCACATTTATATTTAGCAGATGTCGACATAATGGAAGGAAAATTAACTTAAGAAAAAGAATTATTTTATTTCTACAGATTAAAAAGAGAAAAAAATGATGGAAAATTGATAAATAAGGAATAGTTATCAGAATACAAACCACTGTTTTTTTCCGCACAGAATGTGCTTTGTTTATGCATTTTTGAGTTTTCTGAAACATATACATGTAATGAGGCCCCAAGGTCTGTGGGGGGGTTGGGCGACTTTTTTAGGGCTGGGGGTCAGTTATTACCAAAATTTTGGGGAGAGGGGTCTCAAGGAAAAAAACTAGCTTTTTCACGAAAAAAGTGTAAAAAATAGTTCAAAAAATAGTAATTTTTTCTAAAAATACCGAAAAAATGTATTCATGGTGCGAAGCGCCAGGAAAATTCACATTTTTTACCATTTTTTGTTCAAACGTTGACATTTTCGATCAAAAAATTGACATTTTTCAGTATTTTTTCGACCAAAAGTATGGGGGTCCCTACGGCTACCATATAGCTAGCCATTGGATTGGAAAATTCTGGGGGGAGGGGCGGTTGCCCAATGGCTAGCCATATGGTCGACGATTTCTGGGGGGTGGGGTTCCCATAGCACTTCCCCCCCAATTACAGGTATGATCTGAAATCATTCATGCTTCTGAAGTCAGTAATTTATCAAAATTCATAGTAACAGAAACAAAAAATCAAGATGCAGAAAACCTAAATTGCATACAAATTCGATGGCTGACATATGTATCTGTGGTTAGCCAAAATGAAGAATCAAAGAATGCACATGAATCATTCTTGCTTCCAGCGCCAAGTGCCGAAAAAGTTTTCGGATTCCGATACTCTAGAATGTTGAAAGATGAATTTTTCAAGAATTATTTTGATTTAAAATTTGATTTTTTCGGTCTAATGATGTTCATGCTTTAACAATGTGCGGATGTTTTCAACCTGTTAACTAATCAAAAATTTGGGATATTCAATCAGCAATATCTGTCACTGTCTCAAACTGATGGTGTTTCAATCATTTGCCGAATGCAGAAAAGTTATGTTCACAAAGCTCAAAAATTTGTAAAGACCGCAGAAAAATTTTGCGGAAAAATTTTCATTTTCGTCAAATACCAAGACACATAATCAAAGATAAAGTGATTACACCACGAGATGAGACATTAGGTTGTATAAGAACTATTGAATGCAGCTAACTATATTAAGTAAAGTAGACATACATAAGCTCATCCTTGAACGGGATTATAGCAAGCAATGACCAAAAAAAAGAAAACTTTGAGGTTTTGACCTTCCAAAATGCATCAGAACAGTCTTTTTCTCTCAAATCGTGCTTTTTCCGGAAAAAATTCAGAAAACGGAAAAAAATTTTAGGCGCTTTCTCTATTAGGGGAAGAAAATTTTGGGGATTGGATACAGAAAAGTTGCATTGTGGTGCATTTTAGAAGGCCATAATCTAAAAATTTCTCGGGCACCGGTTGTAACTTTAATCATCATTATTATGTACATACATATTACCAGGCGCAGCTTTTAGCATGTCTACCTTAATTTATCACTTGATCTATAATGGTTTTCATCATGTTAAACGTATTATCTCATGTTTTAATTGGTAATCTTCAACATTTTATCGTGGTATTTAAAGGAGATTCACATTTTTCACTGACACAGTTTTTGAGAAAGATCAATACGTTAAGTCTCTATGTTTTTTGAAGCGATTATTTCTTTCCTAATGTTAAATCAATTCAAAAGCTCCACAAGAGTAGTTTTCGGAAATTTCTACCTTCCTTACTCATTATCTTCGGCCAAGATCGCGAGAGTTTACAAATAATATTATACTGGTTTTAAAATTTTTCAAATAAAATTCTAGATTACGACTTTTGAACGAAAAATTCGAATCTAACTCTTGAAATAAATGTCCGAAAAATTGATTTTCCACCATTGCGGAATGTCAATACCCAAAAATTCGCGCCGGAAGGATTATCATTTTTTTGGATTCTCACTTGTCATATAGGACTTAACCGTCGATTTCTCATGTAATTCAAAGTCATTGTGCTCTTGGATAGTTTGATGGAAAATTTGTTCCACAATGCTTATAGATTAGACTTTGATCAAACCATTAACTGCTCTCAAAACACCAGAATGATTGCAAAGGCTCAAAAACACATAAATAAAGCGTGTATGAGCACTTTTAAGCAAAAAAACGACTTCGGGAAAATGGAAAAAAAATTTGACCCCTTTCCCCATTGGTGCTTCACGCTTTCAAAATTTTAGGACCCGGGTACCCGGTCTTTAGGGTACCCCGGTTACCCGGGTACTATATGCAAGTATTAAAAGTCAGTGAATGAACACACTACATGAAAATTCTCAGAAAACTCATAAATTTTGAGGCATACCCTTGCAAAGTGCTAAGAAACAAAAATCAGAAAAAACCAATAACACATTTTCTTCAAACAAAGGTTTTTTTTTCAAAAAAAAATTTCCTTTTTTTGGAGAAAATGAATATTTCAAAATTTTTTACACTTTTAAGCAAATTGTGGTGACCTGGTCACGCATCACAACTATTTGATGAAACCAGATATCCCACTAGGTCTGGGTTTAACCATCGATATATCCCACTAGGTCTGGGTGTAACAATTTCTACACCAGTTCATCATCATCGGTTTTTATGCCTCTTCAATCTTATACATAATGCATCTCTCCAACTTTTATTGTTTTCTTATACTGCATCGAGTACCAATATTTGACACAGGCATAATGTCTCGAAGACTTTTTTATAATTCCGTTTTGTGCTTCATTGTTGAAACTAGGGCTGTTCCGAGATCAAATTTTTGGAGAAGCCGAGACTGAGATCGAGATCAAGAATGGAACTCCTGTATGTTTGAGATCGAGATGTAAATTTTATTTTATTCGAGATCGAGATCGAGATTTTCTACGATTCTTTTCTATATACAATTTTTTTTCTTTTCTATATACAATTTTCTTTTCTATATACAATATTTTTTATAATTTTTTTCTTTTCTATATACAATTTTCTTTTCTATATACAATTTTTTTTACAATTTTTTTCGCCCAGAGAGGTTTTCCAGGCCTAATTTCAATTTACCTGATGCACAACATCGTCAAGCTCCCAGAAATCCACATTTTATCAATTTTTAGTAAGCCACCAAACGACCCAAAAATTTCTCAATTATTTCTCAAATGCAGAAAAACTATGTTAACGAACGTGTAAATTTTTTAAGGACTGCGTAATCGACATAAACTTTGGTTTTCATCAAATTATTCAAATTCTTCAAGAAAACAGTGCAAGATAAAACATCTAATTTATAAAATGTTGATGTTTAGAAGCGATAAACATATGCTAGAACGACATTTTCTGACCATGCACTAGACATAATACCAAAAAATATAAATCATTTGATCATTGAAAATTTTATGCAATTATGCATGCACTTTAGTGCAAACTCTCATGAACTTGGCTGAAAAGATATGAGTAAGAATAGTAGAAATTTCCAAAAACTACTTCCATAAAGCTTTTAAATTGATTTAACGTTAGGAAGGAAATAATCACTACAAAAAGCTCAGAGACTTGAAGTATTGATCTTTCTCAAAAACTGCGTCAAGGAAAAATTAAATATCATGATAAAATATTGAAGATTAGCAGTCAAAACATGATATAATACGTTTAGCATGATGAAAACTATTATAGATTGAGTGATAAATGAAGGCATACATGCTTAAAGCTGCGCCTAAGTTAGGAAATACATAATAATGATAATTAAAATAATGGCACTTATCCACTTTGGTCCACTGTTTTTTCCATGAACCTTTTCCCACAGATGTGGAAAGGGATCAAATTTTACATAAATCCTTAAAAATCTTAAAATCCTCGTTTTTTCGCTTGAAAAGGCTCACAGACGCTTTGTTTAAGTGTTTTTGAGCTTTTTAAAGCATTCTGATAATTATTCTGATCATATATTTCAAAAATTAGATTTAAATTTTGTGTTCATAAATCGTAATTTCTAGAAATTCATCATTCGAAAAATTTTAATCATTTATTTGTTCATAACCTTTCATAAATTTGACCAAAAAGCAATGAGTCAAAAGCGTAGAACTTTTCCAAAAATACTTCCATAAAGCTTTTGAATTGAATTTACATTAAAAAAAGAACAAACGCTTCAAAAAGTTGAGAAAGTTGACGTGTTGACCTTTCTCAAAAAATCTAAAAAAAATTAAAATTGATACGTCTTATTATTTTCTAAATTATGTAAAAAATCTCGAATAATATTTCGGATAAAATCTTAAAAAATACCGAGATCGAGTGAGATCGAGATTCGCAGAAATCGAATATCCGAGATCGAGATTCAGATGTGAAAAATACCGAGATTTGTCGAGATCGAGATCTCCGAACAGCCCTAGTTGAAACACATAGATTTCAATTGCTAAAAATACGCCACAGTGACTTTTTGAGAGCCATAAGCGGCGTTGCTGACACGTTGAGTAGGTACATGCACTGAATTAATTAAAGCAAATACGTTTGTTCACTGTAACTGCACATAAATGCAAGTAATAGTATATAAATATTCTGTTTATACAATATCTTATTGAGACCCGGGTAGCAACTGAGTTTCATTCAGAAAATTTACCCGGGTAACCGGGTCTACCTGGGTACCCGAAACCCAGGGTACCTTACGGATTTTAAAACCCAAATTTTTTTGCATTTCCAGATTTTTTCCGCCAAAAACACTGATATGGCTAAAAAACAGTGATACAAACGGGCATAAAATCGGCCATGCCATAAAAATACGGGCCAAGAAAAAAATCCGGCCAAAAATTGGTCAATGCATCTGGCCAGCGTTACTTTTTTGTGCACGGACATTTGTGCCAAGTGGCACAAGAAGCCAAAAAAATTTGTGCCAATGGCACAAAAAAATTTTTCAACTAGAAACATACTGAAAACTGCGGAAAGGTTTTAGGCCAAAAGTTTGATAAAAATATAAGTAACCTAATTAAAGCTATACGTTTAACGCTTTAATTTTTTGTAAAAATCGTGCCCAACATATTTTTCAGCTAGCCATGTGAGATAAAAGAAAACTGTGCAAGAAAATAGTTCACGGCCATTTGAAAAGAAATGGAATGCTGGGAAAATTTAAATAACTCTACAATTGTTTAGGAAGTTCAAAGTGATTCAATTTTCGACTACGAATATCTATAAATGTAAAGACTAGAGAAATTAAAATCAAAAAATTGAGTAAATTTGCGGTCGAAATATTGTTCCAACGATGTCGATTATTCTATTTGAATCAATCAAACACGAAAAGTAAGAATTTCAGTTTTAAATCCGAATCTTACTGAATGAACAGAGAATATTCAGAATTTTTTTCGTCAGTCATTGACAGCCTATAAAGCTTGCTGCAACGATACTAATACACTGTTCAAAGAGAAATCATTTGCGTTCGGGTCAAATATTATACGAATAGGAAATATTATATTTATTGATTCGGCGCGAAGCGCTGAAAATTTTTTGTATTTTCAACCCACCGTTTTTTCCTCAAATGGGGCCTTTTGAGAAAAAAATTTGGAAATGAGGAAAAAAATTTGGGTATGGTCATACCTGGGCAAAGCAAATTTGGTACGTCTGAGGCAAATTTAATTTAAGTTGGTTGTCATTTTTCAGAAAGGTTGTTTCAATATTTTTCATAAATGCTTTTTCACTCCAAAATGCCCAACGATCTTTTATATGCAAGCTTTTGAGCTTGTTTGCATTCTATTCTCCCATTAATAAGTAATTTGTGGAAATTAAGCGTGAAAGTAAAGATTTTGGATTTTAGGTCAGATAGCGCTGAATAGAGTAAAATCAACTACAATCTAAAGTGCAATACTTCGGATTTCCTACAAGCTCGACAACGGACATTTATACTGACAGCATAACTATGTATAACTCTCTTTCCAGCGCAACGCCGGAAAAATTTTCAGACCCAAATGCTAGGTAATAAATTTAATTTGCTCATAATAATTCAAGTGCAAAAAAAACATCGAAGATTACTGACAGAATCAGATAAACCGTTTTACATAATGAAAATCATAAGTTGACCTGCGCTGGAGAATAATGAACGATACCCAGATCCAATGTTCTTTTCCGTACAGTGCAGACTTTAGGCTTCGTGCAGAATTTTATTTGTGATTTCTGCACTGGTGCAGAAGTTTTTAGTCATGTGTTTGATCACATATATTCTTCTATAATGCGTCAGACATTGATTCTGAAAAATCAATTATTCTTCTCATTTTTAAGACTTTAAAAGGTCCAGTCAGAAAACGATAAATTCGTTCAAATTCAACATTGAATTACTCATTTAATTTGCTTTTTTCATGTATTCACTACTATTGTGTTGTAACAGGCACTGTTTTTCCCCAGATCGTGCTTTTTGGGGAAAAAATCCCGAAAAGGTGAAAAAATTTTGGGCTGTTTCTCCATTTGAGGAAGAAAATTTTGGGGATCGGATATAGAAAAGACGCATTTTGGTAGGTCATAATCTCAACATTTTCCGGCGCTTGACACCGGTTATAACTTTTATAATCATCATCATTATTATCAAGCTCAGGGGCGGCTTTTGGTACGTCTACCTTCACTTATCACCTAATCTATTATGGTTTCCATCATCTTAAATGTATTGTCTCATGTTTTAATTGGTAATCTTCAATGTTTTATCTTGATTACGTATTTAATGAAGATTCGCATTTTTTCCTCCAAACATTTTTTGGGAGAGGTAAATACATCAAGTCTCAAAGCTTTTTGAAACAATTTCCTCTCTTAATGTAAAATCAATTCGAAAGCTTCATGAAAGTAGTTTTCGGAAATCTCTACTCTTCTCACCTTTTCAGCCAAGTTCATGAAAGTTTACATATAAATTACTGATTTTAAGATATTTTGAATAATAAAATTTTAGAAATTACGACTTCTAAACACAAAATTCGAATCTAATTCTAGAAATAAATGTTCGGAAAATTTATTTTCCAGGGTCACAGAATGTCAATACCCAAAAAAAATTTTCTGGCGCTTCGTGCTGGAAACATTAACGCCTTTTCTGTGCTCTCACTTTTCATTTAGAGGGCTTAGTCATCATGCTCTTGGGTAGTTTGCTGGAAAATTTGTTTTACGGTGCTTGTAGATTAGACTTTGATCAAACTCGAAAATTTCAATTTTTTCCTCAATTTTAATTAATGGCTCTAAAAACGTTAGAAAGTTTGAGAAAGCTCAAAAGCACATAAATAAAGCGTCTATGAGCATTCTAAAGCGAGAAAAACGGCTCCTGGAAAGTGGGAAAAAATTTTGACCCCTTCCTCCATTTGGGAAGAAGGTCCGGGGAAAAAACAGTGGTAACAGGAGAAAACCCACAGTGCAGAAACTTTTTGCTTTTTCTGCGCGATGCAGAAAGCTGGGTGCAGGAAAAAACACTGCTCAGAGCTATAATCTTTTTCGTACTTGTACAAAAAAAGACAAAGAGTTCTTTTGTGCATATAAAAAATCCAAATCATTTTATGAACGAAATTGTGTTCATGTTCCAGGGGAAATTTTTTCACACTCAAATTTATGCTCTTTATAGCAGGTACGTATATAAGATACGATATTTAAAAATATAAATTTATTTTTTTATAAGCTTCTCATGCAGAATGCTAGAGAACTTAGAATTCATGTTGTTTAAACGGCTGAACATGAACTTTCCTCGTTTTAAAATCAAGATCATGACGTGTTTATAATTATTGTTAAAAAAGAAGCTTCACTGATACTACTGCAGACACATTTTCAAAGCTTGGATAAACCAATCCGAGTAACTATAAAATACAATTCGGCACAAATGTTTTCCCTGGTGTTTCACTGGTTTTAGAGCCTGGAAAAGTGTTCTCAGACCAGTATATGCCGAAACTGTCTGTGCTTTGTATAAAAATCTCAACGAAATTTTGTATGGTCAAAAATATTCATACTATACAAAAAAACACTGAATAACCATTTGAATCATAATTTTTGCAAAGCACCAGATAGTTTTCTGAAAATGCGCCTCTGCAATTCTGAACTCTCAAAATTTCTTTTTGCCACTAAAAATACCATTTTGACGAAAAAAACAGCATTCACATATTGATGATTTGGTTTCATTCTGTTTTCTTATTCTCATCGTATTTCTTTTTTTCTCTTGTACGCAATTTCTCCAGAAACTTTCTCCAGAACCCCCGCATTAATCACTGATTGATTGATGCCAGATGCCCCCAAGATTGAAAATCTGGATAGGGGTAAAATGTCATATGGTAAAGGTATTAAGTACTTTTACCATGCCTAGCGTGACTTTTTTTGCTCACTGCATAAGGTTCCAGAGGTTTATATTATGGTGGCTTTATGAATACGATAGGTCTACAGCGATGCAAGAAGTACAAACCGAAGCCACATATTCATCAGCAGAGCTGTGCGCAGGATTTTTTCATGGGGGGCGGACTAGATTTTTTCACTGAATAGCCCCAGAAAATGTTGATCTTACGCGGATATGCTGTGTGCATACGGCCTCAATAGGGGGGGGGGGGGGCGCCCGCCCTTGTGCACGGCCCTGTTCATCAGCGTCTTGGCCAATTTTACACTTTACTAGTAAACTATTAATAACCAATAATCTCGATGTTTGTTGTGTTTTTTTTCCAGACTAACATGTGTTTTTGTTTTTTTTCTCTACGTTCGAAAAATAAATTTTTCTTCTTCTTCTTCTAGTGGCTTCTTAAATTTGTTTGATGGTGGTTGCTGACTCCACGATTGGTTTGCTGTTTTTTTCCCCGATTCCATTGGTTCTTCCCAGATTGGTTGGTTGGCTGACACTCCCTGGTTGGCTTCATTGGCTGTTTGTCGAGTTCGACTCTCGAATTGCTTGGTTCTACCCAAATTTTTTTGATTGACTCCCTGATTGCTTCCAAACTTGTTGGTTGCCTCACTGACCAGTTGGTTAGTTGTTTGACTCTTAGATTGATTGATTGTTTCATTAATTGGTCGTTTGCTTCTCAGATCAGTTGGTTGGTACTTTCTAATATCAGTTGGTTGGTTGACATCTAGATTGGTTGATTCCTGGATTTGTTGGTTGGATGTTTCCTAGATTCGTTGGTTGCTTCCTATTAATTGGGTTGTTGGTTACTTTCCAGATCACTTGGTTGACTGTTTTCCAAATTGGTTGGTTGCTTTTCAGATCAGTTGGTTGATTGACATCTAGATTGGTTGGTTGGTTGATTCCTGGATTTGTTAGTTGGATTCGTGGATTGCTTCCTATATATCAGGTGATTGGTTGCTTTCCAGATCAGTTGGCTGGTTGCTCTCCAGATCATTTGGTTGGTTGGTTGGTTCCCAGATCAGTTGGCTGGTTGCTTTCCAGATCTTTTGGTTGGTTGCTTCCCGAATTGGTTGGTTGATTCCCTGATCAGATAGTTGGTTGGCTCCCAGATCGGTTTATTGCTTTCTAGATCATTTCGTTGGTTGTTTCCTAAATTGGTTAATTGGTTCCCTGATTCAATGGTTGGTTCTTTTCCAGATCAGTTGGCTGGTTGCTTTCCAAAGCGGTTTGTTGTTTCTCAGATCAGTTTGTTGGTTGTTTCTCAGATTGGTTGAATGCTTCCTAAATAGGTTGGTAACCTCCCAGATCGGTTGGTTGGTTGCTGGCTTTCCCAAATTGGTTGGTTGCTTACCATATCCCGTAGTTTGCTGTTATCCAAATTGTTTGGTTAGTAGATTTTTTCGAGTTGGTTGATTGATTGGCTGACTCTATTTCTCTTTCTCTCCTTCTCTCTTCCCGTTTTTTTTTCTCCTCCCTCTCTTTTTTCCTTTTTGCCATCCTCTTCCCTCCAGGAAGTGTTGGTTTTCTGGAGCCATCCACGGCTGCCAATGTAGCTACCAGGCACAAAAACGTAGCTACCCGGTGGCTCGGGTGGCCCGGCATTGCTCAGGTATGGGTATGGTCCTCATTGTGGAACTCAAAACCGAAAAGATGCGTTTTGGTGGACTTAGAAAGGTCAAAATCTAAAAATTTCCTGACGCTTCGCACAGGTCATGACTATATAACTAAACTAATCATTATTCACTATCAGAGGCGCGACCCTTAGCATATCTACTTCAAATTACTAATTAATGCTCAACGGTTTCTATCAATCAAGTTAGCTCGTAACATTTTTTAATCGTTAACAGTCAGTTATGTCGCCGAAAATATAGATTTTTCATCAATTCTCTCAATTTTTTCTCTCGATGCTTGGAATTTTTCGAACGTTTGCAATGCAACCTGAACTTTTGCGTTTATTGACGACGGAAATTCAAGATATCATTCTACACTGTGAGTTTAAAACCTCTGTTCACGAATATCTGTTAGAGAGATTTTTCAGCGTTTTAGAATATAAAAACTCGAAAATTTTTACGGCGCTTCGCGCCGGATTGAAGAACAAATTAAACTTCATCAGTTTAATTTTAACTTACTTCTCAGCATTGTGAAGGTTCATTTTCCATCGTTTCAGAAGGTGAAAATCCAAAAATTTCTCCGGCGCTCCGCGCCGGATCAACAACTAGATAAAATTAGAAAACTCTAATCGGAATCCCAAAAATGCTGATAGCCGATAAATCCATGAAAACTCTATCGTTAAAATGCTTTATTTGCTCCTGTAAAATACCAATATAATCTTGATCAGCTCATTTTGACTAACATAACCAGAATTTTATCAATTTTTTCCTCATTATTTTTGCAGGTTTCTGACTCAAAATACAACAGAATGCTTGGGTATGCTCCTATAATGCATAAAAAAGCATCCGTAGCGGCAGTGGTTATTCAGCGCCCGGCGCTGAATATCCTTCCGTCTTAATTTTTTTTATTCAGCGCCCGGCGCTGAATAACCGAGCATGTTGATTTTTTTATGCAGCGCCGGGCGCTGAATAACATTTTATCATTACGTTGGTTATTCAGCGCCTGGTTCTATTATGATACAAACTTCTCGCGTTGCACCCGTAGAGTTTATGTTTCATCAAAATATGAGTTCCATCATACATCATGGGTTGATTCGAAGTACGAACGCGTCAGAATCGGGTAATTCCCTCTGAACTGCGGTCGAACTACGACTGGTCACTTACAGTCAGTCCGGCTAAGAATGAATTTTGACAGCTTACAATTGTTTACCATTACAATTGGATTTTTTCAAGTGATTTGTGGTTAAGGAATATGATTTTAATCTAATCCTCATTAGTTTCGTTGCAATATATACAACGCCAGCCTATTTCTAAAAGCCAGATATAACGTTTCTAGTACTGTGACTATAACTCGCAAAGTCTTCACCCCTATTAGGTCTTTGGACTTTTGCTGGAGTCTCGAAAATGATTGAATACGAATTGCAATCTGCTTAGAAATAAAGAATTGGCTAGTCAAAAACAGTTTCTCATCAAGCATACGATTTTTATCATTCGGTGGGTGTACAGCGAAGCTTGAAAATCGTGAAACGAGTCATGGAAAAATTTAACAGAGCACACATTACAAGTGGTGGCGATCTTTCTATTCATCAAGTACTGCTAGCAGCAACCTAGAAGTTCACAGTGTTATTTTGCACTGTATTAGAAGGTCAAGAGTTCAGGATTACTTGCTTGTTCACTTGCACAAAACACTCCTAGAGTAGTTCTTTTTCAACAGGTTCAGGATTAACTTTATTCCATATATATGTATTACCAACGAAGCAGATTACTTATATAGTTTTTTCGCTTTTTGTGTTTTATATGTCTCGAATGTGAATATTTTGTTCACATGACGGAAACATTAGATTCTTGACAATCACATGAAGTAACCACTGGAAAAAATGGTCAAAGTATCATATACATGGAAAATAGCTCAACTGGCAACTACCAGACGGACTAGTTCTCGGCACCAGACAAGGGGTTAGATGTACCAAACGCATCTGAGCCTTTCTATTGATTCAGTGGTGTAAAAATTGACCTGTACCAAACTCTGCACCACAGAACTGACACACACTGCACCACAGAAAATAATAATGAACTGAACTCTTGTACCTATTCTTATTTATAGGTACCATTGAACCTTTAGAAGAGTTCAGGGCACCTCTATAAAGGTTTTGCTTGCACCAAAATGTAGCGGTTCAGTGATACTCTATTGTGCAGATTTCCAATGGTCACATAGATAATTGTTTTCATGTACCCAAGCCAATGAGCTATAGAAATTTCACAATTCATGCACTAACAACCAGTGTTTTTTTTTTTGTACATGACCCATTTGCACATGTACAAACGAGTAGGCAATTTTCATTTGTACATATTTGTACAATGAAAATATTAGTTTTTTAAGCGATTATGTTTGGGTACTTATTGGCACCGTTTTTTTTCCTCGAAGATTTTTTCCACATGAGAACCCGACCCAAAATTTTTTTCCTCATTTTCCAAAAATTTTCCACATTTTTAAAAACGCTCATAATGTGGCTGCGGATGCGTTTTTATCCATTTTAGGAGCATACCCAAGCATTTTATTGTATTTGTAGTCAGAAACCTGCAAAAATGAGGAAAAAAATTGAGAAAATTCTGGTTATGTTAGTCAAAATGAGCTCATGAAGAATATATCGGTCTTCTATAGGAGCGGATAAAGCAAGTTAACGATAGAGTTCTCATGAATTTATCTGCTATCAACATTTCTGTGATTCCGATTAGAATCATCTAATTTTATTTAGTTCTTGGTCCGGCGCTCCGCGCCGGAAAAATTTTTCGATTTTCACTTTCTAAAACGCTGGAAAATGAACTTTCATAACGTTGGGAAATAAATAAAAATCAGACTGATGAAGTGTAATTTGCTTCCCATTCCGGCGCGAAGCGCCGGAAAAATTTTTGGGTTTCTGTATTCTAAAACGCTAAAAAATAAATCTCTCCAACAGATAATTCGTGAACAAATGTTTTAAAATCGCGTTCTAGAGTAATGTCTTCAATTTCCACCTTCAATAAACGCAAAAGTTCAGATTGCAAACGTTTAAAAAATTCCAATCATCGAAAGAAAAAATTGAGAGACTTGATGAAAAATCTCTATTTTCGGCGACATAATTAACTGTAGACGATTAGAAAATGAAAGAGCTAACTTGATTGATAGAAACTGTTGAGCATTAATTAGTAAGTCGAAGTAGATATGCTAACGACCGCGCCTGATAGAATATAGTTATAATTATACCCATGACCGGCGCCAAGCGCCGGAAAATTTTCAGATTTTGACCTTTTAAAGTCTACCAAAACGCATCTTTTCGGTTTAGAGTTCCCCAAAATTTTTTCCACAATGAGAACCATACCCAAAATTTTTTTCCTCATTCCGTTTGTACATGTACAAATGACGACTCAAAGTTCATTTGCCACTAGAAATTTTCATTTGCCAGCGGCAAAAAAAAAAAAAACACTGCTAACAACCAGAGTAGGTGTAAAGCAATGTTCGAAAAACAACTCACTATTTCCCACCTCAATGGCCAATTTCAGATGCTCACGTTAGAAAACGCACCAATATTTTTTTTCGTGCGTCAATAATTAAAATTTTCAGCTTTTTTAAACATTTTTCCCAAATGAGCATAATTTCGAAAAACAATTACAGCATATATTCCTGCACTAGGCGCCATAAAACTGTAATTTCGACTAATTGTATTTGTGCTTGACACCACTGAGCATGTGAGAGGTACGACTCAACCACCGTACTTGTGAATTGTGAAAGTAGCCCCAGATCAAAAATTGAGTCAGGGCCAGTTTGATTGGAAAACTGGCTAACAGTACAGAGAAAAGAATTATGTTCAACATGATAATTTCATTTTTATTTTGTTCAAAAGTGTCCAGACTGTCCCATAGGGAGGGGTACGAGGGGGTATTACCCCTACCCGAAGTCCTAAGAATTGATCACTGGGTGGCTAGTTTTGTCAAAACTGGTACATTTATATTGGACATTTAGCTATACATTGCCACCACAAATTATTAAATTTACTACTATCTGAAAATCTGACCTTGAGAGCTCTTGATCTGAAATAAGCCCGACAATCAACTTTGATTGTATTTTGTCTATTTTCTTCAAAATAAATGTACTACAGCCAGTTTTCTAACCTGATTTGGCTTGGCAAAAACGGCGAGGATTTGAGAACCAACCGAATTTCTGTATGGACTGACTACAGATAAACCCATATTGTTTTTGCAAGTATATGCGATTGTTATGGTAGCATGCTCTTTCATGTTAGAATCGTGCGCAGTGTTAAACAATGAGAAGTTCATGCTGGTTGAAGAATCCAGATTTTTGGTTGGGGCCAGATCTCTGATCCTCGGTTGTCTATCATCAGTCCAAAATAAATGTGATTTTAACCGTTTTGCCCATTTCTAGTTCATTTTTTTGTTATCCAGTACGTTCACCGCAGTGTCTGGCTGATTGAAAACATCAGTACATCGCCCATGCCTAGTCATTTGCTACATGGTCATCTCAGTTCATTTTGACAAACAATATTCAAAGCTCACACATGAAAATCCACAAAATTAAATTATCAAATTAAGCCTCTTCATTGAACTTCAGCCTTGAGAATTATGTTGTTACGTCTTATAATCACTCATGTCAAAGTTTCATGAATACGGAAATCCATAGGCAACTCCTAGAATAGTTCAGGAATCACTGGCATTGGCATACCAGTGCTTGTGGGAGAGCTGTGGGGTACCTCCACCCCCAGCTGGGTCGAACCCTATACCCATCGGAACCCCCACCCTCAAATTGGTCAACCCTATACCCAACCCCCCTCCGCACACTTGAAAAAAATTGGGGGAAAAAGTGGCTTTTTGGGAAAATTTTCGAAATTTTTTGCGTTTTTTCGACTCCCACACCCAAATTTTGGGATCCCCCCAGGGTCGGATCTCTTACAGGTATAATCACTGGTGCAAGCGGTCCCTATTACTTTTAACTTTCGTTCACTATCGCTGATTAGGTTAGTATTTTCAGTCTCGATTACTGTAGTTATCGTCGCCGGGCGCTGAATAACCGTGTGTCATGCCACTGGTTATTCAGCGCCCGGCGCTGAATAAAAAAAATCATAATGCTTGGTTATGCAGCGCCGGGCGCTGAATAAAAAAAATTATGAAATACTGTTATAGAGCGCCGGGCGCTGCATAGCCCCTGCCATCCGTAGCGACATTATAAACGTTTTTAAAAATGTGGAAAATTTTTGGCAAATGGGGAAAAAATTTTGGGTCTTGTTCTCAAGTGGAAAAATCTTCGAGGCAAAAAACGGTCCTTAAAACTTCTAAAAGTCAATAAAATTTAATGTTCGGCCAGCCAAAAATTTTGTGCCAGTTGGCAAAAACGCTCAAAATGTTTGTGCCATGCCATTCCAAATTTTTAGGTGGCAAACATCATGTTTTGGTAAAAAAAAATCACTGCATTGGTGAAGCTCTGACCAGTGTTTTTTTTGTGCCAAAACATGGTGTTTGGCACAAAAAAAATTGAAATGACACAAAAAAATTTGAGCGTTTGTGGCAATTGGCACAAAATTTTTGGCTGGTCAAACATTAAATTTCCTTGATTTTTAGACGTTTTAGGGGGGCGGAAATGCAAAAAATTTTCGGCGCTTCGCGCGCCGAGTCAATGAATATAATATTTCCTATTCCTATATTTGACCCAAAAGCGAACGATTTCTCTTCGAACAGTGTATTAGTATCATTGCAGAAAATTTTATAGGCTGTCAATGACTGATGAATGAGAAGAAATTGTGAATATTCTCTGTTAATTCAGTCAGATTTGGATTCAAAACTGCAATTCTTACTTTTTTGTGTTTGATTGATTCAAATAGGAAAATCGATGTCGTTGGTAATGGTACAATATTTCGACCGAAAATTTACACAATTTTCGATTTTATTTTCCCAAGTCTTTACGTTGGTGTTAAATATATAAGAGATCTTAATTCATATTCGTAGTCGAATTCGAAAAAGGAATCTAGTTGAACTTCCTGAACAAATGTAGACATTTTAGAATTTTGTCAGCATTCCATTTCTTTTACACCATTTCTTTTACAGTCGCCGTAAACCATTTTCTTACACAGCTTTTTCTTATCTGACTGACACGACATGGTTTAGCTGAAAAATAGGTTGAGCACGATTAAAAAAAAATTATGCGTTTTAAACGTTAACCTTTTATCAAACTTTTGGCATAATACTTTTCCGCAGTTTTCAGTATGTTTCTAGAAGAAAAAATTTTTTGTGCCATTGGCACAAATTTTTTTGGCCTCTTGTGCCAATTGGCACAAAAGTCCGTGCACAAAAAAAAACGCTGGCTCTGACGAACATTTTTATTCAGGAAGATGTAATACAGTAATTCTAATCTGAAACGCATTTGAGTGATATCGTGATTCCGTATAAACTTGCGAGAATTTTCAATTTTCGATTCGTCAACAGAAATGGAGTACAAGTGATTAAGACTTCTGAGGGCCGTATGACAGAAGGCGGGTTAAGTTAACCTTAGGTTAGCGTTAACCTCGGGTTACGTAACCTAGAGCTAACTGTCGGGTTAGGGTTAACCCAAACCGGTGTCACATTTTACGCCATGTCACGTGTATGACATGTTGATCTTGGGAGAGCTGAGGAGGTTTGGGTATCTCATCAGGTAATACCGTGTTTTAGACGTCACATTGATGGTGAACCATATCAGATTGATCCTATTACAGTGAGTAATAGGCTGTGACTCCTGATGGATACTGGCATTTTCCCCAGGCTTCCCAAGTTGGCGTTGGGGCCTAACCTGGCAAATGGTGGCTATAGAGAGGTCTATAGTTGGTTCTCTTGGGTTGTCCTTGGGGTCTTGCTGTAGGGTAATGGACAACGCTGCCAGGCTAGGTGCGACAATCCCCGAGTCCTACTCAGTGAGAGCGGGGACAGGGTCACCCGTGAAGTGACCTAAATTATGGGACCCGATTATGAACCAGACAGCCCCTTTTAGCCCGAACCTGAGACGTGGAGGCCCTACTTATCTGTGGAAACCTTGGGAAACCGACTTAGGAAGGATTTCCCAACAAATAACCCACAAATAACAACAATCCCCTGAGAAGACTCACCTAGTCCTGTTTCTCAAGCGATTACGATGCAACGGGCGGCAAGTCCCTGGATGCTTTCGGTCTTCTGGCACTGGGAGCGGGGGATACGATCCTCAAACGTCCTAGGCGGCGAGCGGCGGCGAGCGGGAGCGAGCGGGAGGGAGCGGGAGCGAGCGGGAGGCGAAACTCCAACGTTTAATTCACGAACCGGGGCGGTCGGACACCTGACACTGGTGGGCAGCGGGGTACTGTAGACGATAAGCGGCGGACGCAGTGAACACGGGTAAATTTATGCAAATTTATTGATAGTAAGGCGGCGGACGCACAGGTGTATAATAAAATTATGCAAATTTGACGAGAAGGCGGCGGACGCGGAGTTACAACCGGACGAGAGCTTGGTGAACCCAAGAATGAGCGAAAAACTAAAGAAACATGTCCTTTTAAGGACATGTTTGGCTACAGCTGCAGCTTGGGCGGAGTTTCTCGGCGCTCAAGCTAACTTCTGCAGCTAGACGCGATGCAGAAGATGCCTATGAGCACATAGACATTTTTTCATTCACATGCGTTTAGCACTGAGGCCGGCTGCAGTGCCTATGCTAAGCATATGAACGTCTTTAGCTAAAACTTCTTAGCTAGTCGTTTTGCGTAACAAAAACGACGCTAATTTTTGATGATAAGAGGTGCGTGAGCGCACCAAAAATAGCCATGTGCTCGTGGAGCACGACTGGCGGAAGTTTTTAGCTAAAGGGCCTACTGTAGCCCGCGTTTGTAAAGAAATAAAAATACAACAAAACGAAACATAGAAATGCATAAAAAATATAAAAACGAACGTAAAATGCATGTGTAAAAATGAAATAAACAAAAGCATGTTCGAGTAATAAACAAAACATGAAAAATAACAAAATGTCGGCATGATCAGGATCACGTGACGTTGGAGAATTGAGCGGCACGTGACACGGCGGTCCTTCGAAAAAGGGCGTCCTCGTCCTTGCAGTGGTCAGTAGTGAGGTTTTGTACGTCGTGTCCGTGGTCGTAGGTCATTCCAAGGTGTGACGGCGGAAGTGGTCGAATAGGTCCGTTGGGTTGTCGGCGGGTGGCGCCTTCTTTGATCGTAATTCGTTCGGCGGTATGGTGACCGGAGGTTGTTGATGTGTGGGGTTGCCGACATTGAATATCCTGTGCGACAGTCTAGAACACAGAAAGAAAAAATTTTCAGGGCAAGATGTAGGCTATCGCAGAGGATGCGCCCAGTGAGGTACAGATTGTCGGGCTATCGCAGGGGATGCACCCAGTGAGATGTAGGCTATCGCGTGAGGATGCGCCTAGGGCGTGACGCTTAGGTTGCTGAACGCTCTCTTCTATCCGCTAAGATCCAGCTTGGACAAGAGTGGATACTTCGTGAGGGGCACGGCGGTCCTTCGAAAAAGGACGTCCTCGTCCGTAAGCGGGGACAATGAAGAGAGTGCATCTTGAGTTACGGGTCGGGGACCTCTGCATCAAGATGGGGGTCAATCAGATTCGGTGTAAAGTCCCGGCTTATTGAAGGATACAATAAGGGTGCCGAATCTGTTGCCTGTGAAGTGGGAGGTGTATCCTCTGCTTCACTCGGTTGTTCAGGGGACACGTAAAGTCGAAGCTGGTTGACGTGTACAGTGTCTTCCTGATCCATCTCGAGACGAAGTGTGACATTGGGATATGCCACACTTGTGACAAGGTAGGGTCCATCGTAGATGGGCAGCAATTTAGGAGTGAGTCCACGTTTGCTGGAGGTGCGCAGTTTGAGCACCTGATCCCCTACTTTGTACGAGACATCATGTGCCTTCCGGTCATACGACCGTGCATAGGCTTCCTGTGCTTTCTCAATCCGACTCTGGATTAAGGTTAACGCATTCGTGAAATGACGTTTGACCTCCATATCATATGAGGAAACATTAATGATATGGGCCGGAGGGTTGAATGAGAGCGCGGCATCAACAGGGAGCATGGGTGTGCGACTGTACATGAGTTCAAAGGGCGAGTACCCTGTTGACTCATTCATGCTGATATTGACGGCAAACACAGCGTATGGTAGGTGTTCATCCCAATCGGTATGTCCTTGATGAACATACATACGTAGCCGTGTGGCTAGCGTTTGATTAGCTCTTTCCACTTCGCCGTTGGTCATCGGGTGATAGGCGGTAGAGTGGATTTTCTTCGTTGCGCAGATCGCAGTGATCTCAGTCATCAGTTTTGATGTGAAATCAGTGCCACGATCTGATTGAAGAATCTGCGGTGCCCCGTGCCGGCAGACAATTTGCGTTACAAACAGCCGGGCTATGGTGTGCGCAGTGATGTCCGGAGTAGCAAAAGCCTCGACCCATTTCGTAAAGTAGTCGATGAAGACTACGATGAAACGGTTGCCAGCTTCGCTAGTGGTCATTGGTCCCATGCAGTCGACACCTACCCGGTGAAACGGTCCCGTGATGGTGATAGGTTTCAGGGTCGCAGTGGTTTTCTGTCGAGCGGGCTTATTCCGTTGGCAAAGATCACACCGCTGACAGAAGGACTTGACATCCCGACTGAGGGAGGGCCAGTGGTATCTGCGAGCAATGAGCCGCGCAGTACGTTTAGCACCGAAGTGTCCAGCTAAGATGTCATCGTGATGAGCCCGGATAATGGTAGTAACCATGGATTTGGGTATGACGATCTTATTGGACTCGCCTGTCCATTTCTGAAGAACGTTATCCAACAGATGGTAGCCTCTCACATCATTCTGGTCGCCCAGAGGCTTAAGAGAGCGAATGATGTCGGCTAACTCCGGATCCTCCAGCTGAGCAGCGAAAAGGTCTGGGTGCTGCGCACCGACGGATATCTCGGCATAAGACTCTGATCGTACCGGGCGCTCCGCGCCAACAGTGATCGGTGCTGAATTACTTGAACGCGCCAGGTGCTGCACACCATCGGTCAAGGTCCTTGATCTCGCCAGGTGCTGCGCACCATCGGTGATCATCATAATGTGCCCCTCAGGTCTGTAGAGGGGAGTATCATCAATACTCTGACCGGTGAGGGAGTTAGGATCCGGCAGGCGTGATAATGCGTCAGCATTACCATTAGACTGACCTTTTCGCGGCCGAATTGTCAGTTTGAATTCGGCGAGCGCGAGTCCCCACCGAGCGATCCGAGCAGAGGGGTTAGGCTTCTCCAACACTGCTTTGACCACGGTATGGTCAGTCTGAACGACCACCTCGTGCTGGAAGAGGTATGGTCGAAAGTGCTTGACGAAATGGACAACAGCGAGAGTCTCCAGTTCTGTAATGGAGTAGTTTTTCTCGGCTGCTGTTAACCCTCGGCTGGCGTACGTGACAGGATGGTCGTATCCATGTTCGTCTAACTGGCTAAGAACCGCTCCTATCCCCGAAATACTCGCATCAGTTTGAAGGATAAAGGATTTCGAAAAGTCCGGATGGCGCAGGATAGGAGGGTTGGTCAGCAGGCGGCGGAGTTCATCGAACGCCTCCTGCTGAGGTTTTGACCACTGGAAAGTAGTTTCCTTCCGTAAGAGCTTGGTGAGTGGCTCGCTGAGCCGGGCACAACCAGGGATGAAACGCCTGTAGTAAGACACGAGGCCTAGGAAGGACTTGATGTCTTTGGCGTTTTGTGGAATGGGTAGGTTTTGGACGGCGGCCAGCTTGGCTTGGTCAGGTTCTAGGCCGCTCTGTGAGATGCGATAGCCTAGGTATTCTACCTCTGAGTGCGAGAATTTGCACTTGCTCAGTCTGAGCTTCATTCCACCCCGGCGAAGACGGGCGAACACATCTGCCAGGTGCTCAAGCATTTGGGTGTGAGAGTTCCCGAACACCAAAATGTCGTCGAGATAAGTCAGAACCGTGCGCCATTGGATTCCAGTAAGGAGGAGGTCCATAAGGCGTTGAAATGTCCCTGGCGCGTTGCATAAACCGAAAGGCAAGTAATTGAATTCGTAAAGTCCAATAGGCGTATTAAAAGCCGTCTTTTCCTTATCGGCCTCGGCAATCGGGATTGACCAATAAGCGTTAGCCTGGTCAAGGGTAGTGAAATACTTCATACCCTTGAGTGTGTCGAGGATGTCATCTATCCGAGGGAGAGGGTAGACATCCTTTTTCGTGACCTCGTTAAGACCACGAAAGTCAACACACATACGGTGAGAACCGTTTTTCTTGCGCACCAGGACAGTATTAGTAGCCCACGGAGACGTGCTGGGCCGAATAATACCTTTTTCCTGTAGTGCCTTGACCTCTTGCATGATGAGATCCTTCTCCTTAGGTGAGGACCGGTAAGGAAAACGGCGGACTGGGCGGGCATCGCCCATGCTGATTTCGTGCTGGACGAGATCAGTGGAACCTGTGTCCTTTTCATCAAGGGCATAGAGGTCGGTGTATGCAACCAGCAGATCGAGTAAGGCTGCCCGGTCCCGATGGGAGATGTCCGGTGAGATTACAGCATTGGCCTCGACCCACTGACGATCGAGGACGGTGTCTGAGTCGACCGGTGATTCCCGTGAGGGCTCACTATGCATTTGCACATGACCGATGGTCGTGTGCGGGTAGAGAACCACGGAATGAGTACTCGGGTTGACTACCTGAAGTGGTATGTGACCGTTGGTCACGGTACTCAGGCTTCCAGCAAAATATACGTGTCGTTGAGATCCGGTGAGGTGCTTCGGAAAGAAGGCCACCTCAGGCACGTTCGTATAGATTGGTGGGACAGGTACAGTGAATCGTGTCAGGGAGCGGGGCTCCAGAATGACCAAGTCCTTCAGGGGCAAAGCGCCGCGGGCAGAAGGTGGGCTGTGGATGAGACCGTCACAGGGGATTCTACTCTCTTTGAACTGGAGGAAAGATTTCTCCCAGTTCAAACTGACACAATTGAACCGGCCGAGGAAGTTGGTTCCGAGGACCAGTTCAGCTGAACAGTTCTCCTGTATTTGGACCTGAATCCGTTCAGAGACATCAGCCACTGTAACTGTGATGTAGGCTGCTCCTAGCAGTGGGATCGGGGACCCGTTGGCTGCGATAGGGCGTGCCCTGGTTGGTGATAGTGACAGGTTGGGCAGCTGGGCCGCTAACTTGTGGTCCAGGAGTGAAAAAACAGCTCCTGTGTCGACCAGTGCCTTCGCTTCTACCCAGTTGTTGAGGAGAACTTTGATATGGGGTGTCCGAATATCATTTGGGTAGAAAGCCGTGACCACATGACCGGAATCAGGTGTGGTGGCACCACTAGCATGTTTGGTCTTACCGGACCGTTTTGGAATCGGCAGTCCCGTACGACGTACGAGGCCTACTAGAGCGTACCCGACGGAGGGTTCCGGGTCATTCAGAAGGGTGGACTCATCCTGCACCGTTAGTACGTGGTCTGAGTGATCCTTCGGACTCTGAGTAGCTCCTAGTGATTCAACCTCGGTGTCCGATAGCGGAGGCGCGTTTGGCACGGGTGATGTCGGAGCATCTGAATCACTTGGCTCACGGTATCGGCCCTTCTCTAGCGTAACTGGAGAGGTTCCAGGCGGAGGTCGAGGGCAACCTGACCTGTGCAAGGTCGACAGATGACGACTTGCCCGTCTAGAAGAGGCCCGAGATCCCCTAGTTGACCCACGTGATGAGGCAACTGAGGAGGCCCGTGAGTGTGGCCGAGAGATGGACGAAGCCCTGGACCGCGATCCTGATCCCGACCTGTGTGAGTTTCGTGAGAGAGCACGGGTGTTCTCCCACCAGGGGTCGATCTGGTCAATCTCCGGCGTGGTCAGCAGGAGGGGTAATTCTACCGCGTCCAGCCGACAAACATTACGTTGGTAGTCAAACATAATGTTCTTGAACTGTTCTAAGAAGTCCAGTCCGAGTATGAGGTCAACAGGTGCCCAGAAGGGAGACGTAGTCTTGCACACATGGAGATGTACATCGATCCGTGTGTTCGGCTGGCGGTTTCCGGGCAACATGATTTCATATGGTCCCGAAAGGATGGTATGAACGGCTTTACCATTGATGCTCATCAATGGGTTAAAGTCGTGATGTTGCTGGAACGCCATGACCACCTTCCGACTTTCTTTAGCCAAGGCCTTATGAAGGCGTTGGCTAATGATAGTGCGTGGGCAACCCGTGTCAAGGAAAGCAGGAGTTTCCTTGGTGTCCAGCAGCACGACGAAGCACGGTGTGATTCGGTCAAGCTGGGAGGGCACATCGTTTTGCACATAGTGAAAACCGATCCAGCGTTGGACTTTGCGGTAAAGACCCAACGGGGAGAAACGGCTAACAAACCTGACCTGTTTGCTCCGCAGACGGTAGCTGAGATAATAAGATACACCAAGATAGGCAAGGTATCCGGCACCGATCAGCACTGTCAGGGTAATTAGGATGTTAAAGATCAACTGGACCGGCCCGCTCAGGACAGCATGCAAGCCCTGGGCGAGGGTGTGTTGTTGACCCGTAATAACATGGTTTGCTGCCAAACCGACACCTTCCAGAGAGGCCTTGATGTCGGTTCCTACCCCTGCAAAGGCCTGGTAGATGGCGTCTGGTTGCAGGGATAGACCAGCGGTAAAGTTTACCAGCCGGTTGAGTACCGCTTCAATTTGCTCAGTCTTGTAAACGTACTGTTTAAAGAAGGCAAAGTTTGAAGGGGTCATCGCCAACTGGTCATGGAAGAGCGCCGGTGCCTCAAAGTGAGTGATGTTGAAGCGCTGCTTCCAGAAGAGTTCCAGTGGGATGTGGCTCACATGGACCGCGCCAGACTCAGTAAACCAGCCCGAGCGATTTCGGAAAATCCCTGTAAAGTGGTGATGACACGGCACAATTGGGCTAGATTTAATGAGATCTGGACCACCGGGGGTGGCGAAGTAGATGGTGCCGCCAACCTGTACAGGTAAGTACTTGTAGCAAACGTTCCCCACCCGGTACGAGTGGTAAACGTAGGTGGCGTTGACCTTCTGACACGGCCATATTGTCAGCGCATCGCCTGTGAATTCCGCCGTCAGGTCATTCCTCTGGAGGAATGCCCGGGCACCCAGGGTAGGGTCGAAGCGAAGCAACTGCCAAGTCAGATCAAGATAGCGTTGAGCGTGAGAGCAAAGCTCAAGCCACGTGAACCGGAAACCGTTAATTTCCGACTCCTTGATCTGCTGAGCCAGATAGTTCAGTTTGGCATTGACAGGATCGGGACGGCTGTCTGTTGCCACTCTGAACAAGTTTTGGGTCAAATTGTATCTCCCGTGGATGCGAAGGAGAAGACCCTGATCCGTCCGGACTGTGGTGGAACGTAGTTCTGGGCACAGTTGGAAGACACGGGAGTTTCCCGGGATCTTGAGAGCAACCTGTAGATCATCGATGATGACGTGGTTCCCTGACATGGACGCAGTGTAATTTCCCTTGGGGTGATAATGACACTGCGCCGTGAAGTTTTGTGCAGGCCAGACAATGACCCCGTCTAGAGTAGTGCACTGGCCTGCAGTGGGACTGCATCCACCTACATCGCCTAAGGTGCTTAGGGCCGTAGTGCCGTCCCACGAAGGGACTTGTCCCTCCTCGATGAAGAGGTTAGTCACTGTCTTGCAGACGTCGCTGCAGCACCATTCCTACATCACTTCCAATGTTTGGTTTGTGCTATAAAAGCCAGGGCGAATGCCGACAAGTTTTTGTGAACCAAACATCTTAGTGCGATGTGCTAGCGTGCATGCGGCAGGTGCTAAGTGCTGAGTGGTAATGACGTCTGCAGTGATGCCCCTAGAGCCGAAGAAACCAGTGTTGGTGCAGACTTTGCGGGAGCGCAATGTGCATTTCCACGCTGTGGCTGTAATCGGGTCTGAGCTAGGGACATACACCGTAACATTCATGCGCCGCGGGCTCCATGAAGATTGCGGTGGTTTACACTCTACACGCTGGGGTAACTCAAGTGGATGTCCGCTTCTTGAGAGACCGCAAAATTGATACTGAGCCGCCGGTGCTGACAAACTCACCCCTAGAAACAGTGATGCTACCAAGGTCAATTTTATTGTCAAAAACAACTGTACAAACGTAATTTGTAAGTGTTCACTCAATTTCACAAATCTGGCCTGAGGGGCAGTGTCAGATTTCTTCTTCGTCGCTGTCGGACGAGATTGGTTCCTGGCCGGGGAAATCGAGGACCAATCCACCGCACGGGTGGATTTCCCGGAGGATACCGATTTTTGGCGACCGTGGGGCGACTGCCCTTGGGAACGGGGATTCCTCAGCGATGCTGACATCTTCGTTAACCGGACGTAAGGTCTCGTCGACGGCCATGTGTTCGACGACGGGCGACTTGGTCGCGGCGGTCGGAGATGTCGTGTGGGCTGGTGCCGGCGAATTGACCTGGGCTGTTGCCGACGATGTATGTTGGGCTGGTGCCGGCGGTGTAGGATCATTTGCAGGTTCCTTGGCCGGGGGCGAGGAAGCAGTAATATCCATTTTCGTTGGCGATGTCGCCGCAACAGGTGGCGCTGCTGCCGGTGATGTAGCGGCGGCAGCAGGCAGGAGGATCCAACTGGCCTGTTCGACTGCTCGGCGGACGGCATCGACTGAAGGCGAGGATGGCTCCCCGTCCAATAAGAACTTCTCGACGGGCGAGATGGTGATAGTTCCATTGGCAATGAACTCGAGTGCCCGGCGGGCGACGTCGGGTCGTAATAGGCGCATCGAGACGGGTGCTGCAAGCACGACGTCGGCCGCCGTGAGCGCTTCGACATTTGATGGCTCGTTGAGGAGAGTCCACGGCAAATGCGGGTATTTCTTGGCCAGGTCGACTGACCAGATGGCCAACATCCCGTCTTGGACGGGCGATGGCGCTGTGAACAAGAAATCAATAGAGTCGTGGACTGAGATAGATTCCTGGTTCCTACTCTAGGATCACCTGAAGAAGAAGGTAGTATACCTGACAAATTCATGGGCTCGACCTGGTCGAGGACTTCCGTAGCCGAATCCGTGGGGATCGAAGGCGGTGGTCCTGGAGGGACGATGCGGGCCGGTGGCGCCGAAGACGTCGTATTCGCGGCTGGAGCTGGCTCGGCAGTCTTAAGTTTAGGTATGCGATACGATGCGAGGATGTTAGCATGGCCAACAAACTGCGGTGTCGTCGAGGGGTTCAGAGTGACCGGCATCGCATACTTTGGTGGTGGTGGTGGCAGCGGTATATCCGATACGTTCATCGGTACGGGTACCTGGGCTGCTTGGACCACTGAAAATCCAATACTGATTACGCAGACAGGATAACACTGTTGTGAAGAATCTGTCAGGTGTTCAGCAAGTGCCTCATCATCCAGGTCAAGAGGATCTGGATGAGGAGGGCCATAGGTAGCCCCAACGGCGTTGTTGCGGCGTATGGGCTGCCGATAATGGTTTCCTGTCCCGTTGGGAGGGTGATAACCATTTCTTTGATGATACACATTTGTCCCCTGGGAAGAATAACCAGTATCTTGGTAGACATTCTCACCCGTGTTTGCCGGATTGCGCTGCGGACAGGCAGTTGATCGGTGCACTCGCACTTGACGACAATGAGGGCATGGCCTATCACATCGGTCCGTGGGGTGGGCACGTGTACGGCAAAAATAACAGCGACCACCGTTAGCGGCGTTGTTACCGGGAGCGGCACCGGTGGGACGCTGGGCCCGGCAGTTGGCGTCGCTATGTGTACACAGTCCGTGGAAGGAGCACGTTTGAAGGTGTGCTCCCGACGAGCGTCGCCCGGCGGACTGATTTGGTGTCGACGGCTGTGGAGGCGGCGTCTGTTGGATTGGCGTGGGTGCACGTTGCTGGGCCGTGAGCTTCGCTACGTGGGCCGTGAGCCTGGCCATTTCCTGTTTCAAGCGGCGAACCTCATCGGCGGAGGATGACGACGTTGGAGCGTTGCTCTGACGACCGTTTGCGCTTCTGTTAGGGATATCGGGATTATATCCGGCGTGTTTAGGTTCTGAAGAGAAAACGGCGTTAGATGGAGCAGTGTACCGGATCTCGTCCCGAAAGATTTGGGATTCTGCGTAACAGGCTGCCTTGAGTGTCTCTTCAAGAATCGTGAACTCCCTAAACTTGATACTATCTCGGAGGACCGGCTTCAGTCCCCGCAGAAAGATAGGTTTGATGATAGAATCTCAGACATCCGTCGCGAGATCTGGATACGCTACCCTGGATAGTCTCTTGAGGTGCTCAAGGTAGACTATCGCGGACTCTGTCGGCTTCTGCAGTCGATCTTGGATCAGCTGCTGATGCAGATCAGAGTCGCGCCCTACCGGAAAATCTCTCCGTAGAAAAGCCGTAAACTCTTCGTAGCGGGTAGGTATTGGAGTGCTGCTGCTAAAGTCCCGGTAGGAGGCGAGAGCAGGACCCGTGAGGCATGACTCCAGAAAAGCGATTTTATACGCATGATCCGTTTCGCTTACACCCTGGAGTGTAAAGAAACGAGTAAGATGCGACATAAAATCGGTGATAGACTCACTAAAAGCACCGGAGAAGGTGGGAGGGGCCATAAAGCTGGACACGGGAGGGTGCCTCCGACCATTCATGGCCTCTAACTTTTGGTTGAGGGGTCCAAGAGCATTCTCAAATGCTGCCTGGACTTTGTTCTCGATCTGTGAAGGGAGATCAGCTTCCGACTTCATGTCCGAGGGTTCGTTTTCCCGTAAGGTGGTTAGAACAGACGTCCTTGCCCGTGAAGCAATTAAGTCAAATTGAATAGAGAGCGGCTCACTGGTCTGTACAGGCTGGGTACTGAGACGGCAGGAACGACGGGGTGTCTCTATTGTGTAAAATGAAAGTGAGTACTACTTTTGAATTCGCGGCGAAAGAGCGCGTGAATTCGGAAAACGCGTGCGCGACGGCGTTTGTGACGTAAATTGATTTAGCTTAAGACTAGCGACCACGGAAAGGGAGCTAGAATGGAATAGGGTTATAAGATGTAAGATCAGAGTACATCAGGGTGACGCAGAAGGGAATTTATCTGGTCGCCCGTGATGGACAGAGGCATGGCCTGAGCTATGGGGGAATCGATCCCGACCAAAATGTAGGATTTGGGGCCTGGACCCGGCAATTAGAATAGATGAAGAGGACAGAAGATCAGGTGTGAAAGTAGAGAAGAGGCGGTTTTCCTGCCGAGAAATAAGGTGACGGATGAACCCGCTCAGGAGGGATTTTTCCTGGAGGCTCGACCGCTGTACTAGTTTACAAACCTTGGGGCGAGGCGGACTCGTAGCCGGCAAGATCCTACTCACCAGGAGTAGCGCATAAAGTGGCATAAGGTGAAAAGGATGGGGTCAACTGAAAATGAACTTAAGAGGGAGCAATAAATAGGGACAAAACTAATTTACAAACCCAGTTACGCAAAGGGAGTCGCGCAGTTACGCAACGGGCCTCACTCGCCAGGAGCGATTGCGATCTCTGCATAGTGAGACGGACTATACAGGAGGTTCCGTGCTGGACGACATTCGCAAGTAATTTACAGCCGTGTCCGAAACGGGAGCCCGCATTCCGAACAGAACGGACACTCTCCAGGAGTATTATACACAGCTGGTGGCCGGGTTTGCCGATCACTGAGATGAAGTGAGGCTCGCAGGTCACACAGTAGAAGAGGGAAGGAGCACGGGTACCAAGGGTGCTATTCTGACACACTCAGTCAGTTAAAATGAAATACTCTGGATGTTTTGAGGGCGCACCCGAAAACATCTAAGGGATCACGGGTACAAGGTGTCCCTGATTGAATATGAGTGTAAAGTTTGTATCGAGGCGCACTCAATACCTTCGCTGAGGCGGACTCAACGGTGCCTATTATTTACATGACTAATAAAGGGTGGACCGCCGAGGCGGACTCTGGGTCAGTGGCGACTCTAGCGCGGGCATCGTTAAGCCAGTTAACGAAGGCGTTCGAGTGAAAGAAATATGACAGGGGGTCCTATACACTCTAGGCCCAACCGGAGGCTGTGCCACGGTCCCTCGGGAACCACTACGGCGGGGACACTAAAGAAGATCTATGTATGACAGCTCGATGAGATGAAAGAGAATGAGTGAAATTAGATAAGAAATTTACAAGAAGATTGCCGAACCCTTGCAGACGTCAGACACAGGCAGTACCGACTGCAAATGCCTGCTATCTGCCCGAGTCAGACAACCAACCCAGCTGAGGCCGAGTGTAACTCGTTCAAACCTGCAGTTAAAGCTTGAAAATGGCCACGTGCTGATCAACAGTGCAGCTACCCGGGCGGACAACCTGATCAGTACGCAGGCTAGTGGGCATCTCAGGTGGTGTATGTATGTGGACTGATGTTTCCCAGGCATCAGTCCCCAGACACACACAAACCCTTGGACAAGAGAGGTAGGTGATAGGGACCATGCGCCAGCGACCACCTACAACCCAAGTGGAATGCTCATAGGGCCGACAGTAACCTGGTGCGGACGTCAAAAGGTAGGGGTATGAACCAACACACGACCTTGGTGCTGACTGCAGGTGCCTGGGATAAGAGCATTCAAGTATCATGTCGCAGTTGCAGATGCCGGGGGTGCGTGCCTAAGGCCGACAGAACCCCTGCAGTAGCACGTAATGTTACCGTTGCGGACGTCAGAAATAGGATCATGTAACCTCAATTCCTGCTGCGAGAATATGATACATTGTCATTGCTGACGTCAGCAATAGGGCCCTGAAGCCAGCTATCGGTGTACAGCAACACGTGATGGTGCCGTTGCTGACGTCAAAAGGTGGAACCGAGGGTCTGATACCTTAGGTCAATGACATGAGATGCAGTTGTTGCAGACGTCAGATGTGGCACCCGTAAGACCTGCACATCTTCGAATAGTGACACGGTGCGTCACCATTGCTGACGTCACAGATGGGGTGCAGAGAACCAGCCGAACCTGTCGCAACAACGTTGGCTTCACTTGTTGCAGACGTCAGAAGTCATTACTGCTGAAGTGTTAACTTAAACCACAACACGTAATGTCGGTTGCTGACGTCAGGAGTAGAACCCGGAGGGCTACCCACCCCTTAAAGCAACAGCAAGTGAAGCGGCTGTTGCAGACGTCAGTGGTTGCATCCGTGGGGTTGAACCATACAACAACAACAACCCGTGACGTTGTTGTTGCTGACGTCAAAGAGCATGACCCGTAAAGTCTATGGTCTAGATGCAACAACCGGAGAATGGAAGAATCAGACCTTACAGTAAGTAGAAATGAAAAGATAGAGGGACTTACGTAAGGGTGTCATACTGTAGCAGTGGCGTCCGAAAATTTTTTTTTTTTTTTTTTTTTTTTTTTTTTTTTTTTTTGACACCGCTCAGCTGACCGAGAAAGGAAGAGGGAAAAATAAAATAGCCGAAGACAGGGAATACGAGATTTGGACATACGCGTGTTAAATGTGTAAACAGTCGGTGTAAAATTTTTGGGGCCGGAAAAGTGAGCAATTCCGACAGTTTCCGCCGACATACAAAAAGACTGTACACAATTAACAAATCGCAGCCACGTATGACGTCCAGAATCATACGTGGAGGGTGTACGGTATCATGGGGTCACGGACCACCAACAGTCAGGAGAGGCCGTAAACCCCTACAGCTGTGATACCAGTACCCGCGTATGGGTATACTGTAGTTACAGTACGGGAATGGGCACAGACGTACTGTAATGGCACCCACCCGGAGGGCTACAGTATACCACCCAGGATTAGAGAAGGGGGGGGGGAATAAGGGAAAAGAAGTAGATAAGGTAGTTTACAACACAGACTAAGTTTGTGGAATGTACAGAATGAATCAGAGGAGAAATACAGAATACTCGATATATAACTCAACTCTGGGACAAATAACACGACTCTGGGGATAAATAACTCGACTCAGAGGGGATTTATTACTCATAGGGGGTTATACACACGCATGAGATAATTATTTACACATATAGATCACATTTAGATCACTCGTAAGGGCAAATCCCGTCTTACAGTAATAACTCTTGGTGGCACGGGAAAAATTTCCGACTTACAGTAATAATACGCGACTTGAGGGGAGGTATCCGACCTACTGTAGCGGTAATCCGAAATAAGGGACATTCCCGACCCATTAGGCAGTAAACCCGAATCTGGGGGGGGGTCGCCGACTTATTGGATGGCTAGTACCCGATTTTAAGGGGGCTTGTCCGACTTAAAATGGGAAGTGACCCGACCTGGGGGTAGTTCCGACCCAAGGGTGAAGTTTTACACTTAAGGGCGAGTGCCAGACTTAAGGTCGATTTTCCAGCCTCGCCATGTCACATTTTACGCCATGTCACGTGTATGACATGTTGATCTTGGGAGAGCTGGGGAGGTTTGGGTATCTCATCAGGTAATACCGTGTTTTAGACGTCACATTGATGGTGAACCATATCAGATTGATCCTATTACAGTGAGTAATAGGCTGTGACTCCTGATGGATACTGGCATTTTCCCCAGGCTTCCCAAGTTGGCGTTGGGGCCTAACCTGGCAAATGGTGGCTATAGAGAGGTCTATAGTTGGTTCTCTTGGGTTGTCCTTGGGGTCTTGCTGTAGGGTAATGGACAACGCTGCCAGGCTAGGTGCGACAATCCCCGAGTCCTACTCAGTGAGAGCGGGGACAGGGTCACCCGTGAAGTGACCTAAATTATGGGACCCGATTATGAACCAGACAGCCCCTTTTAGCCCGAACCTGAGAGGTGGAGGCCCTACTTATCTGTGGAAACCTTGGGAAACCGACTTAGGAAGGATTTCCCAACAAATAACCCACAAATAACAACAATCCCCTGAGAAGACTCACCTAGTCCTGTTTCTCAAGCGATTACGACGCAACGGGCGGCAAGTCCCTGGATGCTTTCGGTCTTCTGGCACTGGGAGCGGGGGATACGATCCTCAAACGTCCTAGGCGGCGAGCGGCGGCGAGCGGCGGCGAGCGGGAGCGAGCGGGAGGGAGCGGGAGCGAGCGGGAGGCGAAACTCCAACGTTTAATTCACGAACCGGGGCGGTCGGACACCTGACACTGGTGGGCAGCGGGGTACTGTAGACGATAAGCGGCGGACGCAGTGAACACGGGTAAATTTATGCAAATTTATTGATAGTAAGGCGGCGGACGCACAGGTGTATAATAAAATTATGCAAATTTGACGAGAAGGCGGCGGACGCGGAGTTACAACCGGACGAGAGCTTGGTGAACCCAAGAATGAGCGAAAAACTAAAGAAACATGTCCTTTTAAGGACATGTTTGGCTACAGCTGCAGCTTGGGCGGAGTTTCTCGGCGCTCAAGCTAACTTCTGCAGCTAGACGCGATGCAGAAGATGCCTATGAGCACATACACATTTTTTCATTCACATGCGTTTAGCACTGAGGCCGGCTGCAGTGCCTATGCTAAGCATATGAACGTCTTTAGCTAAAACTTCTTAGCTAGTCGTTTTGCGTAACAAAAACGACGCTAATTTTTGATGATAAGAGGTGCGTGAGCGCACCAAAAATAGCCATGTGCTCGTGGAGCACGACTGGCGGAAGTTTTTAGCTAAAGGGCCTACTGTAGCCCGCGTTTGTAAAGAAATAAAAATACAACAAAACGAAACATAGAAATGCATAAAAAATATAAAAACGAACGTAAAATGCATGTGTAAAAATGAAATAAACAAAAGCATGTTCGAGTAATAAACAAAACATGAAAAATAACAAAATGTCGGCATGATCAGGATCACGTGACGTTGGAGAATTGAGCGGCACGTGACACCGGTATGCCAGAAGGCGGGTTAAAGTAGGGTTAGTTAACCTAAGGTTAATGTCACTAGCCACGAGACAATTTCATTAACCTTGGGTTAAAGAAAGCATGTGCTACTTATTCAATGTCTGAGCAAGCATTCCCACGCTTGAACACAGGAAGTGTGTGTTGTTGCAATAAGAAGAATCGATTTTTAAAAGGATTTTACTAGGTTCATAATATAGTTATATCATTTGTTGAAACAATCCTCCGGATACGATGCTGACAGAAAACTAGTAGCTAATTTTTCTACTTTGGAAATTAATTGTTTTGTCGAATGCATCAAACAACATCAAAACATTATTGAAAATAAGAAGACTGACGCTGTTACTACGAATGCGAAGAAACGAGCATCGACTGAAATATGGGACGCTTTCAAACAAAACGCCGATTGCGTGCAACGTACTGCAAAAAGCAGCTTGAGGAAAAATGGAAAAGCTTGAAGAAGGTAATATTTTATTCTTAAGAAAAATGATTTATTATAAAAGTTCATCTTTTGGCTGCGCCTTGGGCATTAATATTGCGATTTTCAAAATCATAATCATCGTCGTCCGCCTCTGCTTCTAGAAAATTTGGTTGATATATGCGGTCTTGACTTCTTTCTGCTAAATTGTGAAGCACACAACAAGCCACAATAACAATTGCACATTTTGAGGGTTCAAATCGCAATCCTTTAGACAAACATGGAAATCGCCTTTTGATGATTCCATTCACGTGCTCTACAACCATTCGGGTAGACGATTGAGCAAAATTGTATCGCTTCTCAGCTTCGTTTTGTGGTTTCGATAAAGGGGTCTTCAGATAGTGTGAACATGGATAACCTTTGTCGCCCAAAACATTCCATCGACTGGGCAGTTCCACCAATCTGTCCTTTGATTAGAATAGTGAATTCAAATACTGTACAGTCACTATTTTAAACAAAGAATATTTCTATGTTTACAATCAATAAATTATATAAGATACGCACCTTTAAAGTCGACTCATTAAAAATTTGAGCGTCGTGAGTACTTTCCGGCCAACTAGCAACGACATTTCTTATAACGGCATTGTGATCACACATTAATTGAACGTTCATGGAGAAAACTCCTTTTGGGCATCGATACAATTCGGCCTCATTACCATCAGGGTTTTGAATAGGTATGTGTGTTCTGTCAACGGCTCCCAAGATGCTAGGAAATCCACGTTTTCTTTGAAAACCGCCTCGAATTGTTTCGAATTCATCAGGAGTTGGAAACCAAATAAATCGTTGGTTCAATCCGGCGATTATGACATGATGTATGGTTCATGAAATGGTTGGCTAGCTTATATCGTGATGATCACCACAATCGCGTTGAAAACTCCCGTTTGCCAGGAATCCTAGAGCAACAAAAACCTATAAACGAAAATCTGTTAACGAAAGCAAATACCTATAAAATATAATCAAAAACATATAAATGAAAGCTTTTTGTGGCTTTTTTAATGTATTTTTCAGTTCCAGTATTGATATAATGAACCTACTCCATAAAAACACAAAAATGGGAAAAAAATTATTGATTTTTGAGCAATTTTCAGGACTTTGCTCTCTTCGGATCTATAGTCTGTTTTTTTCAAATGCTTGTCATGCGAAAATGCTGAAAGTAAGTACGCATGGAGACTTCCGTGCCGAGATAATATCCCTGTTGACTGTATGTTAGGAATCGGTTAACCGGCAGCGGTAAACTGTGACTAAACGCTTAACTTAACTCGATAATTCGTTCAAAAATAATTTCCCGCTGGTGTGAGAAGTGTCTAAAAAAAAATTCGCACGGCTAAAAAAATATTCGCTCTCCACAGAGGAAGCTAAGCAAATCACCAGTGCTGCGGCGCGATAAGCCCGATTTTGAGATTTCAACTTTCCAAAGCACACCAATTGTGTCACGATCTTGACTCTCATTTTTTTCATTAAATAAAAACCATGTGCACAATTTTTTTTGTCATTTCCAACTTTTTTTGTAGTAAATAGCCTTCAATTCCGTTAAATTTCAATTGCCGCGTTTTTTCCGTGATACAGTATAGTGTGCGCACGCCAGGTAATTGAACAAGCAATGTATACTTAATTTCATCTTTTTTCAACTACAAGCATTTCAGAAAAGCTAGACTATATGTAGCTTTTCAAGGGGTATTAGAATCGCGATGCTGCTTTCACATCTACTGTAGGAATGTGTGAACAAAACAATAAAAAGACAAAATTCTGGGGCATCACTGGTGAAGGTGCTCGGGAGTGCCTCTAAGCAGGATTTTTCTTCATTTTCGCAATAATTTTTGACTGTTCAAACTTTCTTGCAGAGGGTAAAATGTTTGCTTGTGAAACAATCAATACATCAAACTATAATCTGTTAATTATTTGATAATTCTGCAGTATGGGTAATGAATATATCTCAAGGGGTAGACAAGGGCCAGCAGGCAAATACAATTATTTCTATGAAATTTTCATAAGTATGCCTTCTTAGAGCAGTGCAGCTTCCAAAATGGCCCGAAAGTTTTGATGAAAATTTAACCAATGCAGTAAAAATGCATGAACTGCAATATAAGAAAATAAAATTCTGCGGCTTCCGATAGGAAGGTGCTCGGGAGTGCTCATAAACTAAATTTTTTCATATTTGACGGCTCATTTTTGACATTTTAAATTTTATGAAAAAGTTTAATATGCAATTATTCACTGTAAATGTTAATCCAGGAGAGAGCTTATTCTTTCCTCTGTAAAATGAATATTCATTCATCAAATAAGATTAATCCGATCTTCAAATACCACTTGGCTAGCAAGACCACCGAAAAATGGAAAATCATCAATTTTCAAACTTTGGCACACTGTAGTGGTGCGAACTTTGGTCTACAAGCGGAACGAATGGTACCATGGAACTCAGGGCACGAAACTACCCAAAATATCTGATTTTGAGATATGACTAATTTTCAACTTGTCATTGGCCTATATAAAAAAAGGTAGAATCTCTCAGAAATCGTGTCTTAAATACAAAAAACTTGCTTTACTGCAGAATAAATTTGATTTTTCATTGACAAACAAAAAGAAAGTAACGTGGTAGGTGTGAATAATAGGGATGTCGCAGTCACGGGCGGCACTGGTGCCATGGAATCTGGCAGCAGCCAGTACCTCAGGCTTTTTCCACGGCTTTGATGAAATGTGTTTTAATAACTTTAAAAATCCTCATTTTCTGCAACTGACATAGGCTTTTGATCAAAGCAAATAAACTTCATGATGTTTCGAACTAAAACTTGTAAACTATCATGGTAATGTTCCATGATTTTATGAAACTAACCCCTGAAACATGGTCCGATTGCTGTTGTTGTTCTTTTCCTTGCTTGAGCTCAATTTAATTTTTCTGCTGCTAAAAGACACAATTTCTATAAGAATCAACCAAGGCCTGTAGTCAAGTGTGATGAGTAGAAAATTAATCATACCTCAAAAAAACATATTTTGTACAGTTTTTTGCGCTGAACAACATGCCAGTAGTTGTTTGACCTAAAAATATAAATTGGTTTTGCAACATCAATCCAAAGGTTCAAATTTTTTGCAATTTTCCAAATTCAAACGATCATTGAAGGCCTATAAGTAATTGGCTATACAATGTCGATCAATAAAACTTTGTCAGTGAATGTAACAATGCTTAGCGTATATGCATGACACATATAGATATATGTAGCATCAAAATTATGGTTTACACTACACTTTAAATTCCAATTTTCAGCAATTATCAATGACTCAAATTCACACATTTTTGTAACCCATAAAGTCAAATAATGAGTGTCATTGATTAAACTCCACTACGTTATGGCTGGACCCCTTGGCCACATACCCACAAAGTTTTGTCAAAATAAAAAAACTATTGAGTGTGCCACAGTGAAACAAGTAGAAACCTTTTTTGAATCAAATTATAAAATTTTTTTTAAATGCAGTCATTCACCCTAATATCTAATAATCCAACTAAAACGTTCACGCATTGCAGGCTGACATCCTGGCTGTATACCCATAAGGTTCGGTCACAGTATCATTATCCCTTACAAGGAAATTACACAAAGTAAAACGCACTCTTGATATTGTTGAAAAAACTTCAGGAGCAAATTGGTGTTCCATTATTTGGAATATTATTAATTCTATTCCAAATCGACTACGTTGCAGCTACAGTATGTGGCTACACAGCAACCAAGTTGCATCATATCAAAAATTAGGAAAGCCACATTCTCTTGCTTAACTATAAGGTGAAAGATTAGCAAAAACTGACAAACTCTGGATCATTTTCAGATCGTAAGAGCTCATAATAAATTCCACTTGAATCTGATAGAAAAGTTTGCTCTAAATCAGTTGACATTTTCAAAGAGTCAGATCTACATACTAATATTGAAACAATTATTCAAAACAATTTGTTTTCAGTAGTTCACTTCCATATTCTAAATGAGAATTAGACATCACTGGATCCTCAAAAGGTTCTTCTCTATCTTCAACACCACATTCTCCTTTCAGGTTGCTATTATTGAATGTAGTAGGTTCTTCTCGATGACAGCTGGCTTCTCTAGCCCAAAATAGAGTAATTTGTTGTGGTGTAAGGAAGTCAGATCTGACAAAAGATGGGTTCCTCCTCATTTCTTCATCCACAACTTCAGCATTGAATTTTTGATGATATACAATGCCACTGTTGTATTTTTCCAGCAAATATTGACGTTGTTTTTCTGTCAAAGGATGACATATCTTATGCTTATTTGAAGCCCAACCTTTTTCCACAACATCGAATGAGCCAGCTTCATAAAACCATTGAAGAGCTTCTTGAACTTCAGGCGAGCCAGGGGGCAGTTGTACACACTCTAATGTTCTACTATAGCTCTGTATTGTCATATCAGGTAAACTTGTTTGCTGTGGCATTAGCTTGTGGTTACCCAAAGTAAGATGCAGCAACAAGTTGTGATGAAGTTCAAATATCTTTATACAGCCTTCTTCAGGGCAGTTGAAGGCACCATTTTCCATTTTATCAGTGGTGGCTGGATGATCTTCAGATACTTCATCAAAGTTGGTGATAATGACTCTCAGATCAATAGCAATCCAGAACCTTGATGTTGGAAGGGGTGAAACCTCTGGCTGGTCTTCATGAACCACATGATGGATTTCAAGCTCTGGTAACTGTTCGAAATTCAATATTTTCATCTTGAATATGCTTTCAGTACCAACATTGTAAGTTTTAGTTGCCTTGATTTCAGTAGATGTGAACTGGAAATTGAAATAGCTCCTGATACCAACTGCCTTAAGATCCATTTTCTTATGTGGAATTTTGAGATTGCCAGTGATGAATGCTGTTCTCTTGACTTTCCTGTATGTTGTAGCACACCTGATGAAATCTTCAGCAGTTGTACATTCATTGTTTTCATTTATAAACAGTCAAACTTGCCCCTCTATTAGTGCAGCAATTCGGTCACATGGACCTTTAACAAATTGAAGTTCAGAGAAGTCCTAGTTTTTTATAGTCAGGCCTGTTTTCTAGGATATTGTTTGCACCATGAGCAAAGTTGGGGAGCCATGAAAAAATCCAGCATTGACAGATCACACAAAATCTGTGTTCATTGTGGGTTACTCTGCCTTGATTTTTGTCAATGTGTCAGTCAGTATTCCAATAATTGCATTACTGTCTTGTGGAAGTGGTGGACAAATGTGTGGTAGTGTAGAAACCACTTTTCTTAACAAGCTCATATGCTATGGCAAACTGCACATACCATACCAGCTTGACTGATCTTTCCATCCACTGGAGGGCAGAAATTTTATTGCCCAATCAAACTGGAGGTAAACATGATTGTTGTGGACGTTGTCAATGATGCCTTTCCATGCTTTATTTTAGTGCATTGATCTAAGCTGGTTTTGATGCCCTTCAAATACATCATTGATACTTTCATCAGCTAAATATTCAGCTTCAACAATTGAGTCAATGCCTCTTTGATGTCCTTCAGTGTGTCTTCTTTAACTGCTCCCAATCGTCACATTTCATGGCATGAATGTGATTTGTAAATTTCTCCTATAACTTTGGATGGATTGGATCACTAAGACCATGCCATAAACAGTGATCAGAAATACATGATTTTGGCTTTATGGGAAGTTGCTAATCAACTTTTAAATACAATTCTTCCTCTTTTAGCTTTGATATAGTTTCTTGTGTCTATGTGGGTCCCAATGTTGGTTCACTACCTTATCAGTTTTTGCTAAAAATTCGAACACACTTCCATCTTATAGTTAACCAAAAAATGTGGCTTTTCCAATTTTTAATATGATGCAACTTGGTGGGTATGTAGCCACTGTGCCCGCAATGTAGTTGATTTGGAATAGAATTTATAATATTCCAACTAAATGGAACACCAATTTGTTGGGCACCCTGTCGATGGCAAAGTCGCATGGGGAAATCGCCATGCAAATCGAACAAATGGACGACCAGTGGCGCAGACATTTGCATAGAAGTGGAGCGCCAAAGAAAGACCGAAAATGATAGTGAAAGTCATTCTTCACTATATTACGTTTTATTATATATTTTTGAAAGATATTTTGCTGGCGTCCAGTAAACTATTCCCAGCATATTTGTTTACTATTTGCATAAAAATAAGAGTGGTCATTCCACTTTCTTTTTACATTTCGTCGGAATTATTGTTTTACATATTCATTTATTGTTGAGATATTATCGATCGACGAAGGCAGAGGGCCAAAGGCCCAGGCGCCAGCTTGCAGTCAGCAAGCCACGGAACACCCATTAGGGGATCCAACCAAGTAAGTTTATCCCTGAGGAGATTCCTTGTCTCATTTAAGAGACTGCGGAGCTCTCTGGTGAGGCCCTGCTTCTAAAGTTAAAGTAATCTTTTTTGTTGTAGGTCTGGGGAACCAGACTGTTGCACTATCACCGAGGCTTAGCCAAGGGATTAGTTCTAACAGGTCAGTTCAGACCAGAAGCCTCAATCTTTTCTTACGCCTCTAAGGAAAGACCTGCACAACAAATTTGCACCTGAAGTTTTTTCAACAATATCAAGCCTTCGTTTTACTTTGTGTAATTTTCTATTTAAGGGATAATGATACTATGACCAAATCTCATGGGTATATAGCCAAGATCAGCCTGCAATGTGTGAAAGTTTTAGTCGGATTATTAGAAATTGGGGTGAATGACTGCATTTTAAAACAAAAAATTTTATAATTTGATTCAAAAAACGTTTCCATTTGTTTCACTCTGGCATACTCATTGATTTTTTTATTTTGATAAAACTTTGTGGGTATGTAACCAAGGTGTCCAGCCATAACATAGTGGAATTTAATCAATGACACTCATTATTTGACTTTATGGGGTACAAAAATGTGTGAATTTGAGTCATTGATAACTGCTGAAAATTGGAATTTAAGGTGCAGTGTAAACCATAATTTTGAGGCTACATATATCTATATGTGTCATGCATATACACTGAACATTATTACACTAACTGATGAAGTTTTATTGATCGACATTGCATACCTGATTACTTATAGGCCTTCAATGATTGTGATCTAAAATTTTCAAAACTGCAAAAAATTTGAACTTTTGGATTGATGCTACAAAATGAATTTTGATTTTCAGATCAAACGAATATTGGCATGTTGTTCAGCACAAAAAAACTGTACAAAGTATGTTTTTTTGAGGTATGATCAATTTTTTGCTTATCACAATCTTGGTGGAGTCTTAGAGAAATTATGTCTCAAGTGGCTAAATATTTCATATTAGCTTGTGCATGGGTATGTTGGGGTGGCTCCAGGTGCACGTGTTCAGCTTCTGGCGACGGTGCACAGGCGGTTGGACGCGGCAAAAAGTGGCGAGAAAAGAATGATGATTTGCATGGAATTATGCTGCCACTGTTTCGCGTTTTTTGTGTCTTTTTATTAGTGTTAAAAAAGATTCGTTTTATGGAGCGATGCCACCATCGCCTTTATACAATATTTTTGTTTATTATTGTTTGTTTGGCGTCACCACTTGTCACCCAATACATCTTGAACCCGTAAGTGTATTGTTTTGTGAGCGTAGGTTTTAAGATTAGGAGTGGAGACTTGGGTAGGATCTCCTGAGGTACGTGCCAAGGTGTTCTGCCTGAGGTTTGGTAAAAGTTCTGGCGAGTATCTGGTGAAACGTCTGGGAGAGTTTTGTGTTTATTGTTGTTGTTAGCCTGTGGTCAGAACTGTTGCATCGTATTGACCCCACAGCAGCCTAACAAGTGGTGGACTCTTAACACCTCTCACAACGGATAACTGGAGAACCACCAGAAAAATAACTAAACCTCCTGGGTTTTATTTACAGGCACATACCGGAAAAATTAAGAAGATGAGTATTCCAGTAGGGAAAACGTTGAGGACTCCTCCTAGGTCACATGAACCTAGTGTTTCGAATCTCGACTCTGCTGAAGAACACGCAGCGGTAGAACAGGTTCAAGCACAGGCGCCTGAGACTGAAGGAAGGAGAGAGAGTAGAAATGCCGAAGTGGCAAGAATGGAAGAAGAGTTTAGGAGAAGTAGTTTTGAGAGGGCTGGGCAAGGCGAGATTGAAACTACTGTAAGTGGTAGTGTCAAAGGTCATCAGACCTTTGAGAGAGAGAGACCGACATCGCCCCCGAAGTTGGTCCATCCAATGGCCGAGATGTTGGAGGAGATTAGAGGGAAGTGGAAACCGGCGTGGAGGTCAAACATGATGGACATGAATTACGATGAATATTACGAGGACGCGCCGGCCGATTTATACGACAATAAATATTCGAGGCAATACGACCCCGAAATGGCGAATTTTATTCGAGGAGAGGAGCAAAGGGATCGAGTCGATCCCAAGGATTTGCGAATTAATGCGCTGGAGAAGAAAATGGAGTTATTAATTAAAGTTATCGAAACCGCGCAGGAGCGAGAAAAGGAAAAGGAAGAAGATCAACGGAAGAAGATAGGTGAGTCTTCTCACATTAAGAGTAGAGTTGAAAGAGTAAGTGAACCTAAGAGGGAGGTTCATTCAGAGGTTTATATAAGGTCTCAAGAAGATAGAGACAAATATTCAAGTAGAGATAGAGGTTGGACTGAGGAGCCGCAGAGTTCGAGGAATGCTGAACAAGCACAATCGAATGCCTACAGTTACTCAGAGAATAGGAGGTCTAGGGAAAGGAAGGTGACTATTTGCGACGAATCGTCCAGGGGAGAGGACAGATTTTCTCGTCCCACTCCTTGGAGAGATACTGCAAATAGAGCGGACCTTAGCCCTGAGAGGAGGAGAAAGAGGAGGTCAAAGAGTAGAAGGAGATCTCACAGATCTAGAGCTAGGAGTAGACATTACTCAGATAGTGATAATAGCAGTTCATCCGCGTCGAACTCTAGCTCAAGTGTAGAAGTTGATGTGAGAGATGTGGTAAAGGCCTTGAAACATAGACCTTTACATGATAGTATAAAGCCAACGGAGGCGTTGAAATTTTTTACTGATCTGGAAAGTGAGTTTCTGGAGAATACTGCCGATAAAGTGAAGAAGGAGTGTTTGAGAAGGTTGTCTCAGAATACGGCCAGGAGGATAGCGAGAACATCCTCAAGTTATACAGAAGCGCGGAGAAATATTTTAAAGTATCTCGGGCCAACTTATGATTTGACGATGCTCAAGAGGGAGCTATTCAATATGAAACAGGAGGAAGGCGAGTCAGCCTTAGAGTTTTTAAAGAGGTTGAGTAATCATGTGGATCTGGTCTATGCAGATCAGACTGATCAAGTAAGGCAAGAGAATATTATTAATGCCTTCATTTATAAAAGTAGTCCGTTATATCAGACGGAGTTGCAGGATGTATTGCCATCAATGAAAACTTGGCAAGACCTTGCATACGCCGTAACTCAGATTGATAAAAAGTATAAGAATGTCTTTACTACTTTTGGAGCCAAGGATAAACTGATAGTGGTGAATCAAGTTGTAGCTATGGAGGAGAAGTGCCCGGAAATTGCTTTTGTAGGGAATGCTCCATATGGAAGTACTAAAAGGTATAACCAGACGAAGTCAAGACCACAAAATCAGTTGCAAAAGGCAGTGGAAGAGGAGAGAAGTGAGGAGAATGCTGAAGAGATTCAACCTGGCCCGTCCCCTCATGATGTCAAAAAGTCTAACGAGGAGCAGGCCAAGGAGTCTTTTTTAGCTATTCTCTCAAAGGAATGGCTACAATTGGTTCAGAAAGTGGATAAATTACAGGTTACTCAAAATGAAGCTTTAAAGGAGTTGACTACTGTGAAGACTGCGTCTGCTGAAAAGCAGAAGCAGTTGAAGCAGCAGAGACCCTACTGCATATATCATAAGAATAATACTCATGCTACGGAAGAGTGTAAAACATTAGCACACCGGTGTCAGCAACAGCAACACGGTGGATTTAACTGTGGCATGTCTAATCAGTATTATGGTGGTGATAGGAATGCTTCATTTAGAGGAAGTTTTAGAGGTAGAGGTGGACCTCAATTTGGATTTAGAGGAAGAGAAGATGTGCCTATTATGTAGGATTCCCCCGAAGAAGATCAAATGTATGGGTATGACCCAGAATTTGAGAGATACAGGGAATTCTGCCGACTTAGAGAACAAGGCATCCAGTTGCAGAGGCAGCCTCAGTTGATGCTACCTGCATCAACTAGTCAACCAGCTATTCAGGCTAGTACCGTCCAGGATCAATCTGGATCATTTGTTTCGAACCAGTCGCAACCTAGTTCACATAAAGTAATGGTGACAAGCCGTATGGATGTGGATGATGAAAGCGATCAGAGTAGAAACAAATCTTCTAGTTTGGTTCTCGGAAGTATTATTCACCTGGATAAGGTGACACCTCTAGAGAAGGTAAAAGAAAGAGATTTGGCTCATGTGAAGTATGGAAGGAAAGCAACGGACGTAGAAAGAAGATTGTTGGAAAATTATCCGAAAACAGTTCCGTTCTACATAAATGTAGTTATTAAAGAAACGGCTACCAGAGCTTTAATTGATACAGGAGCTCAGTGTACGGTCATGTCTTCTAAACTCTTGAAAAGGGCATTAGATGTTGATTATACAGTGTACCCTCGTATTCTTAAAATGACTCTAGCTGATGGAAAAATTGTGCATGCCTATGGGTATGTACCAGTTTGTATGAAGACTGAATTTGGAAATTTTCCAGTCAATGTTATAGTGTTGCCAGATGCAGGCGAGGACCTGATCTTGGGCACAGATTTTTTAGCGCACTCAGATTTAGGTGTGGTGATTGATTTCAAAAGAAATGCCATGACGATACAAGGCATTGAGAAGAAGATTGACGTAGTTCAAGTTCCTTCTGTAACTACTGTGCAAATGGTAATGGAAGAAGTGACTAAAGTCAGTGTGGCATCGACTGATTGCATAAATCAAATTGTTTATCCAAAAGTTTGTCTGCTAAAGACAACTGTTGCAATTGTTGCATGTGGGAAAACCTACATTCCATATGGAATAGATGTTTTGATGAAGGCAAAACTTTGGGATCAACATGGAGATGCCACGTTGAACGGAATTATTGTCGAATCAAAAGATTCTGAAAGGAAGTTCAGAATGGAGAAAGCGGTTGTAGACGGATCACAAGAGGAGTTTGTAGTACTAATCTCCAATACCACAGGTTCTGGTTGTCGGTTTGAGAGAGATCAAATCATTGGCTATACAGAATCTATGCTTATTGAAGATGATGATACGTACAAGAAGGTGAAGGAAATGAAGAAGATAAAGGAGGAAAAGGAATATCAGACATGTATGGTAAAGGAAGGAATGCCTGCATTATCAAAATTTGATTCTGTAGAGTTCTATACTTCACTATGCAAGATGATATCGAAGGCGAAAATTTCGGAAGAGAAGAAAACGGAAGCTATAGAGTCTTTGTTGAAGTACAGAGATGTCTTTAGCTTGCCTGGTGATCCGGCTACTACAACCCCAGCTCTGACGTGTAAGATAGATACAGGAGATGCAAGACCTGTAGCAAAGAGATATTACAGAGCTTCAATTAATAGTCGGCCAGGAGTAAGGCGACATATAAAGGAGATGTTGGATCAGGGAGTGATTGAGCCCTTGAAGTCATGGTGGGCTGCACCTCTGTTCCTAGTTGGAAAGAAAGATGGAACTACGAGACCAGTAGTTGATTTTAGAGGTATAAACGAGGTGACCAAGGATGATAAATATCCCATCCCGAGAATGGATGACTATTTAGATTGCCTTGGAAGAGCTAAGTTTTATACGACTCTAGATTTGAAGTCGGGATATTGGCAGGTCCCGATGGAGGAGGAGAGCAAGGAGAAAACGGCTTTTATATGCCAAGAGGGCTTGTTCCAGTTTAAAGTGATGCCGTTTGGATTGAAGAATGCACCAGCTGAATTCCAAAGGATGATGGAGAGAATCCTTGGGGATTTGGTATGGAAAATTTGCCTTGTGTACATAGATGATATTATCATCTTCTCGAATACATTCGAGGAACACTTAGAGAATTTGAAATTGGTGCTGGAAGCGTTGAGGAAGGCAAAGTTGACTCTTAAGCCAGAGAAATGTGAATTTCTTCCCCAGAAGGTGCACTTTTTAGGGCACATCTTGGATGCGAATGGAATTTCTCCGGATCCTAAGAAGGTCAAGGTGATAACAGAATTTCCATTCCTGGATTCTGTTAAGAAAATGCAGAGATTCCTAGGTGCTACAATGGTGTAAGAAATTTATACCGGACCTAGCAGCACTAGCTGAACCCTTGTACAAATTAACAGGCAAGAAGGGAAGATGGAATGTGATGGAGTTACATTACACAACTTTTGAGATGCTCAAAGTAGCATTGACCTCAGTACCTTTCTTAAGACATCCAATTCTAGATGGATCTGCACGATTCATTCTTCAAATGGATGCCAGTGGAATTGCATTGGGAGCAGTGTTATGTCAAGAGACTGACTCGGAAGGTTGGGTGATAGCCTACAATAGTTGGATATTGCGGGCGGAAGAAAGGAAATGGTGCGCCACCGAAAGGGAATGCTTAGCTGTGGTATACGGCCTACAAATTTATAAACATTATCTTTTGGGTCAAAAGGTCAGGATTCAAACTGACCACAAACCATTATTATCTATGAGGGTCAACACACAGACTAATGACAAACTCAAGAGGTGGTACGCATTCATTTGCCAGTTTAATCACAAGTTGGAGTACGTGCCTGGCAGACAAAATGCCGTGGCTGATTTTCTCTCCAGGAAGGAGGAACTGGATGAACAGAAAGAGAAGTTGCCACCAAAATGGGAGCTTATCTTTCAGAAAGGAGAAGTGAAATCTCTTACTGAAGACAAAGTCATTAACCAAAACCACAAAGTTTTAGTGAATCAACTTCGGAAACTCAGAGGTGATGAAGTGGATGAGGCTGTAGGAGTCTTCACTTCGGTGAAGATGGCCACAACTTCAGTGGCTTCATGGTATGGTGTTAGTGATGAAACTCAACTTAATATTTCTCCACAATTTGATAATTATCAAAGGCCTGAGAAATATGAAATTGAGGCGGTAGTCACTAGACAAATGGCAAAAAACTTGCAGCAGGAGGAAAAAAGACATCCTCCTGGGCAAGCAAAACCTGTAGAAGAGGTGAGGAGAATTTTTGAACCGAAGGAGAAGGAGTTTGGAGAAGCCCCAGAAATTGAAGATGGTAGACCGAAAGGGCTTATCTCAAACGCCTTGATGTCACAGTTGCAAGGAAAGGATAAAGATTTAAAGGTGATCTTCGAGAAACTAGGTGCTAATAGTGGCACCAAGTCTCAAAGTAACTTTTATATCCATCAGGGGATACTATATAGAGAGACTTTTGGCGAGACAGAGGATCAAGTTGTTGTGCCCTCTGTTCTCAAAAAAGTTGTCCTACATCAGTATCATGGAGCAGTGATGATGACACATCAAGGGTTTAAGAGAACCCTTGCTATTATTATAAAGCAGTTCTGGTGGCCGAGCATCGAAAAGGATGTTCGGAGCTGGATCAGCTTTTGTCCGATATGTCAAATTGCGACTCCAGGAAAGGCTACAATACTGCCATTAAATCCAATTATTCCTAGAGGACAATTTGACATAGTCTCTGTGGATATTGTGGGAATTTCTCCCATGAGTGAGAAGAGACCATATGTGATAGTATTTCAAGATTACTTTACAAAATGGGTGGAAGCAGAAATGATCCCGAATCAATCTACTGTAACCATTGTGGACAGTTTTCTTCGAAATATTGTGTTCAGGCATGGAACCCCGGTGAAATTGTTGAGTGATAATGGTTCATGCTTTACAGCTGATCTGATGATGTCAGTCTGTAAATTGTAGGAGTGTCAGAAGATTTTCACAACTGCCTACCATCCACAAGGAAATGGAATGGTTGAAAGGTTTAACCAAACCTTGATCAAGCAGTTGCGAAAGGTTGCTATAGAGGATTCAGATAAGTGGGACAGATATTTGCAATCTGTCGTTTTTGCTTACAATGCCACACCTCATACCTCAACGAGATGTTCTCCATTTGCCTTATTGAGAGGTCATGAGGCTAATTTTGGCATTAGTATTGGTGTTGCAAGAAACATAGTTCTGCCAATGAACTATGAGGCTTATAAGCATATACTAACCAAAAGTTTAGTAGAAACTTATGAGACCATTTCTGAGAATATCAGAAAAGCTGCAGAGAACAGTAAAAAGTTTTTTGACCGTAAAGCAAAAGCTCATGGATATTCCGTCAATGATTGGGTTTTGCTGAAAGTCGATAAACAGAAAAAACTGGGTCTGCCGTGGCAAGGACCGTATGTTGTTACTGATAATAGCAGATTATCAGAGAACGTGCTTGAAATCGCGCACTGGAGAGAGCCGCTGAAAAAGCAGGTGGTATCCGTGAGCAGGTTAAAGCACTTTCGCTACGAGACCGGCAGATGGCTGCAGTCTAACGACGTGTCATCTAAGGACGCGCAGTTTACTGTAGATTCGAAAATCAGTAATTATAAACTGCCGTAGCGCGTAGCGCTGTGTTTTTTGTGTGTGTGTGTGCGTATGATTACCCCCCCCCCCTATATTTTTTCGTCCCAAATTGTGTATTTAGGTACAAATTGTATTTAATTGTATTTATTTATGTATTTAATGCATATTTATCGTGTATTTTTAAATTTTTCTCGCGTAAATCTTAAAATTTCTCAAAATTCTTGGTAAAAAACCTCTCTTCGCAAAAAATCCAAATTCTTAAAATTTTTTCGCGGCCTAAATTTTAAATTTCCCCGAGTCCGATTAATTTTTTTGGAGGAAATAGTAGTTGTTGCCCACCAATTCTGTGAATATTGGAAGAATTGGAAAACCGCTGAGTTTTAGAGTGAAAATAGACAAAAAGTAGTGAAAGCGGAAACTTTGTCGATTTTTCAGCTCATATCAAAAATTTTAAAAAATTTGCGAAAATTGATAGCGCAGAATTTGAAGAATTCGAGAAAGAAGCAGTCAAAATGTCGCGGCCCCTCAATGGATGCCGCACAAAGCAGTATTTGGTCACGGACCCCCACGTGACCTACGGTCAGCCGCAAGTGCGGCAAAATAATCGGTATTTTTTAGTCGATGGTAAGCGACCTAAGTTATTAAACTTAGTTAATCTTAAAATTTATTGGGCAAAGCAGGATGTTATAGCCCACGGGTGTCTAGACGAAGGCCTAGACAATTGTAAAAATTTTAGTGGGAACAAATTTGTTCTGTCAACTTGAAAGAGTGTGGCAAAGCTGCCCATAGCACGAAATTTGGACTTTTTGCGAAACTACATTATTCCTCTACACACATAGCGAGTTGAATAAATTCGTCTATGTGATGGGGAAGAAGTGGAGCATAGCAACTAGTCGACTAGGGGTAGATAATTTCAAATTTAATTAAATTTTAAAATATTCCATCTTTATCCAATTTTCTACGAATTTCCTCATTTTGGGTAAAATAGTAAGTATATTTTAAAAGTCTTCTTGGAAATTCTTAATTTATTGGTTGGATAGGCCGTTTTGGGCGTTGGATTGAGACGGCTAGCAGTCGAATGATGGAAGACGCAGGTGGTCTGTGCGTGTACTCCCGTATAAGGCAGAAGTTGGGGCCGCACTTGTGTTTAACTATCTGCCAACGCTAACCCAATATATGTTTGGTACCTTATTGTCCCCTGCTTGCGATTTTGTTTTTTCCTATTTGTGCTTACTATCTGTGGTGAAGGTAGAATCTAACCGATGTGTGTCCGCTTCCAGAAATTTTCATTAAAAAGTTGTAAACATTTCGCCTGAATTTTTTAGACTACAATGTTAAATGCATTGTCAGAGTCGGCGAATTGGAACGATGGTTCGCCACGAATTTCGGAAGATTTCCATTGGAATTAACAGAACCAAAAATGGTCCAAATAGGTAAGGTGGCTGAAATGATCGAAACCTTGAAGGAGAGCAGGTTTCAAGGACAGCCAATTATCGGTTTTGATACAGAGGAGGTTACTCAAGAGTATGTGAGTAAGGTTTTTGCGACTTCTAGGGTTGATAACCCAAAAGGGAAGGAGTTCGCGAGAGTCATTAGCTTCTCGACGGTGACTGGAGACACCTTTGTTGTAGATACTACGACAATCATGCCGAAGGAGTGGACGCTCATTCATGAGCTCTTAGATTCGGACATGCTTCTCATTGGATACAACTTGGTTACAGATCTGGTCGCCATCTGGAATGTTAATGGTGCTGGCAGAAAGCACCAAGATGTTGATCTAACACCGGAGATCAAACATAGAGTTACGTCTTTGTATGGCCGTTATTATGATGTAGCCGAGGTAGGAGACCAGTTGAATGGAAGATTTTTGGCAATGTCCAGGAAGTTGGGACTTTGCCCAGAGACTTTTAAGCTGAAAGGGTTGTTCACGGAGCTGTATCTGGCGGATATTGGTTATTATCAAATCGATTTCCGTCAGAGAGCGCAAGGTGAACGATTCTGTAGGCACACGTTAACGCAGTTTGAAATTAGGTATTCAGCACTGGACGCCTACTACTCATTGTTGGTTTTCCTAGCGTTTTTCCACTATGAGTTAGCTATGGAAGTCGAGGTAGGATTCCAGTACTTTCCGCATGATTTGATGAAAGCGGATCAAATTCAGATAATGGCTTTCAGGTTATATAGGTTTTTTAATATGATACATGGTGAGAACTTTCCGCAGACTTTTTGCGGAAGTCCAGAAGTGAAGAGCCGCAGTCATCGGCTATTTATCACGTGATGAGGCAGGAAGTGTATGCCCCTATGGCTGCCCAAATGGATACCTCATTTGGAGGCTATACGGAGTACAGCTTCCCTCATTATGAGTCAAATCCGAAGAGAGGGAGAGAAGTAAGTATCCCTAAAGGTATTCATCCCGATTATACCGTCAAGGAAAAAAGTAAGAATGCAGACGGGTGTGATACTGTAAGTGAGGATGAAGAGTTTGAAGAAGCTTTGTCAGAAAAGCAGATTAGAACTCGAATTACGAAGAAGGTGATAGATATGGTTAATCAAGGGAAGAGTTTCAGTAGACTTGATGAACCAGTATTTATGGTGTTGTACGAGAATTTCCTAAGGTATACGAAAGAAACGAAACAGTTGTTGGAGATAACATCTCTGGAAGTTGATTACCATGAGTATGAACCAGTCAGAGTTTCGAATGGTAAAGACTCGTACGTAAGACAACACTGGAGTATGGATATCGCTCCTTATTCTGAAATATTGATTGAGGACAATTTTAAGAATTTGGAGGCAGTGTGTAACAAACTTCCCCTTACGTTTCGTTTGTTTTGGCCAGCTTGTAGAGAGGAAGCGGAAGAGTACCTTACCTCTCTCCTTGACCACAACTATTTGAGATCCTTTAGCCCTGAGGGAAAGGAGCAAATCTTGAAGATGTTGTGGAGGGGAGATAGGTACGGTCAGTATTTATCGTTTTTGAATAGTCTTCCAGTAACAGAGGTACATAGGCCAACTAAAGGCGATGCGATTACATGTTGGGGAAATTGTTTCGGATTTTTGCCGATCCCATTTTGGCCCAAGATGAAATCATGGGAGCAAAGACCCGAAGATAAGAGGAAGCATTTGGCGGAGTGTCGGCAGTACAAAGATAATCCGTACTGCTATCAGAGGTTTTACTTCCATCAAATAGCTGTCCGAGTCCCAGGTTTGCGATACCCAATTGATATGAGTGGGGATGCTACAAAGGAGAATCAGAAGAAGAGCGTGTTAGCGTATCAACCAGAATACATTCCAGGTTACGAACCACTATTTTTCGAGCCGATACTGCCGTCGGATGCTCCAGGTTTTCAAATTACGCATGTTGGCGATAAGGTTGTGGTGACACCGATAGGTAAGCAGCCAACAGTGCCGGTTACAGGCACTAAGGTAAGCACAGCGGTGAGTCAGCAATCTGGAGTTGATATGAGTACTATGGATCAGGTGCAGGGGATGCAGGCTGAGCCTGTTGTGGCAAAAGCACAGCAACAAGCGATACCTGCAGACCTCAACACCCCCATAGACTTGAATCAGGTAGGAGATGATTTAGAAGTGGACAAGGAGGTCACTGTTGAATCATCGATACAACCTGATCAAGAAGCACAGGTAACCTCTTTGGTAGATCAGACAGAAAGTTTACTTTCTGGAATGGATGTTAGGGCGGAGCGAATGTTGGATGAAAGCAATTTGATAACGATTGCTGCAAGTCCAACAATAGAAGAAATTGAAGTAAGGCTCAGGGAGCAAGCTGAGAAGGAAATCGAAAGGCAGAAAGAGATTTTTGTTAAACAGTTTGCGGAGCAAAAAGCGAGATTAGATCAGCAGCAGAAGCAACTGGAGCAAGTACTGGCTGGTTTTATGGCGCAGGCGACATCTCTGGCAGCGCCTACAGTCGTGCAAGCTCCGGCCAAGCCGCCTACTGCTTATCATATCCCAAAATTGCGGGGGCAGCCTGCTAGTACGCAGGCCATCCAACCTGCGGTCAGCAAGGTTACGCCGACAGTTCAGATAGCGCCCAGAGATCCAGGTAAAGACGGTGGTATACCAGGTACATATACCGCCGAGGAGGTTAGGAAATTCAGAGCGGAAGGTCATACGGATGACCAGATTAGAAGATTAGGAAGGAGGAAGTTAGCCCGAAGGACCAATAGGGCTAAAAGGAGAGATGATGAAGATGTTGTTGAAATTACTGATGATGAAGGAGAAAAGACAGGGAGTTCTACATCTGTGGACTTGAAGTTTGCTGGATCTACTACTTTATTGACGGATTCAACCAAGTCCAAGACTGGAACTACGCCGATGAGCCTGACGCCTGGAACCACAAGTTCTAGGAGTCAAGTGCAGTCGAGGGTTGCTTCGGCTAAAGTACCTAGTAAATCGTCTGCATTTCAGGTAAGTGCAACGATGAAAAGTACTTTGGCTAAGCCCGTGTCTAAAGTGGATAGGACTTCTCAGCAGAACCAGAGCAGTTCCTCTGGGAAAAAAGTTGTTTCCAAACCCTCTACGTCGGAACCGACTAAATCGGTCAAGAGAAGTAGAGATAAGGAAGTAACTTTGGAGTACCTGAGTTCTGTTTTGAGAGACTACTGGGATGTCCATAAGAGGTTTCCAGTGGTAAAAGGAAGGATAGATTTTTCGACACCAGAGGTGATCGAATTCTTTGCTCAAGATATGCCAGATGATGAGAGGAATCAAATCATCTGGGCTTTGGTGAATAATGGAGTAGAGGAGCTTTACGAGAACTATGGGGATCACTTTGAGCTTCAAGGTGGTTTCCTGTATGATCACATAAACGTTCCTGAGCCCATTTGGGAGTATATTTGGCTCAAGTTCATGCCAAATTGGTTTCATCATTTTGATGCGGAAATAGTAATGGCAGCCGTGAGATACTTATGTACCATGGTGTTGCTAAAGTTAGAACAGCAGCAGTTGGGCCCAAGACATATTTGTGCAGTTGATGCACGGGCCAAATCATTTGTGACGGAGAGGTATTATTCTATCCACCTGCGGGGAGAAGGTAGTACTGCATTCAGGGAAGCGTATGCCAACCAAATGCAGGAACACCAATAAACTGCAGTGGATATGGCAGCGAAAAGAAGGTTGTCTGATATGGTTCAGAAATTTTGTGGTAAATTCCAGAAAGCCGAGGATGAGGAGGGGCAACCCTTCAAGATTCCCATTTTAACGGAAAGGCAACCTAGAGATACATCCAGGTCCAGGAGCCAGCGCTCGCGACAATCGTCTCACTCGCAGGGTCCACACCAGCCTGGAGTATTCAAAGTACCATACGCAAATCAACAGAGTCAAGGTAGGTCCAGTACCTCAGCTTCTGGAGTATCTTCCATAAGTTCAACTCAGGGCTCGTACCAGAGGGGAACTGGAGGGGGATATGGCCGAGGCCGAGGTCAGGGACAGGGTCAAGGAAGACCCTTCAGAATGGCTAATCCGCAACCGTATAGGGGACAGGCGATGGGCGGACCCCTCGTGCGACCCAGCCTGGAGGAGTTTTTGGGGGATTCCTCAGGGGTCATGGAGCTCGGGGTGGTCCCTACCCTCGCCGTGGTAGCTTCCAATACGGCGGTTATGGTGGCGACGGGCAACAATAATTTTATATAGCCGCTCAATTTTTGGACCAAAATTCGTTGTTTCGTACAAATTTTATTTCAAAAAACACAAAAATACAAAAACAGAAATAAAATACAAAACACAAAAAAAAATATTATCTCGTTTTATTGTTGCTTTAAATTTTAAATTTTTTCTCCTTTCCAGTGCCCAAAAGTTGCCCCGCGAAATTCATCTTTCCGTCCATCTTATTTCGGACATGTACATAGCCCTCATATTTTTCTCGTTTATTTTCAGGGCCTGAAAAAGATGAAGACGTGAAAAATTTTAATTGCATTTATAAAATTATTTCGTACATTTGATGTATTTTATAGAAAAATCTTTTTTACTGAGTAGATTTGTATTGGACGGAGTGATGTGGCGAGCGGCCGACCATAGAGGAAGTGCACCTGGGGTACCTCATCACCAACGTTGTAAAAACCAGTACACGGGAGAAGAGGAATGGCGACGCCCCAGATCTAGGCACAGATCGACATCAAAGTCCAGGCCGAACTACGTTCATGATCGTTTCCGGTAGCCTGAAAAGGAGTGCCCTGCTGAATGGATTGGTCAAGGTCCCCGTCACCTGAAGGACCTGGTAGGGGCTGGATCACATTTTGGAGGGGGTAGCCCCAAAAATTTGTTTTCTGAGGGGAAAACTGTTATGCAGTCGGGGCCTCAGTATGAGACTCAGGCTGCTGAAAGGTTTTCACCTCCCATTGGTCGGTTTTGAGGGCCGAGGGATGTTGGGGTGGCTCCAGGTGCACGTGTTCAGCTTCCGGCGTTGGTGCGCAGGCAGTTGGACGTGGCGAATAGTGGCGAGAAAAGAATGATGATTTGCATAGAATTATGCTGCCACTGTTTCACGTTTTTTGTGTCTTTTTATTAGTGTTAAAAAAGATTCGTTTTATGGAGCGACGCCACCATCGCCTTTATACAATATTTTTGTTTATTATTGTTTGTTTGGCGTCACCACTCGTCACCCAATACATCTTGAACCCGTAAGTGTATTGTTTTGTGAGCGTAGGGGTTGGAGTTTATAAGATTAGGAGTGGAGACTTGGGTAGGATCTCCTGAGGTACGTGCCAAGGTGTTCTGCCTGAGGTTTGGTGAAAGTTCTGGCGAGTATCTGGTGAAACGTCTGGGAGAGTTTTGTGTTTATTGTTGTTGTTAGCCTGTGGTCAGAACTGTTGCATCATATTGACCCCACAGCAGCCTAACAGGTAGCCTGGAATGCTTCTTGAAGCAATGGTGCCCAAGGCTGTGTTTAACTTGTCTATCTCAGATATTTCTTTAGTGGAATAGTTGCATTGTTGATTGTAAGAATGCTAAAAAAGTTTCACATAACAGCAGTGACCATGGCCCATTAAATTTATTATTAGTTTATTGGAAAATGCCCCCATGAGGCACAAATAGGAGAATACACTTGCTTGAATAGTTGTCATGCTAGAAAAAAGGGTGGACTAGATTTTTGAGAATGTGGGTGAGAGTTTAAAAAATCCAATTCTGTAATATTGGATTTTCATTCATATTTAAAAATTTTCCATGTCTGTGAAAAAGTATATCCCACAGCTTTGTGCTTTTTGTTTTTCCCTGAGCATTGTATCAACTAGGCTTGCTTTGATCAGAGAATTTTAGAAATGTCAAGTTCGAGTTTGAAATTTTGAGGTTTTCGAGTTTGAGTTTTGAAAATTTTTGGAGTTGAGTTCGAGTTTGAGTAATTCACTATTGTATAATAGATGTTCAATTTTTTACATAAATGCTAGTCAATATTGTTATGCACCTAGTACAAATGAACTAGGTACCCACCTACATTTTCAGTCCAGTTATATAGCATAAAAATTGGTATTGTGTAGGAGTAGGTGTATTATAAAAGTCCATTCTATTTCTAGTAATATAATGTAGTGCAGGTACCTAAAAAATGAACTGTTTAGTGTACACATTTAATTATTCTTTAGGTGGGTAGTAGTACTAGTGAGTATGAGGTATAGAATTTTATGCAGTTTGCGTCATACTTTCAGGTTGAAGTTGATTGTTGTCCTTTTTAATCAAAAGCCTTTGGTATTACCACACCAATTATACCTTTTTTCTATTTAAGCATTATTTTACATCCTTAATAAAATGTCTAGAAAAAGTACTAATTGGGATAACTTTGAAGTAAGGAATGGCAGTACAGCAAAGAGCAATTTTTGCAGTATGAAGCTTGTTCAATTGTCCTGTTCATCCACACACTAAACAGCATTTCTTAATTCCATTGTATTATAAAGTTTAAACTCGAAATAATAGTTGAGGAATATCGAGTTCAGTTTGAAATTTCGAAGTTTTCAAGTTAAAGTTGCCAAAATTGTCGAGTTTTAATTGAGCTCCAGTTTGAGTACTCCAAACAACCATAGTATCTACTACAGTAAAATTTTTCCCAAAGAATATTATATGCAATGATGTTGATCTGACTTCTCTAAAATGTGTTATGGAGTATACCTTTAATCCTGTATGGTATGCTCATTTATTATTGTATTTGCATGCTTTGATGTTCACATTTTTTTGTAACTATTTCTGTACTTGACAGAGGACTTTAGCAAACAGAGTCAGCGTCATTCCAGAGATCTTTTCCTGCATTTCTACAGGAATGCATGCATGCTGGCTTCTTCTTGCATAAGAAAGGCCAGCACCAACTATTTTTGGCCTTCACCTCAACATTATGCTCCAGCAAAAAGTGTCAATGATTATTATACATCCTACTATACTCAGAAGCTACTGACACTCCTATTCCCACTAGCATAAATACTGAGTTTGTTTCACCAAACTCGTATTTTGATATGATGAAGTTCGAATCAAGTTGAAGCACTTTCTGCCATACTCTTTATTATATTTTAATAAATAAATAGTTTGAATATTGTTACAGTAAGTCTTCTCCATGAGCTACAACATTTGGTTAGGCCCCAACTTCTTCTCTCTTCCACTCCTGTGTCAGTTTACCCCTTCAGTCTTTTATCAGGTTTCTCTCTCCAGGGACTTCCCCTCAGGACTAAGGTGCCAGCTCTCGACAAGGCCCTGTCCAGGACTAGGATTGCTGACATCTCTCTCATCATCTATGGGCAGTCACCCTATGTGATAGGCTCTGTAGCATGCAAGGTGGGGGTAAAGAGTAGCCTTTCCTACCTACAGTACCCCTTCGCCCGCCACTTCTGTTGCACCTTCTAGCCTTCACTCTTGAGGCTGTGCTACTTCCTTAGTTCATCCTCACACAAACCTGCCTAACATTACATGGCGAGGCTGGCAGTCTTGTTGTTTTTAACAGACTGTTGAAGCCCTTATACATGGGTCACCCTGTAACTACTTTTTCCTTTCCCATTTCTTTAATTCCTACCTACCCAGTCTGTTTTCCACAAACAGCTGTGGTTTCTTCTTTCCTTTTTCTGCTCCTCAATTTTATCAATTTTATCATTGATTTCTTCTCCTACTTTGGTCCAAAATTCACAATTTCTTTTTCCTGCTCCATCACTTATGTTTCTTTTTGTTCCCTTTCCATTATTTACTCTCTTCTTTTCATCTTAGTTTTCCTAACCTGTTTTCATCCAAAATGTTCTTTTCTTTATCACTGTCTCATTTCTTTTCTTTATTTTCTTTCAATTACGCCCAACAATTTTCATTTGTTCTTATTGTCACTCATGACAACAGAACCTCATGATTCTTTCTGAGTCACCTTTAGACTCTTCTTCTACAGAATTGGCCACAATCTCAAAATAACCATTCATGATCAATTTCCTTTTTTTGTATCTCAAACTCTCCAACAGTTAACTTGTATTATAATTCCAGCTTTCTCCAATGCTTGTAATATACTTGATAAATGTTCTACCAATTCATGACAAATAATCAGCTCTTCTGCCATTGTTCTCAGCAAGTTCCCCAAACTGTAAATATTACACCAACTACTCAGCATTCCTCAATGCTTGTAATATATTCCTGGATAAATGTCTTACCTGCTTACCTGCATTTCCAATAAATGTTTCCTCATTTGTCTACCAGTCTATACTGTTTTCTCTTTTTCCAGCCGCTTTTCTCTTTCTGCAGCCCAGCGCCACCTGCCACCCCTCCAAAAACGAATGATTCACCCACTGGCACATTCAATTTGAAAAAAATTAATAATAAAAATTCGTCCGAACTAGACAATTGGCCCAGCCCCCCAGTGAGTTTCCACAATTTTCTCACCTGTGTAGTTCTTGTGAAACAGACACCCTTCAAGCCTCATACAACAGTAGTTTTCCCACACATCTGTTTTTCACAAGAACAAACAGCCTGATTCCAAAAAACTTTCACAGTCTTCCAATTAACTTTTTAATCAGCCACCATAAATCTGAAGTCTCGACACTACCATACTTTTTTGGTGTCCACAAGCCTTCCCCTCTCTAAACTATTCTCTCAAATCACAGAACTATCAAGGAAGACTGTCAAAATGGTTCTTGAAACTGCAGACTATAAACAGCTAATTCAAGATGCTTTCACTCAGGCAATGACCTCTCTACACAAAAATTCGAGGATATCAACCACCATTCCATATGGTTTTCCTCTCTAGCAGGGGTCAGGCCACCTCCCAATTTTTCAGGAACTTTCGGAGATTTTACTCCAGATTTCTTGGACAGATTGACTCAGTTCCTCACCCTTCAAGGGATCAGGGACACTAATCATCCATACAGGATAGCCTCCGTGGAATCTTGCCTAAGTGGAGCAGCTCTAGCCTCCTTCAGAGAATTAAAAAAAGGGTGTCTCTGCTTACACACTTTGAGGACTTCACCAGATTTCTCTGAGAGGAACTCCCTGAGGAGTGGGACACAGATCCAGCATTCACCAGCAGCTCATTCATGACCAGACTCAAAAACTATCTGAATCTGCAGTTGAATTTCTTGAGCATCTAAACCCATGTCTTGAGTAGCATACCCTTCTCTGACTGCCAACACAAGGGAATTTATCATCAAACTGATCTTCCTGAGAGTTCTCAAACCTCAGGTCAGAGACAGTATCAAGTTTAGAGAGTTCAAAACCCTCTCTAGGGCCATTAAGGCTGCCTGTTATGCAGAATCACAACTCTTTTGTGATGAGATCCGTCTCACAGCACCTTCTAATGCTGCTCTTTCTACAGGCTGGCCTATGTCTGCCCCGCCTGATGAATCCCTGCCAGGCCCCATGTGCAAGGCTGAATGAGCTGTCCCTGAAGTCGCGATTGATGCCAATTTTGTGGCTATATTCAAGTGCATGGCCCAGCTGCACTGATGGGTGCACAGGATCACCGGGATTGACCCAAGTCCAACCACCACCCTGATGGTCAGAAGATGGTTCCCCCACCATGGTCTTGGGGAAAACTCTTCTGACCAATGCCCAGATCTGCTGCTGATGCTGCTCACACACTGCTGTCTCCTGCTGCTGAGCACTACACCTCCCCATCGGCCATCACTTTCAGTATCGTCCTCAAAGTTTTTAACCTGCACACAAATGGTAGGAAGGTGTGTTGATGCGCTCAGCTGCAGAATATACTCCTCACAGACATTGAAACTTTTTTAATGAAAAAGAATGAAAATTCAATATTACAACATGGGATTTTTTAAACTCTTACCCAAGTTCTCCAAAATCTAGTCCACCCTTTTTTCTAGCTTGACAAGTATTCAGACAAGTGTATTCTCTTTTTTCTGCTCAATCTGGGCATTTCCAGTGAACTAGTCCTCTACTATTTAGTGGGCCTCGACCATGCATGAAAACTTTTATTGAAACACATTGAAGTTTTAAATTTGGCCATCTTCACATAAACGTACAATAGAACACAATCTTAAAGCTGTGAATTCTCACTTTTTCTAAAAATAAAAGTCATTTAAATTGCAGAGTACCTAGAACACATTGCAAACAAAGTGTAAAGTGGCCATATTCATTCAATTCTCTATGGTTAAAAAGCCCTTAACCCAAATATTCACAGAAATACTTTTTACACCCAGGAAACTTTTTGTGTAAATTGACTGCATCGATTGAATCTCCTATTGTCAAAAATGTATTTCCCAAAAAAATCGTGGAAGTACATTAATTATACCAAGGATAATTTTTTATGTGAAGTTACCATATTCCATTGCATTCGCCATGGTCAGAAACCACTTCTCCCTAAACTCGTCAAGATACATTTGCTAAAACTCAGGATAATTTTTCCTGTGACATGACTGCATCCATCTCATTCCCCATAGCATAAAGCCCCTCCCATCCAAAAAAAGGAGAAATAAATAAGTAATCACATCCATTGAATTCCTTGTGGTCCAAACTTCCTTCCACTAAAACATCACGAAAATATGCTTGTTTATACCCTGGATAATTTTATGATGAAAATTCACTGCATCCATTGAATTCTCAATGATCGAAAAGCCCTTCCACAAAAGATCACTGGAATGCTTTTGTTTACATTCATGTGATTTTTTTGTTTAAAGTGATCACATCCATTGAATTCTGTGCAGTCAAAAACCCCTTCCACCAAAAAATTGCAGGAATAGGTTTTTTACACTCAGGATACTTTTTTGCATAAAGGATTGCATCCATTGAATTCCCCGAGGTCGAAAACCCATACTTTCAAAAATCATGAAAACACCCTTGTTTACACCCAAAATAATTTTATGTGTAAAATGACCACATCCATCGAATTCCCCATGATCCCAAACCCTTGCTTCCCTGAAATTTCAATAACACTACTGGTTCATTTGAAACAGTAAAAAAATTTGGCACTGTGGTGACTGCAAAAAATTATTTTTTTGAAGACATGTATTACATAGCACAATTGCTGAATTTTGCTGTTCCCAGAACTGTGTACCACGATGTAGTTGGATTGAGGCCATATTTTAAAAAAATGAAAAAACACTGCTGCCAAGATGCTAAAAAAAAATGAAAAAACACTGCTGCCGAGATGATTGCTGCCGAGATGCTCAGGCTGAACCATGGAGCTTGGATATGGTACACCCATAGTGGGGCATGAAGGGGCTGGGACTCTCAAAAAATACGTTTTTCGCATGTTTTTGGAGCCTGACTGAGCACAACTTGCAGATAGAGGCGAAATGACAACAGGCACCCCATAGTTTCCCATATGCCCAAAATTATTAAAAAACCCCAATGTTTCAGCTCATACCCTTGTGGCTCTGAAGTGGGGGACACAAATTTTGGAGGCCAAGTATATTATAGGTTGAGGCTATAGCACCACCAATGATAACTCTCTACCACGTTATGAATGCAGAGATGTGAGAATGCTTGAAAAAAATACAGCAAAAAATTTTATAGAGAAAACGTTTATTCGAAGCTATAAACTTTATATTATAAAATTGTGAAACTTTGGTGGTTGGTATCATTGGATTGGAGCCATATTTTTAAAAAAGAAAAAAGTGCATCTGAGGGACACCAAGTAGATGCATGGGGCGAAGTATCAAGTCAGTGATGCTTCACCCAACTTGGGGCATGCTGTGACTAAAAGCCCCAAAGAATTTCAGTTTTTGCATGTTTTTGGGGCACTACCAAGCACCATTTGCAGATAGAGCTCAGATGATCACATGCATCCCATAGTTGGTCCCGAAGAAAAAACCCAAGGTTGTGTCAGAGGGTATTCCTCTGACCTACGGTCCACTATCTTTCCTTATTTTAATTTTAAAGTTCTTTGTTGTTAAATTAGGTCCACTTTTTATTAGTAAACAAATATGTCAAAAGGGTTTGTTATACTAACTTTTGGTTCAAAAACAAATGGATGTGTCACATCAAATGGAAAGGGCACCACGTTACTTCAGGTGGAAAACGCTGTTTTCCAGTCACATTGACGGTAAACCATGTCAGTTTGACCCTATCACAGTGAGTGATAGGCTGTGACTTCTATCAGGAGGTTTTTTCCTGCTTGTTGGGAACCTAACCCAGCTAGTACTGGCTATAGGAAGACCTATAGGGTACTCTGGTAATGTCCTGGGGTGCTGCTGTAGAGTGATGGACAATCCCACCAGGTTAGGGGTGACAATCCCAAGGTCCTGCTCAGTGTGAACAGGGACAATGTCGTCAGTGAAATTACCCAAACATAGGGGCGGATTATGAACCATGCACCTCCTTTTTGCCCAAACCTGAAAGGAAAGAGCCCTACTTATCTGGGGAGACTAGGGGAGAACTGACTTAAGAAGAGTTCCCCAAAAATATCTCACAACAACAATAATCTCCTGAGATGACTCACCTAGTCCTGCGTCTCAAACACGATTCAGTGAGGGGGGACAGGTCCCTGGTTTCTGATTCCTGTCCACCAATGGGGAGGCGATCTACTCGGTTCTTTGATGGGCAAGCATGTGAGGTTGGGACGACAATCTCTTTATATTCGGTGGATAGATACGCCAGTGGTAGCCTGGCACAAGGTAGGTGATGGGTGTATCTTATGCAAATTGGAGCAGCAAATGCAGTAGAAGATACGAATATTCAAATTTATTAAAAATATTAAGGGTGGTGGATGCATTTGGTCATTCTGGTGTGCAACTGCTGGTAGTCAAAAGGTCTGTTGGGTTGTTAACGGGCAAATCCTTCTCCCATTGTGGCTCCTTCGGCAGTATCGTGACTGGAAGTCAGTAGTGCAGGAAGTTGCTGGCATTAGATATCCTGTGCAGAAATCTATAACAAGAGAAAGAGAAATTTTCAGGGCAAGATGTAGGCTATCCCAGGGATGCGCCTATGATGTGATGCTCTTGTCACTGCTCATTCTCTTCTTTCCATTAAAATCCAGCATGGACAAGAGTGGATACTCCCTGAGGGGCACCACTTTCCTTCTAAAAAGGTTGTCCTCGTCTATAAGCACAGTGAAGAGAAGAGCTTCTTGAATTTAGTGGTCAGGGACCTCTGCATCAAGATGTGGGTCAATCAAATTGGGTGTGAATGTCCAGCTTGTTGGAAGAACCAACAAGGGTGCCGAATCCACTGTCTGCGAAGTGGAAGGTGTATCCTCTGCTTCTCTCAGTAGATCAGGGGACATGTAACATGGAAGCTAGTTAACATGTATGGTGTCTTCTTGATCTGTTTTGAGACAAAGTGTGACATTGGGATATGCCACACTTGTAACTAGATTGGGCCCATCACAAATGGGCAGAAATTTAGGGGTGAGCTCATGTTTGCTGGAGGTGTGCAGTTTGAGCACCTGATCCCCTCTTTTGTACAAGACATCTCCCCCTTTGGGGTCATAGGACCGAGCATAGGCCTCTTGTGATTTCTCAATCCCACTCTGGATCAAAATCAAGGCATTCGTTAAATGCTGTTTGACCTCCATATCATATGAGGAAACGTTGATGATATGGGCTGGAGGGTTGACTGAGAGCGCAGGGTCAACAGATAGCATGGGCATGCGACCATACATGAGTTCAAAGGGGGAGTACCCAGTTCATTTATTCATGCTGATGTTGACAGCAAATACAGCATATGGTAGGTGTTCATCCCAATCCATATGTCCTTGGTGAACATACATACGTTGTACCTAGCATCTGATTAGCTCTTTCCATTTCACCATTTGTCATTGGATGATCAGCGGTGGAGTGGATTTTCTTCCTTAAACAGATGGCAGTGATTTCCATCATCAGTTTTGATGTGAAATCAGTGAATCAATCAGACTGAAGAATCTGCAGTGCCCAGTTCTGGCAGACAATTTGCATTATAAAAAGTTGGGTAATGGTTTTTGCAGTGATATCCAAGCCTCAACCCATTTCGTAAAGTAGTCTATGAAGATGGAGTTCTACCACATCCAACCCAGAAACATTACATTGGTAGTCAAACATAATGTTCTTGAACTGTTCCAGAAAGTCCAGTCCAAGTATTAAGTCAACTGGTGCCGAGAAGGGAGACATAGTCTTGCACACATGGACATGTTTATCGATTTGTGTGTTCGGCTGGCAGTTTCCTGGTAACATGATTTCATACAGTCCCGAGAGGAGGATATGAACAGCTTTACCATTGATGCTCATCAATGAGTTAAAGTCATGATGTTGTTGGAATGCCATTACCACCTTTGGACTTTCTTTAACCAAGGCTTTGTGAAGATGTTGGCTAATGATAGTGCACGGGAAACCAGTATCAAGGAAAGCAGGAGTTTCCTTGGGATCCAACAGCATGATGAAACACAGGGTGATTCGGTCGAGCTGGGACGGCATATCGTTTTGCACATAGTGAGAACCAACCCAGCGTTGGACTTTGCAATAAAGGACCAACAGGGAAAAGTGGCTAACAAACTACACTTGTTTGCTCCGCAGGGGGTAGCTGAGCTAGTTGGATACACCAAGATAGGCTAGGTATCTGATAACGACCAGCACTGCAAGGGTGATCAGGGTGTTAAAGATCAACTGAACAAGACCACTCAGAACAGCGTGCAAGCCCTGAATGAGGTTGTGTTGTTGACCAGTAATCACATGGTTTGCTACCAATCTGACACCTTCCAGAGAGGCCTTCATGTTGATTCCTACCACTGCAAACAGCTGGTTTAAAACTGCCTCAATTTGCTCAGTCTTGTAAACATACTGTTTAAAGAAGGCAAAGTTTGAAGAGGTCATTGCCAACTGGTCATGAAAGAGTGCAGGCAGGACCCTCAAAGTGAGTGATGTTGAAGCGATGCTTCCAGAAGAGTTCCAGTGGGATGTGGCTCACATGGACCATGCCAGACTCAGTGAACCAGCCCCAGCAATTTCGAAAAATCCCTGTGAAGGGGTGATCACAGGGCACAACTGGGCTAGATTTAATGAGGTCTGGGCCACTGGGGTTGGCAAAATAAATGGTGCAGCCAACCTGTAAAAGTAGATACTTGTAGCAGACTTTTCCCACCCAGTACAAGTGGTAGACCTGAGTGGCATTGACGTTTTGACAGGGCCATAATGTCAGTGCATTGTCTGTGAATTCTGCCCTCAGTTCATTCCCCTGGTGGAATGCCTGGGCACCCATGGTAGGGTCAAAGCGAAGCAACTGCCAAGTCAGATCAAGGTAGCATTGAGCATGAGAGCAGAGGTCAAGCCATGTGAAGCCGAAATCATTAATTTCTGACTCCTTGATCTGCTGAGCCAGACAGTTCAGTTTGGCATTGATAGGATCGGGACCTGAGTTTATTTCCAATCCAAACATGTTTTTGGTCAAATTCTATCTCCCATGGATGCATAGGAGAAGACCCTGATCAATCCAGACTGTGGTGGAATGTAGTTCTGCGCACAGTGGGAAGATGAGGGAGTTTCCCAGGATCTTGAGGGCAACCTGAAGATCATCGATGATGACATGGTTTCCTGACATGGACACAGTGTAGTTTCCCTTGGGGAGATAGTGACACTGCGCTGTGAAGTTTTGAGCAGGCCAGACAATGACCCCGTCTACGGTAGTGCACTGACCTGGAGTGGGACTGCATCCACCTAGGTCTCCTAAGGTACTTAGGGCCATAGTGCCATCCCAAGAAGCGATTTGTCCCTCTTCGATGAAAAGGTTAGTCACTGTCCTGGAGACATCACTGCAGCACCATTTGTACATCACTTCAAATGTTTGGTTTGTGCTATAAAAGCCAGGGTGGAAACTGACAAGCTTTTGTGAGCCAAACAACTTAGTGTGATATGCCAGTGTGCAAGCTGCAAGAGCTAGGAGCTGAGTAGTAATGAAGTCTGCAGTGGTGCCCCTAGAGCCGAAAAAACCAGTGTTGGTGCAGACTTTGCAGTTGCACAATGTGCATTTCTAGGCTGTGGTTGTGATTGGGCTAGAACTAGGAACATACATCATAACATTCATGCTTCATGATCTTGATGAAGATTGCAGTGGTTTACACTCTACTCTCAGGGGTTACTCAAGTGGGTGTCCGCTTCTTGAGAGACCACCAAATTGATACTGATGTGCATGTGCTACAGAACTCACCCCTAGAAACAGCGATGTTACTACAGTCAATTTTATTACGTAAGACAACTTCACAAACATGATTTGTAAGTGTTCACAAATTTTCATGAATCTGGCCTGGTGGGTGCCTTCAAATCTCCTCTTCAATGCTGTCAGATGATATCGGCTCCTCAATGGGGAAGTCGACGACCAACCCTCGAGATGGGCGGATTTCTCAGAAGATGCTGACCTTCAGCAGTCCCAGGGTAGTTGCTGAGGCGAATTGTGATTCATCAACCATGCTAACATCATCGTTGACTGGATGCAGGGTCTCATTACCCACCATGTTTTCAATGACAGGTGACTCGATCGCCATGGCTGAAGATGAGTGCTGGGCAGTTGCTGGCAATGTTTGGGCCATCGCTGTCATTGTTGCCCAAGGCGAGGCAGTGATGGCAATTGTCTCTGTTGGTGCTGTAGCGGCAACAGGTAGCGTTTCTGTCAGCGGTGGAGCGGCAACAGCTGGAAGGAGGATCCGACTGGCCTGTACGACAGCCAAGCAGAGGGCATCAACAACTAGCGAGGAGGGCTCACCATCTAACAGGAACTTCTCAACATGCGAGATCTGAATAGTCCCATTGCCAATGAACTCAAGTGCCAATTGGGCAACATCGGGTCATAAGAGTTGCATCAATACAGGTGCTGCGACGATGAGTCAGCGGCCATAAGGGCTTCAAGTTGGGCTGGCTCATTGAACAATGCCCATGGCAGGTGCCGATATTTCATGGCCAGGTCAACTGACCGGACTGCCAGCATTGCATCTTGGATGGGGGATACATCTGTCAGATTCATCGACTTGATTTGGTTGATGACTTCCATTGCCTAGTCCATTGGAATCCCCGGTGGTGGTCTTTGGGCGATGATGCTGTCTGAGGGCACTGGTGAGGTTGCAGCGGCTGCTGGAGAGGACTATACAGTTGCCAATGTATTCGGAATTCGATAAGAAGCCTGCTTGTTAGCGTAGCCAATGAACGGGGATTGGGTTAATGGGTCCCTGATGACCGGCCTCGCATATTGTGGCTGCAGAGGCAGCAGAGCAGACATAGATTTCCATGCCGGAGCTGCTGGAGATTCAGAAAAGCCAATACTGATTACGCATCTGCCAGGTGTTGAGCAAGCCCTTTATCATCTAGATCAAGGGGATCTGGGTGAGGAAGATTGTCGGTAGTCCCAACAGCATTGTTTCGGCGTAAGGGCTGCTGATATTGGTTTCCTGTCTGGTTAGGAGGGTGATAAGAATTGAATTTTATGATAGTTATTCTCACCCGGATTCATCGCACAGTGCTGTGGACAGGCAGTGGCTCGATGGACTCACACTTGACGACAATTTGGGCAGGGCCTATCACACTCACACTGGTTGGTGGTGTGGGCATGCATACGACAAAAGTAACAGCAACCACCATTGGCAGGGTTGTAATCAGGGACCGGACGGACAGGACGCTGGGCCTGGCAATTAGCCTGGCTGTGTGTGCAAAGTCCATGAAAGGAGCACATTTGAAGCTGTGCTCCCGATGGGCGCTGGCCGATGGGCTGGACTTGCATGGATGGATGGATAGATGGCATTGCCGTTTTGGAGCAGGGGAACATTGTTTGGCCGTAAGCTTTGCAACATGGGCTATGAGCCAGGCCATCTCCTGCTGTAAGTGACCAATCTCATCAACTGAGGTCCATGACAACGACTGAGCATTGCTTGGGCGACCATTGGGGTGGTGATTTGGCATGTCAGCATTGAATCCAGCAGTTCTGTGTTCTGAAGAACAAACAGTGTTAGGTGACGCAGTGTCTGGAATCTCATCCAGGAATATCTGGGATTTTGCATTGCAGGCTGCCTTTAGTGTTTCTTCAAGAGTCGTGAACTCCCTGAACTTGATGCTATCCCAGAGGACAGGCTTTAACCCTCTTAGGAACATACATTTGATAATGGAGTCTCTGATGTCTGTGACCAGATCCGGATATGCTACCCTGGATAATTTCATGAGGTACTTAAGGTAGACTATTGCTGACTCAGTCAGCTTTTGCGGGCCATCTTGGATCAGCTGCTGATGCAGATCTGAGTCAGGCCCTACTGGAAAGTCTTTCCCTAGAAAAACTGTAAACTCTTTGTTTGTGGAGTACCACTGCTAAAATCCCAGTAGGAGGCAAGAGCAGGACCCATAAGGCATGGCTCCAGAAACCCAATTATGCATGGTCTGTTTTGTTTACACCCTGAAGTGTATAGAAATGGGTCAACTTCAACATAAAATCAGTGATTGACTCACTGAAAGCACCCGAGAAGGTAGGATGGGCCATAAAGCTGGACATGGGAGGGTGCCTCCGACCATTTATAGCCTCTAACTTTTGGATGAGAGGTCCAAGGGCATTTTCAAATGTGGCCTGAACCTCATCCTCGATCTGTGATGGGAGATCAGCCTCCAAGAACTGATTTTCTTGCTTGTGAAGCGATTCTATCGAATTGAATAGAGACGGAATCGCTGGTTCATACAGACTGGGAACTTAGATGACAGGAATGATGAGGTGTCTCTATTGTGTGAAAGAAAAGTAAGTTTTACTTTTTCGAATTCACGGCAAAAGAGCACGTGAATTCTGTTGTCATTTACGCGATGGTGTTTTGGGGCTTGAATGGCTTGTTCTACTCTGTACTTGAAAACTAGTGACCATGATATGGAGCTAGAATGGGAACAAGGTTGTAGCACTAAAAAACCTGGCAAGGTTGCATCAGTTTGACACAGAAGGGGATTTATCTGGCCACCTGTGCTAATTATAGGCATAACCTGATATGTGGGGAACTGGTTCCGACCAAGAAGAATGTGAAATCCGGTCCTGGACCCAGCAATTTGAAGGAGAGAAAAGAGAAGAAGGAGATGAAAGAAGGAAAAGAGGAATGGCGGTATCCCAGCCAAAATTGAGGTGACTCATCAGAAAGTAAAAATCCACTCAGATGGGATATTTATCTTGAGGTTTACTGTGTGTACTAATTTACAAACCTTGAGGTGAGGTGGACTTGTAGCCAACAAGATCCTACCCACCTGGAGTAGCGCATGAAGTAGCTTAAGAAATTAAGAAAATAAACAACTTAAAATAAACTTAAAAGGGAGCAATAAATAGGGACAAAACTAATTTACACACCTAGTTATGCACAGGGGTAGCAGAGTGAGGCAACAGGCCTCATTCCTCAGGAGTGATTGCAATCTCTGTACAGTGAGATGGACTGTACAGGAGGTTCGGTGATTGAGGACATTCGCTAATACTTTACAGCCGTGTTCCAAAAGGGAGCTCACATTCTGAACAGAATAGACACTCTCCAGGAGTATTAAATACAGCTGGTGGCTGGGTTGCTGATTATACTTGTAATTGGGAGGGAAGTGCTATGGGGACCCCTCTCAGAAATTGTCCACCATATGGCTAGCCATTGAGCAACCGCCTCCCCAGGATTTTCCAATCCAATGGCTAGCCATCTGGTAGCCGTTGGGACCCCCATACTTCTGGTCAGAAAAATACTGAAAAGTGTCAATTTTTTGATTCAAAATGTCAATTTTTGAATGAAAAATGGTAAAAAATGTGAATTTTCTTGGATCTTCGCATCATGGATTTTTTTTCTGTCAGTTTGGGGAAAAATTACTATTTTTTGAAGAATTTTTGGGACCTTTTTCATGAAAAAATTGAATTTTTTCCCTTGGGGAACCCCTCCCCCCCAAAATTTTGGGAATTACTGACCCCCAACCCTAAAAAAGCCGCCCAATCCCCCCAGACCACGGGGCTTCATTACATGTATGTTGCCAATTACTGAGATGCAATGACGCTCCCAGGTCACTCAGTGGAGGAAGAGCAGGGTGTACCAAGGGTGCTATTCTGACACACTCAGTCAGTAAAGAGGAATGGGGATCCTTGGCTGAACTGTTCCTATGTGATGAACAGATACTTTACTCACCCTGCTTTCTCTGTATGTTTTTGAAGCAAACTCAAAACATCTAAGGGATCACATGTTGTGCAGGTCTTTTCTTAAGAGGTGTAAGAAAAGATGGAGACTTCTGGTCTGAACTGACCTGTTAGAACTAATCCCTTGGCTAAGCCTTGGTGATAGTGCAACAGTCCGGTTCCCCAGACCTACAACAACAAAGATACTTTAACTTCAGATGTGGGGCCTCACCAGAGAGCTCCGCAGTCTCCTAGCTGAGACAAGGAATCCCCTCAGGGATAAACTTACTTGATCAGATCCCCTAACGGGTTTTCCGTGGCTTGCTGACTGCAAGCTGGCGCCTGGGCCTTTGGCCCTCTGCCTTCGACGATCGATAATAATATCTAAATAATAAACAAATATATTAAACAATATATCCGACGAAATATTAAAAAATGTGGAATGACTACAGTTGAATAATATGTAAAATAAAGACGGAAGTGCTGGGAAATATTTTATGGACGCCAGCAAAAATATACCAAAATATTATATAAAGTTGACAATGAAAATCACTATCACTTTGGTCTCTTCTTTGGCGCTCCACTTCTATGCAAAAATGTCTGCGCCGCTGGTCGTCCATTTCGTCGATTTGCATGGCGATTTCCCCATGCGACTTTGCCATCAACAGGGTGCCCAACATCCTTCGCGCGTCAAAACCGACCTACGGGAGATAGAAAAAAAACTTTCTGCCGGGTCACCCCGACATTAAAAGAATTAATCAAAAAAAAGAAAAATCTACTAATCAGGCTGATTCCTGTTTTCACAGTTTGTCTCACTCGGACTCCCTTTTCACAGTCTGTCCTGATCCGACTCCCGTGATGGTCATTGGACACAAGGAATACCAAGGACTTCGCTGCAATGGCTGGCAAGTGACGCCCATTTTGACCTCAGCTTTGATGGATAACCTCCTGCCCTAAGGAGTACGACAATGATGTCATTGCCAACTTGTGTCGATTTCGGGTTCCGCTGCTTGGTCTGCATGCTGTGGCAAGTCGTTAGTCATGGGTCTAACCACATGCAAATAGTTTTCCCGCATCTCATTTTTTCTGAAGTAAATCAAAATACGAGATTATTTTATAGGATACAACAAAGACGAGGTGGGAATGTACCAGTATCACAAAAATTTAAAAATGCGCTAAAAAATTGAGCATAAAATTGTGGCCAAAAATTTAAAAATATTTTTGTGGTTGCGTTTTGCGCCGGTTTGTCAAAAAGAAAATTTTAGTTGGCCAGCAGCACCGAAATTTAAATAATATTTTTGGATTTTGTAATTTTTTGATTATTTTTTTGGATTTTTGTAATTTTGTTAGTATTTTTGTATTTTGTGTTTTATGAAATTAGTAAAGAATATAAACGGGAAAAGATAAATTTTGGGCCAAATTATGTGCAGCTATTTACTGCTGCTGCCCGCCGCCTCTATAGCCTCCTCGAGGCCTTCCTCGATAGTATCCCCTCTGGCTGGGTTGGCCTCGGGTCTGACCTCCATCCTGGCCCTGATTCTGGCCTTGTTGGCTTCCACTGCATCTACCAAGTGGTTGAAAGTTCGGATTGTAAAACTGCGCGTCCGGGTCTTGGCCACGGTGTTGCCAGTTTCCTCTGCCTCTGTAGGGTCGCTGAGGGCGCCCTCTGAAGCCTCCTCTGACTTGACCTCAGTCATACCCCAGTCTAGCCTTGTATGGGGCCAGGTTTGAGAACATGTCATCTCTCCCCTGTTGCCTTTGCGCTGGACCACTGCTAGTGGAGCTGCTGGGTTGCGGTTTTTGAGACCGGAAAGTTGAATTTAAAGATTTTGATGATGTTGATTTAGATCTAGAAAGCAGACTTTTATAGGAAGTGCTAGCAGCTTCACTATACGACCTCTGGCTGGTCACAGTAGACGATTGTTGTGTCATCGGCGGCTGTTTCCTAGCCGGAGGAGGTCTAGGCACTTTAAACTTACTTGGGCTCTTGGCAGCTGTTCACTGATATTTATCAGCTTGCGGTCTGTCATCGCCTGGTGCCTTCCTTTCAACACCCATTTGGTTTAACCTCTGCGAGCCCATAAAGATGTACTGATTAAAGGCTGCAATGTAGACCTCGTCTATGCGGTTTCCCAGGGCCTCGATGACCAGTTGTCTGTTCTCAAACGAACACCCCTGGGCATACCACCTACCAATTGCTAATGGTGTGATCGGCGCAAAATCCAACTGTAAAAAGATCATTAAGGTCACATACCTAATGGCCATAAAGATGTCTGAAGCATCCTAATCCTGAAGCCATCTGGGAATAAGAGCTAAAATGATCCACCCCCAAATTTCCTCAGGGACGCATTCTCCGTCAAATATGAATCTGCCCTGCATTTCGAATTGTTGGCAATAATTGTCATGAATCTCGGTCATGGCATCGTTGACCATTCTATAAATAATAGGCCATTCTTGGCGGTCAAAGGCGAAATAATTGGTGACCTCTGGATTTTCGAATGAGATCGGTCCAATTAGGCGCCTTTGTTCTCGTTTCCACTCCCAATAATCAATCAGAGTTTCTGCCAATTGACCAGGAGTGACAAACTGCTGTGGCTCGCTTCCGGGTTTTTTGACCACCACATTCAGTTTGACCTTCTTGATCATCTTTTCCTCCGATTCAAGATCAGGCTTTACCAACACCCTTCCCGCAGGTTTACTACTTTTTGGGGTATAGCTTGTGGGAACGGACTTAGATTTGCCAGATGCCGTACTAACCTCTCTCCCAGTTTTGGATACCGTTCGCGTCTGAGTGTACCATGCAGTGGACGCTGTTGTCCTATCCGATTACGTTTGGCCTTTGGAGGTCTCCATTCACGTTTGACTCTTGGCAGTCTCTGTCCTCGTTTGGCTTTTAGTAGTCTCCATTCTCGACTTTTGACTTGTCAAAAATTCCAGGGTCGTAGTTTCCTCGGTTGTATCGTAAGTATTGTTTCTGGAACTGGTGGCAGCCGCACCTTGTTGCTGCTGACCTTGAGCTGCAAGTCTGCATGCTTTGGCCTTACCTAGCCTTTTCCTACGCCTTACCTTTTCTCTGGCCAAGTGTCGGATAAATTTTTTCGACATACCTTGGGCTAACATCTGCTGAACTTTCTCTGGTGAATACACTCCAGGGATCCCTTCCTGAGTGATTTTTCCCCTTTTCATCAGCTCTGTTGCTGCTACCGCTGAATCTGAGCTATCATCGGCTAAAGTCTGCTCCTTCAGCTTCCTTTGAAGTGCCCTCTGACGCAGGAATTCCTGCTGCATCAGCCTTCTTTGTTCCTGTATTTTGGCCTGAAGGGCCTCATGCTTCGCTTGTTCATCATGATCCCTAGGATCCTTAGCCTTGATAGGTATCTCCTGGGATGCTTCTTGCATCTTTTCCAGTCTGAGGTCTACTCCCAACATTTTAGTCACTGCTTCATCTATTTGAGTCTGGATCTTTTCCTCCTCAACAGCCTGTTTCTGAGTTTTGACCTCCATCGCATCTTCGTTCTCCAATGTCTGGCCCTCAGACTCCAGAATCTCACCTTCTTCTTCCTCTTCTTCAACATCCTCCTCTGAACTGGACTCAGAGTCTGAATTTCGTATCTTGGGCAACAGTTGTTTTACTTTAGCTGGCAAAACAGCTGGTGCCGGAGGTACAGATTGCATAATGGTGACAACTTCTGGCTCAGGCTCTGCCGGCTGCTGTATATGAGTTACCTGAGTCGGCTGTGCCACCACTGGTTGCGTTGGCCGCGGCATCACGACTACTACTGCAGCTGCTTGCATAGCAGCAGTGTCCAAAGCTGGTTGTTTTGCTTTGAGCACTGGTGCTGGCGCCTGCGTTTTAACCTGTCCCGACCCTCCAGCTTGCGCTGTTTGGGAAATTGAGGGACGATTCGAAGGTACTTTAGAAATTAACTCACCGGCTGGGGTATAAGTTAATGTATATCCAGGCATGTCCACAGCAATTTGTCTCTCCCGGAAACTTTTGCTGACGAATTCTGGTCTGAGTTCGAGCGGATTTCGCGGTGCGTAAGTTGTTGGATAATCGGTCGGATGTGGGTCTTCCGTCATCGGATACCCCAATCCCGGTGTCAAAGTCTCGAAGCCTACGTAGTAAAAAGTTACATAAAAGTAAGGGTTTACCTTGTAAGCTTCATCCTTTAGTAATGATTTGTCATCACCCATTTGTAAAATTTCTTCAGCTTCTCTAATCCGTAGTGGGACAAATCCAAACCAATTTTGCCAGGCGTATACCCCCTTTTTGGTTGGATGACGGGGTTCCCACGGCAGTAACGTCACTGCTAATTCTAAATAATAAGCCAGGTGGTCGCCTGACTTCCAGGACATGCGTTTGATCATGTCCTGGCCTTCTCTAGTATAACTATTCAAAAAGTTATAGTTAAGCAGTGCGCTAGTCTCATAATCGCAGTCTGCTCTCGAATGAGGCCATGTCAAGTGATGGGCCAATGGCATGAATTTTCAGATGACCTCTAACTCCGGAAAGTTTCACTCATCTAACATGCTCGATATTTTGGCCAAATTTGGCGTATAAAAATTCGTTTTATAGGCTTGTCTATGGCCTTCTATACCCACTGGGTAATGGTTATTAGATGAAAACACTTCCTGTGGGATTTCATCGGGCTTCCCGGCTTGTTGCCAGTATTGCTTAGCGTTTTCATAAAGTGTCAAAGAGATCTTACCGTCTAAATCCTAATAGGATCCACCTAACTTGAGATTTTCCAGGATATCTTTGGGGATATTAACCCAGTCTGGTATTTGAACGTCCTGGATTTCGTCAGGATCACTATCCTCCGTGTACCCATCATCCTTCATTGGTTTACTATCTCTCAGGAGTAACGGATAAAAACCACTCGGTAACTGAACTCCCTGAGGACGAACAGGGTTACATTTGGTAGGTGCGGTATAATAACCTGTGTTATTTCCCTGCATCTGTACTGCCCAACGGTTGTACATTTCACTTTTCATCATATGGTAAACCATATTGGGCTGTACCTGATCGGTTTCCATTACTGGGGAGCCGAGCCCCATTTCTCTGTTCACGTTGCCTGGTATCATTAGATATTGTTGATAAAAATATAAGGCAACGGTATTGATCTGTTTGGGATCAATCTTGTCATGATCGAAAATCTGCATTTGCATTAGCAGTTGATCGGCCATGCCATAGTGAATCAAGGCAAACATAACCAATAACGAATAGTATGCGTCTAGAGCTGTGTACCTTAGCTCTTCCAGCAATATTCCTTTCTTGGCAAACCGATCATGGTTCACTTTTAGTGAAAAATCATATTGGTAAGGGCCCACGTCTATTAAATAAAATTCCGTGAACAATCCCTTTAACTGAAAGGTTTCCGGACAAATACCTTTTTGAAAACACTTTTTCTCCAGGTTAACCCCTACCATGGTTAAGGCGAAACGGTCTAAATCAAATTAACAACCTTTGGTCTTCCTAAGATGTTCCCTTAAGGGGACAGTTTTGTCCCTATCCTTATTATCTCGCCCTGAACCACATACATTATAAATACTTACCAAGTCCTCCAGTACCAAATATCCGGCGAACAGCATGTCGGAATTGAGGAAGTCGTGGAGGCTTGTCCATTCCTTGAGCATCAAGGTTGTCGTATCAATAACATACGTTTGACTGTTGGTGAGCACGAAGCTTACATAGCGGGCAAATTGTTTTCCCATTGGATTGTCGACCTCTCTCGTTTTGAACAAGGCGGCGACCTTATCCTGATGAACTTTTTCTACGTTGAATTCACAAACTGGTTGTCCCCTGAAGATTGATACTTCTCGGATAAAGTGGAGTACTTGGCTGACTTTCCCGATGTCTACCATTCGAGGTTCCTTGGGATTAGCCGGCCAGTATCCAAAAGTGACTTTGAACCACTGGTCCAGTTCGTGAATTCTCACGACCCTTTTGACGTTGTAATCTAAACGTTGTAAGATACTATTAATTTCTGTACTTATTCCCCTTTTTTCAGCGTATTCTTTGGGTCTATACTACACCAGCACCACAACACCAAGCCGGTTAAGTTTCGCAGAAAATAAATTTAGTGCAGGGTTGTTAGGTGAGCCACTGATATACAAACATTGAGCTGGTAGGCAACTAACACCTTACCAAAGCTTACCCTTGCTACCTCTATATGTTGGGGAGGGTGGACCTGATCCGATTGTCCACCACTTGATCGGACACAATCTCTGACCAGCTGCTTGAGCGATCAACTACGCTCCATTTATGGCGCTGTATTTACAATTTTTATAGCGCTCGAAATTGATAATTTTTAATGATCTAGATATCCGAAAATTGATATAATTTTATTTGAAAATGAATAATTTTTGATAAATTTTAATGATAAAACTTTAAACAGGCTGAACCCAAGGTTCTAGGTTTCCCTTGAATCGTCCAGCTCTTGGTGGTATCAGGTATATTTTCAAGTTTGGAAATTCCTTGATTGGCTTTGAGCTTCCAACTCTCGGTACTCCTGTTTTTCTTTCCCTCTAAGTTCTAACCTCGTCTGCCCTTTGGGGCGCCGAGCTGGTCTTCCAGTGACTTCTGGGCATTACCTGGGGTTTCCAAAAGTTTGATAAAAATAAGTTCAAAACTTACCATCAATAAAGAAAAACCAGTTATCTTGCCGGTGCTGGGCTCTGCCAAAGCAACGTGGTGCTCTGTGTGTGACCACTTGCACATCGGAGCTTGTTGGCAGTTCCGCGCGCCCTTTCCCATTTCTTTTCTTTTCGAAATCTTTCTTTCGATTAATAAATTTGTAAATTTTAAAAATTTTTAAACGCTGAAAAAGTATAATCTAGCAGTTCTGCTAATTTCTTTTTTATGTACGATTCGGGGAATGTTTTACTTCTTCCTTCCGATGGAAGTTTAGAATTCAGATAAGCTGGGCAGCTATAATTTGATTTTAGAAAAATGAAAAATTTGGAAATTATATTTTTTGGAAAAATGTCAAAATGTTTTGGGTTGACACTTTGGTCTAAAATTCGGAAGAATTTTTCCCAAAGTCTGATATAAATATGAAAAATTTACAAAATGAATACGAATAATACTTAAACGCGATAAATATTACAAAATAATACATAATATTTGTTAAAATAAGTACCTACGCGCGAAAATGTACATAAATAAAAATAAAAAATCAGTGCAAGATCACGCATAGATTCGCCTCTAGCAAATTTCCAAATGATTTCATTTGGTTTGGCGCTCCAGTCGTAACTGTTTGCGCCATATTGGAAAGTGATGTGATTTCTTCACGTGGCGCGTCCTGATTGGCTTGCGCTATTCGTGGCAAGACCCTAGTGGTCTCGTAACGAAAATGTTTCAACCTGCTGATTGAAACAATTTGGCCATTTAGCCGGTTGTCCCAATGCACAATGGTGAAAACATTCTCTGCTTCTCGCGAAATGTCCGTAACTATGAACAGACTGGACCATGGTAGTCCTAATTTTTTCTGCTTATCTACTTTGAGCAGAACCCAGTCCTTTTCTTTGAACCCACTTTGTTTGGACTTTTTATAGAAGTATTTCTTCGATTTTTCAGCAGCACTCTGGATATTTTTAGCTATATCCTCGTACAGGTTGACTAAATGATTGGTCAACACAAATTTGTATGCCTCTGCATTGCGGTCCGGCATTACAATATCATATGCTTTCGATAAGTTTTACCCAAAGGTTGCCTCGTGACCTCTAAGCAATGAAAATGGGGATTGCCCCGTTGCTGCATGTGGTGTGGCATTATAGGCAAACACCATGGCTTTCAAATATCTTGGCCAGTTATCTTTTTCCTCAATAGCCACTTTTCTGAGCTGCTTGATGATTAAATCTTTCTACCATACCGTTTCCTTGTGGATGATAGGCTGTCGTATAAATTTTTTGACACTCTAATAACTTGCAGATTTCCTTCATTAGATCTGAGGTAAAACAACCTCCTCTATCACTGAGTAATCTCTGTGGAGTCCCGTGTCTAAATACAATTGATTGTAGAAAAGTATCTACAACAGTGCTAGCTGACTGATCTGGGATCAGTTCAGCTTCAACCCACTTTGTAAAATAGTCCTGAAAGACAATGACATATGGTCTCTTCTCACTTAGTCGAGAAATACTCACGATATCCACTGATACTATATCAAAGGGACCTTGTGGAATAATTGGTATCAGTGGAGGAATTTCCGTGTTTCCCTGATTAGCCATTTGACATACTGGACAAAATTTTATCCAGTGCCTGACATCCTTTTCTATTCCAGGCCACCAGAACCCTTTCTTAATCATAGCAAGGGTTCTTTTGAACCCCTGATGAGTCATCATTACTGCACTGTGGTACTGGTGCAAAGTATTGTCCCTTAGGCAGGATGGGATGACCACTTGATCATCTGATCCCTGTCTGGCTTCATGGTATAACACTTCATTCTGGATGTAAAATCCGCTATGATACTTACTTGTCCCATTTGGACCCAATCTATCAAAGTATGGTTTTAATATCTCATCTTTTCTCTGCAAGAGGGCCATGAGATCATCTCTAATTAGCCCTTTTGGCAACTCAGTTTCTTTGGGGTCTGCCAAAGTAAACTCTGGCTCTTTTTCTGGGTATAACCAGGTAACTCGTTTTTCCTTAGCTTTTTCCTGGTTTACCCTACTTACCATTTCTTTGCCCTTATTGCCATCAGGCTGGACCTGAGCCTGATTATCCTTTTCTGCTTCTTTCGCCATGCTCCTTGTAGTTACGGCATTTACCAAGTCTGCAGGCAAGATTGATTCTGGATCACCCTCAGAATCTTCTGGATAAATTTGGGTGAATCTAGGACTTATATCAGTCCTCTGATTTTTCTTACCTTTTGGCTCTGAAAATAATGGAGTACCGTCTTCAGGATTCCGATCTGTCAGAATTCTGAATCTCTTCACCAAATTGAGATGCTTTTTCTCAATTAGCTGTGCCTCTAGATCTTTCAGATTTCCACACTCTCGTTTATCCTCTGAGAACATGTGTTCCCATTTTGGCGGTATCTTTTCTGCTTGATCCTCTGGTTCATCCATCCTTGACAAAAAGTCTGCCATGAAATTTTGTTTTCCAGGCACATACTCTAGCTTATGATTGAACTGAGAGATGAATGAATACCATCTTTTCAATTTACCATTGGTCATTGCATTGACCTTCATTGACAACAATGGTTTGTGATCAGTTCTTATGATCATTTTATGACCTACTAGGTAGTGCTTGTAGAGCTTTAAGCCATACACTATTGCCAAGCACTCCCTTTCCATGGCTGACCACTTCTTCTTGTCCGCTTTTAAAATTCTGCTATTATACGCAATTACCCAGCAGTCCGACTTGGCCTCCTGGTAGAGAACTGCTCCTAGTGCTGTTCCGCTGGCATCTGTCTGAAGGACAAAGTCTGCAGACCTGTCCAAAACTGGATACCTTAGAAAAGGCACTGTCAATAGTGCTTCTTTTAGGCTCCCAAAAGCCTGATGGTGAACCTCCGTAATTTCCCAAACACAGTTCTTCCCAGTTAATTTATACAATGGTTCAGCGTGTTTAGCTAACCCTGGTATGAACTTTTTACACCACTGCAACATTCCTAAAAACCTCTGCAGTTCAAGTTTAGACTCTGGGAATGGGAAATCATTTATAGCTTTGATCTTTTTGGGATCTGGGGAAACTCGATCCAAATTTAAGATATGTCCTAAAAAATGGACTCTCTCTGGGAGAAATCCACACTTCTCCAGTTTCAAGGTCAAATGAGCCTTTCTTAGAGCTTGCAGGACTAGCTCTAAATTAACCAAATGTTCTCCAAACGTGTTCGAGAACACTATTATATCGTCTATGTATACTAGACAGATTTTCCATACATATGGATGCATAACTCTTTCGATCATGCGCTGGAACTATGCTGGCGCATTTTTTAGGCCAAAGGGCATGACTTTAAATAGATAAAGCTCTTCTTGGCATATGAAAGCAGTTTTTTCCTTGCTTTCTTCATCCATTGGCACTTGCCAATATCCTGATTTGAGATCTAGGGTTGTATAAAACTTTGCACCTAAACAGTCTAGATAGTCATCCATTCTTGGAATGGGATACTTATCATCCTTGGTAACATCATTTATACCCCTAAAGTCCACTACTGGTCGCTTGGTACCATCCTTTTTACCTACTAGGAATAATGGAGCTGCCCAAGGCAACTTCGATGGCTCTATTACACCCTTTTTGAGCATATCTTGGACATGCTCACGAACATCTGGCCGTAAATTTATGGCAGTCCTGTGGTACCTTATTGCCACAGGTGCTGCACCCCCTGTATTTATTTTACAAGTTAAGTAGGGTGTAGTAGTTGGAAGATCATTGGGCAAGCTGAACACGTCTCTATATTTTGCGAGACATCCTAAAGCTTGTTCCAATTGTTCTGATGGTATGTTGGATTTAGCCAGCATATTGTACAAAGCTTCCTTGAATTCTTTCTCATCCGATTGAGTCGAATCAGGTCTAGCTTGAACTGCACAGGTTTGCAGCTTCTCCAAATCCTCAACTATCTTCCCCTTTAGTTGATCTTGGTTATCAATATCGCACAACACTGAATTAGTATGGCAAATTATTTGATTTCTTCTCAAATGGCATCCTGATCCTGTGTTGTTGGATACCATAACTACAAAATCATCTTTGGTATCATCTACTATGGCACTATCTATGTGGAACCTTTCTTCATTTTCTTCAGACTCTATTATGATTCCATTGAGGCGACTTTCGCCTACCTTGTCCCAAAGTTTTGCTTTCAGAAGTATATCAGTACCACTAGGTAATTAGATGGGATTCACACTCTCCACTGGCACTGAAACCTTTAGCAGACAAATCTTTGGCTGACACTGGTCGGCGGTGCTCATCGTGGATTCAGTGGCGCTCCTGGTCATGACCTCTCCACAATTCGTTTGGGGCTGGTCGGGCATCACATATATCCGCTGCTGACGGTTGTTGAGCGTCATCGTCCTGTTCCTGAAATCTATTATGGCTCTTGCCTGAGGATGAGCCAAAAAGTCTGTTTCCACTATAATGTTTTCACCTGCTTCAGGTATAACAATTGCTTTAACGGGGAACTGTCCACACAATGTATCCATCCTAAATTGGATATACCCATGGGCTTGGACTGTCTTACCGTTGGCTACAGTAACATTTAATATCCTCAGATATTCAGTGTAATCTGGGCCCAAAGTTTCTTTCAGAAACTTAGCTGACATTACAGTACACTGAGCTCCTGTGTCAATTAGAGCCACTGTCTTACGACCTCCTATAACAACCTCAATGTGGAATGGGGCTGTTGGGGGGTACGTATCCAGCAAATGTTGTTCCTGAGGACTAGCTGGTGGGCCCCTCTTTACTACTTGTACCGATGGTACTCCCATTTGTGGTGCAATTGCATTCATTTGCACAATGCTACCTATTACAACATTTGGGCAGTTCACTCTCTGATTTACTTCACCCAAAGGATTCATTTGTGATTGCCTTGCAACCATTACACTCAAATAATCCTTCTGGGGCGGCTGATTTGTGAATTGACCCTGTTGAAGAGTCTGAGTCGGACCCGTAATAGCCTGAGGTGGCTGATGTTGCTGTAATGCAGCTTGCTGCTGGTATTGCTGCATCTGTTGGAACTGCTTCTGCAGCTCCTTTTGCCTTTTGAATTCCAGAAATTCATTGTAATTGGAATTCTGTTGATAACTCTCGTGGCTATCTTGATAACCTGAATAGCCGATGTTATATGCACCTCTGCCTCTGCTGTTAAAATTGGCATTAGGGTAACCTCCTCTAGTTACCTCTAGCAAAACTGTTGAAGCCTCCCCTGTTGAAGCTAGGGAAGCTGGCTCTGCCTCTGCTCCTGCGCTCGGACAACACTCTCAATGTCGTGCAGTCTGCAGTTTTATGTGTTATGTTCTTGTGGAACTCACACCATGGCTTTGTCGGATCTCGGGAAACTTGACCTCCCTGGCTGGTGCCGGGTATGGCCACATCAGACCGATTTTTTATTTGCCTATTATCAACCTTTTGCTGAAGCTGGTTGAACCTTTCAACCAGTTGTACCATCTCTTTACAAATTTTTAATAGAAGGGATTCCTTCTCACCTTTTTTGGTCTGAGCCCTAGGAGCTTCCTGAATTGGAATCTCTTCTATTTCAGGAGAATCACTCCTTGACCTTTGGGTTTGGGCTGGTACCTGATTACCTACAGTTTGATATGGTTGCCAAAACCTTTGTCTCTGGCCTTGTTGATATCCTTCTGACTGGTTCCTTGCAACTACTGCAATTTCAGAATCATGCCCACTAGGCATACCTACTTCATTAATAACAATGGGATCCTGTTGTGTACCCTTAGGTCCATATCTCTGAAAGGCATTTCTATATCTGCGTTCAATATCATGAACTTCTACTGCTAGATCATACCAAGTTCTAAAGGTATGCTTTGAATTCTTCAGTTCAGACTGAAACGTGGGATCACTCTTATATATAAAGGTGTCAATAATCAGCCTCTGTTTGGCCTGATAGTCTAAATCACCCTTTACTAGTTCCACTAGAATACTGACCCTTTTTAAAAACTCTACAGCCTAATCATTGGGTCTTTGTTGGATCTCAAACAACTCCCTGGTTAACATTTCCAGGTTACACTCAGGTGCAAAGACATTTATAATGGCTCTCCTGGTCTCCCTATAGGTCATGTTGTCTCCTGCAACAGCCTTCGGTCTACCTTTAGAAAGCCTCAGCAGTGCTTCATATTTGACTGATTCGGGTGTATCCCTACAAAATTCCCCTTCAAGAGCTGTTAAGAAGCTAAGCACCTGCTGATTTACTATACCCTCATCTAAAAGTTTGGGTAACACACCTTTACCCATATTCCTAACAACAATCTCTGGTGCCAAATTATTTGTTGGCACTTCCATCTGATCATAAGCTGCTGTTAACGCTGGATCAATATCAGAGTTGAGGGATTGCAGCATAACTCTATTTGGATCTCGTTGAGGTGGTACACCTCCTTGATTTGATGGGATATTGTCTCTGTCAAACCTATAATCCCTATATGGGAAACATGCCAGTTGATCTGGTCTAAGGGTATTTGGATCAACTATATTTCCTCTACCATCATAGACCACTCTTGTTAAAGTTGGATGCTGCGAAGCTATCTGATTTGGATTTCTGAAGTCTGCCGATTGCTCAGCTCCCTCGAATCAAAAATCTCTAGCTGGACTTCTCCAACTTTTAGGCTCAAAGTTAAGCCTTTGCCCTTCATCAATTTAAGGCCTATTACTAGGCCCTGCGCCTGCATTCATTTCAGCAGCGAGACGGTAGTCTTTTTCTGCACCCCTATTACATGGTCTAACCTGTCTATCTGGCTCCTGTCGGTGACTGTCAGCTTCCCTTTTATTGTCCTTGGTGACGGCATTCACAATTATGTCCAACAAGGCTTCGACGGTCCCTTTCAATTCGCGTAGCTGTGTCGCCAACTCTTGATTGGACATTTCGGGAGCTCTTTCCTGGGGCCAGAATTGCTCTTGATCCTGTGGAATCCTCTCTAATCGTCAATCGATTTCGGGGTCCCTTTCATCCAAATTCGGTCGAAATTGGGGCGTAATAACGTCTCTTTGGTCCTGCTAATTCGACCTTTGGCAGTGACCTTTTCAAATTTTGCAGTGGCGGTCCATTGGTGTCTGGGTTCGGATTCGCCAGTCCTGCCTCTTGCGGATCCATGGCAATCGCTGGTGGGTGGTCAATCGGTACACCCGCGTCTTGGGGCCTAAAATGCATTGCATTCTGTTGCAATGGTTGAACCCTCGTGGGAGTTTGATCCAGGATCACTGGATCTGGAGCAGCATGCCGTTGCTGATCTCCATCTCCCAGATTTACTAGATTCCCAGCACTCCCCACTCTGGGTGGTGATCTATTTAAAGTATTACCTCTCAGTATCCTTTTGTTAGGGATTTTAAATCCTGCTAACTTTCTGTAGAAACTTGGAGGATTTTCTTTTCTCCTAGTCTGACTATGAAGTTCTGTGGTGAGGCGTTAAAAGCCACCACTTGTTGTGCAGGTCTTTTCTTAAGAGGCGTAAGAAAAAATGGAGGCTTCTGGTCTGAACTGACCTGTTAGAACTAATCCCTTGGCTAAGCCTCAGTGATAGTGCAACAGTCCGGTTCCCCAGACCTACAACAACAAAGATACTTTAACTTTAAATGCGAGGCCTCACCAGAGAGCTCCGCAGTCTCCCAGCTGAGACAAGGAATCCCCTCAGGGATAAACTTACTTGATCGGATACCCTAAAGGGTTTTCCGCAGCTTGCTGACTGCAAGCTGGCGCCTGGGTCTTTGACCCTCCACCTTCGATGATCGATAATAATATCTAAATAATAAACAAATATATTAAACAATACATCCGACGAAATATTAAAAAATGTGGAATGACCACAGTTGAATAATATGTAAAATAAAGATGGAAGTGCTGGGAAATATTTTATGGACGCCAGCAAAAATATACCAAAATATTATATAAAGTTGACAATGAAAATCACTATCACTTTGGTCTTTTCTTTGGCGCTCCACTTCTATGCAAAAATGTCTGCACCGCTGGTCGTCCATTTTGTTGATTTGCATGGCAATTTCCCCATGGGACTTTGCCATCAACAGGGTGCCCATTGGTTGACTTCGGTCAGTGAGTATAAATAACTGAGGCAGACCCAGTTCTGTGTTGGGGTGTACTCAACACCTTCGCTGAGGCAGACTCAAGGGGTGCCTACTATTTTACATGACTAGAATGGATCGACCATGGGGTTGTACTCTGGGTCAAGGGCGACTGTAGTGCGGACATCCGTAAGCCAGCTAACGAAGGCGTTCAAGTGAATCAAATAAGACAGGGGATCCTCTACACTCTAGGCCCAACTGGAATCTGTGCCGCAGTTCCTCAGGAACCACTATGGCGGGGAGACTAAAGAAGATCTATGAATGACATCTCTGTGAGATGAAAGAAATGCAAGTGATTTAGATAAGAAATTTACAAGAAGGCTGCTAAACCCTTGTGGACATCAGGCACAGGCAGTACTGACTGCAGATGCCTAACATCTCCCTGAGTAAAGAATCCAACCCAGCTGAGGTGGAGTGTAACTCATTTAAACCTGCAGTTAAAGCTTGAAGGCAGCCATGTGCTGATCAATTTCACCATTTCCCAGGTGATCAACCGATCAGTATCATGGGCTAAGAGCATCTCGGGTGGTGTATGCAGGTTGGCTGATGTTCCACTGGCATCAGTTCAACACATACATCACCCTTTGTGAGAGTGGCATGTGATAGGGCCACATGCCAACAATTACCTACTACTCAAGCCGAATACTCAAAAGACCAACAGTAAACCAGTACTGACGTCAAAAGGCAGGGGCATGAACCAACACATGACCTTGGTGCTGATGGCAGGTGCCTGGGATATGAGTACCCAAGTAACTTTCACAGTGGCAGATGCCAGGGGTAAGTGCCTAAGACCAGTGGACCCCTGCAGCAACACCTAATGTGGCCATTGCAGACATCAGGGAGAGGGTTGCCTAACCTCAGTTCCTGCTGTGGAAACATGAGACATTGTCATTGCCGACATTGGTGATAGGGCCCTGAAGCCAACTATTCAGATGTGGTCACACATGGTGTTGCCATTGCTGACATCACAAGTGGAACAGAAGGCATGATACCTTAAGTCAATGACATGAGATGTGGTTTTTGCAGACATCAGATGTGGGATCCATAAGACCTGCACATCCTGAAAGAGTAACACCTTGCATCACCATTGCTGACATCACAGATGGAGTTCGGCAAACCAACCAATCTTTGTGCAACTGCAGATGTCAGGGGTAAGTACTGCATGAGCACCAGCCTTAAAGGACAACACGTAATGTTACCATTGCTGAGGTCAGGAATAGGACCTGTAAGGCCACCCACCCCTTAAAGCAACAGCAGATGAAGTGGCTGTTGCAGACATCAGTGGGGGCATCCATCAGGTGAACCACCCAACAACAACATCACAGGATGCTGTTGTTGCTGACATCAAGAGTTATGATCTGTAAAGTCAAAACCCAGATGCAACAACCCTTACGTGAGGGTGTCATACTGTAATGATAGTGTGAAAAAAACGGATTTTTTCGTGGCACTAACATACAGATGACGGAAAGAAAATGGTAGAAAAAGAAGGAATGGGGTAATGGAAAATATGTACATATGCCTGTTAAATTTGTAAACAGTATGTTAAATATATTTTTTGAATCGGAGAAGTGAGGAACTCCCACAATTCCCAACAATAAAAAATTCTGGGAAAATATTTTGACAATAAAAAAATTTGGTAAAAATTTCTGCACACAAATAACAGATCACAGCCATGTGTGACGTACAAAATCGTATGTGGAGGGTGTACTGTATCACAGGGTCCTGAACCACCTAAAGTCCAGGAGGCCCTGAACCTCTGGAACTTTGATATACAAGTACCTGCATATAGGTATACTGTAGTTGAAGTATGGGTAGTAACAGAGGCCTACTATAACTAAACCCACCCTGAGGGGTACAGTATACCACCCAAAAAAAACAGGAAAGAGGAGAAAAAAATGAAAAGATTGAGGGGCGATAATTACAACAGAGAAATAAATAGAAAACCCAGAAAATTACTCAGAGGAGAAATACAGAATACACTGTATATACTCGACTCTGGGGGCTCAACTCTGTGGGAAACTAGACTGAGGGATAAATAACGTGACTCCGAGGGATTTATTAGTCTTAAGGGCGGTACACACATATAAGATAAGGCAATTAGTTACACATGTAAATCAATTTTGATCACTCCTAAGGGTGATTCTCAGCTTACAGTAATTTGATTCGATTTTAAGGGAATTTTCCGGCTTAATTTGGCGATATTCTTAAATAAGGGCCATTGCCTGACTTAATATACAGTATACCCAAATTTTAAGGGGGTTTCTGACTTATTGGATGGCTAGTACCTGATTTTAAGGTGGCTTGTCCAACATAAAATGGGAGTTGGCCCGACATGGGGTGGTTCCAACCCAAGGGTGGATTTTTGGACTTAAGAGCCAGCTGCCAGACTTAAGATCGATTTTCCAGCCTAGCCATGTCACATCAAACAGAAAGGGCCCCATGTTATGTCAGGTGGATAATGCTGTTTTCCAGTCACATTGATGGTAAACCATCTCAGTTTGACCCTATCACAGTGAGTGATAGGCTGTGACTTCTAACAGGAGGGCTTTTCCTGCTTGTTGTGAACCTAACCCAGCTAGTACTGGCTATAGGGAGACCTAGAGGGTACTCTGGTGCTGTCCTGGCATGCTGCTGTAGAGTGATGGACAATGCCCACAGGTTAGGGGTGACAATCCCAAGGTCCTGCTCAGTGTGAAAGGGGACGAGGTCATCCGTGAAATGACCCAAACTCAGGGGCCCAATTATGAACCAAACAGCCCCTTTTTGCCCAAACCCCTAAGGAAAGAGCCCTACTTATCTGGGGAGACTAGAGGAGAACTGACTTAAGCAGGGTTCCCTAAAAATATCTCACAACAACAATAATCCCCTGAGAAGACTCACCTAGTCCTGCTTTTCAAGCATGATTCGGCAAGGAGGGACAGGTCCCTGGTTTCAGATTCCTGTTGATGAACGGGGCGGCGATCGACTAGGTTCTTTGATAGGCAAGCATGGGAGGTTGGGGCGATGCTCTCTTTATATTGGGAGAACAGATACATGGGTGGTGGCCTGGCACAAGGTAGGCGATGGGTGTATTTTATGCAAATTGGGATAGCGAATGCAGTAGAAGATACAAATATTCAAACTTATTAAAAATATTAAGGGCGGCTACACACAAGCTGAAGAACAAAATCAGAGGCGTTGGTAAACCCAGACATGAGCAAAAAATTAAAGAAACATGTCATTTTAAGGACTTTGTTGGCTATAGGACCAGCCTGGGTGGAGTTTTCTACCCCCAAGCTAACTTCTGCTGCTAAACATGCTGCAGAAGATGCATATGAGCACATAGACATTTTTTCATTCACATGCATCTAGCACTGAGGCTGACTGGCAGTGCCTATGCTAAGCATACGAACCTCTTCAGCTAAACTTCTTAGCTAGTCATTTTTGTGTAACAAAAACGAGGCTAATTTAGGTGACAAGAGGTGCATGGAATGCACCTAAAATAGCCATGTGCCCATGAAGCATGTTTTGGCGGAAGTTCCAGCTAAAGGGCATACTGTAGCCCGGATGCATAAAAGAAACAAAAATAAATGAAAATACAGTCCAGATCACAAGTAACATGGCATGTCAACAAGCGCTTGGCAAGTGAGGTGCTTGCCAAGTGCTTGTGGATTGCTTGTCATTTTGTTGCTTGCCACAAGCAACTCACAAGCGCTAGCCAAGCAACCCACAAGCGCTTGTCCAAGCGACCCACAAGCATTTCACAAGCAGGTCACAAGCATTCCACAAGCACTCTACAAGCATTGCACAAGTAATCCGCAAGCATTTCACAAGCAGTCCACAAGCAATGCACAACAGACACTCTTTTACGACCTTATTCTTCACGTTTAGGGACGCCTTTGCCTTCTCCGACAAAAGAATTCCTCTGAAGGGATACATCGAAAATGATTACTGTAGATGTGAAATATGTTGATGATATGAAACAATCGGTCTGCTACAGTAAGGCTTTCATAAAATGCTTATAAATCGGAAAAATGACAACAGCATTGTAGTCAAAATTTTTGGCAGACCTTATCTGGTGGAATTTTTTCCAAAAGAATTGTAACAGGCTGGTTGGGCATGCTCACAAATTTTTAGTCCAATTTATTTTAGCAGAAAATTTCAAAAATATAAAATAGCACTAGCTTTTTCACTGTAATTAATTATTAAGAAAATTTTAACAAAAAGTTTACTTTATTCCATTTTTATGCATGTATAGCAATTTCGAAAAACGTATGATACATTTTTCTCTTCGAAAAAAGTCGAAAACAAAAAATGTCTGCTTTTGCTTTCAAAAAGCCGCATGTTATTAACGTTCTCAAAGTACACTGACAGACTTCCAATAAATAATTGCCTTCATAAATATATTCTAACTGACATTCACACTCACAGCTAAGTGCTTGGCAAGCAACTCACAAGCACTTGGCAAGCGATTCACAAGCGCTTAGCAAGCAATTCACAAGCGCTTGGCAAGCAGGTCACAAGCACTTGGCAAGCAACCTACAAGCACTCGACAAGCGACTCACAAGCCCTTGGACAAGCAACCCACAAGCAATCCACAAGTGCTTCACTTGTGGACTGCTTGCCAAGCGCTTGCCAAATTGGCCCTTGTTGGGGATGGACATAGTCTATCTCCAGGTTGGGAAGAAAAAGCCAAAGTTGATGCAAAACGTGTCGACGCCGATTTGCATAGACACCACGCATAAAAGCATTGGTCGTCTATGTTTTTGGTCATTCTATGATTGTTTGTTTTTATTTTAAATAAAGAAGAAATCGGCGGCCCAGTAGGGCAATATTTATATTATTTGTTATATTATTTTTTGGTGGAGAATTTCCGCCCGAAATACAACGACCCCCGGCCGGACATTTGTTGGAGTACTCCCAGCGGAGGGAACGCAGGTTAGACCCCGGACTTCTGGAGAGCCACCAAGCGTGCAAGTCTACATTTACAACTCAGTTCTCGGCCTGAGTTCTGGAGTTGCCCCTGGTTTGAAGTTACTTGAGCTCAGGGTGTTATCTTATCTTTTGCAGTTCTTTGGGACGAAAGCAGGAGATCTTTGTTGATTTTGAGACTGACCGAACTGTTGCAAACTTATTCTACCTAAGGTTTCGGTCTGATTAGGTGAATTAGTGAGTGAGTGATTAGGTCCATCTTGATATCAAATCCTTTATTATATTTCTCAACCACAACACAAGTCTCATCTCAACAAGTGGTAGCTTCTGACTCTCAAAGTAACGGAAAATCAGAGGCAAACTTGAGGAGTCAAAAAACCTATTGGTTTTTATAGAGAACTGGGGGGTTACAAAATGAGTAAAGACAACCTAGGTGGCCTCAAGAGTTCAGGTTTGCCCAGAATACCGCCGGGAAAAAAGGCCCGTGATACAGAAAAGTTAATTGTCCTAACTTCAGCTGAAACTTCAGCTGAATAGGACAATTGCTCAGATCATAGGCCTTTATGGGTGGAAAATGAAGGCAACCGACCTACGACCTCGACAGCTGTCGAGAGGGAGGACGACAACACCATATTATCGGCCAACAAAGATCAAATTTTTAAAATTCTATTGTCGATGAACCTCCTGAAGAGAGGCAAATATTTACAACCGCCTATGACGGGACCGGGGCATCCATTACCGAAGATGAACATTCCAGTTTTGGATCAACAGCAGTGCCGGCCGACAAATAAACCCACCCAATTATTCGATACTTACCATCGATTATATTGGGACAATGAGCGGGATGAACACCGCGAAAGTCCACGAAAGAGCTCATTGGAGGATAAGCTGGACCAAATCATGTACAGGTTAGATGGCAAAGCAATGCTGGTTGTTTGGAACAAGGTGGTGCTTTGAAGTTTGAGCAGGGCCAGGAAGAGTTAATGTGGCAAAATGATGGTATCACTCTTCAGCAAGACTGTAGACGGAAAGACCAAAAGTCAAGTCTTGGTCCTAAAGAGCAGTATATGCCTCATTTGCCCACTACCTCAAAAGTGGAGCAGAGAGTGAGTAGTTGTGGTTTTGACGAAGGCGTAAAAAACCCGAGTCTGATAAATCCAACTATCTCACAACAGAGCAGTTGTACTAGGGGAGAGACCCCAAGTGTCAGGCAGCACGTTATGCCTACAATGATTCCGATTGATCCAGCTTTATGGGTCAATCTGGCTCAAGTAGGCCCAACTGTCTATGACATCGAAAAGGCGATCAAACCAAAATTACTGCAATCTGACATGCCAAGTAAACAGGTTCTTGCTTTCCTAGTGGAGCTAGAAGGTGAGTTTCGAAAGAATACTCCCGATGAGGTGAAACTAGAAGCATTAACCCGCTTGTCAAGGGACCTGGCGAAAGAATTGGCCGAAGAGTCAATGACATATAGGGAGGCCCGAGACAAGATTTTGAACTATTGTGCTCCAGATTGTAACATGGACGTGCTCAAACCGGATTTATTGGATATTAAACAGGAACCCGATGAAGCAGCAACCAAATTTCTAAAAAAGGTTCGAGCACATGTGAATCTCATTTATCAGAGTGAAACAAAGGAGTTTAAAAGTAGAGTAATCATTGAAACCCTTTTCTATAGAAGTTCTTTAACTTATCAATTAGAACTGCAGAAAGACATAGCAAAGTTCAAAAATTGGTATGATCTTTCGCAGGCAGTCTATGAGATAGAGTTAAAGTACCGAAATACAATTAGAACATTTGGGCCAAGAGAGCAGCCCATGATGATAAATACGGCACAAACGGAAATTGATGAGGAGCAGCAAGCCGATGTGAATGTAATCCAAAGGCCTTATGAAAGTGCCCAAAAGCGCAATAGGGACTTCAGAAGACCAAACACAGAAAGGCAAACTCCAATGCAATCTTCGCAAAATCAATTGATAGATATAGCAGATGATGAAGTACTTGAAGTAACTCCACAACAGGCCATAATGTCTCGGCAACAGCCTGTTGAGGAGCCAAAAAAGGACTCCCTCATGGTGGCTTTATCTAAAGAATTTATCAAAATGGCACAATGTTATGAAGAAATTAGGAACTCGACCAAAGCTCAAGAGGAAGCCATAACTGCTTTAACTCAGAAAGTTGATAAAGCGAAAGCGAAAAGTCAACAAGAGGTTCAGCAGCGAAAATGGTGTACTTACCACGAAAATAACACTCACAACATGATTGACTGTAGAACCTTGAATTTTTATAAAGGTCTACAAAATCGTGGATGGGGTGGAAATAGTGGAAGAGGCTTTGGAAGAGGAAGTCCTAGAGGAAGTTTTGGAAATTTTTGAGGTAGAGGAATTTTCAGAGGTAATTTCAGAGGAAATTACGGAGGAAGTAGAGGAGGTTTTGGTAACAAAGGCGGAGCTTATCAAGTTTCATTTCCTGAGGATGAGGCGGAAAATTTGAAAGAATATGCCGAGTTCCAGGAAAACGTAAAGTTGAAGAGGCTCAGGGAGCAGATGAGATTGCTACAGGCTACCATCCAGCTGATGTTACCAGGACCAAATCTAATGGACCAACAACCAGTAATCGCAAATCAGAGTTCAAATACCCTGTTGGTTCCACAAAAGGTAGTTAGTCCGTTGCAAGCCTCCGGGCAGACAGACCAACCGCCGACTAGTGGTGTCAATAGTGTACAGCAAGAACCAATGATGGAGATGAAGTTGTGTGGTTTGCATAATTGTGCCATGCAGAAAGAGGAGAATGTGCCAGAAATGGAATGCAGTGCCGAGTATGGTAGAAAGGCAACTGCAGAGGAACTGGATATGTTAGCAAGATACCCTAGAACACAGCCATTTCACATCAAAGTAAATGTGTGTTCGACTACTGCAAAGGCACTGATTGACACGGGAGCTCAGTGTTCGGTGATGTCGGGTAATTTCTTGAAAAAATCACTTGGACTGGAGTATACAGCATACCCTAAGATCCTAAAAGTCACTGTTGCCAATGGTAAAGTAGTTATTGCACATGGTTACGTTCAATTTCAAAGGCAATGTGATTATGGCCGTTTTCCAGTTAAAGCTATCATAATACCAGGGTCCGCAGAAGATTTGATATTGGGAACAGACTTCCTGGCGCATCCAGAAGTCAATACCGTGATAGATTTTGGAAAAGGTTCAATGACTATGATGGATGTAAGGAAAAGTATTGATTTGTTAACATCTGATAAGAAAGCAATTCCAATAGTCGGGATGCATAATCCGATGATAGCAGAATCAATACAAGAAGATTCTATTGAAGAAGATCAATGTTCGACAATCGAGCAACTGGAAGATCTAGTTCCAGTAGTGGCTTGTAATAGAATTTACATTCCACATGGAACAGATCAGCTAGTGAAAGCTAAATTGTGGAATAAATCCTCGGCATATAGAATAAATGGAATCATCGTAGAAGGAGATGATTCAGAAATGAGATTCAGAATAGATGATACTATAGTTGACGGTTCAAAGGAGGACTTTGTATTGATGATCTCCAATAATACAGGTTCCAGTTGCCTGATAGAACCTAATCAAGTTCTTGGCTACTGTAGCTCCGTATTTCGGGGAGAATCAAGTGTATCAATTTTGCAAGCAGGAAATAGTGGAGAAAGTAGCCTAGAGGGCATTTTCGATGCCAAGGAATCAAAATTCGATGGAGTTGTGTTTCTGGAAGCATTGTACAAAATGACCTCTAGAGCTACAGTGTTGGAGGAGCAGAAAGAGATGGCGATACAGCAACTCATGAAATACCCGGATGTATTTAGCCTACCTCATGATCCTCTGACAACTACTCCCCATCTTACTTGTAAAATTGATACAGGTGATGCTAGCCCTGTGGCAAAACATTACTACAGAGCGGCCATTGAACGGCGACCATATATCAGACAACATGTGCAAGAAATGCTAGACAAAGGAGTCATAGAACCATCAAGATCGCCCTGGGTGGCGCCATTATTCCTAGTAGAGAAGAAAGATGGGTCGCTCAGGCCGGTCGTTGATTTCAGAGGCTTGAACAAGGTCACGAAGGATGATCGATATCCAAAACCAAGAATGGATGATTATCTGGACTGCCTCGGGAGAGCAAAATTTTATACGACTCTTGACCTTAAGTCTGGTTATTGGCAAGTGCCAATGGAAGAAGGCAGTAAAGAAAAGACAGCTTTCCTGTGTCAAGAAGGGTTGTTTCAGTTCAAAGTAATGCCCTTTGGACTGAAAAATGCACCAGCCGAGTTCCAGAGGATGATGGAAAGAATCCTTCATCCTCATGTTTGGAAGATATGTCTAGTTTACATAGATAATATCATAGTGTTCTCCAATACGTTCGAGGAACACATAGAAAATTTGAAATTGGTCCTGGATGCTCTGAGACGAGCCCAGCTTACACTTAAACCAGAAAAATGTGAATTCCTACCAAAGAAGGTACACTTTCTTGGTCATATTTTGGATTCTAATGGAATTTCGCCCAATCCGAAAAAAGTGCAAGCTATTAAGGAGTTTGAATTCCCCGACTCAGTCAAGCGTATGCAAACGTTTCTCGGAATGCTCCAGTGGTGTAAAAAATTTATACCACATCTGGCAAAGCACGCAGAACCTTTGTTTAAGCTGACGGCCAAGAAAAGGAATAAATGGCTCGTCACAGAGGATCATTACAAAGCATTTAATGCTTTGAAAGAAGCACTGGTATTGGTTCCATTTCTTAGGTACCCAGTAATGGATGGCTCAGCCCAGTTCATTTTACAAACCGATGTGCTAAAAGAGGACGAGAAAAAGTGGTGCGCAACCGAAAGGGAGTGCCTCGCGATTATCTACGGCGTCAAAATCTACCGGCACTATTTATTGGGGTAGAAAGTATTGATTAAGACAGATCACGGGCCACTGTTATCAATGAAAGTCAACACCACAACAAATGACAAATTGAAACGGTGGTATGCGATCATAAATCAATACAACCACAAGTTAGAATACGTGCCGGGTAGACAAAATGCTATGGCTGACTTTCTCTCTAGAAAGGATGAGCCAGAGGATGTGGTGAAATCACCACCGAAGTGGGAAAGCATGTTCAAATCGGATGTTGTTTCCTCTGATGTCAAAGGAATAAAAGAACAAGAACAGCAACAAATTTCCTTGGTGGCCGAGAGGAAAACATCCCCAAAAAGAATAAATCCCGCAAGGATAAAAAGGAAGGAGAGGATGCTCGATTAGTCCTGAGGATGAAAGAGAGCATTCTAAAGGAGTAGAAGCAGTAGTAACCCGAAGCAAAGCTGGTGTTTCAGAAAAGGTGCAGAAAGAAAATCAGGAAACTGATAAATCTGCGATACCTAAGAAACAAGACAATGTACAGTGGTTACACCCTAGAAAGGAAGAGGAATTTGATAAACCAGGAACATCAGGAGAAAAAGAGATATCTATTGGCCTGATCCCAGATGACTTGATGAGCAAACTGCAAAAAGCAGACGAAAGCTTAAAGCCAATCTGGGATAGATTAGGTGCAAATAGCACCACGGAGTATCACACTGGGTTCTACGAAGAAAATGGTGTATTGTATAGGGAAACTGAGGCAGAAAGCGAAGACCAATTGGTTGTACCCGCAAACCTCAGGGACTCTGTACTGCATCAGCATCATGGTGCTGTAATAATGACACACCAGGGTTTCAAAAGAACTCTGAGTGTCATGAAAATGCACTATTGGTGGCCTGGCATGGAAAAAGATGTCAGGGAATGGATAAAATACTGTGTTGTTTGTCAAATGGCAACTGCAGGAAAGCCATCCATTCCTCCGTTGATACCCATTGTGCTACAAGGTCCATTCGACATTGTATCCATGGATATAGTAGGAATTTCGCCTTTGGGAGAAAGAATGCCTTATGTTATAGTTTTTCAGGACTATTTCACAAAATGGGTTGAAGCTGAAATGATCCCAGATCAATCAGCAACTTCAGTTGTGAATGCGTTCTTAGAAGCTATAATATTTAGGCATGGAACACCAACAAAACTCCTAAGTGACAATGGATCTTGTTTTACTTTGGATTTAATGAAATCAGTTTGTGATTTATTAGAGTGTAAGAAGATCTTCACTACTGCTTACCACCCTCAGGGTAATGGTATGGTAGAGAGGTTCAACCAAACTCTAATAAAACAACTGAGAAAAGTAGCTATCGGTGAACCCGATAGCTGGCCAAGATATCTCAAGTCAGTGGTCTTTGCCTATAATGCTACCCCACACGCAGTGATGAAGGCCTCGCCATTTGCATTGTTACGGGGCCATCAGGCAAAGTTTGGGATGAATTTCTCAAAAGCCCTTAAAATAGTAATCCCCATGAATTATGAGGCATACAAATTCATCCTAACAGACCACTTAACCAGGCTTTATGGTATTATTGCCGAAAATATCCAGAAAGCAGCGGAAGCTAGCAAAAGATATCTCGACAAGAAAATTAAAATCTCGGTTTTTAAAGAAAATGATTGGGTACTTCTTAAAGTTGATAAGCAAAAGAAACTAGGCTTAACTTGGGAAGGACCCTTCATTATAACTGATGTTTCCAGGTTAGAAGATAATGTCATAACAATTGCACGTTAGGATAATCTTTTGCTACGGCAAAAGGTTTCAGCAAGTAGGCTGAAAATTTTTCGCTACGAGACTACACGATGGCAGAACTACGTAAAAAATCGATCAAATCGTCTTACTGTACCTTCGCAATTAGCGGAGAGTAGTGCGACACCCGATGTAGTTTCGTAGCGGCAAAATCTGCCGATTTGCGTGTGTTTATTTTGTATATTTAATAAATATTTATTCCAATTGTGTTTTGTAATGGTTAAAATCCGTTTTCATATTTTTTGATATGTAGGATTGTGTTTTAACTGAGCGGGGGAAAGCTTTTAAAGCGAAAGACCCGTTTTCGTACATTTTTTCATTTTACAACTTCTTGGTAAACACTTCAAAATCATTCAAAACTTTCAAAAGTCGTGTCCCGTGTCTGCTCTTATTTTTCAAATCCTTTTCGAAAACATTGTGAACGGAAGAACCCTCCCGTAAGGTAATTTGCAGCTGCAAGGGAATAGACTGTAAATGTTTTATACATCTGTCTACTTTTCACAGCTGCAAATCCGGTTTTAAAAAATTTTTAAAATTATTTCAGTGCAAAGAATCGGGCCCAAAAATTTCAAATGGGTACGCCGAACGAGTGTACTCGGACGTACAGCGCGACGGACGACGAAGTTCAGTTTGGGGAGCCGCACCCGTGGCAGAATAATTGATATTTTTGGTCAACGGTAAGCAATCATTTTTTATTTGTAAATAGTTAGGTAAGAAAATGAGCGGAGGTTACGCTCCTCAGGGGTGTTTTGTAAGACTGTTTCTGTGCCCTTTCTCGGACGAGCTACCAACTGGGAGTTGAGAATTAAACACAAAAAATTAGGTAGAAGGGGGTGGCAAGGGCCGAATCTAGGTGATCCGAAAAAGACTTCGGTCGAATTTGGTGATCCGATTAGGGGAGGTTTTTGTCATTCCCGCTCCCTCTGGTTTCCACAAAGCCGCGAAGAAGGGGATTAGCAGAAATTAGTCGTGGAGATCAGGGTTGTGATCGATTAAGCGCTGATCGAGTAGCAAGAGTGTGTTGGGTTAGAGTGAAAAAACACCTAATTTCACATATTTTTGCCCATCAATTTTGGTTTCTATAAAGGGACACCCAACGGCCAGAAAGGCTAAAAATCAAGTTCCCGCTCCAAAATTTCAAAAGTTTCAAAAGTTAAACGGTGTTCTGCACAAAGGTGCTAGAGTTTCCCCACAGGTTAAAGGAGTAGTAGTGGGTAAAATTACCCAAAGAGTTCAAAAAGGGTCACGAAAATGCACATAAAGAGTTAGTAGAGTATGTCTGCATAAAAATTTAAATCTCTCCTGGATTTTTAGACCACAACATCCGTCGGGCAATGCGGATAGCAGAGTTAGAAAGGTGGTTTTTTGCCACTTTTGAGTTCTGGCCGACCAACCCTATTGAGCTGATAATTGTTCCCACAGGAAGTGTGGAAAGGGTAGTAAAACACCTAGAAAGCAGCACTTTCCGAGGCATGAACATTGTCGGCTTCGATGTAGAGAAGGTGAACCGCGAGGATGCTAGAAAGCTATTTAGGTGGGGGCTTGAAAACGAAAAAGGCAACCAGTTTGCCAGATTAGTTTCGTTCGCCCACCTAAATGGCAAAACGTTCGTAATCGATTTAACGTTGATGCAAGAGCAAGAGTGGAACATCTTGTTACACTTTTTACGCTCAGTAACGTTGTTAGTCGGTTACGCCCTTTTGGAGGACATAGTGTCAATTATCAATGTCCGTGGATGTGGAAAAAGCACCTATGGTCGCGACTTGTCTGACGCGATTAGATGTAGTATCAAAGATGGAAATCTCAGAAGATACTATGATCTAAGCGTCACGGCAAAGCAGATCATGGGAAGCGAGATTACCAAATCCAGGAAAGCAGGAATCTGCCCTGAGACATTGAAATTGAAAGGCCTCTTTGCCGAAATGTATTTGGCTGACATCAGTCCTCACCAGACTGATTTCAGTCTTTTACGTAATAGACAAAGTGTGGCCAAAGAAAGAGTCCCCGAAGAGATACTGCAGTATGCTGGTATGGATGCGTACTTTTCATTGGCAATCTTTATGGGGGCATTTCACTATGGGTATGTGATTGAGCTATGTGCGGGAGTTGCCAACTTTCCTCACGATATAGTGGATCCGTCCCAGATTGAAATTCTTTCATATAAATTTTATCAGTTTTACTCATATATAGCTACGGACTATAAACTACGTAACTTTGTGGGTACACCTGATATTGTGGTTAGGCAGCCTGAGGCCACCTACCACATGATGCGCCAAGAAATGTACGCAAGATGGGCCACACAAGTGCAAGAAATAGGGCCTAATTTTTGTTGCCACTGGGACATCTGCAATCCTAGGAAAGGGAAAGAAAATTTGCCATGGCGAGGCATCTACCCAGGTGCTTACTGTCAGGGTAAAAAATTAGAGCCCAATTCCTATGATGAAGCAAGTGATCCCGACGATGATGAAATAATTAGGCCTGAACAGCGCTTGTCAGCCAAGGATAGGTTGCGTCTACAGTTAGTGGAGGAAATGGCGCAAGGGAACCAGTATCATGAGCTCACGCAGCCAGCGTCCTTAGTTTGGTTCATTGACACAGCAAGGAAAGTTGTCAAACTACCCCAGGATCATCAAAAGCAAGCACTACTAGATGCCCTAAAAAACCATCTGGTTCATGTGCCTATTGATATTGATCCTGGAGTGGGTTATTTTGACAAGGATCAGAGGAAGCCTCAGTTGGTGGAGTATGCTAAGGCATTTGAGGAAAATCGGTTCTCGGAACTGCAAGCTGCTTGTGCCTTAGTCCCGCTGGCCTTCCACGTGATCTGGCCCCATAGCAGAAAGGAACTGGACTTTGTAATGGCCGAAATGTTTAGTTACAGGTTCATTACAACGTTCAGCCCAGAGCTACAGGGCAAGATAAAGGGAATGGCTTGGCGGTCAGAGGAAAGGTTGTCCCATTATCTTTTGTTGGCCAAAACTCTTCCAAACATAGTGTATGAGGTGCCCCGAAAAGGTGCTGGAATATATGTTTGGATGAATCGATTCGGATTTATGCCGATTCGATCAAGGTTATGGAAGAATGCAGATGTGTGCGCGCCGATCCCTGGCAGCCCTGACACGATAACTACGGACAGTAAGAGCTATAGCTCAAATCCATATTATTATGTTAGGTTCTACCATATGGAGCTAGCACAAAGAACGCCTTCATTAAGATATGGGGTAACCTGGCAAACCAAAATCGACAAGGTTGGAGACGTCTATGGGTCATTGGCGGAAAATAGGGAGTATACTATAGCCTTCCCTAAAAAGATCTTTGACTATAGACCTCTGGCCTCGGATTTACCGGGAATTCAGCACACATATAGTTATAAAACGGGTGAAGGTACTGTCACCAAATTAGCTGGCAAGATTAGTCCCACCAAGACTGATAGTCTGAAAGGTGAGGACAAACAGCAGGCTGATGTAGGTGTAGTTGAATTTCCGATATTTTCAGGTCAGGAAGTCCAAATGTCGGAAAGCGAAATTTTCAGCGATGCAGTGGGACTGCCGGCTGAAGATGAATCGCAAGACCAAGGACTTGAGGATGAGGATGTGACTGAACTGTCCAAAGAAGAGCAGCAGCAAGAGCAATCAGTTCCAGCAACGGAACTGATGCAAGCTCAAACTGCTCAGACGCAGTCCGAACTCGACAACCAGCATCGATTAGAAGTTATTCTAAAGATGGAAGAGGAGGCGAAGGAAAGAATTCGACTCCAACGCGAATTAATGGAGGAAGAATTGGCGAAGAATGCGGCGATTTACAACGAAAAACTTCGCCAAATGGCAATTCAATTCAGACTCCAAAAGGACGATACCGCAGCGCCCGAAGTGGAAGCAAAAGTAGTCGTATTAGAGCCACCATCGCCGATGAAGGTAGATGACGATATGGCCTCCGATAAGCTCGTTATTGACGAAACAAAAGCGGAAATGCCCGACTCGGAGATGATGGAGAGCAAGGAGGTAATAGCATTCTCTGCTGATGGGGGTGTTCCAGGTTTGTATTCAGCCAAAGTCGTTCAGAGTATGAGAGAGAATAGGTGGAAAGACGAAAAAATATCATTTATGGCTGAAAGGAAGAAGAAAATGAGAGTGAAGGAGAAGGAAAGGAGGAAGAAGGGTATCAAGGGAGCAAAAGCAGAAGAGAAAGAGGAAGACAGTAAGATGGTGACTACCTCCGTCATATCGACCTCAACTTCTACGATTACCTCCATTGCCACTCCCCACTTCTCAAATTACTTCTACTTCGACTGGAACACTGTCATTGGCTACATCTTCAGTGGCAACTGCAACTCAAGATAATACATCTAAAACTAGTCAAACTTCAGGCGCAATAGGCCTTGCGATGGGGAAACCGATGCTGAAGGGCCAGGCAAAACCCAGCAAGGACCGAAAACCAGGAGTGGCAGCTAGTCAAGTACAAGTGGCTGGTCCTAGTAAAATTAAGCAGGCACAGGCTGCTCAGGCAACTGAAACGCCGGAAGTGACTGCGGAAAAATTCAAGGACAGTCTCTTGGAGTTCTGGGATGTCTATCAACAAAAAGCCAGAGAATCTGGCCCAATATCATTTTTTACGAGTGCAGTGGCCAAGTATTTTGCTTTCGAGCAATTTGAGTCAGAAAGGGTTTTCTTCATGGTAAATGATGCCGTTAGGGAAATCTACCAGGATTACAAACAACAGTTCAGAATCCAGGGAGCTTTTCTCTATGATCGGACCAATTTACCTGAAGAACGCTGGGAAAGAGTCATGTATGACTTCCTCCCCAGGTGGCTCAAGATGGAGAGAGCACCTGATGCGTTTTCCTGGGTCAGGTATTTGGTTATGATGCTATTCCTCGTGTTGGAATGCGCCCTGCTATCCCCGATGCATATTGGAAACATTTATGCCAGGGCGATGGTGGCGGCGAATAAGCAACTGTTGAGGGTGCATAATAACCATGATACCCCCTTCGAATACAAAACGGCCTTTCGATCAGTGATGCTTAGTAGCAATCACCAGGTCGGAGTGATGGGAGCCAAAAGAAGCGCCAGTTCAGACTTGCAAAGCTCTGTTAAATTCAGTAAAGGTCAAGACGGAAAAACTGGTGCTACTTTGAAGGTTCCCGGACCTCAAGGCCAGGGTCAAGGCCAAGGAAGCCAGGAAATAGCTCCAAGTATGCAAGGAAAGGTGCAAAAGACTGGTAACTGCGGCCGAGGCCAGTTTCAGTTCCACAACCCCAACAGGGGTGGTCGTGGAGCAGTGCGTGGCAGAGGTGCCGCGCCTCAGGTGCAAGGTAGAGGAGGCCAGCAGGGCCAATGGGTATGGAGACCTTACGGAGGTCGTGGAGGAGCCCATAGAGGGGCGCAAGGAGGCGGCGGGCCGCAACAGTAATTTAGCCGCATAAATTTTTGGCCAAAAAATATCATTTTTTGCATTTATTTTGGATAAAAAACACAAAATACAAAAAAATATATAAAACCACAAAAATACAAAAAAATACAAAATACAAAATACAAAAAAAATTTTTTTTTTTAATTGTTGCGTGCTTTAAAATTTTTATTCATTTTCATACCTCGCATTGCCAAAACGGGCATGTAAAAAATTTATTTTTTCACTTAATCTTGGTTATAATCTCGCCTTATTTTTCTTTTTTTTTTTTGCTCAATCGATGTGTCCGAGAGATTTGATTTTTTTTTTGTTGTTGTGATACTCGTACTAATGTACATATTTCGTAGTTTATTTAGATTTGAAAAATTTTTTTTGGCGAGGGCAACGTTGGAAAAAAGGCGGAGACTTCAAGGCGAAACACGCAACCGGAAAGAGATAGACAGATAAATGTTCTGTCCCTGGCATCCAGCGTATGGCACAAAACGAAAGGTCACGGGATGGATGGCAACCGAAGACCCTCGGCCCTGGTGCAGGTCAAATTGGATTTGGTGGTAGGCCAACAAAGTCAAGCCGATGCGGAGTCGTGGATCCGTCGGCATCCAGACCAAGAGGTAGAGCACCCGGATGGCCTTGTGGACATTCCGGTATGCCTGGTAAAAGACTTGACTTAAGAGGGTGGTCATTCCGAAAGCTTTCCGCAAGGGGGCATGAATGACCAAAAAGGTTCAGAAAACTGCTTTGACTGTATTAGGGCCTGAAAAGGTTCCAAAATTGTCATTGCGGCGTCATATGAATCTTTTTTACCTCCCGTTGGTCAGTTTCGGGATGGACATAGTCTATCTCCAGGTTGCGAAGAAATAGCCAAAGTCGACGCAAAACGCGTCGACGCCGATTTGCATAGACACCACGCATAAAAGCATTGGTCGTCTATGTTTTTGATCATTCTATGATTGTTTGTTTTTATTTTTAATAAAGAAGAAATCGGCGGCCCAGTAGGGCAATATTTATATTATTTGTTATATTATTTTTTGGTGGAGAATTTCTGCCGGAAATACAAAGACCCCCGGCCGGACATTTGTTGGAGTACTCACAGCGGAGGGATCGCAGGTTAGACCCCGGACTTCTGGAGAGCCACCCAGCGTGCAAGTCTACATTTACAACTCAGTTCTCGGCCTGACTTCTGGAGTTGCCCCTGGTTTGAAGTTACTTGAGCTCATGGTGTTATCTTATCTTCTGCAGTTCTTCGGGACGAAAGCAGGAGATCTTTGTTGATTTTGAGACTGACCGAACTGTTGCAAACTTATTCTACCTAAGGTTTCCGCCTGATTAGGTGAATTAGTGAGTGACTGATTAGGTCTATTGTGGTATCAAATCCTTTATTATATTTCTCAACACAACACAAGTCTCATCTCAACACACTTGTGACAAGCAACCCACAAGCAAAAACACACGTTACTTGTGATCTGGACTGTACAATAAAACGAACATAAAAATGCATGTGCAAAAACAGGAACGAAACAAACATAAAGTAAATGATTGTAGAAACAAAAAGTGGCGGAAAAATAAAGTATCAACATGATGATAATCACCTGATGTAGGAAAAATTGAGCGGCACGTGACAATGGTAACTTTTACATAGTGTTCAGAATTGATGTTTGGCGTCCTTTTGTTTTTTATTCAGTTCCTATTTTTATTCTTTTTGGCAGATAGTCGCCTGGACAGCCAGTGACCTTGCATCACGATTTTTGTATATGTATAGGGTGTTGGTTTCCTTTGTGTATGGTACGGCGGTGTTGATATGCCCCCGGCATTGTGTTGTTTTGTGTTTATTGTTGTTTGTACCAATAATAACCTTCATATTTCATAATCGATTAGCAACCTCCTTCTTAACTCTAACTCAGTTCAGTCCAGTTAGCATAGGGTAACAACCAAGTTAGGATTCTCACAGAACCGCAGAAGGGTGACCAGGGTATACGAGCCACATAATTCCACATTGGTGACTGCTGCTGGTACACAAACAATTATTGATGAAAAATTTGAAAAATCCAAACTTGGATTACAAAGGCAACCGTTATGAAGATCAAAATCAACATCCCTGACATCTGAATTGAACACAGAAGATTTTAAAAGAAGAATGGCAAATATGGACGAAATGGTTGATGAAGTTGCCCAAAAACTTTTAAATCCAATTGATGATGTTGATCAGGCTGCAGACTTGGATGCAGGCAATTATAGCAGTCAGACTTCATAAACGTCTTCTGACGCTTCATCTTTTGGTAGAGTTAATCCGCAGATGGACGTAAACTATTCATCGGCTACAAATTCATGAGTTATGCTGACGATAGCCCAAATTGATGTGAAAATGGACCTTGAAGTGAAAGCAAGAAAAGAAATTAAACGAATGAAGAAAGGAAACCTTCAGGATGTGGCCACTTTGGCCATCCTTGAATCCACGTATCGAATGGTGAAGCAATAGACGAACGCTGTAAATATAAAAAGCTTGCGTGAACAAGAAATACTAGATCAATTGACGCGGATGGAGTGGAAAGAATGTTATGGGAAGAAAAATTTCGGGAGTTGGGAAAACAAATGCAAGAATTATCGAATAAAACTGAAAAGAAGAAACCAGAAACCGCAGTAGAAAAAAATAACGCATCAATTCGATGGCAAAGTACTTTCTACTGAATCAGCTAAAGACAATCCAGACAGAAGTTTTGATAAAAAATTTAATTGGTTCGAAGATCGTCCATTCCAACCACAGAATATTCCGCAAAGAAGTTTGAACGAGGACAATTTGATACACACTTTGGCTGCCCACTGACGAAATTTTCTTTCGTTGATCACAGTAATAAGTAATAAGCCTTACTAGTTTTTTTCAGTATTGAACTTACTACCGCATCGATCATCCCAAAATGAATAGATTATAGGAGCAGTCATTCTCCAGACTTTATTTTTAAACTTAATTAAATTTGCAAAAAACAAAACAGTAAATATTGTATACCGAATTCACTTATAGAAAGATAATCGATGATAATAAAAAGACACAAAATCTATGTGTAATAGCTAAAAAATCATGTAAGGTTGGCACCAATACCGGTGCTGGGGCACCCAGCAAATACATTAGTGCACGAATGTAAGAAAATGATTGAGTCGTATAAACAACGGAAAAATTCATAAAATAAAACAGAACGTGTAATAACGGGTACATCTCAGTACGTCGACCATCCCAGTAGGTCGACCAATGATATAAGCATCATTTTTTAGACATATAAATTCCCAGTAAGTCGACTGTCCCAGTAAGCTGACTGTCGCACGAAGTCGACAATACTGATAAAATCGATTTTTCCACGGTAGCGTGAGATCAATATTGAACACATTAAAATCCATATTACACAAATTAAAAGCACTCTTTGATACAGGCTTAGGCTCGTTAAAAAAACATGTGGTCAGGATGGACCATAGCAAAACAAAGCTAGTGAATTGAGACGCTGATAAGATCAATCATAGTTAATCGATACTGCTAATAATTTGTATTATATATAATTTGAAATCAGATACAATAACATAATTTGTATTTTTTAACACATCCCTACAGCAAGGGCATTGCAGAATGCATTTTTCACAGTATGAGTATACAGAAATCGTTCTGTAGTGGCAGTTTATAAGAGACTCGATAAATTGCAGTGCAGTCGACCTTTTGGAACAGTCGGCCTAGTGGGATGGACCACTTACTGAGATGGTCGACTTACTGCGATGGTCGACTTACTGGAACAGTCGACCTAGTGGTACACAATCATAATAACATTTCTTGTAAACTATGAAGTTCAATTTTAGATCCCGTTTACGAAAGAACTTCCTTGCCAGTTTTAGAAATTTTTTGTGCTCCACCTTTCACTTTTCCCACCATATCGCCAATTACTTTGCCGGATAATTTAGGCGCATCACCGAAATCCTTTTCGTACGAAATCTTCAGTACTTGTTTCAGTCCTTTGGTGGTATTCGCGCTGTTATGCTTAAACCTTTCGATGCCGAATTTCTCCAAAAGGTGTGAAACGCCTTTCATAGGACTGCTAATCCATACAGCACGCGACACGTGAGTTCGACGAGGATTTTCCGGATCCGGTCTGAAAAGGTATATGTAGCCTACACTAGTGATATGCGTCGGATATCCGGACATCCAGACGGATATTCTCATAAACGGATATCCGGATGTGAAAAAAGATCCTAATATATCCGGATATTTTCAGTGTTCAGAAAGGGAGTAAAGGTTACTGAGATTTGTTATGTGTTACATTATGGGGTATTCTCATATGAGCGTTCCCAAGTGAGCGAATCCCTAATTGAGCGAATTCCCAAATCAGCAAATTCCGAACTGGGCGGTTCCAAACGAGCAACCGAGAATTTAATAACATTCTTCACGTTTTTCTTCTATACCTTATATTTTTCTTTGAATGTATTTCCTTTGTCTTCCGTTTTCGGTTTCTGTTGCTTATGTTTTCGTTTATGTACGTTTTTACGTTTTCATCTTTTGTCTGTGTCTTCCTTTATTTTCTCCCTTCTTGTCATCTAATTTTTTTCTTTTTTTACTCATGATACAATACATTACAAGTTGTCATTTTAAATAACCGTGGTCTACCGTATAATTCTTGTACAGTTCGGCATGCTTGAGTCTTTCATCGTTGTAAGTGTAAAAATTAAAAAATATAAACAATAGCATGCTTGAAGAAACAAAACATCAAGAGAAAGGAAACGAAAAAAACGAAATAAAAAAATTAGAAAAAGACAAAAAACATGAAAAAAGTGACAAGAAAGGAGAAGCAAGATAGAGAAAGCAGCAAGGAAGAAAGAAAAAACAATGTGAAAAAACAGGAGGACAAAAAAGGAGAAAGATAAAGAGGTAGAAGCAAAAAACTAAGAAGAAAAGTAATTAAGAGCGAAGAAAAAATCACAAGGGATAAAATTAAATAGGAAATAGAGCATGTCGAATTGTATAAGAATTACATGGGAGACAATTCTTATTAAAAATGACAACTTGTAATGTATTGTTCCATGAGCAAAAAATAAAAAAGTTCGCTCAGTTGAGAATAGACCCTATATTATTACAAAAAACTTCAACAACAAAATAATAAAAGGTTCAGTACCTAGTATTGTAGTTAAGTTGACCCAGTGTATTTTTACTTAATGTGTGACTTCTTTTTACCTCCTGGCAAACAACATTAAAAATGTCCGGATATATCCAGAATCCCGAAGGTGCAAAAAACACGTATATATTCAGATATTAAATTTTTCTGGCGCACATCACTTGCCTACATGTAATTGGGGGGAGGGGGCGTGCAATAGGAACCCCCTTCCAGAAATCTTTGGTCAAATGGCTAGCCGTTGGGCGAACTCCCAAGATTTTTCAATCTTGTGTCTAGCCATATGGTAGGGCCCCCCTGCTTTTTGTCGAAACGATTTTCTGGGCACTCCGCGCCATGTGGCATGAATACATTTTTTTACAGTTTTGGCAAAAATTACTTTTTTAAAATCGTTTTTCGAGCTTTCTTGGTGAAAAAATCAATTTTTTTCCTTCAGAGACCCCTCCCCCTAAAATTTGAGGAATTAGTGGCTCCCGGCCCCAAAAAAGTCGCCCGACCCCCCGAATTCACGCCCCCGTTACATGTAGGTGATCGTGAAGTGTGGAAAGCCACTTCAAGAATAGCTCTGACGGTACTTTCCCATAACACTATAGCATGCGACGCAAAATTCCTTGGGTGCGAAACATTTTTTTGTGGATGTGATTCAGAATGCTGATTTCGTGGAACAATATTCCGGAAGAATTACTTTCACCTCTATTGTTAAATTTTCGGTGCGATGCCTGTACATGTACTTTGTTTTTCATAGTGACCACAGTTAGTATTATTGTATTGTATTGTTATTATTCATCAAAAAATTATTCATCAACCATTGTGTCATAATGCATCGAAGGGAAACGTCACATTGTCATTACATTCAACGTTTTTCTTATCACACATAATCAAAGCGACCTTAGATTTACACTGGCCCAGTAAATAACCACATACAGGGCTGATTAATGCAAAAATTGTCATATAAAACAGGATATTATCGATCATAGCTCGCCCGAAAAACCATCGGCCGATATTTAAAAAAGTCAATTACCAGCCGATGCCAGAACATCGGTCATTCCCTACCTTTATTGGACAACTATTGAGAACATTTTATTTTTGAAATATATGCAATAATGACTAAATTAATCTCATGTAGAGTAAAATTTTATCCGCTTTTTCTTCCAACAGTGAAAAGGATCAACTGAATTTTTCGACCCGTGACCTTCAAGGCACAGAGGCATCCTGGATAACAGTTAAGGTCAAGAGTTTTTTCCTCTCTCTGGTCGGGTCAGAAAATATTGAAAAGGATTGGGTAGCATACCTGTTCAAAAAGTCCGATACACTCTCATGGCTAGATTTATTTGTGGGATTTAATTTTTTGTTGTAAAGTTTTTGCCATGTCTATTCGGAAAAAAATTATCAGATGATGAAAAATTTGAACTTATTGAAATTGTTCGTGAAAAAGAATTCCTGTTTAATGTTCGACCAGCCCCCCCCCCCGCCCGATTACAAGGACGTTAGGAAAAAACGCCATGCCTCCTAAGAAATTCCGGAAGGACTAAGTATTCAAAGTGCTGATTTTATGGTTCATATATAGAAAGAAATAAGTATGCATTTCGGGGGAAAAATTTGCTCGCAGAGTATGAAACAACTCCGAGCATGCTTGGCGAGCAACTCGGAGCTGTGCTCGGAGATGCTTGCCGACCATGCTCGGGGTAAATTTGCTCGCCGAGCAGAAGTATGGACGGGCTTAAGTACGTGGCACGCAGTACACTGTTATTCTTTACACTGCGGCAGGTTTATATCCTGACTGGTGCAATAACATGTCAGCGAATGGTCAGCATTACATTAAGATGAGTTTACATTATACGATACTTCGCATAGGTTGCGTACATCCACACATTGTTTATACTTTAAGCCCGGTTCACACGGCGACATTTCACCCCACATACATGTTGCAACATGTATGCTTTTTCCAAAAATGTCGTGACATTAAGATTTTCCCACGTGCGACATATGATATGACATACAGAGTGACATTTTCCACCTCAGTATTATTTTTCGGTGCCGAAAAGAAAGTCTGTTGCTATTCTTGGATTTTTGGTCTTTTCCTACTTTTGGACGACGAGTTTTTTGCGCCTGTCACGATTACATGCACCAAGCACACAAATAGTACCGAATGTCGAGCTGTATGTCGGCTAAAATAGCCGGCTGAGTGAAAAACCAAACTGTATATGTCGGGTGTATGTCGCTTATATGTCGGGCTTATGTCGCGCCCGTTCACACCTGACGATTTTACTTAACATATCGCGTATACATCGCGACATGTATGTCGGGTATATGTTGCGCAAAATGTCGCCGTGTGAACTGGCCTTTACTCAATAAAAAAGAAAAAATTCAGGAGTCGCTAAAGTGCCAACATTTCTATCCAAAAACATCAGTGACTGGGTGGGGAGGAGCACTGTTTTTTTAGCGGGGCACCCATTAGCAGTGCCACTAATGGCAGTTTGACTCCATTAGGGCAAAAAACTTTTATTAGTGAACAGTAACTTATTTCTTTTTACAATAGTGATCAAGTTATTAGTCATTGTATTAGGCATTATTGAGAAATGTGTTATTGTAAACGTATATTTTGACAGCGTTCTTTAAAACGTACCTACCTATATTCATAGGGTCGTAACCGAGAAAAAAAATTTTCCAGCGCCTAGCGCCAGGAAAATTTTCAGGTCCTTACATTCTAAAAGGCTGGAAAATGAATCTTCATAACAATGAAAATAAATCGGAATGAAACTAATGCATCGTAATACCTTTCTTATCCCGGCGCCCAGCACTGGGAAAATTTTTGGATTTTTGTGTTGCAAAATGCTGGAAAATGTATGTTCCCAACAATTATTCCTGAATAGAAGCTCTAAATTTGCAGTCTTGTATTGATGTTTTTATCGTCTCTCAATCCCAGATTGGGAAGGTTCACGTTTCAAAACCTTGGAAAACTTCAAACGAAGCGAGAGAATAAAATTCTGAGAAGTGATGAAAAATCTCAATTATCAGCAAATTATTGACTCTTGACTGGATTAGTAAAAAAGAGATGAAGTAATTCAATTGATAGGAACTGATGAAGGTTAATTAGTAAGTGAAAGTAGATATGCTAACGGCGGCGTTTGATACAAAGCAATGACTGTTCGACCGGCGGAAAATTTTGAGGTTTTGACCTTCCTTTTTGACCTTCACGATCGGCGGAAAATTTTGAGGTTTTGAGCTGCTGAGCTTCTGAAATTCACCCAAATGAATTTTTTTGGTTTTGAAGTGAAAAAAAATATTTTCTTATGAAAAAAATGCCCAAAGCTTTTTCCTTATTTCGAAATTTTATTCCCTAAAAGATCACATTGAGGAGAAAAACGGAGCTTCAAACGACACGAGAGAAAAAATTGTAAGGATTGATGGAAATCCGCAAAATGTTCTCTTCGAACTAATGGAAAAGAGCAGAGCGCCCCATGGGGAGGGGTATGAGGGGGGTATTACCCCTATCTTAAGTCCTTAAAATCGATCACTGGCTGCCTAATTCTGAGACAAAATGACGTTTTTAGTGGACATTTAGCTACACTACCCTCGCAAATTTTCAATTTTACCCCTACCTGAAAAATCTGACCTTGGGGACCTCTGGAAAAGAGGTACAATTCAGTTGATTGAAACTGCTGAATGTTAAGTAGTAAGTGGAAGTAGATATGCTAATGGCCATGTCGGATAAAAAACAATGACTGTTATACTCACTGACTGGCGCCAAGGGCCGGAAAATTTTGAGATTTTTCTCTGTGAGGGACATGAAATCAACGACAAAGTTCCAACGGCCTTGTATATTCAGCATTGTAAATTCTGAAATAAAAATTCGGTCATTAGCCGCGCTAATGACTAGTGCTTCATACTTTCAAAATTTTAGGACCCATGTACCCGGTCTTTAGGGTACCCGGGTATTTCGGGTACCCGGATTACTATATGCAAGTATTAAAAAAGTCAGTGAATGAACACACTCCATGGAAATTTTCAGAAAACTCATAAATTTTGAGGCATGACCCTTGCAAAGTGCTAAGAAACAAACATTAGGAAAAACCAATAACACATTTTCTTCAAACAAAATTTTTTTCCAAAAAAAATCTTTTTCTCGTTTAGAGAAAATGTATTTCAAAATTTTTTGTACTTTTAAGCAAATTGTGGTGACCTGGTCACGCATCACAACTATTTGATGAAGCCAGATATCCCACTAGGTCTGGGTTTAACCATCTCTACACCGGTTCATCAACATCGGTTTTGATGCCTCTTCAATCTAATACATAATGCATCTCTCCAACTTTTATTGTTTTCTTATACTGCATCGAGTCCAATATTTGACACAGGCATAATTTTTCAAAGACTCTTTTATATTTCCGTTTCCTGCTTCATTGTTAAAACACATAGATTTTTAGTTGCTAAAAATACGCTACAGTGACTTTTTGAGAGCCATAAGCGGCGTTGTTAACACGTTAAGTAGGTACATGCACTGAATTAATTAAGGAAAATACGTTCATTCACTGTAACTGCACATAAATACAAGTAATACCTAGTGTACAAATATTCCGTTTATACAATATCTTGTCGAGACCCGGGTACCCAGGTAGCACCCGCGTTTCATTCAGAAAATTTACTCGGGTCTACCCGGGTACCCGAAGTGTGAAGCACTACTAATGACCAAAATTTTTCATTAGCACGGCCCATGTTTTATTAGCGCCGCGCTAAAAAAAACAGTGGGGAGGAGGTACGAATGAAGTTATAGAAACGATTTTTATATCGTCTATCAGTAGACCGGATTTTCACTCACTTATATATGACTTTCTCTTCGACCGACATAAAAGATAAATGATTAACATTGCGAGTGTATGAAATTAATAATTTGTTCTTTAAATCCAAAATCGTTTCTTCGACAATGCCAGCGTGAGTAATGTTTATGCCTAAATGGCGAGCCCACCTCGGCAATGGATTGGTCTTAACGATAAATTTTTTCGTGAATAATAATCCAGCTTCATTGATAAATCGTCGTAAAATGGTGTCTTCGTGTATAACATGTCCGCTATAACTGTTTGGATATCGTTTCCAAAATGCCCGAACGACGTTGTCCCACGGATATTTTACGTGAGAGTTATCAGCAAAGTATTTCATATGTTTATTCTGAAATAATAACGGAAATAGTGGCTTCATTCAATTGAATACTGCTAATTATGTTCAGTGCAAGAAATCTGAGATATGGGCACTAGGCCGTCCAAATCACATTCCTAGTACCTCAAAGAACACATACGATAAATGCTCAAATAAAATGAATTCTGCATGACTGATTCGCTTCTTCAAATACATCATGATGATACTGTAGTTCAATTATACCCCAAATTTGATTTATCAATGCCTCAAACAGAACAATCTTTCGAAGCTGTTGCACTGGATACAGTTCCACCAAACATTGACAAGCACAAATACTGGGACTAGTTCTAGTCAGATAGGTATTTCGGCATCACCAAACTTACTAGTCACTAGAAAAAATGTTCATAACATATAACTTGAGGGAGAAGTGCCATAAGAATTCACCAAGAAATATTCGGCCATAGCAAGCCACGCGGTGACCTCGTCAAAATTGGCCAGTCATATGGCTGAAATAAGCTATAGTTATAGAAACCAACATTCTTCTGGTCGAAAAAATATTGAAAAATATCAATTTTTGGTTAAAAGATTGTGATTTTTTCTGGGGGGTCACGCGATTTTTTTGGGGACGTGGGTCACTGACTCGCCCAAGTTTAAGGAAAGTCCCTGCAGGAAAAAAATCAATTTTTCAATAAATGAATCCGAGGAGCGATCCAAAAAATATTAATTTTTAACTGAGAAACTGAACATGTGTTCACGGGGGGGGGGAAGGGGGAGGGGATGCGAAGCAACGAGAAAATTGACGTTTTTGACCATTTTTTGTTCGAAAATTGACATTTTTCAGTATTTTTCTGACAAAAAGTATGATGGTCCCAACGACTACCATACGGCTAGCCATACTCGGAAAATCATGAGGAGTTGCCCAATATCTAGCCATATGTATAGTCGACGATTTCTGGGGGGTACCTCCATCGTTCATAATTTTTTAAACATGATATATTTGATGGCTTTAGCGGTAAAATTCATCCTTCTGCCGAACAACAAACAGACCTTCTTGAAGTTTATAAATAGTTATTGAGACGAAAAATATGTATTTCTTTTGAAAAATGCTGTTTTGCAGATTGGGTACGCTAACAACCGGTATGCTATAAAATAAATGATTTTACGATTCCTAATATTTTAGAAATAATGCATCTTGGTGTTATGTTCGACGGAAAAGTGTCCTCCACTTCCACTGCAATTATGTGATAAAAGAGGCATCTACAAAGGTAGTCTGATTTTAAATGTTTAAACATTTGACGTTTCTTTTTACGGGTTTTAAACGTTTCGAGAGCATTTAAATGCGACGTGTTCTTATTTTTGAATAATATGGTTCACCATTTTGGAATCCCAGTCCGGTTGGTGATAATAAAACTGTAGAGACAATTCAACGGAGGTTTCCCAGGAAACCTGCTGGTTATAAAAATTTAAGTTATAACATAAAGTTTACAAATCTGGCCCTGACGATCTTGCATTTAGTATATTGCTTCATCAAGTATGTTTATGTCTATTAATTTCAACTTATTCCGCTGTACTTATGTTTTACTTTGAATCCGTTTAATTATCGCGCGTTTAACTGGTTCAAATTGCACAAATCAAAGTTGCTCAAAATGCTTCAAAATTAATTTTCCTCAAGAATTATTGATGTTTGGAATTCTTTATCTGATGAGATACCTCGTTAAAAAAAATCATTGCTCAAATGGATTATTTTGACAAAAAAAATTTTGGGCATAGTTCTGATCAAGGAAAATATTTTTGGACGTCCAAGATCAAAAAGATGCATTCTAACCAGAGCACCCCATGGCGGGGTATTACCCCCGTCTTAGATTTGGAAATTCATTTACTACTCCCATAAAAACAGTTCACTATAGCAAAAAATTTTGGTAGACCTCATCCTTTCCCCAGTAGGTTATAGTAATTCGAGAAAAATTGCACAATGTGTGATTGTGAGGAATTACTCACTGCTCTTTTTGATACATTTACTGAGCAAATCATAATGGGAAAGTATGCAACTTCTGTGCCATATAGCAATTTTTAGGAAAGGATATCAGAACATTAATATATACTACTTGTAGGAAATCATTATACAGTCGAACACGGTTAATGAACACCCCGAGCGGACTGAAATAAAAGTGTTCACTATCCGTAAGTGTTCATTATCAGAACTCTGTCAAATTCAACATAAATTTTACTTCAACATGAATCACTTATCATCATTTAAAAAATGACGTTATTTTAGACTGTTTCAACGATGCAATAACTTGTATCCATAAAATCATCAATAGAATTTACAGAGGCAAGTATTTCATCACAGGATTCCTTTGAAAACAAAAAATTTCTGACAACTGATATAGCTCGTTTGGCTTCTTCAAATGAAGGTATTTTTTGAACAGCCCCTTGATCATCACAGTCACTATCGATTTCAGTGGTTTCAATTTCTGGTTCGTCCGGTTTTCTCACTAAATCAACAATTGATTGTTCATCCATATCGCCAGAAGTAACAACATCATCATCGACGTGCAAAAACTCCGAAAGACTGAACTCTGTATTGTGATGGGACGCTAATGTTTTGAAAATTTTTCAAATGCTTCTCGAATAAGAACATCAGATTCTGATGCTTCTTCCTGAGCATCACACTGAAAACCCGCTTTAGAAAAGCAACCAGATATCAAAGAAGCGGAAACATTTTGCCAAGCACGAGAAATAAAAATTATGGCATCCAACAAACTAAAATTCCCAATGTCTCCACCCTCATCGATTTTTCGCAAAATGCTTTCAATCATAAGTTTGCGGTAATTTACTTTCAAACAGTTGACAACACCTTGATCCATCGGCTGCGTTTTTGAAGTGGTGTTGGGTGGTAGAAAAATGACAAGACAAGACGTTGTGTTGCATTAAGATGTTTCTAGAAGTTTCTGGAAGTTTCTGTAATCGATAAAGTGTACATATTATCTGTAAACATCGTGTTTACTAAGCGTAGATTAAAGCGTGTTCAATATCCGTCAACACGTGTTCATTAAATGTAGAATTTAACATGTATCAAGATATGCAGAGATTCTATCAGGCGTGTTCATTATCCGTTAACCGTGTGCTCATTAACCATATTATCAACATATAAGAAACTATAGGAATTGAGTTGGGACTGTGCTACAGCGTGCTTATTAAGCGTAAATGCTCAATATCCAGAGTGTTCATTAACTGTGTTCGACTGTATATATAATTGGGAGATGAAATAATGACTTATGTATATGTGATTTATCAAACAATCACCTCTTGGGAAGAAAAACATTATGTTCTTAAAATTCTTCCTCTTCATGCTCTCCTTTCCTTTTCCCCGCTTCTGCGTTGGGTCTTCTGTGCGCATATGGTTACCCAAGCTGTGGCATACTTTCCTGCTACGAGTTAAGACATGTGAGGTCTGTTGACATGGATCAGGAAGGGTACTTGGTTTCAAACTCGTAGTTCATAATGTAATAGGATTAATAATACTAAAGTCGCATTCAGCATCAGGACTTTCAATTGGAAGCACTGTTCCAAGCCTTAGCAGGGATGGAATAAACCCGTACTGCTGCAGATGCTGGTTCAAATAATGTTTCCAAAAGTATGTTGTGTCTGATTCTTGAAATGTGCAGGAATCAGTTGGCTAGACAATCTTCGAAGTGTGACTATTCTGTCATATAATTAGTGCATTGAAGTTGCACGATTGGGAGCTGGAAAAGAGAGTTGAAATCGTGAATGTTTTTTGACTGTAAAAAACATAAACTAGGGGGATTAGTGACTTTTGTAAGTTGTATGTGGTTAGAGTACTGCAACTCATACCTGTAATTGGGGGGGGGGGGGGGTTGGGGGGGGGGGACCCCCCCAACTCGGCCAACCTTGTACCCAAAATCATTTCCCCCCCCCAGTTGGGAAAAAATTAAAAAAATTTGCCAAAAAGTGTATGTTTTTTGGCCTTTTTTTGGGGAAAATTTCGACTTTTTCCAACCCCCACCCCAACTGGTCCGAGGTCTTACAGGTATGCTGCAACTCCCCCTCTGCAAAAAAGCTGGGAGCAAAAAAAAAGGTCATGGCATATTTCAAGTACTAACCTTAAAATTTACGATTTTACCCATACCTTAATTTTTGAACTTGGGTACCTCTGATTCTAATGAACCTTAAAAATTCAAAATCTCAAAATTTTCTGGAGCTGTGTGCCGGTCATGAGAGTATAATACATACTCATTGTTTTCAATCCGGTCAACAGTCAATGTTTTGCCCAAAATTAAAATTCTTCATCAATCTCTACCATTTTCTCCCCACGCTTGGCATTTTCGAAACTTTTGAATATTTATCCATCGCTATTATGCTTTCAACTGTGGTACTAGACCCATTGTGTCGTTTAATGTGACTGACTCAGGGTTTTTTTCCGCACAGTGCCGACTTTTTTTGGGCTGTGCCGAAAAATTTTAGGGCATTTTCCGCAAAGAACGGAAATTTTTTTGGGCGTTTCTACTGCTGGCATTGATGAAAAGGTGCATTTTGGTGCAATTTAGATGGTCAAAATCTCAAATTTTTCCGGCACTCCGCGCCGGCAAAGAAAATAATTTATAAAGTTGGACGACTTTTTTGGGGCCGGGGATCAGTAATTCCCACAATTTTGGGGGGAGGAGTCTCTCAAGGAAAAAAATCGATTTTTTCATGAAAAAGGTCCATAAAATAGTTCGAAAAATAGTAATTTTTCCGTAAAAAGACTGAAAAAATGTATCTATGGTTCAAGTAATAGGGTAAGAGTAGAATCATACATGTAACGGAGCCCCGAGGTCTGGGGGGGGGGTTGGGCCACTTTTTTTGGGCCGGGGGTCAGTAATTCCCAAAATTTTGAGGGGAGGGGTCTATGAAGGAAAAAATTTCATTTTTTCACGAAAAAAGTCCGAAAAAGAGTTTAAAAAATAGTAATTTTTGTCTACAAAATGATAAAAAATGTATTTGTGGCACTAAGCACCGAGAAAATTTTCGTTTTTGACAATTTGTTGTTCAAAAATTGACATTTTTCATCAAAAAATTGACATTTTTCCGGCGAAAAGTATGGGGGTCCATGGGCTACCCTATGGCCAGCCATAGGATTGGAAAATCCTGGGAGGGGGGGGGGGTCGCCCAATGGCTAGCCATATGGTCGACAATTTCTGGGGGGGGGTTCCCATAGCACGTCCCCCTCCAATTACATGTATGAGTAGAATTAAAAAATAAACATTTTGATTGCTTTTGGAAAAGTTATCAATTCAAAATAAAAACGGATGAATACAAACAAATGAGTGGTGGATAAAATCAAGACATAGATGAAAACACTACATTGATGCATGTTTTTTCTACTGTACAATTTTAGTTTCACTAAAATTGTACAGTAGCTTTGATGCTAAGTGGCAGAACACCCACGATAAAATGCCGTTTCTCCTTTTTTGATTTATATCCATGAGGATGGCGGACGCTCGTATTTCTGTGAAGGAGAAAAACGCAAAGCAGATTGAAGGCCAAAACTACGGACATTGTATTGATTACTTGCATACAAATAGTATCTGTGTATTTTATTGAAGTGTTACCAGCAGTGTTTTTTTTTAGTATTTCAGTTTTAGTTTTTAGTTCTTTTTTAAATTTTCAGGTTTTTACATTCTAGAAGGCTGGAAAATGGATCTTCATAACAATGAAAATTAATCGGAATGAAACTAATGCATCGTAATACCTTTTTTATCCCAGCGCGCAGCGCCAGGAAAATTTTCGGATCTTTGAGTCCCAAAATGCTAGAAAATGTATATTCCCAACAATTTTTCCTGGACAGAAGCTCTAAATTCAAAGTCCTGTAATGATGTTTTTATTGTGTTTCAATCACAGATTGTGAAGGTTAACGTTTCAAAACGTTGGGAAACTAAAAAACGATGGGAGAGAATAAAATTCCGAGAAGTGATGAAAAACCTCAATTATCAGCAAATTATTGACTCTAGACCAAATTAGTAAAAAAGAAATGAAGTAATTCAATTGATAGAAACTGATGAAGGTTAATCAGTAAGTGGAAGTAGATATTCTAACAGCCGCACCTGATAGAAAGCAATGACTATTCTGGTATACTCATTGACCGGCGCGAAGCGCCAGAAAATATTGAGATTTTTCCTTGTCAGAGACATGAAATCGACTTATGACAAAGTACCAACGGCCTTGTAAATTCTGAAATAAAAATTCCGTCATTAGCATTGGTGCTCATGATCAAAAGTTTTCATTAGCACGGCCCAAGTTTCATTAGCGCCGCACTAAAAAGAACAGTGGTTACCAGTAATCCATCAGTAATGCGTCATGGCTGCCAAACTTATCAACTAGTAAAGCGCCAGTAATCCACTATTTCATATGGAAATTTCTACCACTTAAGACCCAGTATATCGCCAAGACATTCACCAAAAGATTACTAGTTCTGCAACGAATTTGTCCCTTACTGTTCCTGTTTAAATTAGAACAGTTTCGTAGCTAAATCGACGTTGCTGATTAGGAATATGATATCATAAATTTTATAGGATCGAGTCTTCACGTGTTATACCAATTTGCACACACATATCATATCACACATATAGAATATCATGCATTTTTCCTCTTGTACGAGTTGTGCTACTTTGCTACGAAACGTTATTGACAACACCTGGCGTTTTATCAAAAGAAAATGCTAAAAATAGACTACTCGATAATTGATGCACATGAGGATTTATAGCTGTGTATTGTGAAAAATTGTATTGGTTTGATTTTATTAATAGCTGATCTGGCTATCAGGGTTGTGCATAGGATTTTGACATGGCGTGGGCAGACTAAATTTTTTTTACCGAATAGCCCCAGAAAATGTTGATTCTAAGCAATACACTGTTTGCATGCAGCCTCCATGGGGGGGGCGGCCGCTCCCGCCCTTTTGTGCACGGCTCTGCCGGCTATATAGAATTCCGTCAATATACAGCAGACGAGAATATGACACTACAAGTGTTAGCTCGTTACACTTTGTAACCTGCATTTCCTGGACTAATCTAACTTGCCTTCCCTGTAGTTTGTTCATTTCGAACTTACATAAGTTTGAAACTTCCATTTTTTTAGTTACGTTTATTAACCTTGTCCAGTTTTTGGATATTTTTTCTCGCTATCTTTGTGTGTTTTCTTTTTACTTTTATTCAGTCTTAAAAATATTTTTAGTGTTTCACTAAATTACTCCCTGGATTTTTGTACTTGCTTTCTTTTGCCTTCAACTAGTAAACATCACAACAAATACAACAACGATTTGAAAGCAAAAACAACTTTTGATCTCAAATCAAGATTTACAAAGGCAACAAATTCAACAAAACTGTAAACTCAAAATTTATTTCAAATGATTTTTGACCCATGTGAAGACATGCCATACTAATACCTAACATGACGACAAAATTAATTTTGCCTGTTTATCAATATTAGTTTTAAAAACTGTATACTCTCAAAGCAATTTTTTGCTATGGAATCTTTAGCTTTATGATTAGAATAAGTTAACAGAAGAGTCATACGAAATGAATTGAATAGTCTAAAATTTTCCTGAGTTGAAAACTTACAAAGCATTAGATTTGTTTGTTGTTTTGTGCAACCTCATCTAAAATCTGTTGTCATGTCAGTGTCAGAAAAGACTGCATTGCAGTAACTAAAGCTGGCTCAACTCTCAATTTGATTGTCAAATTAGGAAGAAATTGATATTCTTGCAAACAAGATGGAAAAAATGAATTTTTTCAGTAAAAATAAATGACCTGAGGAATGACAACTTAGTATGTCAATGCCTAAATGTGCAGTTTTACATTTGAGGAAAAATAATCCATCCAATCAGTACAAAATTGGTGAATGTGATCTTGATGCTGTCACTGAAATGAAAGATCTTGGTGTTTATCTTAATGAAAAACAGTTTTGTTCCGCACTGTGATTACATGATCAAGAAGGCTTCTAGGGTGCCAAATCTGATTTTTAAATGTTTCAACTCAAATAAAAATGAATTAAAAATCAGTGCATTTAAAACTTATGTTCACCCAATCCCTGAATATGGTAGTCCTATTTGGAATCCTTATCTAATGGGTGAATACAAAGGGTTGAGATTTGGCTTTGTTGGTTGAGATTGAGCTTTAACTCTAGGAATTATCAAGAAAGATTTGAGTCCGCCAGTCTGCATTCTCTTGAATTTAGGAGAACTATAACTGATTTATGCTATGTTTATTCTATAATCTGTAAAGGCATTTTGGACCCGAATAATTTTTTTGTATACAGTACTTTTAATTATCGTATTAACAACCCATATAAATTATATAAGTCAAAATTTTGTACGTGATTACTCGAAAAAGATTTTTGTAATAGATAATTGATATGTGGAAAATGTTACCTAATCATGTTACATCCGCAGTTAATATTCATATATTTAAAAAACGACGTATCGAATTTTGGAGCTAATATCTGCAGGATACTAATCATTCTAAGCTGGCGATAATATTTTTTTCCGTATTCTTTTCTGAATTTATTTTTCTAATGAGGAATAAATCTTATCTAATCTAAAAACCCCAAAAATCCAGAAATGCTCAATTTTCCAACCCTTTAAAACCCATCATCAACCTAAAAACCCAATGCCCTCCAACCCTGCCTAAGCCTAAGCCTAAGCTAGAAAATTTTTCCAGAAACAATCATGAAAATAAATAAATTTTTTCGACCAATCAAAATGATGACAGATCTCGTCACTGTTTTTTTTCAAATTTGCACTATAATGTGGGAAAAAAATCTGGAATGTGGGAAAAATTTTTGATGTCTTTTCACAAATGTAGAAGAAAAATTTGGGGTTTTCATATTGAAAGGATGCATTTTGGTGCATTTTAGGAGGTCCAAATCTCAAAATTTTCTGGCGCTCCATGCCGGTTATAACTGTGATAGTCATTATTATTTATTTATTACCAAGATCAGGCACGGCTTTTAGCATGTCTACCTTCATTTACCATTTAATCTTCAATAGTTTTCATTATCTTAAACGTATTATTTCATGTTTAATTGATATATCTTTATATTTAATGAAGATCCACATTTTTTCCTTCATAGATTTTTTGAGAAAGATCAACACGTCAACTTTCTCAACTTTTTGAAGCGTTTGTTCTTTTCTTAACCTAAATTCGATTCAAAAGCTTCATGGAAGTATTTTTGGAAAATTTCTACTCTTCTGACCAGGGTTGGGAAAAAACTCATTTTCAAAATGTCGAATTTGGGTTTTTTTAGGTATTTCTGGTTTTAATCAGGGTTTTTTTTAATTTCACAATTGTGGATCTGAATTACGTATGAAAGAAAAGAAATGCACCATATCTAAAGTTTTATTCTTCATGATGCAAAATATTTTCATATCATTTTTCCTGATTTTAAGCCTAAATTCAGATTCCTTATCACAACAAATAAAATCATATACTAATGCACCGTCAAAAAAATTTTTGGCATTGAATTTTATGAACACTAGGTTTTGGACTGTTGCAGATGGCAATCGATTATGCAACTTGCTGTGAACAAAGCCAAATGTTAAAAAATTACGCTCTGATGACGCAGTGGACACCAAAATGGGAAACGTGTGATTATAACATGACAAAATAAATTTTGCTTGCTCGCCATTAATAGTCTTAAAAGACGTATTCTCAAGGCAATTTTTTGAAATGAAAGCCACATTTTGCCTTCAGTCAACCAATATTGCATAACAGATTTTTGGCCGTTCCCCAGCATTTTAAAACAAAACGTATTTTTTTATCATCTTCACTTGCTGAGATCATTTATTCATTGAGTTGCTTGTAAATTGTGTTTTTGCAGGCTGGAAAAAAAGTTTGATATTTCTTTCTTCAACATTCATGCTGCTTACAGCCATTCAACCAGAATACTTGGTTGATGGTCCATTTTCAACCCATTTTTGAACCCAAAAAGCCATCAGCTGTCGCTTTCCCCAGTGGGTCTGCTGTCTCCCTCAAAATTTTAGGGCTACTCAAGTCAGCTCACCAAATGCTGATGGCTGTGAGGAGGCTTTAGCAGTCACAAGTAATGCTGTTATTGCTCACTAGCACTGCTCATAAGTACTCATGACTCATGAGCAGTAAAATCTGCCTAATATTCAGATTAACTACCTGATCAAATCAACTGCAGCCAAACAACTATTCAAACATACAGTACGGGACGAATTCGTTGCAGCACCAGTAATCTTTTGGTGAATGTCTTGGGGATATACTGGGTCTTTACTGGTAGAAATTTTGAGATGAAATAGTGGATTACTGGTGCTTTACTAGTTGATAAGTTTGGCAGCCGTGACGCATTACTGCTGGATTACTAGTAACACACTTCAATAAAATGCACGCATACTATTTATATGCAAGTAATCAATAATATGTCCATAGTTTTGGCCTTCAATCTGCTTTGCATTTTTTTCTTCACAAAAATACGGGCCTCCGCCATCCTCATGAACATAAATGAAGCAAAAAAAAAGAAATGGCGTTTTATTGTGGGCGTTCTACCACTTAGTATTACAGCTACTGTACAATTTTAGTGAAATTAAACTGACACTGCATGCATCAATGTAGTGTTTTCATCTATGTCTTGATTTATCCACCACTCATTTGTTCATTTGTCTGTATCCATTTTTATTTTGAAACGATAACTTTTCCAAAAGCAATCAAAATGTACATTTTTCTAATTCTGCTATTACCGTATTACTTGAACTGACTTGTTTACACTTTAGAAGAAAAATGAAAACTAAAACAGTATTGGCGCTTGAAGTTACAGAAAACTTTCATAAACAAAGACTGTATCGGTCTCACTTGCTGAAATGTGCTTGTGGCCAAATCGAGACATACATCAGAAATTAAATACATGCTATTGTTTATACACATGAACATGATAGAACATCAACCTTTAAGTATATTTGTTCAGAAATTTCGGGTTGAAAACTAGAAAGAATTATGATTTTTCTACATTTGAAAATAGATCACATCTCAGTATGCTTCAAACTTTAATGCACACCTATAATCATCTTTTTGATGAAAGCTAGAAATAACTTTCGCTATGGTTCTGAAAAGGAACCATAAGCATAAAGAACTATAAGATATTTTGTCAAAAAGTCTTCACTTGGACTGTCATTTGCCTGAACACAGCCTGCTCAATGTCCACCTTTCCCAAGTAGGAAACTGAAAAGAATTTAAAAAGAAAACAAGTGTCACATTAAAATTGCACAAGTTCCTTCTATCTGAAAATTTCCGATTTGATGGCATTATAGTATGCATCTTGAAATGCGTCCAAACTAAGACCTAGAAAGCAAGTATCAGTTGATATTTAACTAGAAGTATTCAGTGGCTGAAACGGTCACAATAAAAACCCATTCCTCCTTTCTGGTCCTTTTCGGTTACACAACTTTTAGGTGAGAAAACAACTAAATGCTTTTCGATTCATTAATATTCATGAGGATGGCAGACACCCATATTTTTGTTGAGGAGAAAAACGCAAGACAGACTGAAGGACAAAACTATGGACATTGCATTGATTACTTGCATATAAATTGTATGCGTGTATTTTATTCAAGTATGTTGCCAGTAATCCACCAGTAATGCATCATGGCTGCTAAACTTATCAACTAGTAAAGCACCAGTAATCCACTATTTCATCTCAAAATTTCTGCCAGTAAAGGCACAGTGTATCGCCAAGACATTCACCAAAACATTACTGGTGCTGCAACGAATTTGTCCTGTATGGTTACGTTAAATTTATTGAATATGAATCTTTAGCTTTTGGATTAGAATAAGTCAACTCAACAGAACAGTCATAAGAACCGAATCAAATAAAGCTAAGAAGTCTCCTGAATTGAAAATTTACGATAGCATTTGATTTCTTTACTGTGTTATCTCATCTCAACTATGTTGTCATGTCAGTATTAAATCAGGAAGAAAGTTTATTCCTGAGAACAAAATGGAAAAAATGAATTCATTTCTCAGAAAACCCAAAAACCCAATAATTTCCAATTTTCCAACCCAAATAAACCCAAAAAACCTCATCAACCTAAAAACCCAATGCCCCCTAACCCTGTGTACGGCGCAAGTAGCTGCTATAGTTACGTGTCATATGGCACTGTACAGCCCCATACCGCACCATGCAGCGAAGTATAGTTGGCCCCTCATGAACAAATTGATGGTTTTAAAATTTTTCAAATGAAAAATTCTAGGAATTATGATTTATGAACACAAAATTTAAATTCACTGTTTTTTTTCCTTGAAGATTTTTTCCTTTTTGCAAAAATTTTCCATATCTTTGAAAATGCTACGGATGCTTTTTTATGCATTTTAGGAGCATACCCAAGTATTTTGTTGTATTTGTAGTCAAAAACCTGCAAAAATAGAGGAAATTCTGGTTATGTTAGTCAAAATGAGCTCATGAAGAATATACTGGTGCTCTATAGGAGCAGAGAAAGCAAGTTAACTTAACTTAGTTTTGAAACTGCTGGGAAAAGCGAACTACCATGAAGTATTTTCAAATACTTCTATGGGACAAAGTCAAACGCAAAACCTAAAAATTCACAGATCACTACCAATTCTGAATATCTCGTTGTGTTACATAGAACCAAATTGTCAAGGGTGGGTTAAGGGGAAAATCTTCCCTTTCACAAATGAAAGTTTTAAAAGGGTCATAGTTCAACCCCTAAACTTAAGAAAAGAAAACTGGGAATACCCGATTGAATTGGTGATAAACAACGTAATCAAAGGCAAATGTCCACTATTATTCGTCAATAATAGTGCCAAGGGTATCCATCTGCAACCTGACCAGCTTATCACTGAGGTAAAATTCAGACTTGAAGAATTGAAAATGACGGTTGCGTCCCTAAGTGACCATGAAGATGATTATGAACCAGCCACGTTGGTTAAAGATCAGTTGAGGAAGTCAGAGGAAGAAAAGCTTCGACTCACTCTCGAAAGAATGACCGAAAAGTCAAATATTGATAATGAAGATAGAAAAATTGCCATTGAAGTCTTCAAGCAATATGGCCATGTTTTTAGTCTCCCTAGAGATCAGCCTACTCTCACTCAGGAGTTAACGGTCACTATATGTTTGATTGCATGCAATACTACTGGCATATTCGTAATCAGCTTCATCGATTTACCCATAACATAATCACAAATATGCAAATTTTGGGTAACAAAATTTTGTCATAGGACACCCTGTTTGCAGTCAAAATATTCTGTTTTATGAAAAACTACTGGCATATTCGTAATCAGCGTCATAATTTTAGTCTGAAATATGCAAATTTGGAAAAATTTTGAAAAAAAAATTCCGTACCACCTAAACTCCATAAGTGCCAAATTTTCTTCCCCAAATGGGGAAAGAGCCCAAAATTTTTTTCCCCTTTCCGAATTTTTTTTCCCCAAAAAGCACGATTTGGGGAAAAAAAACAGTGGGGAAACCCCCCCCCCCCCAACTTGGCCAACCCTGTACCCAAAATCATTCCACCCCCCAATCCCCCCTAGTTTGGAAAAAATTAAAAAAATTTTCAAAAAAGTGTATGTTTTTTGGCCTTTTTGGGCCAAAAAACATACACTTTTTTCCGAAGAAAGCACTGCTTCGCAATACTTTCTTCTGAAATTGATTCAACTCTCAATATAGTAAACGCTCACTATTACAACGAAACTGACCATCGACAAACAACTGCTAGTCACAATGTGATTAGCACATGCAACATCACTCATATTTCGATTGAATATTATTGGATATGATGGATTCACAATATTCATGACGTAATTCTATTCGAGACTTGGTGAATAACCGATTTTCGATTACGCTCACAAAATCATGAGCAAAAAATGGCCTGGTAGTGCCCACCAAATCATTTTTTGCTCAAGTTGAGAAATGCAACTGTATTTTTGAGAAAAAGCATATATGTAATCCCAGTCAGTCCAGTCCCGTTCAATGTTCTATATCGCCGGCGAAAAAATCTGGAAATGCGAAGAAAATTTTGGGCTCTTTCGCCAAATAGCAAAAAAGTGTTGGGATTTTAAAGTCGTGAAGGTGCATTCTGGTGCATACCTGTAACATACCTGCCTCCGACCAGTTGGGGGGGGGGGGGTAAATCCGAAATTTTGGGAGGGGGTAGGAAAAAGTCGAAATTTTTCCCAAAAAAGGCCAAAAAACATACACTTTTTTGGAAAAAAAATTTTTTTTTTCCAAACTGGGGGGGGGGAAACACCGTTTTTTTTTCCTCAAATGGGGTGTTTTGAGGAAAAAAATTTCGAAATGAGGAAAAAAATTTTGGGTATGGTTCTCATGTGGAAAAAATTTTCGAGGAAAAAAAAACGGTGGGGGGAAAATGATTTTGGGTATAGGGTTGGCCGAGTTGGGGGGGGGTCCACCCCAACCCCCCCCCCCCAAGTACAGGTGTGCCCCCCAAGTACAGGTATGACCTGTAAGCATACTTGTAAGAGGCTTACCTGTAAGCACTGTTTTTTTCCCCGGGCCTTTTCCCCAAATGGGGAAAGGGGTCAAGCAAGATTTTTTCCCACATTTTTCTGGAGTCGTTTTTTTTCGCTTAAAAATGCTCACAGACGCTTTATTTAGGTGTTCTTGAGCCTTTTCAAGCCTCCTGGTGTTTTTAGACCCGTTAAATCATTAAAATTGAGGAAAAAATTGAAATTTTTGAGTTCAAAGTTTTATCCACAAGCATTGGAACAAATTTTCAAGCAAACTATCCAAAAGCATAATGACTTTGAGAATTACATGAGAAATCGATCGTTAAGTTCTCTATGATGACAAGTCAGAACCCAAAATGGATGTTAATCTTTCCGACGCGAAGCGCCGGAAAAATTTTTCGGGTATTGATACTCTGCGACGCTGGAGAATCAATTTTCCGAACATTTATTTAAAGAATTAGATTTGAATTTTGTGGTCAAAAGTCGTGATTTCTAGAATTTTACTTGAAAAATTTTAAAACCAGTATAATTATGAGTAAGCAGAGTATAAATTTCCGAAAGATATTTCCATGAAGCGTTTGAATTGATTTTACGTTGGAAAAGAAATGATCGCATCAAGAAGCTTATTTTGAGTCAAATAATTTTCTGAATGATAGACAATTTGGATTTAGAAAGAAAAAATCTTGTGTCCTTCAGCTTTTAAGTTGTAAAACATTATGGGCTAAAAATTTGGATAAAAAAATAGCAACAGATTCAATTTATATCGATTTTCAGAAAGCATTTGATACTGTTTCTCATGAAAAACTGTTTGGAAAATTAGCTTCCTATGGCATATCTGGTTTTTTATTGAGATGGTTACATGGTTTTTTATTTAATAGGACTCAACAGGTAAAAATTGGCAATTGCTTCTCTAATCCAATTAGGGTTACTAGTGGGGTTCCTCAGGGTACTGTATTGGGACCAACATTGTTCCTAATTTTCATAAATGATATATTTGATGGTATTAGCAGTGAAATTTATCTTTTTGCTGATGATGTGAAAATATTCAATGCTACCAAAAATGCTGAAGTACTACAAGGCGATCTTGTCAAAGTTTATGAATGGTCATTGAAATGGCAATTATCTATTTCTCTGGAAAAATGTTCTGTTTTGCATCTTGGGAGTAATAACCCCAAAGTTGAGTATTATATAAACGATTTTCTGATTCCTACTGTTTCAGAGATAAAGGATCATGGTGTTATGTTCAATGAAAAATTGTCAGCAACTGCCCATTGTAATTATGTGGTTAAAAAAGCATCTAGGGTGGCAAATTTGATTTTAAAATGTTTTCACTCTAACTTCAATGAATTAAAAATCAGGGCTTTTAAATCCTATGTTCTCCCTATCCTGGAATATGGTTCACCACTCTGGAATCCTTGTCTGGTTGGGGATACTAAATTGGTAGAAAAAGTTCAACGAAGGTTTACAAAAAGACTTTTTGGATATAAAGATTTAAGCTATAAGGAGCGCCTCAACAAATCTGGCCTTGACGACCTTGAATTTAGACGTACGTGTATCGACCTATCTTACATGTTCTTAATTTTGAAATTTAAAGTTATTCCACCAGACTTATTTTTCACTTTGAGTCCATTCAATTATCGCGCGTCTAACTTATTTAAATTGTATAAATCGAAATATAACTCTAACGCTTTAAAGCATGATTTCTGCTCGCGAAATATTGATGTTTGGAATTCCCTACCCAATGATATCATTCATTCAAACAACTTGCCCTGTTTTCGGTCTAAATTGAGTCGTTTTTTAAAGCTCAATTCGCACGTGCTTTTGTCACGTCCATGAGCTTTTCTGTATTAGTTGCATTTACTCGTGTATTTATTTGCATTTAATAAATTTCTTTCTTTCTTTCTTTCTTTCTTAGAGACTTGACGTTATTGATTTTTCTCAAAAGGAAAAATGCGAATCTTCATTAAATATCATGATAAAATATTGAAGATTACTAATGAAAACATGAGATAAATACGTTCAAGATGATGAAAACTATTATAGATTATATGATAAATGAAGATAGACGTGCTAAAAGCCGCGCCTGAGCTGTGTAATGCAGAATAATGATTATTAAAGTTATAATCGGCACGAAGCGCTGGAAAATTTTGAAGAAGAAGAAGAAGAAGAAATAGTTTATTCGTCATCAGAAAAAATACATTCACAAAAGAATAAAGAAAAAAAATATGGCACTTATCCACTTTGGTACACCTGCCGCAGCATCAACCGTTGGCGTCTGCAGTAATTGAGCTGCTATCCTCTGTACATCAGTAAAAGCATTAATTTGCTTACACAATCTTAGGCTTAGGGGCGTAGCGATGCGATGTGCCCGAAGGGGGCAGCGCTGCGCTGGCACCCTTGGCGCCTCGGCTCACGCCGCTGGCTCCGCTTCCTTGGTGTCTCTGATCTTTGTCGATTGTTGAATTGGATTGGGGATGCTCGAATAGAAATATGAACAGTAGGTTCGTATTTCTGTTCAACAGGAATCGTTAGCTGTCTTATTGTAGACACCAGCGGTTGAGGCTAAGGTACTAGGTGGACCAAACTGGATAAGTACCAAAAATATTATCACGAGCTTAAAGGCGATTAGTATCCAGTGTTGCAAGTTAGGGGTTTTTCCCCAAATCTAGGGGTTTTTTGAGGGCGTTGAGGTTTTTCTAGGGGTTTTTTTAGGGGTTTTTTATTTTTATTTTTGAGGTTTTAGGGGTTTTTCAACGAATTGGCTTGTTTGAATTTTGTGTGCTTGATGGAGAATTACTGTATAAAAAAAAAGAAAAAAATCGTGATGAAATTGAAAAAATGAATATTGATGGAATAGTGTGGGCAGTTTGTGTAATTTACAATTGAATTAGAATATTTTTGGCTTAATTACCGAATTTTGGCTTTTGGAGCAGCGTGCATACATGTAATTGGGGGGGGAAGTGCTATGGGAACCCCCCCCCCCCCAGAAATCGTCGACCATATCGCTAGCCATTGGGCGACCGCCCCCCCCAGGATTTTCCAATCCTATGGCTAGCCATATGGTAGCCCTAGGGACCCCCATACTTTTGGTCGGAAAAATACTGAAAAATATTAATTTTTTGATGAAAAATGTCCATTTTTGAACAAAAAATGGTCAAAAACGTCAATTTTCTCGGCGCTTTGCGCCATAAATACATATTTTATCATTTTTTAGACAAAAATTACTACTTTTTAAACCGTTTTCTGGACATTTTTCATAAAAAAAATCGAATTTTTTTTCCTTCAGGACCCCTCCCCCCAAAATTTTGGGAATTACTGACCCCCGGCCCCAAAAAAGTGCTGCAACCCCCCCCCCCCCCAGACCTCAGAGCTTCGTTACATGTATGGCAGCGTGTTTTTTTGCTAAAAATTTTCAGACCTTAAAAAAATTTCGCCAAAGTAATAATAAAACTGGATGAATTTAGGGTATAAAAGCACTGAAACACATTGAAATTTGATAAATCGCGGCTGAGGTACATAAAAACAACATGTGCTAATTTATTTGGTGTTTTTTATAATACCGCAAAGCCATACCTGTAAGACCTCCGACCAGTTAGGGGGGGGGTAGGGAAAAGTCGAAATTTTTCCCAAAAAAGGCCAAAAAACATACACTTTTTTGAAAATTTTTCTTATGTTTTCCAAACTGGTTGGGGGGGAATGATTTTGGGTACAGGGTTGGCCAAGCTGGGGGGGTCCCCCCTCAAGTACAGGTATGCGCGAAGCGGCCAAAAGTAACAATTTTCCCTTATTAAAGTGCATTCAAGTTTAAAATGCTACATCTAGGGGAAATTAGATAAAAACTTTTTCCCCACATGGCTAATAGTGCTAAAAATATTTCCGTTTTTTCCAAATTTTTTTCCCAAAATAAACGTTTTGGGGAAAAACACTTTGGTTTGGAGTAAAAATACTCTGTTGACATATTTGCGGCGGAGTGCACACTGCAAATTCTTTCAGAGATTGAATAAACAGTTTCTCAAAATTTGAACTTTTGAATTTTATGGGCTTTTTGCTGGGGTTTCTTTGATTTATTGTGGGTCTTTTAGTTTAATGTGATGTGAGTTTTATTTTTTACTCATTTCAAGACATTAGCAGGAATGGCACTAGTCAAGTTTAGTGCCAGGCCAGGTAGTCACAACTGATACTTATCGACTGGTGAGACCTTCATTCAATTGATTGCTGCTTGGGCAATCAGAATTAGTCTTACCATTGGGCTTAGGCTTAGGCTCTGGCTTAGGCACAATTTATTATGTGTATATTCTATATAGTGTATATAAGTTCCAGCACTAAACTTTATAAGCGCCATAGGAACTATTTGAAACATGATTAGATACATAAAAATTGATCAAATGCACTTAAAATTCTATTAAAATAACATGAAAAACTTATGACTATTTCTGCTGATGAGCCACTAAAATTTAGTTTTCAAAAAGTGAAATTTTTTGGGCAGAAACAAGTTTGAAATGGGTACGATGCTCTTGGGTATTATAAATCATCTAAATGTTTTATAATTCAAGTTTAACAAAATAAATGAAAAATTTTTGTGAACTTTTTTTTCTTCTTTTTCTTTTCCTTTTTTCGTTTTTGTAGACGTAAACCAAAAAATCCAAAATTTGATGATTAAAATCCAAAAAACTCAAAACCCTAAAAACCCATCTCTTCCAACCCTGACCCTCTTACTCTTGATCATTATCATCAAACTCAGCCGAGAATTCACCTTGTGATTGAAGTCTACGTTTTAGCTTTCAACTAAGCAGGCTTATTATAGGTATGGACCAGACGGCCCCGTGGGGAGGGGTATGAGGGAGGTATTACCCCTACCTAAAGTCCTTAAAATTGATCACTAGTTGCCTGATTTTGAGACAAAATGATGTGTTTAGTGCACAGTTTAGCTACACTAGCCCCACAAATTTTCAATTTTACCCCCACCTGAAAAATGTGAGCTTGGGGACCTCTAGTATGGACAGTGTTTTTTCTACACAATGCAGACTTTTTAGGCTTTGTGTAAAATTTTTTTTGATTCCTGCACTGGTGCAGAATTGTTTGAGTCCTGTGTTTGATCACATATATCCTTCTATAATGTGTCAGTCATTGATTCTGAACCTTTAAAATCAATTATTTTTCTTATTTTAAGATTTTAAAATGCCTAGTAAAAAACTATAAATTAGTTCAAATTTAACATTGAATTACACATTTAATTTGCATTTTCACTATATTCACTATTATTCTATTGTAGCAGGCGGTGTTTTTCCCCCCAAATCGTTTTTTTTTTGGAAAAAAATTCAGAAAAGGAAACAAAATTTGGGCTCTTTCCCCATGTGGGGAAAAAATTTTTGGTTTCTGATACGGAAAAATGCATTTTTATGCAATTTAGAAGGTCATAATCTCAAAATTTTCCGGCGCTTCGCGCCAGTTATAACTTCCATAAACATTATCATATATTACCTAGATCAGGCGCAGCTTTTAGCATGTCTACCTTCACTTATCACATAACAGTTTTCATCAAACCTATATCATTTTATGTTTGATTCAATTGGTAATCTTCAATATTTTATCTTGAAATATAATGAAGAATCACTTATTTCCTTGACACATTTTTTGACAAAGATTAATACATCAAGTCTCTGAACTTCTTGAAGTGACTGTTCCTTTCTTAATGTGAAATCAATTCAAAAGGTTCATGGAAGTAGTTTTCGGAAATTTCTGCTATTCTTACTCATTTCTTTTCGGTCAAGTTCATGAGAGTTTACGAATAAATTACTGGTTTTGAAATTTTTCAAATAATAAAATTCTAGAAATTACAAATTTTGAACACAAAATCCGAATCTAATTCTTGAAGTAAATGTTCGGAAAATTGGTTTTCCAACATCGCAGAATGTCAATACCCAAAAAATTTTTCTGGCGCTTGATGCTGGAAAGATTAATATCTTTTTTGGGCTCTCACCTGACATCATAAAGGACTTGAACATCGATTTCTCATGTAATTCAAAGTCAGTATGCTCCTAGATAGTTTGCTGGAAAATTTGTTTCACATTCTTGTAGATTAGACCTGGATGAAGCTCGAAAATTTAATTTTTTCCCTCAATTTTGATAAATTAACGGCTCTAAAAACACCCAAAGGTTTGAAAAAGTTTGAAAACACATAAATAAAGAATCTATTAGCTTTTTTCAGTGGAAAAAACGACTTCAGGAAATAGGGAAAAATTTTGCTCGGCGCAGAAAAAATCACTGAGTATGGATTAGAATTAGGAGGCTTATTAGTTAGAGATTTTATGTTGTATTTGTGCAAGCACTGCAAGCTGAGTCTTAGGCTTCATTTAAGAAGCTTCTAACTAAATTTGTGAATCTTTTCAAAGTTAAAACATACATGTTTAATCTAGTTTGATCTTTGAAGTTTGAAACCCACAATTTTCTGACGGTGTTGTTGGACAGTATTCTATGTGTGCAATATGGCTTGGCTTTAAGGAATGAAAGTTGCAAATTTTTTACTGTAACAAAACCTATGTTGAAAAAATTTACGTCAGGCATGTTTGATCATTTAAACAGTTTGGTGCAGCAATCAGCTGAATGTGATGATGAAGATGAAATTCTACAGTTAGCGGCTGAATAAAGTTGTTGATTCTTAATAAACTTATGTTTGATTTATTTTTCTACCTCTGAATTAAATTTATTCTATGTTTTCAAAAATTGGGGTTTTTCTAGGGATTTTCGAAAATTTTTGAGGTTTTCTGGGGTTCTTTTGGAACTATTGAGGTTTTTTGGCGGAAAAATTGGGGTTTTTGAAGGCGACTACTTCGCAACACTGTTAGTATTGCGCGGATATAAGCTCAAAAACGCAATGCATCGTTTTTTAAATACATGAACATTAACAGCAGATGTACAACATGACTAGGTAACATATTCCACGTATCAATATATCTATTACAAAAATCTTTTTCAAGTAATCGTGCATGAAATTTTGTCTTATATAATATATATGGATTGTTAATAGGATAATTAAATTTACTGTATACAAAAAAATTATTTGAGTCCAGAATGCTCTTACAGATTATAGAATAAACATAGCATAAATCAGTTATAGTTCTCCTGAATTCAAGAGAATGCAGACTGGGGGACTCCAATCTTTCTTGATAATTCCTAGAGTTAAAACCATATAATCGTTTTGTGAACCACCTCTGAACTTTCTCTACCCTTATTTCACCCATTAGAGAAGGATTCCAAATAGGATCCAGTAGTGCTTGCTTTTGACGATCCTGAGGTAATTTGACAACTTTTCCTGCAGTATGGATGAACCAAACCAAAGACACTGGCTGCATGAGCTCTTGATACTGCTTTCCCTGTGCCATCTCTTCTACTAACTCTAGGCACAACTTCTTCTTGGTGGACAAGCACTGTTGAGGCCTATTCATTTCGTCATCCTCAGGATCACTTGCCTTGTCAAAGGAATTGGGCTTTAATATGTCACTTTGATGATAAGCACCAGAATAGATGCCCAGCCCTATTTTTTCATATTGGCCTCCTTGCATACATCTACTGGTGCATCATGTGGTAGGTCCCTTCCAGCTGCCTCACCACTTTATGAGGTGTACCCACAAAGTTACATAGTTTATAATCTGTAACTATATATGAGTAGAACTGATAGAATTCATATGAAAGCATTTCAATCTAGGTGGGATTGACTATATTGTGAGGAAAGTTAGCAACCGCCAAACATATAGCTCAATCGCATACCCATAGTGAAATGTCCCCATAAAAATTGCCAGTGAGAAATATGCATCCATTCCATACATGTAATTGGGGGGAAGTGCTATGGGAACCCCCCCCCAGAAATCGTCGATTATATGGCTAGCCATTGGTCGACCCCCCCCCCAGGATTTTCCAATCCTATGGCTAGCTCTATGGTAGCCCTAGGGACCCCCATAGTTTTAGTCCGAAAAATACTGAAAAATGTCATTTTTTTCGTGAAAAATGTCAATTTTTGAATAAAAAATCGTCAAAAATGTGAATTTTCTCAGCGCTTCGCGCCATAAGTACATATTTTATCATTTTTAGACAAAAATTACTACTTGTTAAACCGTTTTTCGGACATTTTTCATGAATAAAATTGAAATTTTTTTCATTCGGGGACCCCTCCCCCCCAAAATTTTGGGAATTAGTGACCCCCGGCCCCAAAAAAGTGCTCCAACCCCCCCCCCCCCAGACCTCGGAGCTCCGTTACATGTATGATCCATTCCAGCCAAAGTGCACCATGGGAAGAGGTATGAGGGGTGTATTACCCCTTTTAAGGTCCTTAAAATTGATCACTGGCTGCCTAATTTTGAGACAAAATGATCTGTTTAGTAGACATTTAGCAACATACATGTAATGGAGCCCCGAGGTCTGGGGGTTGGGGCTGGAGGACTTTTTTTGGGCTGGGGGTTAGTAATTCCCCAAATTTTGGCTCATGTAGTCTCTCAAGAAAAAAAATTCGATTTTTTCTTGAAAAAAGTCCATAAAATAAATCAAAAAATAGTAATTTTTCCCTAGAAAGACGGAAAAAATGTATCCATGGTGTGAAGCGCCAAGAAAATTAGCATATTTTACCATTTTTCTTTCAAAAATTGACATTTTTCAGTATTTTTCTGACCAAAAGTATGAGGATCCCTACTGCTACCATATGGCTAGCCATTCAATAGGAAAATCCTGGAGGGGGCAGTCGCCCAATGGCAAGCCATATGATCAAATATTTGGGGGGTTCCCATAGCGCCCCCCTAATTACATGTATGTTTAGCAACACAACCCCTGCAAATTTTCAATTTTATCCCTACCTGAAGAATCTGACCTTGGGGACCACTGATTCCAGCATATTGGAGTATTTCTTGAGGAACTTCCTCCTTAGCCACACTTTGCCTATTTTGTAAGAGGCTGAAATCTTTCTGGTGAGTACCAACATCAGCCAAATACATTTAAGCATAGAGACCTTTCAATTTTAATGTCTCTGGGCAGATTCCTGCCTTTCTGGGTTTGGTAATCTCGCTGCCCATGATCTGCTTTGCCATGACACTTACAGTACAGGACAAATTTGTTGCAGCACGAGTAATCTTTTGCTAAATGTCTTGGCCATATACTGGGTCTTTACTGGTAGAAACTTTTTAGATGAAATAGTGGATTACTGGTGCTTTACTAGTTGATAGTTTGGCAGCCATGAGGCATTACTGGTAGATTACTGGTAACATACTTCAATAAAATACACGCATATACTATTTATATGCAAGTAATCAATACAATGTCCATTGTTTTGGCCTTATGTCTGCTTTGCATTTTTCTCCTTCACAAAAATACACTTGTCAGCCATCCTCATGAATATTAATGAATCGAAATACATCTAGTTGTTTTCCCACCTAAAACTTGTGTAATGAAAGAAGATCAGAAAAGGGGAATGGGTTTTTATTATGACCATTTCAGCGACGGAGCGTTTCAGCTACTGAATACTTCTAGTTAAATATGGAGTAGTGCCTGCTTTGTAGGTTTTTAGTTAAGATGCGTTTCAAGATGCATTCTATAATGTCATCAAATCGGAAAGATTATGACCATCAATTTTCAGATAGAAGAAATTTGTGCAGTTTTTTTGTGACTTTTGTTTTCTTGTTGAATTCTTTTCAGTTTCCTACTTGGGAGAGGCAAACATTGAGCAGGCTGTGTTCAGGCTAATGACAGCCCAAGTGAAGAATTTTTTGTTGAGTTTGTTATATTCATGGTTCCTGTTGAGAACCATAGCCAAAGCTATTTTTAGCTTTCATCAAAAAGACGATTATAGGTGTGCATTAAAGTTTGAAGCATACTGAGATGTGATCTATTTTTAAATGTAGAAAAATCATGATTCTTTCTAGTTTTCAACCTGAATTTTCCGAATGAATATACTTAAAGGTCGATGTTCTATCATGTTCATGTGTATAAACAATAGTGTGTTATTTAATTTCTGATGTGTGCGTTGATTTAGCCACAAGCAGATTTCAGCAACTGAGACCGATACAGTCTTTGTTTTTAGAAGTTTTCTGTAACTTCAGGCACCAATATTTTTTAGTTATTATTTTTCATGTAAAGTGTAAACAAGTCAGTTCAAGTAATACAGTAATAGTAGAATTAAAAACATGCAATTTCGATTGCTTTTGCAAAAGTCACCAATTCAAAATAAAAACGGATAAATACAAACAAATGAGTGGTGGATATATCAAGACATAAATGAAAACACTACATTGATGCATGCAGTGTCAGATTGATTTCACTAAAATTGTATGGTAGCTTCAATGCTAAGTGGCAGAACATGAAACATTCCACCCGTAGGATTGATGTTTTAGCCAATCTACAGGTCCCGAACCCAGCCATTTTTGTTGAGCCCTGGTCGGGATGGTTACACCTACCTCGACATTGGCCAATGGTGGTACTGCTAGGGCGCCACCCAGGAAGCCCTTCAACACTGGTGACCATATCAGGGGGCCCCCTGTTGCTCCAACAGGGGAGGGATATTGTATGGCAACATACAACATTCCACCCATAGGATTGATGTTGTAGCCAATCTACGGGTCCCAAACCCAGCCATTTTCGTTGAGCCCTGGTAGGGATGGTTACACCTACCCTGACATTGGCCAATGGTGGGACAGCTAGGGGCCACCCAGGTAGCCCTGCAATGCATCACCATAGGTTCTGGTAACATCAGCTGGGTGGAGGCCTCATCTGCTGCCTAAGCTTCTTGAACTTACAGTATTCCGTGAATTCAGCATATTATTACAAACTTTCTGCCTCATTCTCAGGGAGCAAAACTTGATAAGCCCCCCTTTTGCCTTTGTTACCGTAACTTCCTCTATTGCCATCATAATTTCTTCTGAAATTTCCTCTTCCTCAGAAATTTCCAAAACTTTCCCTAGGATTTCCGCTTCCAAAACCTCTTCCACTTTTTCGGCCCCTTCTATGATCTTGTGGGCCCTTATAATAATTCAGAGTCCTACAGTCAATTGTGTTGTAGGTGTTTTCTCCTACATAGTAAGTACACCATTTTTGCTGCTGAACCTCTTGTTGACTTCTAGTTTTCACTTTGTCAACTTTCTGAGTTAAAGCAGTTATGGCTTCCTCTTGGGCTTTGGCAGAGTTCCTAATCTCTTCATAACATTGTGCCATTTTAATAAACTCCTTAGATAAAGCCGCCATGAGAGAGTCCTTTTTTGACTCCTCAACAGGCTGTTGCTGAAGCATTATGGCGTGTTGCCAAAGTAATTCAAGTACTCCCTTATCAGCTATATCTATTAGTGATTTTGGGAAGATTGTATCAGAGTTTGCCTTTCTGTGGTCTCCTAAAGTCCTTATTACCCCTTTGGGCACTTTCATAAGGTCTTTAGATTACATTCACATCAACTTGCTGCTCCTCAGCAATGTCTGCTTGTGGACTGTTTATCATCATCAGCTGCTCTCTTGGCCCAAATGTTCTAATAGCATTTTCTGTACTTAAACTCTATCTCATATACACTGCTTGCAAAAGATCATACAAATTTTTAAATTTTGCTACCTTCTAAAGTTCTAATTGATAAGTTAAAGAACTTCTGTAGAAAAAGGTTTCAATGATTACTTTGTTTTTAAACTCCTTTGATTCACTCTGGTAAACAAGATTCACATGTGCTTTATCTATCTTTCATAATTTGGTTGCTGCTTCATCTGGCTCTTGTTTGATATCCAGCAAATCCCTTTTGAGCATATATCTGGAGCACAATAATTCAAAATTTTGTCTCAGGCTTCCCTATATGTCCTTAACTTTTTGGCCAATTCTTTCAGCAAATCCCTTGACAATCAGGTTAATGCTTCTAGTTTCACCTCATCAAGAGTATTCTTTCAAAGCTCACCTTCTAGCTCCACTAGGAAAGCAAGAACCTGTCTACTGCATATCTGACTGCAGTAATTTTGGTTTGATAGCTCTGTCTATGTCATAGACAGTTGGGCTCACCTGAGCTGGATTAACCCATGAAGAAAGGTTAATCTGAATCATTGTAGGCATAACCTGCTGCCAAACATTTAGTTTCTCATTCCTAATACAACTGCTTTGTTGTGACACAGTTGGATTTATCAGACTCAGGTTTGTTATGCCTTCATCAAAACCACAAGTGTTCACCCTCTGCTCTACCTCTGAGTTTATGGGCAAACAAGGCATATACTGCTCTTTAAGACCTAGACTTGACTTTTGGTTTTTCCATCTAAAGTCATTTTGGGGAGTGATACCATCATTTTTCCATGCAAACTCTTCCTGCAGTTGCTCAAATTTTAATGCACCATCTTGTTCCATACAGCCAGCACTGCTTTGCCTCAGTTCATTTGCCTTACTGGCTTTCTCTGAACCATTATTGGCAATTTTGGTGAATATACTATCATTACACATCTAACCTGCTCATAGTCTGTTCCAATTTTTGGTCCATTGAGCTCTTACAAAGTTTTTCTCAGTGTCCTTCCCGCTCATTATCCCAATACAATTGATGATAGGTATCAAATGATTGCGGGGGTTTGTTCATTGGCTGGCACTGATGTTGATCTATAACTGGAATGTTCATCTTCAGAATAGGACATACTGGTCCCATAATAGGCAGTTGTAATAAATCGCCTCTCTTGGGGAGGTTTATTGATGACAGTTCCTTGGATAACTGATCTTGATTCATTGATAATGTTGTGTCCTCAACCTTCCTTTCTACAGCTGTCAAGGTCATGGATATTTGACTCTCATTTTCCACTGCAAAAGGCCTGTGATCTGAGCCATTATCCTCTTCAGCTGAACTTTCAGCCAAAGTCAGGACAATGAGATTTTCCACATCACAGACCTTTTTTCCTGGTGGTGTTCAGGGTGAACCCAAACTCTTGAGACCACTCTGGTTGTCTTTACTCATTTTTATTCCTCCAAATTCTCTATAAAAACCTATTGGTTTTTTGACTCCTCAAATTTGCTGCTGATTTTCTGTTACTCTGAGTGTCAGAAGCCACCACTTGTCAAAATGGGACTCGTGTTAGAAATAAAGAGAATGAAAAGGACTTAGTCAGCTACTTGCTAATTCACCTAATTAGGCCAGAACCTTAGGTAGAAGTAGTGTGCAACAGTTTGATCTGTCTCAATCTCAACAAAACAATCAGCTGCTTTCATTCCAAAGAACTTCAGATGATCTGATAACTCTCTTAGCTCAGGTAACTTCCAATCAATGATCAAAATGGAGAAGTTAGGCCGAGAATTGAATCTTAAACGTAGACTTGAATGCAGGGTGGTTCTCCAGAAATCCGGTGTCTAACCTGCATTCCCTCTGCTGTGAGATAAATTGTAATTGTCAAGGCAAAAGACGTTGTATTGGGGTGAAATAACTCAACAAATACACAAATCAATAATAATAAAATATAAAGGCTGGTCTGGCCACCAATTTCTTCACAAATAAAAACAAACAAATATGTATAGAATAATCCAAAACATATATGATCCGGCCTTTAATGCGTGACATTTATGCAAATTTGCATTGATACTAAATGTGTCGACTTTGGCTAATTTGCACAACCATGAGATAGACTATGTCCATCCCTGACACTCTAATTTATGTTGCTAGTCTTCCTGCACTGGCAACATAGGCAGTAGAGACCTCTAAGACATAACTTTTTCTTTCCTTTAGTACTCATTTATTGGAGATGTTAGAGGTTTAAATGAAGGTTGAAAAAAAGTAGACATTGAAGCAGTGCATATGGATTATATCATTTATCCATATAGATAATATTATCCATCTGAATATGCACCATTTCAAGCTCTACTCGCCTCTGACATATCTCTAATATTCCTCCAATAGAGATGATTGAAAACATCAGCTCATTGCTGAAGTCCAAAGATCATTACTGAAAATTTAAACCTTAAATCATGGAATATGTAGAGTCAGTCCGGGAGAAGGTAAAATCCAAATTTTTGTGGGATGGGAATGACACATTTCTCCAAAACAGTGGAAAAAAGGCCGAAATTTCGAAAAATTGTGAATAATTTTTTGCCCAATTTATGCACATTGGATGTTCCAATATTTGCGTTCTAGGTCTGATCAAGTTGGGGCTAGGTTCTCTATCAAGCACTAACTTATTCATCCTAAATAGTATTCAAATGTAAAGAGTCAATCACTAATTTATAAGTCTCTATCAATTACCTTGCCTCTTTTTAATTCAGAATCCTGCCAGGAATTGAGATCTATTCATCAATCTTCAGTAATTTTTTCTCTGGAGTTTTCCATACATTTGAACCTGAATTTTTGCATCGAAAAAAGACGAAAATACTATAAATCCTAAGTTTAAAGCTTCCACTTAATAATAAGGATTAATTTCAGCATTTTAGAATATAAAAATGTAAACTCTTCTCAGCTCTGCTCATTGAATGAGGAATTATATTCTATGTATTTTTTATTGTTGTGAAGATAAGATTTCCCTCATTTTAAAATATAAAAGCCCAATAATTGTTCAGTTTTTCCCTCATCTTTGTGAATAACTGACTGTGGGAACATCAGAATATTTGAGAAGGCAAGGCTCTCAAGGGGCATACAACTCTATAGCTACAATATGTTTTCCTAAATATGGAAAATTTCCAGAAAATTTGCGATATTTGTTTGTATATAGATCTCGTGTGAAAGGAGTCCTTGAGGAAAAGCAGTGTTTATTGGTTTCGTGATCATTGTAGTTTCGTAAAACAAATTCCTTCTTCTTTAGTTGAATTCATCTCCTAGAATGCGTTATTACAATGATGATCCGTATAGTGAATCTACCATGGATCTTGATGAAGTAAGTCAATTTAATTGTTCACAGTTCTACACTGTAATTTATTTTCTTCATCAAATAGAGATTTTTCACAAAAAAGTTTTGTTATAATTGAAAAGTTTTTTGGAAAGAATTTGGCATTCTCAAAGACAAAGGATGCATTTTGTTGGGCCTCTGAAGAAAAAAATCTCAACATTTTCCTGGTGAATCAGCAAAATTTTCATACATGTGCATTAGTTTGGATTTGGATTGGCTGTCATTTTTCAAAAAAGTTGTTTCAATATGTTTGATAGATGCTTTTTCACTCCAAAATGTCCAATGATCTTTTATATACTCACTTTGGAGCTGGTTTTGCATTCCATTCTTCTATTAGTCAGTAATTTGTGTGAATTAAGTGGGAAAGCATGCATGTAATTGGGGTAAGTGCTATGGGAACCACCCCAGAAATCATGGGCTATCTCCCAGGATTTTCCAATCCTATGGCTAGCCAAATGGTAGCCCTAGAAACCCCCATACTTTTGGTCAGAAAAAAATTCTGATTTTTTGACTGAAAATTTCAATTTTTGAAAAAAATGGCCAAAAATGTGAATTTTCTGATTTTTTTCCTTCAGAGGCCCTTCCCCCAAAATTTTGGAATAACTGACCCTTGGTGCAAAAAAAAGTCATCCGATGCCCCTCCCCACGTCCGGGCCCCATTACATGTTAGAGCAAAAGTAATGATATTGAATTTTAAATCAGATAATGCGGAATACAACAAGATCAACAACAATCTAGTGTGCAATAATCTGGATTTCCTACAATACAAACAATTCTACTGTTGGCATAACTTTGTTTCTGGCATGCAGCATCAGAAAAATTTTCAGACCCAAATGCTACATAATAAATTTCATTCGTTCATAATAATTCATGTGCAAGCAAAATATGGAAGATCACTGACAGAATCAGATGGAGCATTTTACATAATGAAAACAATCAAGTAAAGCATGCTCAAGTCCGTGCCTGCACCGGAGAATAGTGAATGATACCTAGAGAAAGTGCTTTTTCTGCACAGTGCAAACTTTTTAGGCTTCATGCTGAATTTTTTTTCTGCGATGCACTGGTGCAGAATTTTTTGAGTTTCTTCTATAATGTGTCAGTCATTGATTCTGAGCTTTTAAAATCAACTTTAAAATGTCTGGCCAAAAAATTCTAAATTCGTTCAAATTTAACATTGAATTACACATTTAATTTGCTTTTTTTCCAATAGTCACTATTATTGTGTTATATAGGCACTGTTTTTCCCTAAATCATGCTTTTTGATGAAAAAAATTTGGGAAAGGGGAAAAAATTTTGAGCTCTTTCCCCACTCAGGGAAGAAAATTTTGGGGATCAGATACAGAAAAGATGCATTTTTGGTACATTTTAGAAGGTTATAATCTCAAAATTTCCTGGGGCTTGAGGCCAATTATAGCTTTAATAATTATTATTATGTATTATCTAACTCAGGTGCGGTGTTCGGCATGTCTACCTTCACTTATAACTTAATCTGTTGGTAATAGTTTTCATCATCTTAAATGTATTGTTGAATGTTTTAATTGATAATCTTCAATATTTTATCTTGAAATTTAATGGAGATTCACATATGTTCCTTGGCACATTTCTTGAGAAAGGTCAATAATGTCAAGTCTCAAAACTTTTTGAAGCAAATATTCTTTTCCTAATGTAAAATCAATTCAGAAGCTTCATGGAAGTAGTTTTTGGAAATCTCTACTCTTCGTTCTCATATCTTTTCTGCCAAATTCATGAGAGTTTACTGAAAAAATATATACTGGTTTTAAAATTTTCCAAATAATAAATTTTTAGAAATTACGACTTTTGAACACAAAATTCGAGTTGAATTCTTGAAATAAGTGTTTGGAAAATTGATTTTCCAGCATCGCAGAATGACAATTCCCAAACAACTTTTCTGGCACTTGGCACTAGAAAGATTAATATCTTTTCTGGGCTCTCACTTGTCATCATACAGGACTTAACTGCTGATTTCTCGTGTAATTCAAAGTCATTATGTTGACTGTAAACGATTAGAAAATGAAACGAGCTAACTTGATTGATAGAAACTGTTGAGCATTAATTAGTAAGTCGAAGTAGATATGCTAACGGCCGCGCCTGATAGAATATAGTTATAATTATACCCATGACCGGCGCGAATGCCGGAAAATTTTGAGATTTTGACCTTTTAAAGTCCACCGAAACGCATCTTTTCGGTTTAGAGTTACTGCCTCAATGGGGGGGGGGCGGCCGCACCCCGCCCCCCCCCCTCCCTTGTGCATGGCCATGCTCTTACTCTATCCTCCGCTTTTTATCAACAAACTAAAATGAATTATGGACATTTACTACAGAAGTCTAAAAATTTATTGTTATGTACATATGTGCTACTATGGAGCATCCTTGTGATAGTTGAAAAATAATAGACATGTATTGCATATTTTTTCACTTGATATTCAAAAATTATTTATTTTCCCTCTTATTATCTATTATACTTGTCTAGTGCAATCATTTTATTCTTACTCTTGCTCTATTTTCCTCTTTTATATTGATAAATCAAAAAGAAGATTATAAATAGTCTATGAGTTTCCTATAATGTCCATGATATATTGTATTACTTCAGCAGCTGGACAAGTAAATCTTTGAAATTTCAGTAATATTTTGCCCTTTTTTGCAGTTAGCAAGAGTTATACTTCAAAATTGATTTAGTTTTTCTTGGAACAAGATCAGTAGTCAGCACTCATTATCATCAGGTAGATGGCTGTGAAAAATTTACTCCTCTGAACAGTGAACAGTGAACACTGTTTTTGATCATGTGGAAGAGCATTTGTCTAATTGCATCTGCTACCTAAGAATTATGTAACAGCTGCTTTAACTTTTTTATTGTCAGAGTTGAAAGTTTAATGCAGGAAGATTCAATATATGCTTGGATCAAATGGGCTACCATGTCTTTTTTGATGAACCAAGTTGACTTACCTATTTCTCTCTGTAATTGTGCAGCTGAATTTGTCTGTGTGGAGTCTACGTCGATGTATTTCTTAGGTGATACTTTGTTGATGTCATTTTTTCCAGCTCGAATGTTGCACCAATTACTGTTACAATCTCTTTTATTCTTCATATTGTTCGCTTTTGTGAAGAATAAATGCAATTTTATTATAAATGAAGTTAATTCTGTGCTGAGGAAAATGACCTTAAATGAAAAGAATAGAAATTTCATTGAATTAAAACCTGTTGGATGTTGTGCAAAAGAGAAACCCTGGATGAAAAATTACTATTATTTACCATCACTGCCTCAATAAATATGCACCAATATGTAATGAACAAGGTTAAATGCTATTACGCAACAGAATTTATCACTAATTTGTACCATGCCAAATTCCGCGAAAATTAAAATTATTATTTAATTGCTTCTGATGACTTAGCATCTGAAGGACTTGAAATGGACATGAAATTTTCTAGCCCATCAGTGAATAGTAAATATAAAATTACTGGTAGGAGCACAGCCAGTCAAACAAATCTGGCACTATTTGCTAATAGGCAGTCAACATCCACTCCTTACTTACGCCTCCATAACAAATGACACAATCAGGGCCGTGCACAAGGGGGGCGGGGGGCGGCCGTCCCCCCCCCCATATTGAGGCAGCATGCACACAGTATATCCACATAAAATAATTATTTTCTGGGGCTATTCAGTAAAAAACATAGTCCGCCCCCCCCTGAAAAAATTCTGCGCACAGCCCTGGATACAATAATATTGTTGCAGTGATTTTGTTGAAGGCCAGTATGTCTACGGAGTTACCAAAATTTATCACCAGTTAGCGAACAGTTCGATATTTCTGAAGAGTGCTGGATATCATGGTAATTTAGTTGCCGCCTCTGCCAATCATTTCAAATTACTAACATTGGCATGGCAGTCAGTTAATGATGACAGATTTATTTTATGTGAATGTGATGAAGCCAAAAATGACCTATCTTTGAATCGATGCACTGAATGACAAAAAACCCTCTATTTTGAAAGCTTCAAATGAGGAACTTCGACACCTGGTGTATGAACGATTGTACCAATATTGAATATATGACTGGGATACAGTCGTTGCTCAAACTACTGCAGAGACTTCTGTATTATTGTATACAACGTCTACATCTTCCAGCTCAACCTTAGGTTCGACTGTTTTGGATTTTAATGAAGCCGTGCAGACTTGAGAAAGTCAGGTTTGTTTTTTAGCTGCAGTCTGTACAGTTTTTTATCAAATAATGGGAACAGTGGTCTCTAAGCACAAGAGGAGAGAGATGAAGTGTAATTTTCCAACAATTTGCCAAATCCAAATAGAAAACATAATTCTCAAATGTAATAAAGAATAGATAGTAAGGGACAGTAATAGAAAACTACCAACTAAAAATATTCCCAAGCACTTAAGTATAAAAGTATGAATTTTTTTCGGAATACAATGATCTGAACAATGGCAGTAATGCACTTTTCACTTTAATCGCATTCAATTGGACAATGGCAACCAAGAATAAATCATTAGATTTGTTGCATCCGTATTTATTGAAAATTTTTAAAACGTCTGAGATTAGTCTGCTTGAACTTTTCATAAATCAAAATGTGACTGGATAATTAACTAGTTAATCAGTTTGGGTTTCCTTGATTGGTTTTTCGGTAGTTGACTTGATTCTCTAGTACTCTGTTGGCTAGTTGGGATTGAATCTCTAGTTAGTGGGCTGGCTTATTCCCATTGGTTAGTTGGTTCCACCATTGTTTGTTGGTTGATTCCCTGACTGGTTGGTTGGTTCAGTGGTTGGTTGGTAGGCTCTTTGATTGGTTGGTTGGTAGGGATGCAATAGGTACCCGAACCCAAATGTCGGGTACCCGAGCAATTATCAGCTACCCGAACTGAACCTGAATAAAACGGTTCCCATATACCAGAACTGGAACCAAACCCAAATAGTTTTAACAATTTTTTCCGGTTTTATTTGGGTTTACATGAGACTCTGAAGCACCTATGTCTGGAAAATCAATTCATCAACAACAATATTAATTTATCAATATTTGTAATTGCATGTTACCAAATAAATTTTAGCAAATAATTTTTTAGCAGTTTCACCCTTCATTCTGTTTGGACTTGGTTCATAAATTAGACATGCATGGCTAAACAATCTTTCTGAGGGCAATGATGCAGGTGGTGATGGCAAGTATCTTCTCACAACACGCACCAGAATTGGAAATTTTTTATTGAATGGCCACCAATCCAAAGGGTCTTCACGAATCCCAAGTCGTTTCTTCTTTTTGTGATTTTCAATTTCCTGGAAGAGCTTTATTGAAATATATATGATTGAGGAAGCATGTTCAAGATTACCATATTGAGCATAAGTATTTGCTTCTGAACGGCTATCTGATTCACGAGCAATGTCTTCCATACTCAAGCCTGCAGAAGTAGTGGATGGTGTTGTTTTATTTCATTTCTTGAGTGGCTGAGGTTCTATATCTATTGCACTTTGTTCAACGTGTTTTTCAATGAAACTATTTGCCAGTCTTACCACTGAATTTTTGGAAAAAATCTATTCCTGTAACATAGATAAAGGTATGTTGCGATGTGACAATATGCATTCTAAAATGTCATAGCTCCTTTGAAATTGTGCTCAGATTTCTACTGTAATTTTTTCTTACTCATTCTGTTCTATGTTCCTGAATCGTTTCTCTATACCTACCTCCACAAATCATGTCAACAAAAGTGCCCTTACTTTATTACATGGGAAGCATTAACACAATGGACATAACCCATGTACAAATATGCATACTGCAATGCAGTAATACAAAAAAGTTAACTATGTTTATTGAATTACCCAAACCGGAGTAATTTTAGGTTCAATACCCGAACCTGAATAAATCAAATGGGACTACCCGAACCGGAACCCGAACCTGAGTAAATCAAAATTCAGTACCCGTTGCATCCCTATTGGCTGGTTGGTTCTCTGATTGATTGGTTTATTTGGTTCCCTGACTGGTTGATTGATTGGTTCCCTGACTGGTTGATTGATTGGTTCCCTGACTGGTTGGATGGTTCATGGATTGGTTGGTTGGTTGGTTGATTCTTTGATTAGTTGGTTGGTTCCCTGACTGGTTGGTTGATTGGTTCATGGATTGATTAGTTTGATTGGTTGGTTGGTTGGTTCTCGGATTAATTGGGTGGTTAGTTGGCTCTGATTGGTTGGATGGTTGGTTCTCTGATTAGTTGGTTGGTTCCCTGACTGGTTGGTTGGTTGGCCCTCTGATTCGTTGGTGATCTGATTAGTTGGTTGGTTCCCTGACTTGTTACTTGCTTGATCAGTTGGTTGGTTGATTGATTCCCTGATTAGTTGGTGTTCTCTGACTGGTTAGTGCGTTGGTTCCCCGACTAGTTGATTGGTTGTTTCCCTGACTGGTTGGTTGGTTCATGGATTGGTTCGTTTTGTTTAGTTGGTTGGTTGGTTTTCTGATTAGTTGGATGGTTCCCTGACTGGTTGGTTGGTTGGCTGTCTCATTGGTTGGTTGGTTCTCTGATTGTTTGGTTGGCTAGTTCACTGATTGCTTGGCTGGTTGGTCTCTGATTGATTGGTCGGTTGGTTCCCTGACTGGTTGATTGGTTAGTTTCCTAACTAGTTGGGTGGTTCATGGCTTGGTTGGTTCACAGATTGGTTGGTTGGTTGGCTCTCTGATTGGTTGGTTGGTTCCCTGATGGTTTAGTTGGTCCCCTAGTTGATTGGTTGTAGATTACCTGACTGCTTGGTTCATCTCAAGACCCTCGACGTTATTTTCTCTCAGTTAAAATCGGTTCACACACAAAACATGTTCTGGTGCTGAGAATCAAGTCATCTGGTACTGAAGTCGCTTCATCTACTACCGAGTTGCATCCAGTTGCACCTTTTGTCCAGGTATGTACATAGGGGGTAGAGGGGATAAACCCCCATACCTGAGACCCTAGCCACCCACTCCTGGCCCAAAAAATCGTCAAACACCCCCCTGAATTTTTTTCAATACAGCTTTTTGTGCATATTTTGTTTAAAAAACAAGCTTTCAGAACTTTTTTTTGTTTTTTTGCTCTCCCACCCCCTACCACCTGGACAAAAAGTCCAAGGACCCTCCCCGCCTGGAAAATTCTTACCGTGCATGTCTGGGTTGGATGTTTCCTAGATTCGTTGGTTACTTCCTAAATATCAGGTGGTTGGTTAGATCACTTGGTTGATTGTTTCCCAAATTGGTTGGTTGGTTTCCCGATCACTTAGTTGGTTGTTTCCCAGTTCGGTCAGCTGCTTGTTTTCGAGATCACTTGGTTAGTTATTTCTGGCTGGTTGCTTTCGTTGGCTGGTTGCTTTCCAAATAACTCGGTCTGTTGCTTCCCAGATTGGTTGGTTGGTTTTTCCAAATTGGCTGATTGCTTGGCAGGTCAGTTAGTTAGTTGGGTCCCAGATTGGTTGGTTGGTTGGTTATTTCCCAAGTCAGTTTATTGGTTGCTTCCGAGATCACTTGGCTGGTTGCTTTCCTGATCATTTGGTTGGTTTGTTCCCTGATCAGATGGTTGATTGACTCCCTGCTTCCCAGATCAGTTGGTTGGTTGTTTTCCAAATCGGTTGGGTGCTTCCCAAATAGGTTGGTAACTTCCCAGATCGCTTGGTTGATTGCTTCCCAAATTGGTTGGTTGCTTACCATATCCCTTAGTTTGTTGTTTCCCTGATTGGTTGGTTGGTGGATTTTTTGCAAGTTGGTTGATTGATTGGCTGACTCTATTTATCTTTTCCTCCTCCCGTTTTTTTGGTTCCTCTCCTTTTCTCTTTCTCCCTTTTCCTTTTTGTATTCCTCTTCCCTCCCGGAAGTGTTGATTTTCTGGAGCCACCCAGAGCCGCCAACGTAGCTACCGGGCACAAAAACGTAGCTACCCGGTGGCTCGGGTGGCCCGGCATTGCTCAGGTAATATTTTCCACAAAAATTTCTATTCTTCGCTGGAAATGCTCGACAATTTTTCCGCACGATCTAAAAATGTCCGCACCGTGCGAAGAAAGCTTGTAAAAACTTGTAAAATTATTTCAAATACTGTTTTCCTGAAATGCACGCAATAATTTTCCGGGTGGGGTTTCGGGTCTGTGAGCAAAAAAACAAAAAGAGTGCTCCATATAATGTGCGGAATGTAATCAAGAAAATTTTCTTCAAAAAGTCTAGAGGGTAATTAATTAGCAATCTATTTTACACCAGAGGGAGTATCTGGGATCGAAATTGTGCACGAAACCCCATAACTTTCATGATCTTGAGCGCCATGAAAATTTGTTATATCTCGACCTAAAAATTTTTCATCGATTGAGCAAAAACCCAAAAATTTGCATTCCGAATTTTTTTCCACATTATATTGCAAAAAAAATAATAAACAATGTTTTAGCAAATTCAAAAGTTAATTCTCAATGATTTTTGATGAATAAGTGTGTTAAAGACGCATAAATAAAACACCCGTGGGCATTTCTGAGCGGAAAATTGACCTGAGAGAAATGGTGGCAAAAGTTTAATGTCTACCCACGTTTGCTAGGAAAATGTAAAATTTGCCTTCTCACGGTTTTCCTAAAAAATATTTTGTTGGTGATCTGTTCGCAATTTGTTCAGGCGAACGCACAATCGTCGTCGTTAATTTTGGACGTTGCTTCCAACGATAAATCTATCCACAACGATTTCTTCAACGGTAGGCATGATAGGGAATGACAGAATTAAGTTGCTGTTTTATATTTTGTATACAGCAATACTGTCAATTTTAGATGAGTAATAGAGATTGATTTGTCGTATGAATCTTGAAAAATCAAAGTTTATGCCAGCCAGTCGTCTTATAGTTACGCTATCATATAAATACGGGCTCCTCTACTATAAACTCGAAAGTCCTGAACTTCGGCGTTCGAAATAATACATGCAGACTTCTTTTTACAAGAAAATACATTGCAGTTCCGTATTTTTCTCACCCAAAAAAGGTTTTGATTGGCTTTTAAGGCTCGTTATGCTGACAGTGATTGAATAAAGTTGTGCAAAGAACTATTCTTTTTCAGATTTTGGCGATCTATTCGACGACGATGATTCGGAATAAATAAATATAAAAAATCGTTCCTTATTGAATTTTTTTTTTTGTTTTAACATTTTGTATTTGTCTCAAGTTCGTTAATTAATTCAATTATTATCTTAAAAGTTGCAAAGCATGTTTTTCTCGATATTAAAACCTGTTCGGTACTACCGGCTAGTTGATCGGTGTTCAAAATTTCGATTATCATGTCAGGCTTCTATAAAAATTGGCGAACAATCGCTCAATATACAAAGCGGATCGATAGCCAAAATGGCGGATGGAAGCGCTGTCGTCAGCATAGAAGGTACGTCAGTGTTAGTTACGACGGTTTGTAAGCCTCGTTTGACGGGCTACGCGGGTTTCATGCCTTTGACGGTCGACTACCGACATAAATGGTCAGCCGCAGGTCGTATTCCAACAAACTATCACAGGTAAACATGACAGCGTGAAGAGCCGAAGTTCAATTGGTAAAACATTGGGGATGAGATTTTATTAACATTAATTCACGTAAAGAAGTTCAAGAAATTATGTAGAAATTGATAATTTTATTTTTTCATGCTATTCCTCTGCTTAGTTCCCCTATAACTTGTTTCTAAACGTGTTTAGAGAAAAAATAATGGATTTAAGAGGTATACTTTACCATCCAACAATCCAAATTCTTTACAACCCACAAAAATCTTTACCCAACAACTCAGTTTATATATTGTATTTTTAGACGTGATTTGGGACCTAGCGAATACGAAATCCTTACTTCTCGTATGATTGACCGCTCTATTCGACCACTATTTGCCAAAGGATTCGGCCACGACGTACAGTTAACGTGTAACGTTTTGGCTTTGGATTCCTCAAACGATCCATGTGTTATGGCCATAAACGCCGCATCGGCTTCTCTGGCTTTGTCAGATGTTCCGTGGGCGGGACCGGTTGCCGCTGTTCGTTTATCGTATGACGACGAGAAAGACGTATGTTTGGTCAATCCGACCCGCCGTCAATTAAAAAATAATCGCTTGAATGTCGTCGTAACGGCGGCCGGCGGTAAACGCGTTATAATGATCGACGGCGAAGCTGACGACTTGCCGCCGAGAAAATTTGTCGCCTGTCTCGAAGTAATCGATTTATCAACATTTTCTTCGACATCAGTCCGATGAGAACCATACATGTAATTGAGGGAGTAAGTGCTATTAACTCCCTCCCCCAAAATCGTCGGCCATATGGTTATCCATTGGGCGAAACCCCAGGATTTTCCAATGTTATGTCTAGCAGTATGGCAGTCATAAGAATCCCCATACGTTTGATCCGAAAAATGTCAATTTTTGGTGGAAAATGTCAATTTTTCAACAAAAACGTACGGTTTTTTTAGACAAAAATTACTATTTTTTAACTGTTTTTCTGATATCTTTGGTTAAAAAATCGAGTTTTTTTCCTTCAGAGACCCATCCCCTAAAATTTTGGGGAATCAGTGATCTCCCGCCCTAAAAAAGTTGCCCGACCCCTTCGCCCAGACCTCGGGGCCCCGTATGAGAACTTAGAAATATAAATTTCAATAAAGTTTTATTACGTGTCATAAAATTTCGAAAGTTAATCTACTAAAATCTATAATGCAAAAATGGATTTGTTGGATTGAAGCTATAAGTGCAAGAAATATATTAATTTTCAACGAAAATTCATGGGAAAAGGAAGTACTAGAAATTTCAGCAATGTGAAATCAGTGAAACAATGATTTGGCGTTTGACTATATTCCTTTCATTTCGAAATGATCGGTGCAGCAATCCCATATGAGTAGGTTTTTCAAGGAAAAATAAGTATTATTTTGAAGAATAAAGATTCCATGAGCGATAAACAGAACAACTGAAAATTTCTTCTCATATCCTCGTCGAATAATCAGAATTTCTCGAGTAACGGTCATGTGTCCTATCCAAATCAAGCTTTGACAAGCGTAGAGATTTTTCAATGATTTCGGCCTCATTATTTTCCTGATGAAATTTAACGTTTTGCTACAGTATAAAAAAGTTTCCCACTCCGCGAAAATTGCGCATTAGAATTTATCGCTGCATCGATCATTTCAACAATATAGTTGACTGCGTTGAAAATTGGTCATTCCTCCTGTTGTTTCAGAAAGGTTTGGAGTACACTGAGAAGATAATCAATCAATTATTAGAATTAAAAGCCGGGCACGGCAAGCAAACGCGAGAAACTTTGTCGAAGCTATTTATGCCCGATTCCACCTTGTTGAAGAACGCAACTTTGATATCTGAGATGCGGCTCAAAGAAATATATGACAATGTATCTTATGATAAATTGGGTCGTGATCGAGCTGTTCAAGACTTAAAAACGGAAATTATTCAGCACTTGAAAACGTCGTCATCTTCTGGAAGGTGTGTGCCTGTCTTATGCTTAGTTTAGCTTGTTTTTAATTGATAATCAGACTAAAGCCCCTGCTACACTTCATCCGGTGCTGTCCGGCAAGTGGCACATTGAAATCGAATTTCCTTTTCTTCAGTTATTCAATTTTTGTGACTATTATTATTATTATCACTCCAATTTTTTGAATGTTTTGATGCAAAATTTAAGCTTTTTTAGAATTCTTTCGCAATTGTCAAAAAACGAAGAAATTCAAGGTCTTTGATATACAAATTCCTATTTGTGTTCAAAATGCCCTCAATTCTAGTCAAAGTCGAATCTAGCAATCAATGATTTTTTGCGTCATATGTTATAAAATTAGCGCTAGTTCAGAAACTTCCGATTGAGTTGAAGTTGTCAAGCCGACGACGGCCGACTTGCGCAAGATGGAGTATAGCGACTCGCAACCGGCGCCGGTTCTGAGCTGCTATACAACTTTCACGGCCAGCCGGCAAAGTATAGAAGGACCTTAAACCTTAGGGGGTCATGAGACGGTATTGAAGGGGTTTTCGGTACGGGGTCTGTATTACATAGTTTTCAGGTTACTTTAGCGGGATTGGCGCGATCGAACCTTTGTTTACTCTAGAGCTGCTTGGGATAAACAACTTACCTGGTGGTTTTTATTCCCCAGGAAAACGACAGAACAATTTCAGAATGTGTAGTTGCAATTTTAGAATTCAACAGTTTAAACTCGAATCTTTAGTGCTGAGAACAATGATAAACGATAATGGGTATTCGTACTTGGTTGTTTACTGTAGTCGACGCGATAGGATATTCCTAAGACGATGAAAACGAACTATTCTAAAATGAAGGCTGGAATCATACATGCAGCACAGAGGTCCCCAAGGTCAGATTTTCAAGTAGGGGTAAAGTTAAAAATTTGTATTACATCGTATTACATTAATGACTAGTGTCACAGTAACTCCTGCTTCTATGATTCTTGATGAAAACTTTTCCCACCTCCCAATTTCTACGGACTACAAATTAAGAATCTGAATCAAGTTGGATTCGTGCAATTATTTGATGCTCAAATAAAGACTGCCCCATGGCAAGGGGCATGAAGGGGATATTAACCCTACCAAAGTCCTAAAAATGGGTCACTGGCTGCCTGGTTTTGGGGAAAATAGTGTGTTTATTACGTATTTAGCTATAATATCTCCGGCAGATTTTCAACTTTGCCCTACCTAAAAATCTGACCTTGTGGTCCTCTGTATAAGATACTGCATTGAACTCCTTCTGGGAACATACATGTAATTGAGGGAGGGAGGTGCTATAGGGACCCCCCAGAAATCATCGGCCATATGGCTAGCCATTGGGCGACCGCCCCCCCAGGATTTCTCAATCCTATAGCTGCTAGCCATAGGGTAGTCATAGGGACACCCATCAGAGTTCCCCAAGGTCAGATTTGTCAGGTAGGGATAAAATTGATAATCTTCGGGGATAGTGTAGCTAAATGTTCACTATACACTTCATTTTGTCTCAAAATTAGGCAACCAGTGATCAATTTTTCATCAAAATAATGATAGTTTAGCACCAATAAAGGGACAGTCAAAAGAGGTTAAAGTATGGGCTGGCAGATTAGATCAATTTTTCAGCGATGTGCTAATGGAAATTCTAGCCACGCTAAGAAAAAGTAGTACAAATGAGCCAAAATACAGAAGAAATTTTCTAGAATGTTTCGGGTACGAATATGAACTAGCAGTTTTTTATGTGAATTTCAAGAGAAAAAGATGATAAGACAAAAAATAAATATGTCAAAAGACAGAAATGCGCTAAAATATATGGAAGATAATTGGATAACTGCAGTATAAAGAATCAGGGGAACTGCAACAATTCCAGTATTCACTTAGCATCACTCCTTCTTAAGATCCTAAAAATACGTCACTGGATACCTAATGTAGAAAAACGATTTAATTTATTGATAGATGAGTACTCCCAACAACTAGAGCTTCACACTTGTAACACAGGTAGAATCAGGGAAACGTTACTCGGTACCCGCGGATAAATTCGTGTAATTGCTTATATTAAAAAAGCAAAGTAGATGGTGTTGAATGTTGACGTATATGTAGAAATGTGTGAATTGCATATTGAACAATAACATGTTAGTCTCCGCGTTTACACTATATGTATACAAGGGGAAAAAATTTCCTATCAGACTGTGTAACACACATTACATATACCTATTTTAGAAACGAGACGGAACAGGCAGGGTTTTTTTGCACACAGCAACCAAATTCCGGACTGAGCAAAAAATTCTTTTCAGCAAGTTGCACAGTGCAACCGAATGCCTCTAGGTTCAAGGTTTCCTGTCCGGAGATGCATTTCGATGCGTTTAAAATGGAAAATACTGAAAGATACAATTCATTCATCATCCTTTTTCTTATTTCTGATGCGCGGTTAGAATATGTCGGCCTAGCTTATGCTTGCATGATATTGATAAATGTTTGATCTTGCTTTGATTTTTGATGTACATATTTGACGAAAATCAAGATTTTTCTCGATAATTTTCGCAAAATTGTTTTGTGGTTTTCGTGAAGTGAACTTTTTTTCATTTGGAAAATGATTAGAACACCATCTGCATCGAAGAGTGGCGGAATTCTTGTCGGCTGAAGAATCTCAATTCTTGGTTGCTTGTCTAATGTTTGGCCGGCTGAAAACTCATTGACTCACTGGAAAATTAGACCTTTCATCCAGGAAATAGATAAAAGAAAAGATTGAAATTCGTCCATTCATTTTTGAGTGTTATAGAATATCAAAATCCAAAATTATTCTCGGCACCTGGCGCCGGAGTTAATTACCGATATCATAGTTCTTTATTTATCACGGTGCTAATGAACTTGGGCCTGTGCTGATAAAAGTTTTAGTCGCGCAAAGAAAAAGTAATAGAAATTGAGGAAGAAAAAATCCTGACCGATATTCAACTCAGAAGTAAAAATACTTGTCGCGCTTTTTTATGCCATAGCTTATTTGAAAACAATCTGTTTTGGTGAATAATTATGATTGGTAAATTACTGGTCCACGATATATTAAATCGAAAATGAAGAAAAAATGTTCGATATCTTTTACCAACCAAAAGGCGAAAAGATCACGATTGATCAGGGTTTTTTGTGCACTGTTTTCAGCACAGTTTTCGAACCTCGTGCACAAATTTTTTAGGGTGCTCTGCGCACGGTGCAGAAGTCGATTTGCATATCATGTAGGTTTTCAAGTTGAATGCTTTCAATATAATTTTTATATTTTGTTTTGTATGGAATATGATTTAATAGACCGCCCATCCAGGAAATAAATATTGACACTATTCATTGTTCAGCATTCTTTTTTTTGGCGCTTGGCGCCGGAACTTTTTTTATCCTTGCCCGAATTTTTTGAACATTTTCGCCTCAATTTATTAAATATCATTGACTTCAAGCTGATATTCTAGTATAGATTAGCTGATTGAAAACATCATCTCACTGACCATGATTCTAGACAGAAAAATTTAACCTAGAGTCATGGAATAAATCTTGAAAACGTCCATTTATCAGCGTCCTGAAGTTTAAATTTTATAAAAAGATAGATCAAATTCGGTCTAAAGTTTTTTTACTTTGACCTATCACAGAGATGTAATCAGTGTATTTGTTAGGCACTTTGGAATTTTCTACTGTAGTTTTTGGTTGGTTTTCTATTTTTTCTATACAAATACATATGAGCAACAGCGAGCATCATATGAATTCATGCTACAAAGGTGCAGATTTTTCTCTCACAGAGGCACAATTTTTTTGACCCAATTTGTGCGCCGGGCACACCACGCGGTGCACGAAAAAGACCTTACGATCGATCTAGAAATGTATCGGGTCCAAAATTATAAAATATCAGGTCCGGGTCCAAAATTTTAAGAATATCGGGTCTGGATCCGAAATTCTAAGAATATCGGATCCGGATCCAGCAAAATATTCGGGTCCATTATATTTTTCCACATGCTATTCTGTGTAGCATCATTCAGACACGATTTCTGAGAGATTTGGTATACTGCTCCATTGACTTAAGATAACTTGGAAGTTAATAATATCTGAAAATTAGATATTTGAGTGGTTTTATATGCTAAGTATTGTGACAGTTGAGGGCATCCCGTTTCACATCACTTGAGGCCAGCCAAATGAAGATTGAAATGATGGTCGATTGTAGTGCTTTTTAATTACAACAAAATGCACTGGAATAACTTTCGCGTTTTCCCATATAGCAACATCAGAATGACTCCTTTCATTTGAAGCATGTCGTTCAGCAATCATCAAAGTTAGATAAATCAAAAATTTATCAGGAAAAAGCCACATTTTTTCTTTTAATTTATAGGTAACAACGGATCCTGTTTTCGCTAAATTTTTTTGCTTGTGGATTTATTCAGATTCAAAAAGACATTTTAATAACTGCAGTGTGTGCCAATCGCTACAACTCCCAAAATAGTACACATATTGGATTGAAATCAGCACAATATGTTGGACATCAGTGCCTACAAAAATGATGAAAAAATACTGGGGCATCCTATGTGTCCAGAAAGTGGTTCAAATGATTCTTTCGGCTTTTTTCCACTTTCTTCTGGACACTTCAAGAAGTGTAAAACATGAAAAGTCCAACATTAGAAAAAATTTTCCAATTGCAGTATGTAAAAGTACACTATATATACCCTATTTTTGAGTATGCTTCATTTTCAATTTATCATATTCAAGACCGAACTTCTCAGAAACTGCATCTTAAAATGCATGTGAGAGAGACAACATCATTTTAAAATCATATGGTTTGGTTGAGACATAATAAATGGATTTGAGTGACTAATATATATATTATATATAATCTTTCGTTAAATATTAGGTGACTAAGCATCTCTATAATTTCATTTTTGATCCTTGGTTAATATTTTGAATAAACATCTAGAATGGCCGAAAAACTGTTATTTTGGAAGTATAACTTGATTGCTGTAGATTTTTAATCTAATTCAGTCTCACAATTATCTTAGCAATAAAGTGTTGATCTGTTACTTTCCGTATTCAATAGTTAATTGCTGTATCATCACATTCTTTAATGCGGGTATTCATCCGAATCACTATGTTATACATCAGACCCTACACATCAGAATCAGAATTGTAACAATTTCTTCGGGTCCGGGTCTAAAATTTTAAGAATATCGTATCCGGGTCCAAAGTTTTAGGAATATCGTGTCTGGATCCAGAAAAATGGCCGAGTAATTTCGTGTCTCATTTTGGGTCCGGGTCGCCGATACATCTCTAGATCGATCATCGATATTTGCAGAAGAATGTGCTGAAAAATTATTTTTCTGACGCTTTAGAGGCCTTGAATCAAAATTTTTCGGCGCTACACGCCGTACAAGTTACTTTTGCCAACTTTTCATTTCTCATCCAAAACTTAGGAAATTCAGTTTTAAAAGTCTAAAGCTGACGCGAACTGAATGAAATACGAGGGAAGTAGCCTTCAATTATTTTCTGATGAAATTAAGCGAATTTCCAATTTGAGGACGAGCAACTGAAAATTTATCTGTGCAACCAAATTTTTTTCCCAAGTTGCACATTGAAACCTGATCTATACAAAAAAGCCTTGGGAACAGGCCCCAACGGGCTGCATTATTAATTTTGTTTATCTTTGAAATGCTTATCCTGATCATTAATTTGGTTGTGCATTCAATAGATTGGTAATTAGAGTTTTTTGTGTTTCAGCTCACATTACATGTTACCAATTATCTGCTATTGAATACTTAATTATATCTATTATTGTAATATATGCCTGGGTATACCTGAGTAATTCGGGTACTCGGGTAGGAAATTTTTGCCCTGTGGAACTCTAACTCCAACCCCCTGAAAGTTTCTTGTTTACCTCTCCCTGTACATAAAAACCCGATCATCGGGACTTCTTGTCTGGGACTTGGCAAGGATTTTTTCAAGGGGCAAAAATTCCTCGCGCCGTTTTTAAAAATGTTGAGTTTCCTGTATTTGTTGTTTTTCTTTACGATTTTGCTGAAATGCGCACTATGCGTGATTAAAGCAACAGTTTTCACACTTTTCACATATTTCCAACATGTAAGGGCCGAATCGCTGAAGATGGAATAAGTTAAATAGGAGTAGATTTGGAGCATTCAAGGAGCAATCGAGGAGTATATTCAGAGAGAAACTTTTTTCGCATCGCAGAAGGTGAAGAAAGTAGAGTAGAAACAAACTCAGAGAAACTTTGGAGCAAACTAGGAGAAAAAGACAAGAAAATTGTTCTGGATATTACTTCAGCTAGAAGCAGAAGTAAATTCGGAGAAAGGCATACTTTTGCACTGCGAGAAATAGTGGCGATGGAATTAGTGGATTTTTTTTTGTTTACTTGGATAACATTGACAATCTCAAGCGACATGAAGAAGAAGCTATTAAACCAGGGATGAATCCAATTCAAAGAAGAAATGCTTTCGTGAACTTTATGACAATAAACGATTCTATGCCTGATATAGAATCATAGTTTTTTTTAGCATTTTACAAGCCATGGCTTGTTGGACTGACAAAATGGCTTGTAGAATTTTAGTCCAAGAAGCCAAAATGGCTTGTCAGAATTTTTTGAGTCATGTGTTTGATCATATGGGATACAGAAAAGATGCATTTTGGTGCATTTTAGAAGGTCACAATCTCGAAATTTTCCGGCGCTTCGCGCCGGTTATAACTTAAATAGGCATTATTATTTATTTCCTAGCTCAGGCGCTGCTTCTAACATGTCTACCTTCATTTATCATTCAATCTTTAATAGTTTTAATCATCTTGAACGTATTATCTCATGTTTTAATTGGTAATCTTCAATATTTCATCTTGATATTTAATGAAGATTCACATTTTTCCCTTGACACATTTTTTGAGAAAGATCAATACGTCAAGTCTGTAAACTTTTTGAAGCGATTATTCCTTTATCCTTTCTTAACGTAAAATCAATCTAAAAGCTTCATGGAAGTAGTTTTTGGACAGTTCTACTCTTCTTGTTCATATTTTTTCCGCCAAGTTCATGAAAGTGTGTGGATAAATTAATGGTTTTAAAATTTTTCAAACATAAAATTCCAGAAATTACGACCTTTGAACAGAAAATTCGAAACTAAGTCTTCAAATAAGTGGTTGGAAAATTGATTTTCCAGCATCGCAGAATGTCAATACCCAAAAAATTTTTCCGGCGTTTCAGGCACGAAAGATTAATAGCTTTTTTGGGCTCCCACTTGTCATCATAGAGTACTTAACCGTCGATTTCTCATGTAATTCAAAGTCATTATGTTCTCGGATAGTTTGATGGAAAATTTTTTCCACAATGCTTGTAGATTAGACTTCGATCAAACTCAAAAATTTCAAATGTTTCCTGAATTTTAATGAATTAACGGCTCTAAAATGTTATTGAATAAATGTTGAATGACATCTCTTTTTTGATCGATTGCCATGATGCTCAGTATATACATTTCTTTAAAAAATAATCTAGCATTGGAATTTATTCACGTATCAAATTGGCTTGTAAAAATTTGGAATGGCTTGTAAAATTTTAGGTCAACAAGCCACTTGGCTTGTGACTCGTCGGTCAAAAAAAACCCTGTATAGAATTCAGAAAGCTGCCGCTCCTCTGATTTTCCGCCAGGCTGTCTTTTTTGCTTGACTGGAAACAGAGTCAGTTCTTTTGTTTTCCAAAACGGAAGTGTATTGAGCCAGACACTCAACCAAGAAATACAGCTCTTCAGAAGTGAAATTTATATTCCGTTTCCTATACTCCATATCCGAAAAGCGATAGTCACAGTGAAAAAAATCAATGATCAAGGCCAGACAATCGATGACGAGGCGAGAAATATTTATCTTTCATATGCACTGCTCACTGTGAACGTGGTGGAAGATGTTTTGGAAAAACTGACATGTAAAAATGTCTGTACTTGCTCCAAGTTTTCTCCCACCTTGTTCTGGAGAAAAATCTCCTACTTTACTCTTGCCTCTGCGATACGACGGAGGAGCAAGTTTGGAGCAAATAAAATGGTGAAGTAAAGTCGGAGAATCTACTTCTTCTCTCCTAGTTTGCTCCTACTTCGCCCCTTCTCTGCTCTTTCTTTGCTCCACCTTCAGCGATTCGGCACTAAAAGTCATAAATACGACAAGTTTTGACTGATTTCGGCGCTCCGAGTAGGGAAATTTTCATCAATTTTTAATGTCTTCCAATGCGTTTCCAGGAATATTAAGCAAAAATTCTTCAGTGAACCTTGCAGAGAGACGGTCGTCCCCCGCCTACGCTCACGCAAAATTTTTGTTCAACAATTGTGGGGTGAAAATCACAATTTTTTCGAGAATTTATTTTTTAAAGCGAGCCTAATCAAGACTCTGGTTCTCCTGTGGATCAACCGGCAATAGAATTGGCGTTCAATCACGTGGTAAATAGAGTATTTAGACGGCGATTATTCGAAACGAATCGTCGCTGTGACGGCCGCTCTATCGATCAATTACGATCGATAGATTGTAAAGTCAGTTTGTACGATTCGTTACACGGCTCTGCTATTTTTCAGCGGTAAATAGCTTCTCCTTTGTTGAATAATAATTTTTCACGTCAAATTTCACTTTTTGATTCTCAAAACTACATATAGTGAGTATAAAATGTCAGGAGGAAACCATAACAGATATGACAATGTCGGAACATTAAAAAATACCATCATTCAACATTGTGGTTATTGTCGTGTTTCAAATGTCTGGTTATATGTATATAGTATTGTACCCAGGATTTGTCCAAGGAGGGGGCGGATTTTCAAAAAAATTAAAAAGTATCATTTTACGCAGCGTACTAAAGTGAGTATTAGAAAACTAATCATTTTCGTCAAAAGATTCATTCAAAAATATCAAAACAAATTCAAATCAGAAAATCAATATGAAGTCCTGAAATTTAACTAAATGAAGAAATTTATACGGATATTATATCTATCAGCAAATAATGTGTAAGAATGTTTAGCAATCATTACGTGTATATGTGTACGTATTCAGTAAAAACTTTTATTGCCAAGGGGGCGGCCGCCCCCGCCCCCCCCTGGGTACGGCCCTTAGTTTAGTTGTCAAAAAATTTCAATTCTTTGTGTCAAAATTGAATTACCCATATAAATCGAACTCCTTTTTTATTCTCTTTCGTAATATTTACATTACACACTTCTCATCGGTGTTTGAAAAACGATTGCCCATTGTGCGTATCTGCTTTTATTTTTAGCGGTCAAACGCAAGTTTTATGCACTTTGACCCTCGATTCTATCGAAGCCGCTTTACGAAATGACGCCGTATCCGTATTCTTGGGCGCCGTCAAAGAAAAAATGTTTATGTTAACCTACGAATTTCCGCAATATGCCAATAACGAGTTGGGTTCTTCGGGTCGTTCAAATCGGCGCGAGATGGGACACGGTGCTTTGGCGGAAAAAGCTCTCAGGTTCGTTTGCCACTGAAGTAAAAGTGTTTGCGAAACTAGCATCACTTATAACCATTTTTGAAAGTAGAAACAGATGCAGATGTCAAGACACGATTTCTGAGAGTTCTACTTTCCCTGTGATAAGTTCAAAATTAATCATATCTCAAAACGAGATAATTTGGGTAGTTTCGTGCTCTGAGTTCCATGGTATCATTGGTTTTGCTTGAAAACGAAAATTCACGGCGTTACAGTATGCCAAAGTTTGAAAATTGATTTATTTTTGGCATTTTACAGTGCTCTTGCTAGCCAAGCGATATTTCAGGATCGAATAGATCTTATTAAATGAATGGATATTCATTTTACAGAGGTGAGAATAAGCTCTCTTGTGATTAATATTTACAGTAAGTTATTGCGTATTACACTTTTTCATAGAGTTCAAAGTGTCGAAAACTGTATTTTTACTGTCCCATTTTTCCATTACTTTTACTTTATTTACATGCATTTTTACTGTATTGGTCAAATTTTCATCAGAGTTTTTGTACCGTTTGGGGAGCTGCACAACTCTTAAGAAGGCACACTCATGGAAATCACTCAGAAGTCACTTCATTTTTCAGGTGGCCCTTGTCTACCACATGTGATTCGTTTATTGTCTGTAACTATAGAATTATCGAATAACTAATGGACTAAAATTTAATGTACTTATTATTTCACAAAGGAACATTTTACAATTTACACTGCAAAAAATTGTAAACTGTCGGTAATGAGAAGCAACAAAAAAGAAAAATCCTGTTTATGGGCCCTCCGGAGCACCTTCAACTATGATGTCGAGGAATTTTATTTTGTTATTCTTTAGTTCATACATACCTACAGTAGCTGCTGAAATAACATGCCATCATTGCGCACCGTTTTGGCAGCCGTAGACATCTGCATACACTGCACTGTCATTGAAATGTGTTTTTGAATCTGGATAAATACTCAATCAATAACGTTCTGGGAACACAGGATGCGTCTTCACCCAATACATAATAAAAAAAAATGTAGCTTGAAGTACTGATAAATTTTCACTGTTCTTGGTTTGATGGTTTCTGAACAAAGTGCTTCAAATGAAAAATCAAAAAACTTCGAAAATTTCCATTAAACAGCGGAAATTAAGTGATTGTTTGAAATCCATTTACAGAAAAACGGCAAGAGGTATTCTAATACTCTTCGCTTTATTGGAAAGGCGTTTTAATCTACTGTCATTTGCTCATTTGCTCTATTTTCGTCTGGCCAACATTGCGTGGTATGAAACAGGGTTCCTTCAACTAAAGAGCTTTTTCGCGCAGCTTATAACATAGGCCGAAGTCAGACAGCCGAAATTTATTTTGTAACATTATACTCGCAGCTTCGATTTTTTGTCGATCAAATTACTGAAGAGACAATTTTTTGTTGCAGCTCTTCTGAGACATTGTGTTGCGCAACCATTGTAAATTAATCGATGAAATTTGACCAGTGGTTCGACTCACATCTTCTCTTTTTATTGGTCTAATTTAAGGGTTTCAATGTTTCCTGCATACCGTTAATGGCATATTTGGTGGCGTTGAACACAATTTTCGTATCAACTTTCAGAATGTGCGGACACCCAGAGCTCCCAAAACGGTACATTAATTTGATTGAAATTTTAACACAATATGTCAGACATTAGTGGTTACAGAAATCAATAAAAAAATTATGCGGCATCCTATGGGAAGGTGCCCAAGTGAGGCTCCAAATTAATTTTTTGTTTTATTTCGGCTTACTTTTTGACACTTTAAAACAGCATAAAAAGTGTGAAGTAAGGGAATGAAAATTATTTTTTATATCTGAGTATAGAGCATTGTCTTCTGCACGTAAAGGATATTCGGCTGCGGAGTAATGCCTTTTATGAGCTGTGATATATTGAAACACGTATACGAAACACGTACTGGAAAATGTCGAAAATTATAAATTCCTAACTTTATGATACTGTGGCTATTTCCAGATATTATTAGTTTTCAACTTATCATAGGTCAATGGAGCAGAAGGTAGAATCTCTCAGAAATCGTGTCTTAAGTCTTATAATTGCGATCCTTCGAGCTTCTACGCCTATGCTTTCATACTGGTCTTTGAGATGCTGTGCTTTGTTTTTCTGTAATCACAATACTCTAAAGCGTACATGTAACGGGGCCCCGAGGTCTTGGGGCGGTCGGGCGACTTTTTTGGGCCGGAGGTCAGTGATTCCCAAGAATTTTAGGGGATGAGTCACTGAAGGAACAAAAATTCGATTTTTCCATAGAAAAGTCCGAAAACGGTTCAGAAAATAGCAACTCATGTTCATGACGCGGAGCGCCGAGAAAATAAACGTTTTTTTATCTTTTTTTGTTCAAAAATTGACATTTTCAGGTTTTTCCCGACCAAAAGTTTGGAGGTGGCTAGACATAAGATAGACTACCATGTGGCTAGACATAAGATTGGAAAATCCTAGAGGGTCGCCCAATGGCTAGTCATATGGTCAATGGTTTCTGAGGAGCCCCTATACTTCCCCCTCATCACATGCATACTCTTCCCATTAGTATTTATTTGCACTTGAAAATCCGTTTTTTGCAGGCCCTTGATGCCCAACGAATTTCCGTTTGCCACCCGATTGGCCTGCGAAGTACTCGAAAGTAATGGCTCTTCCTCAATGGCTTCGGTTTGCGCTGGTAGCTTAGCTTTGATGGACGGCGGCATCCCGATAAAAGCGCCCGCGGCTGGTGTTGCTATTGGCTTGATGTACAATCTAGAAGTAAACTTGACGCGTTTTTAAATGCGATGTAAGCTACTACAACTACAGGAAAAATGACTCGTGATTTCAGAAAAGTGTCTGCTATAGTTATTGTTAGTCAATTTTAGGAGACTTTGTACCAGCTGAAGCATATCCATAACTCGACCGTTGGGTGCACGATAAATGCGACTTTTAAAAGAGGAAGTAGATAACTTTTAAAGTTTAGGGTGAGGTTAACAAGTGCTTAAAAATGCGTTTTTCGAACAAAAAATGGATAAAACACGCCCGTAGTCAATGAATTTTTGTTTTAAAAGTGATACGGAATATTATTTCGGCACATCGCGTAGAAAATTTATCGCTTTTTGACTATGTGCTCAAAAAAGTCGTTTCCGGCCGAAAAATTGATATTTTTTACCATTTTCCGACTGACTAGAGGGTTTAGCTGTCGACAACATAAAGTTTTGGAAGGGGGTCGTGGTGCTGCCTATCTGATTGAAAAAAGTGTTACCCTTCTACCCCTAGTCCTCCCATCTACATGTATGGGCTGGAGTCCACAGTAAGGGGAGAATATCAGCTTATGAAAAGTTGGAAAAATGACTCTGAAACATAAGTCATCGAGGGACGCCTTTTTTGACCCATTTGGGGTCATAGTTCCTCGTCATCTTTATCATTTTTAGACTAAGCATTTATTTTTAAGCTCCTTTAATTTTAGTCTAGTTTTTGTTAGTTTTCTGTTTCGTGATCTGAAAACTTTTTCGAAGCAACTCAAATATTCAATATTCATTCTGATGCATGAGTATATTCCAAACTAGTTGAAATGTATGTCACGTCACTGCATTTATGTTCAGCGGTGTAGTGTTCTATCCTATCCGACTGAGATTTACCTTTTTATGTGAATAAGACCGACCAAAAGGATAGAACTTTTAGCTCCCAAAGTTTTTGTTTTGGCTTTTTAAAATTTTACTCCTTGAGCCAAATACTCTATAAGTTGAAAATAAAGAAGCCTGTTTGAATTTTGATGAATTTTCGCTCAAAGGGCACATATGTTTTGGAATTTTTTCGTCTTAAATATGTTTTGCGTCTTCCAAAACCGAAATATTGCACCAGAATGCCTCCGTTTCCGGTTATTGTGCTATGTAACTGATTGATAATAGACGTCGTTGTAAATGCTACAACGTTTGTTTTGTATTTAGTTGTTTGTAAACAATGGACATAATTGCTACATCAGATGCACAATACATTTCTCGATATACGATAATTTTTCGGCGATCTTTGTGCATGTTATGTACAAAGTTGTTTGGCTCGTACAGAAAACAGTATTTTGACTCTGATAATGTTCTTTCCTCTATCTGTACCACTATCAGAATATTTTTAAACGGTGAGGATGTAATCTAATCTATTCGCATATTTTTATTTTAGACTGAGGATAAAGATTATAAGATTTTAACCGATATAAACGGCCTCGAAGATTATAGCGGTGATATGGACTTCAAAATAGCCGGCACCCGTCATGGCTTGACCGCTCTGCAATTAGACGTTAAGCATTCGTCGGGATTGTCGTTAGCCATGGTGGAAGAATCGCTACTGAAGGCTTTCGTAGCTGTGAACGAAGTTTTGGATATAACGGGTAAAAAAGGCTTATTCTCGCCTCGACCCAAAATGAAAGATAATGGTCCGGCCGTCGAGGAATTTGTTGTACCCGTAACGAAACGATATAGAATGATACGAATGGGTGGCTACAATCTTAGGTACATATCATTCAAAAGATGATGCGTGGTTTGATTTGGAAGACTAGAAATATATGTACTAATGATTTGAACAACACCGTTAAAAATTGCATCAAACCGAAAAGTTTCAAGAGTTGTTACGGCTCTTGATAATAATGAAAAGTTTTACTGTCAACATCATGTCGCGCTGTAAATAGGACGAGGATCGCATCAAAAATACAATAATAGTATAATTTTGGTTCCTACTTCAAATTTCTAAAATTCTCTCAAAGCTTGAAAATTTAGAAACCAAATTAGAAGCCTCGATTTTGACTCCGAAGTTGGGAAGTTAACTCTTGGTTGTCTCCCTTTTCTTTTTTATTGACTTATTCGATAGTGAATTTCTGTTCGTAAATTGAGATTTCCTGTCCGAATGAAGCGATTGATACACAGAAAGGATTCAATAAGAAAAACTGCATTACCCTAATAGCCGAGTTTTTCTGGAATAAGTTGCCATGCTACATTCATAACCATGACAGTTAATATAACTGGTTGGGATACTAAAACCCGTTTTTTTGTGGCCTATTTTGTGGATCACACTATACATGTACACCATAGAAATTTTGCTGGGAGTCAGCCAGGACAGGGGGTGGAATACAATATTTTTTTCGTTTGATAACAAAAGAATGTCCTAAATAACCAGGCGAAACTAACCCTCAGAAATTCGCGTCTGGGACGCGTCCAGGTCGCGTCCGGAACGCGTCTTTTTCGGCAGCACAAAGAAAACTTTCATCTTATTTAGTAATTGACATTCATGCAATAACTGTCAATCATAGTTCTTTCATAATGTGTAGTGGATATGCACTTTGTTTTGACCTACAGTATGACAACAGTTGACCTTTCGTTTATATCTGGTAAATAATGTGTGCTTTCTATAGGGAGGTAAGAAGGAAGCCTCAGCAAATTCTTTGGCTTTGTGTGACACAAGCACATGGCCTGTCAATTTTATTGTCGGTATAGTGTGCTTTTCGCGTCCTGGGTGCGTCCGGGACGCGTTCTGGACGCGACCGGCATGGACGGTTAGTTTCGCCTGGTAGTGTAGGTCTTCTAACTTCAAAGCAGCATATTTTTCAACTTACATGTTAGTCAGATATGCGAAATTATTTTCTCAGACTACACTTTTTAAAGTTTTAATGTTACTTTTTTGAAGTCAATTATGCTTTGTTTAGAAAAATTGGTAAATTACAGCATCATTCCCATTTTACTAGGACATTGCCTTCTCTCTTGATCATTTTCCTACGTCGTCCTCTCGATCATTGCTGGGGGTCAAAACCTCCCAAACCGTCCCCACGTACATGTATGGATCACACGGAAGAACTTGAAACGGGAAGAATTTAATAAATGTTAAGTTGATATATTTGGGAGTTCATTTTCCTAGTTTTTGGAGCACATTATTCCTTCCTACCCTATTTGTTGGTGTCTCGAACCATATTTTTGTCTTAGACACGTTATTGACATTTTTCAGGCATCTCGAATCTGAACTCGGTGTCCAAATCAGTCAGATCGATCAGCAAACTTATCGTATATTCGCCCCTAACCAATCCTTACTCTCCGAAGCGAAAGAAAGTTTGAATCAAATGTTGGAACGCGGCGCCGACCAAGCTAAAGAATTGGAATTCGGTGCCATTTATAAAACCAAAATCGTCGATGTTTTAGAAAACGGTCTCAGTTTAACTTTGCGTCCAGGCAGCGAGCCAATTTTTATGCCCAATTCCCAACTGGATTTGAAAAACGTAAAACACGCCAGCGCACTTAATTTGAAGGTCAACGACGAATTGATGGTCAAGTATTTTGGCCGCGATCCCGTTACGGGTGCTATTCGATTATCGCGCAAATTGCTCTTAAAAACGAGTCCATCGCCAGCCAAACTGTCAGAAAACATAACAGGGCCAAAAGCTGAAACGCGCCAATCACCCTGGGCAAAAAGCAGTAGCAATTAAAGTTTAAACATTTTTATGTTCGTCCTTAACATATGATTGTTATTGTACATTTTATGCTTATTTTCCTTACATTGTTGTGAAAATTAATTTGAGAAGAATTTAAGATCGAATACGAATTGATTTCTTCTCTGTCGGCTATTCTACGGAATTCGAGAAGGGTCATCTGAAAAAAATCCTTCCCATCAAACATGATTCTCGACATCTCGAGATGCATCCCAAAGAAATCGAGATCTAGGAGTTTTCCGATCTCTCTTTTATAGTGCGTTACATTTTTTCAAGCTAATCTTGAAAAACATCAAAATGACATCCTGGAAAAAATCACGTTGACATGAAGAACGTCAGGATTCCATCGTAAAAAGAATTAGGAGGTGAAAATTTGCAAAACCAGCCAATTAAAAGCGTTGCTCCGCCTCCTATGTGGGAACCCTTCAAAGTCTATTTCTGAGGTCACAGCTTGCTAGTGGTGGGCGCCCTTGGGTTCCATGGGGGATGGCAGAGGGGTGAGGTTATTTTGAACGTGGAATCCGATATGGACATATTTGTTGTATTTGAGAAATAGGTTGGGGTTTTGGATGAAGGTAGGCAGGAGTTGGGTCCAGGGATCGTCCTTAATGCACCTGTTTCCAACACCCATGCTTACTGTCACGAACCGATCAATTTTGCCCAATGTCACGTGATTCACATAATGCCGATACTTTATGTTTTTGGCCAATATTTGTTCAACAGTTACATACTCTTATTTTTGCATTTCGTTCATTGTATTTTACATGCATTCTTGTGTGCATTTTTGTGTTTTGTTTCCGTTCCATTTTTGTGTTTTCATTTCCCTTACGTTTTGTTATTTTGCCGTTGCCCACATAGACTACAGTATGTAAACCGTTAGTTAGAATTTCCATCAAGATAAGCTCTACGAGCTCATGGCCATAATTGGAGCACAACGTGCACCTCTTATCAGTAAAAACTAGTGGCCTTTCACAACGCGAAAGGACTAGTTTGGAGATTCTCTCTAAAAGACGTTCATATGTTTAGCATGGAGAGTGAAACTTGCCCCAATGAACATATTCGAACTGGATAATGTCTATGTGACCATAGGCATCTTCTGCAGTGATTTCCGCTGCAGAAGTTAGCTTGGGTGTTGTTAGCTCTGCCCAGGACATACTGTAGGTCCCTTCAAAAGAACCTGTTCCATTAGTTCTGTACTCATTTTTGGGCCTACATCGCTTTCTTTTATGTTTAGCTCTGCGTCTTTCGTCCATTGACTGTTTTTATACTAATTTACATATATTGTGTCTGGGGCCTATATTTCGGAATAAATTTTCATACATCTTCATGTCCTTCACTGCGTTCCCTGCATGCATTCCTTCATAGGAGTAACATGTCCCCCTCTCCCCTAGTACCTGCCTGTCGCTCCCTTAGTGGACCACTTGCCTAACCTGCTGACCCGTTTTACAGTACACCCCACCCTGAACCTGAACTGGATCGCGGTCACCCCCGTTCCTGTCATCCCAGGATCTGTGAACCTGTTGCCCCACGCCGAGTCGTAGTTTGAGAAAAGGACTAGGTAAGTCTTCTCAGGGGATTATTGTTAATGATGAGGGTGTATTTGTGGGTTCCCCTTCCTCATAGTGGGTTACACCTCTATGTATGCAGGTGACCAAATAAATTCCCTTCTGTGTCAACCTAAATTAGAAAGGCCTTTCTGAATGCTACTAACCTTGTTCTTTTCGAGCCCCATTAATGAGTGGTCGCTAGTTGTTGTAAAGAACAAGCCATTAAAGCCTCAAAAACGCTGTCACAAAAAGGGTCAAGAACCTCACGTGCTTCTTGGCCGCAAGCTTCAAAGAGTAACACTTACCTTTCCTCACAAAATAGAGATACCTAGACGTTCCTGTCGTCTTAGTACTAAGTTTGAACAGACCAGTGAGCCTCTCTCTATTCAGTTTGATCAGATAGCTTCACAAGCATGATTGTCAGTCTTAGATACCTTACCGGAAGATGAGTTCTCAGATATGAAGTCGGAAGTTGACCTCCCATCACAGATAGAGAACAAGGTCCAAGCTGCATTTGAGAATGCCCTTTGAGTGGCAGGAGGCACCCTCCCATGTCCAGCTTCATGGCCCCTCCTGCCTTTTCAGGTGCTTTAGTGGGTCTATAACCCATTTTATATCTGACTTGACCCCTTTCTTTACACTTCAAGGTGTAAGTGAAATGGATCATGCATATAAAATTGCATTTTTGGAGTCTTGCCTTAGAGGTCCTGCTCTTGCATCCTATCGGGACTTTAGCAGTGGTACTCCACAGCCAAGGGGCTACGGAGAGTTTACAACTTTTCCATGGAAAGACTTTCTGGTAGGGCGTGACTCAGATCTGCATCACCAGCTGATCCAAGATCCCCTGCAGAAGCCCACTGAGTCTGCGATAGTTTATCTTGAGCACCTTAAGAGACTATCCAGGCTGGCTCATGCAGATCTCACGACTGACGTCAGAGATTTGATTATAAAACCTATTTTTCTGAGGGGACTGAAACCAGTCCTCTGAGATAGTATTAAGTTCAGGGAGTTTACAACTCTTGAAGAGACACTTAAGGCAGCCTGTTACTCAGAATCACAGATTTTTTGGGATGAGATTCAGTATACTGTCCCATCTAATGCTGTTTTCTCTTCAGAACAAAAGACCCCTGGATCACAACAGGTCATGTTGAGTCAAAGGAGCAACACTCAACGTCTGTCGTCGATGATGTCTGATGAGATTCTACAATTACAGTTGGAGATAACCTGGCTCACAGCCCATATTGCATGGCTTACAGCTCAGCAACAGGTGTCAACTCCTAGAAATCTGATGCCACCTACACAGCCATTGGTGCACATCCAAAATGCTGGTGATTGCCTATCCCGGGCCTATCTATAGATGTGCTCCTTCCATGGACGTTGCACCCACAACGACGCCAGTTGCCGGGCTCAATGTTTCAACAGTGCCAGTCCTAGGGATGCTGCCCCCACCCACACCGGCCATTGCTATTTTTGTGGAATGAGGGCGCACCTGACTGATTGATGCCGCAGACCCTGTCTGCATTGCCCTCATATAGGAGTGCACAGGGCCACAGCCTGCCCAAATCGGAATCGGACAATGCCTGGTGAGAATGACTATGTTAATTCTGGTTACTCTCCTCAGGGGACAAGTGGGTATCCTCAGCAATATGCTAATCCACCTTGTAACGAGATGGGGAACCAATATTGGCCACCCCCACAGCGTAATAATGGTGTTGGGGCTACGGATGGTCTTCCTCACCCAGATCTGTTTGATCTGGATGATGAAGTACTTGCTGAACACCTGGCAGATCCTTCACAACTGTGTTATCCTGTCTGTGTAATCAGTATTGGGTTTTCAGCCGCTGTATTGGTATCACTCGGGCACCAACACCTGTCCTACTGCTGCCCCCGCCGAGATACGCGATGCTGGTCATTTCACACCTATCAATGATGCCGAAAACAACTGGCGATGTCAGCCTGGTTGCCTCCTACGGACCAAAAGAGGTAGTGCCACTGGCACCTCCACTCTGTTTCGCTGCCCAAGGACCACCGCCCGGAATTCCAATGGACTCCACCCTGAAGGTCATCAGTCAATTGGAATTGATGAATCTGATAGGTATACTACCATCTTTTTCTGACATTTCGGGTCTGTGGATCGAAAGTCTTTCTAAGTCCCTGACTTTAATGATTTCTCATTTACAGATTCATCATCCATCACAGATGTGATGCAGGCCATTTGGTCAACGGATTTGGCCAAGAACTATCAGCACCTTCTCTGGGCGCTGTTCAACAAGCCGTTCGAGGTTGAGGCACTTACAGCCGCTGACGTGGTGCTTTCTGCACCAGCGGCATTGTGGATATTGGGGCCCGAGGTTGCTTGATGAGCGATGGAGTTTATCCCCAATGGCACTATTTGGGGACACCCCTCAATAAGATTTTGTTGGACAGTGAACCTTCATCACTGGCAGTGGATGCTGTCTGCCCAGCTGTGGAACAGGCAAGTTGCAATGCACAGCCCACACCAGCCATTGTCGCAATACGGCCAACAATGACGACAAGTGCCCAGATACTGTCAGTGATTGCCCAGCCACAACCATTGGCCGCGGTGACCGAATCGCGGACAGAGGTGGCCAATGCCTTTGGAGACATGTTGCGCCCCGTCAATGATGAAGTTGGCATTATGGAGATGTGGTCTTTTCCAATGGCTACCACTCCCCAGTCAATGAAGATTGGTGTTCATCCTGAAGTCCACCCATGCAGGGGCCTGGTCATGGACTTCCCCGCCGAGGAGCGGATATTGTCCGACAGCAATGACGAAGAGTGAGGCCGCCCGACGGGCCCACACTGAGAATTTTGGTGTAAATTTACAGACATGGTCTGTAAATAGTTTGTATATTATAAATTGGGATTTGGTGACATAACTGTTTTTAGGAATGAGTACTGCAATACATGCTGCTCAGTACCATTTTTGTGGTCTTTCAAGAAGTGTTCATCCACTTTAGCTACCTCTAAAGGTAGAATGCAAACCACCAAAATCTTTATGGAGTCCACAATGCATGAATGTCACAGTGTATGTTCCTAGTTCTGATCCAATCACTACATTAGCGTGGAAATGCACATTGTGGTTACCATAAAGTCTGCACGAACACTGGTTTGTTTGGATCTAGGGGCATTACCTCAGATGTCATTACTACTCAGCACCTAGCGCCTAAGGCTTGTACGCTAGCACATCATACTAAGGTGTTTGGTTTACAAAAGCTTGTGGAAATCCGCCCTAGCTTTTATAGCACTAACCAAACACTGGACATGATGTGCACATGGTGCTTCAGTGATGTCTGCAAGACAGTGACTAACCTCTTCATCGAGGAGGGACAAATTGCTTCCTGGGATGGCACTACAGCTCTAAGTACCTTAGGAGATGTAGGTGGATGCAGTCCCACTAGGAGTCAGTGCACTACCCTTGATGGGGTCATTGTCTGGCCTGGTACAAATCTCACAGCACAGTGTCATTATCGACCTCAGGGAAATTACACTGCATCTGTATCAGGGAACCATGTCATCATCAATGATTTACAGGTTGCCCTCAAGATCCCGGGAAACTCTCGCGTCTTAGGGTTGTGTCCCGACCTCGGTTAAACACAGTTGGGAGGGATCAGGGTCTTCTTCTACTCATCCACAGAAGATTCAATTTGACCAAGCAGATATTTGGATTGGCAAAGGACTCACATCCTGACCCTGTCAATGCCAAACTGAACTATCTGGCTCAGCAGATCAAGGAGTCCGAGATTAACAATTTTCGATTCATGTGGCTTGAGCTTTGCTCTCAGGCTCAATGCTACCTTGATCTGACTTGGCAGTTGCTGGGCTTTGACCCTACTTTGGGTGCCCGGGCATTTCTGCAGAGGAATGACCTCACCGCAGAATTTACAGGTGAGGCACTGACAATATGGCCATGTGAAAAGGTCAAGGCCACGTATGTCTATCACTCATACAGAGTAAGGGACGTCTGTTACAAGTATCTTTCTGTACAGGTTGGCGGTACCATTTATTTTGCCACCCCCGTGGCCCAGATCTCATTAAAGTTAGCCCAATTGTGCCCTGCGACTATCACTTTACCGGGATTCTCTGAAATCGCTCGGGCTGGTTTACTGAGTCTGGCACGGTCCATGTGAGCCATACTCTGCTTGAACTTTTCTGGAAACAGGGCTTCAATGTCACTCACTTTGACCCTCCTGCACTCCTTCATGATCAGTTGGCGATGACCCCTTCAAGTTTTGCTTTCCTTAAACAGTATGAGCAAATTGAAGCGGTTCTAAACTGGTTGGTAAACTTTATCGCTGGTCTATCTCTGCAACCAGATTCTCTCTATCAGGCATTTGCAGGGGTGGGGACTGATATCAAGGCCTCTCTGGAAGGTGGTTGTCTTGCAGCAAACCAGGTGACTACTCATCAACAACACAACCTCATTCAGGGCTTACAATTTGTCCTGAGTGGACCAGTCCAGTTGATCTTTAACACCCTCATCACCCTGGCAGTTCTGCCCAGTATAGGATATCTAGCCTACGTTGGGATATCCTACTATCTTAGCTGCCGCTTGAGGAAAAAACAGGTTTGGTTTGCGAGCCAATTTTCTCTGTTGGGTCTTTTCCGCAAAGTGTAGTGCTGGGTTGGTTTTCACTACATGCAGAATGATGTACCATCCCAGTTAGATCGAATCACTCCGTGCTCTGTCATACTGGTTGATGCCAAGGAAACTCCCGCTCTCCTTGACACTGAATGTCCACAGACTATCATTAGTCAACCTTTTCACAAGGCTTTGATTAAGGAGAGTCCAAAGGCGGCTATGGCCTTCCAGCAATATCACGACTTTAATCCATTGATGACTATCAATGGAAAAGCCATTCACATTCTCCTATTGGGACTCTATGAGATCATGTTGCCTGGGACTCATCAGCTGAATATAAAGATTGATATACATCTCCATGTGAGTAAGACTACATCTCCTTTCTGGGCACCAGTAGATCTGATTCTTGGACTGAACTTTCTTAAAAAGTTCAAGAATATCACATTTGACTACCAACAAAATGTATGTGGGTTGAATGCTATAGAACTGCCACTTCTACTGACAGTGGCTGAGATTGATCAGATCGAACCCTGGTGGGAGAACACACTTTCACCTCTTACAGGTCGGGGTATCGATCAAGATTAAGGACTTCTTCCATTTCTCGGCCACCCTCATGGGCATCCTCCATTGACTCATCATGTGGGTCGACTAGAGGAACCCGGACCTCTTCCAGACAGGCCAGTCATCATTTAATAGCCAGGCTAGGGTTAGGTTGCCCTCCACCCCTGCATGGAAACTCTCCACTTAGACTAGAGAGGGGCCGGTTCCATGAAACTAGTGATTCAGATGCCCCTGCATCACCTGTGTTGGAAGTGCCACCACTTTCAGACACAGAAGTTGAATGACTAGGAGCTACTCAGAGCTCAGGGGAGCGATCAGATCATGTACTTACTGTACAGGTTCATCCCACTCCCCAGGACAACTGGGAAACATCTGTTGGTTACACTCTGGTAGGGTTACTCCATCCCACCAGTTTGCCGATTCCAAAGCAAACTGATACATCAGAGTCCAGCTTTGGTGATACTGCACCTTGTTGGGCACCCTGTTGATGGCAAATTGCGTGGGGAAATCGCCATGCAAATGGACCAAATGGACGACCAGCGGCGCAGACATTTGCATAGAAGTGGAGCGCCAAAGAAAGACCAAAAATGATAGCGAAAATCATTGTTCACTATAATCCTCTTTTTATATTATTCTTGTTATATTGCTGGCGCCCATAAAAGTTTTCCTAGCATTTCGACTTTATTTCACATATTACAAACCTTTAGAACCTGGTATGATTTAGCAGTAGAAGTTCATGACATTGAAAGAAGATATAGGGATGCCTTTCAAAGATATGGACCTAAGGGTACACAGGAGGATCCTATTGTTATTAATGAAGTAGGTATGCCTAGTGGGTATGATCCTGAAATTGCCATAGTTGTTAGGAATCAGTCAGAAGGATATCAACAAGGCCAGAGACAAAGGTTTCGGCAACCATATCAAACTGTAGGTAATCAGGTACCGGCCCAAACCCAAAGGTCAAGGAGTGATTCTCCTGAAATAGAAGAGATTCCAGTTCGGGAAGCCCCTAGGGCTCAGACCCAAAAAGGTAAGAAAGAATCCCATCTATTAAAAATTTCTAAAGAGATGGTACAACTGGTTGAAAGGTTCGACCAGCTGCAGCAAAAGGTTGATAATAGGCAGATGGAAAATCAGTCTGATGTGGCCATACCCGGCACCAGCCAGGGAGGTCAAGTTTCCCGAGCCGACAAAGCCATGGTGTGAGTTCCATAAGAGCATAACACATAATACTGCAGACTGCAGGACATTGAGAGTGTTGTCCGAGCGCAGGAGCAGAGGCAGAGCCAGCTTCCCTAGCTTCAACAGGGGAGGCTTCAACAATTTTGCTAGAGGTAACTATAGAGGTAGAGGAGGTTACCCTAATGCCAACTTTAATAGTAGAGGTAGAGGTGCATATAATATAGGCTATTCAGGTTATCAGGATAGCCATGAGAGTTACTCACAGAATTCCGACTATAACGAGTTTCTGGAATTCAAAAGGCAGAAAGAACTGCAGAAGCAGTTCCAACAAATGCAGAAATACCAACAGTAGGCTGCATTACAGCAACCTCAGCCACCTCAGGCTATTACGGGTCCGACTCAGACCTTTCATCAGGGTCAATTATCAAATCAGCGGCCCCAGAAGGATTATTCGAGTGTAATGGTTGCAAGGCAATCACAAATGAATCCTTTGGGTGAAGTAAATCAGAGAGTGAGTTGCCCAAATGTGGTATTAGGTAGCATTGTCCAAATGAATGCTATTGCGCCACAAATCGTAGTACCATCGATACAAGTAGTAAAGAGAGGCACACCAGCTAGTCCTCAGGAACAACATTTGCTGGATACGTACCCCAGAACAGCCCCATTCCACATTGAGGTTGTTATAGGAGGTCGTAAGACATTGGCTCTAATTGACACAGGAGCTCAGTGTACTGTCATGTCGGCTAAGTTTCTGAAAGAAACTTTGGGCCCCGATTACACTGAATATCCGAGGATATTAAATGTTACTGTAGCCAACGGTAAGACAGTCCAAGCCCACGGGTATACTCAATTTAGGATGGATACATTGTGTGGACAGTTCCCCGTAAAAGCAATTGTAATTCCTGAAGCAGGTGAAAATGTAATTGTGGGAACAGATTTTTTGGCTCATCCTCAGGTAGGAGCCATAATAGATTTCAGGAATAGGACGATGATGCTCAACAACCGTCAGCAGCCGATATACGTGACGCCAGACCAGCCCCAAATGAATTGTGGAGAGGTCATGACCACGAGCGCCACGGAATCCAGGATGAGCATCGCCGACCAGTATCAGCCAAAGATTTGCCTGCTAAAGGTTTCGGTGCCAGTGGTGAGTGTGAATCCAATCTACTTGCCAAGTGGTACTGATATACTTCTGAAAGCAAAGCTTTGGGATAAGATAGGCGAAAATTGCCTTAATGGAATCATAATAGAGTCTGAGGAAAATGAAGAAAGGTTCCACATTGACAGTACCATAGTAGATGGTACAAAACATGATTTTGTAGTTATGGTATCCAACAACACAGGATCAGGATGCCATTTGAAAAGTAATCAAATAATTGGCTATACTAATTCAGTGTTGTGTGATGCCAATAACCAAGATCAACTAAAGGGGAAGATAGTTGAGGATTTGGAGAAGCTGCAAACCTGTGCAGTCCAGGCTAGACCTGATTTGACTCAATCGGATGAGAAAGAATTGAAGGAAGCTTTGTACAGTATGCTGGCTAAATCCAACATACCATCAGAACAATTGGAACAAGCTTTACGATGTCTCACAAAATATAGAGACGTGTTCAGCTTGCCCAATGATCCTCCAACTACTACACCCTACTTAACCTGTAAAATAAATACAGGGGATGCAGCACCTGTGGCAAAAAGGTATCACAGGACTGCTATTAATTTACAGCCACATGTTCGTGAGCATGTACAAGATATGCTCAAAAAGAGTGTAATTGAGCCATCAAGGTCGCCTTGGGCAGCTCCGTTATTCCTTGTAGGTAAAAAGGATGGTACCAAGCGACCAGTAGTGGACTTTAGGGGTATAAATGACGTTACCAAGAATGATAAGGATCCCATTCCTAGAATGGATGACTATCTAGACTGTTTAGGTAAAGCGAAGCTTTATACCACCTTAGATCTCAAGTCAAGGTATTGGCAAGTGCCAATGGATGAAGAAAGCAAGGAAAAAACTGCTTTCATATGCCAAGAAGGGCTTTATCAATTTAAAGTCATGCCCTTTGGCCTAAAGAATGCGCCAGCCGAGTTCCAGCGCATGATGGAAAGGGTCTTGCATCTATATGTATGGAAAATCTGTCTAGTATATATAGGTGATATAATTGTGTTCTCAAATAGGTTTGAGGAACATTTAGTTAATTTAGAGCTAGTCCTGCAAGCTCTAAGAAAGGCTCATTTGACCTTGAAACCAGAGAAGTGTGAATTTCTGCCAGAGAGAGTTCATTTTTTAGGACATATCTTAAATTCGGATGGAGTTTCCCCAGATCCGAAAAAGGTCAAAGCTATAAATGATTTCTCATTCCCAGAGTCTAAACATAAACTGCAAAGGTCTTTAGGAATGTTGCAGTGGTGTAAAAAGTTCATACCAGGGTTGGCTAAACATGCTGAACCATTGTATAAATTGACTGGGAAGAACTGTGTTTGGGAAATTAGGGAGGTTCACCATCAGGCTTTTAGGAGCCTGAAAGAAGCACTATTGTCAGTGCCTTTTCTAAGGTATCCAGTTTTGGACGGGTCTGCCAACATTGTCCTTCAGACAGATGCCAGCAGAATGGCACTAGGAGCAGTTCTCTACCAGGAGACCAAGTCGGACCACTGGGTAATTGCTTATAATAGCAGAATTTTAAAAGCGGATGAAAAGAAGTGGTCAGCCACGGAAAGGGAGCGCTTGGCAATAGTGTATGGCTTAAAGTTATACAAGCACTACCTAGTAGGTCATAGGGTGATCATAAGAACTGATCACAAACCTTTGTTGTCTATGAAGGTCAATGCAATGACCAATGCAAAATTGAAGAGATGGTATTCATTCATCTCTCAGTTCAACCAAAAACTAGAGTATGTGCCTGGAAAACAGAATGCCATGGCAGACTTTTTGTCTAGGATAGATGAACCAGATGATCAAGCAGAAATGATACCGCCAAAATGGGAACACATGTTCTCAGAGGATAAACGAGAGTCTGGAAATCTGAAAGATCTTGAGGCACAGCTTATTGAGAAAAAGCATCTCAATCTGGTGAAGAGATTCAGAATTCTGACAGATCGGAATCCTGAAGATGGTACTCCATTATATCCAGAGCCAAAAAGTAAGAAAAATCAGAGGACTGAGATAAGTCCGAGATTCACCCAAATTTATCCAGAAGATTCTGAGGGTGATCCAGAATCAATCTCGCCTGCAGACTTGGTAAATGCCATAACTACAAGGAGCATGGCGAAAGAAGCGGAAAAAGATAATCAGGCTCAGGTCCAGCCTGATGGCAATAAGGGCAAAGAAACGGTAAGTAGGGGAAACCAGGAAAAAGGTAAGGAAAAAAGAGTTACTTGGTTATACCCACAAAAAGAACTGGAGTTTACTTTGGCAGACCCCAAAGAAACTGAGTTGCCAAAAGGCCTAATTAGAGATGATCTCATGGCCCTCTTGCAGAGAAAAGATGAGGTACTACAGCCATACTTTGATAGATTGGGTCCAAATGGGACAACCAAGTATCATAGTGGATTTTACATCCAGAATGAAGTGTTATACCGCGAAGCCGGACAGGGATCGGACAATCAAGTGGTCGTCCCATCCTGCCTAAGGGACAATACTTTGCACCAGTACCACGGTGCCGTAATGATGACTCATCAGGGGTTCAAAAGGACCCTTGCCATGATTAAGAAATGGTTCTGGTGGCCTGGAATAGAGAAGGATGTCAGGCACTGGATAAAATTTTGTCCAGTATGTCAAATAGCTAATCAGGGAAACACCGAAATTCCTCCACTGATACCAATTATCCCACAAGGTCCTTTCGATATAGTATCAGTGGATATCGTGAGTATTTCTCCACTAAGTGAGAAGAGATCGTATGTCATAGTCTTTCAGGACTATTTTACAAAGTGGGTTGAAGCTGAACTGATCCCATGTGAGTAAGACTACATCTCCTTTCTGGGCACCAGTAGATCTGATTCTTGGACTGAACTTTCTTGAACAGTTCAAGAATATCACATTTGACTACCAACAAAATGTATGTGGGTTGAATGCTGTAGAACTGCCACTTCTACTGACAGTGGCTGAGATTGATCAGATCGAACCCTGGTGGGAGAACACACTTTCACTATCAAGGACCTCTTATAGGTCCGGGTATCAATGAAGATCAAGGACTTCTTCCATTTCTCGGCCACCCTCACGGGCATCCTCCATTGACTCATCACGTGGGTCGACCAGAGGAACCCCGACCTCTTCCAGACAGGCCAGTCATCATTTAATGGCCAGGCCAGGGTTAGGTTGCCCTTGACCCCTGCATGGAAACTCTCCACTTAGACTAGAGAGGGGCCGGTTCCATGAGACTAGTGATTCAGATGCCCCTGCATCACCTGTGTTGGAAGTGCCACCACTTTCAGACACAGAAGTTGAATCACTTGGAGCTACTCAGAGCTCAGGGGAGCGATCAGATCATGTACTTACTGTACAGGTTCATCCCACTCCCCAGGACAACTGGGAAACATCTGTTGGTTACACTTTGGTAGGGTTACTCCATCCCACCAGTTTGCCAATTCCAAAGCAAACCGATACATCAGAGTCGAGCTTTGGTGATACTGCACGTGATCTAGGTCATGTAGTGTCAGCCTTCTACTCGACTGAGATGAGGACGACTCATATCAGAGTTCTCATGAACAATAGGGTGGAAGCCAAGGCTCTGACTGATACAGGAGCAGTTTTCTCGCACCTGGATCACAAGTTGGCAGTCCAACTACAGGACTTGGTGCTCATAGAGACTTGGGCTCGTCCCATAGCAGCTAATAGGTCTCCAATCCTACTGCTAGGTGCTGCCTATGTCACGTTGACAGTGGCTGATGTCTCTGAATGGATCAAGGTCCAAATTCAGGACAATTATTGGGCTGAACTAGTCCTGGGGATTAACTTCCTCAGACTGTTCAATTGTGTTAGCTTGAACTGGGAGAAATCCTTTCTCCAGTTCAAGGACTGCAAGGTCCCGTGTGATGGCCTCATCCACAATCCTCCTTGTGCACGTGGTGCTCTGCCCTTGCAGAAGTTGATTGTCCTTGAGCCCTGCTTACTGATGCAATTTACTGCACCTGTACCATCACTATATATGAATGTACCAGAGGTGGCTTTCTTCCCTAAGCCCCGCTCAGGAACTCATAGCAGCATATATTTTGCTGGCACTGTGAGTACCATGGCTAATGGCTGCTTACCCTCACAGGTAGTCAACCCGAATACACATTCAGTGGTTCCCTACCCACACATGACCATCGGTGATGTGCAGATGCACACTGATTTCCCACGGGGATCAGCGGTCAAATCTGATACCATCCTTGATCGGAAGTGGGTCGAGATAAATGCTGTGATATCCCCTGATATCTCCTCACAGGACACGACAGCTTGATTGACCTACTGGTCGCATAAACTGACTTCTACGCTATTGATGAGAAGGACACAGGTTCCATTGACCTAGTGCACCACGAGATCAGCACAGGAGATGCCCGCCCAGTCCCCTGATTTCCTCACTGCACTGCCCCTAAGGAAAAGGACCTCATCATGCAGGAAATAAGGGCCCTTCAGGAAAAGGGTATTATTTGGCCTAGTACATCACTGTGGGCTATGAATACCATCCTGGTGCACAAGAAAAATGGGTCCCACCAGATGTGTGTTGACTTTCGTGGACTCAATGAGGTCACAAAAAAGGATGTCCGCCTTCTCCCATGGATAGATGATATCCTTGACACACTTAAGGGTATAAAGTACTTCACAACCCTTGATCAGGATAATGCCTACTGGTCTATACCTATTGCTGAGGCAGACAAGGGAAAGACGGTGTTTAATATACCTATTGAACTCTATGAGTTCAACTATCTGCCTTTCGGTCTCTGCAACCCCCTGGGATGTTCCAACATCTCATGGACCTGCTCCTCACACGAATACAGTGGTGTACGGCATTGGCCTATCTTGATGACATCTTGGTGTTCAGGAACTCTCCCATCCAGATGCTTGAGCACCTGACGGATGCGTTTTCGCCTCTCGGTCAGGGTGGAATGAAGCTCAGACTGAGCAAGTACAAGTTTTCACACTCTGAGGTGGAATATCTAAGTTACTGCATCTCACAGAGCAGGCTGGGGCCAGATAGGGTCAAACTGGCCACCATCCACAATCTACCCATCCCACAGAATGCCAAAGACATCAAGTCCTTTCTTGGCCTCATGTCTTATTACAGGCGTTTCATCCCTGGTTGCGCACGGCTCAGCGAGCTGCTGACCAGGCTCTTACAGAAGGAAATTACCTTCCTGTGGTCAAAACCTCAGCAAATGGTGTTCGATGAACTCTGGAGATTGCTGACAATCCCCCCTATTCTGTGCCATCCCAACTTTATGAAACCCTTCATCCTTCAAATGGGTGCAAGTATTTTGGGAATAGGAGCCATTCTAAGCCAATTAGACGATGATGGACATGACCATCCTGTTGCATACCCCAGCAGAGGGTTAACAGCAGCTGAGAAAAACTAATCTATTACAGAGTTAGAGACTCTGGCTGTTGTTCCTTTCCTCAAGCACTTTCGACCATACCTCTTTCAACATGAGGTGGTCGTACAGACTGACCATACCACTGTGTTGGACCATACCGCTGTGTTGGGCTGTGTTGGAGAAACCTAACCCATCTACTAGGATAGCTCGGCGGGAACTCGCACTCCCTGAATTCAAACTGACAATTGGGCCCCGAAAAGGTTGGTCTAACGGAAATGCTGACTCATCATTGCGCCTACCAGATCTTAATTCTCTCACTGGTCAGAGTATTGATGATACTCCTCTTTACAGGCCAGAGGGACAAGTGATGATTATCACCAATGGTGTGCAGTGCCTAGTGAGATCATCTGAATCAATCACCGATGGTGCGCAGCACTTGGCCAGATCAGAGTCTTATGCTGAGATATCAATGAGTGTGCAGCATGGGGACCTTCTCGCAGCTCAATTTGAGGATCGGGATATAGCCTCCATTTTTGGATCACTAAAGCCCTACCATGATCAGAATGATGTTGATGGCTACCACTTGTTGGATAACATCCTTCAAAAGTGGACAGGCGAGTCCAACAAAATTGTAATTCCCAGATTCATGGTTACTACCATTATCCAGGCCCATCATAATGACATTTTAGCTGGACACTTTGGTGCTAAAAGTACTGCGCAGCTAATAGCCCGCTGGTACCACTGGCCTTCCCTCAGTGAGGACGTCAAGTTTTTTTGTCAGCAGTGTGATCATTGTGAATGGAATAAACTGGCTAGACAAAAGACCCGAGCTGCTCTGAAACCTATCACCATTACGGGGCTGTTTCACTGAGTAGGTGTCGACTGTACAGGACCAATGACCACTAGTGAGGCTGGCAACCCTTTTATTGTAGTCTACATTGACTACTTTACCAAATGGGTTGAAGCTTTTGCTACTCTGGATATCACTGCACAAACCATAGCCTGCCTTTTTGTTACACAAATTGTCTGCTGGCATAGGGCACCACAGATTCTTCAGTCGGACGGTGGTACTGATTTGACATCAAAACTGATGGCCAAAATCACTGCCATCTGTTCTACTAAGAAAATCCACTCCACTGCTCATCACCCAATGACAACTGACGAAGTGGAAAGAGGTAATCAAAAGTTAGCTACATGGCTACATATGTATGTCCATCAAGGTCATACTGATTGGGATGAACACCTGCCGTATTCTGTGTTTGCCATTAACATTAGCATGAATGAGTCCACAAAATATTCCCCCTTTGTACTCATGTATGGTCTTACGCCCATGCTACCTGTTGATGTCAGGCTCTCATTCAACCCTCTAGCATGTATCATTGATATTTCCACATAATATATGGAGGTCAACCTGCATTTTACGAATGCCTTGACCTTAATCCAGAGTCGGATTATGAAATCACAGGCAGCTTATGCTTGATCTTACGATTACATTTCATGAGATGTCTCATACAAAAATGGGGATCAAGTGCTCAGACTGCCCACTACCGGCAGACGTCGTCTTTTGCCTAAACTGTTGCTTATTTACGATTGGCCCTATTTTGTAACAAATGTGGCATCCCCTAATGTCACCATTCGTCTTGAGACAGGTCAAATAGATACTGTGCATGTCAATCAGCTTAGAAGCTACGTGTCACCTAATCCACCAAGTGAAGCATAGGAGATACCTTCCACTTCACAGGTATTCGAGACAGCACCCTTGTTGATTCTATTAACATGTCGAGATTTTACACAAGATCTTGTTGATCCACATCTTGATGCAGAGGTCTCCGACCCATAATCAAGTAGCTCTTCTCTTCTTTTGTCCCTGCTTATGGACGAGGACATCCTTTTTCGAAGGACCATGGTGCCTCTCATGGAATACCCACTCTTGTTCTATGCTGGATCATTAGTGTAAAGAAGAGAATGAGCAGTGATCAAAGCATCTAAACTAGGGCATTGCCTTATACCACAGGTGCATCCCTGTGATAGCCTGCATCTTGCCCCTAAAATTTTTTCTCTCTATCTCGTTATAGATCTCATAGATCAGTCATCATTGGCAACTTCACGCACCACCACATGGATCAACTGACATCAGCAACTCCATGCATCCCCAACCACACGAATCAATTGAGGTCAGCAACCCCAGGCATCACCGACATAACTCCATGAGCCAGAGCATGCCCAAAAATCCATTGGACTATTGACTACCCGCTGTCATGCCTATTGGATGATCAACTTCCATGGACATGCTGCACAAACCTCTACAACCACAAGGACAAGGACACCCTTTTTTGAAGGACTGTCGTGTCACATGCTAATCAGTTTTGCCCAACCTCACTTGATTCACATCATGCTGATACTATATGTTTTTCGCCAATTTTTGTTTAACAGTTACATACTCTTATTTTTGCGTTTTGTTCATTATATTTTACATGCATTCTTGTGTGCATTTTTGTGTTTCATTTCTGTTCCATTTTTGTGTTTTCATTTCCGTTACGTTTTGTTATTTTGCCATTGGGCATGTAGACTATGGTATATAATCCGTTAGTTAGAATTTTGGCCAAGATAAGCTCTACAAGCTCATGGCCATAATTGGAGCATTATGTGCACCTCTTATCAGTAAAAACTAGCGACGTTTCGCAATTAGAAATGACTAGTTTGGAGATTCTTTCTAAAAGACGTTCATATGTTTAGCATGGAGAGTGAAACTTGCCCCAATGCTTAACGTGTTCGAACTGGAAAATGTCTATGTGACCATAGGCATCTTCTGCAGCATTTTCCCCTGCAGAAGTTAGCTTGGGTGTTGTTAGCTCCGCCCAGGACATACTGTAGGTCTATGAGGCCCTTTAAAAGGGCCTGTTTCATTAGTTCTGTACTCATTTTTGGGCCTACATCGCTTTCCTTTGTGTTTAGCTCTGCATCCTGCGTCCCTCCACTGTTTTTATACTAATTTACATATATTGTGTATGCTGCCTATATTTCTGAATAGATTTGTACACGTCTTCATGTCCCTCACTGCGTTCATAGCGTGTATTTCTGCATAGGAGTTCCACATCGCCCCCTCTCGCCTAGTACCTGCCCATCACTCCCTTAGTAGACCACTTGCGTGGCCCGCCGACCCATTTTACAGTACATCCTGCACCCAACCCGAACTGAATCACCATCAGCCCCATTCCTGTCCTCCCAGGATCTGAGAACCGGTGAACTGGTGGCCCCAGGCCGAGTCGTAGTTTGAGAAAAGGACTAGGTAAGTCTTCTCAGGGATTATTGTTGTTGAGGGTGTATTTGTGGGAACCCTTTCCTAAGTCAGTTTTCCCTTCAGAATTCCCTCAGTTAGAGCAGCCCTCATACCTCTAGGGTTAGGGCCAAAAGGGGATTTAAGTTTACAATCGGGTCCCCTACAGTAGGCTGTTCCACAAATGGCCTTGTCGCTCCTTCTCACTGAATGGGACTAGGGATTGCCACCCCTTACCTGGTGGCATTGTCCGTAATCCTAGAGCAGAACCCAAGGACAGTACCCACATACTCTATAGGCCCTCCTACAGCCAGTACCAGCTGGGTTAGGTTCCCGAGGTAGAAATGAAAGCGAGCCACCCAAGGGGGTCACAGCATGTCACTTACAGTGACATGGTCATATTTTTCTGTAGATATGGCATGGGTTTTCCCATCAATGTGATTGGCCACAAATTCATTTAATGTGACATGGCTTTAAATCTACTTAATGTGACATTACTCAAAAACTTGACTTCTTCGAGTACTCAGACCCACAATAAAGTAATCCAACTTAGAAAACCTTTGGTCCCCTAATTTGAATTTCCGAAGAGCTTAGGCCAAAAGAGAAGACTTTTCTCCTAGCAATTTTACCTAAGAAAAACACAATTACCTATACAAACAATGCATGGGGGAATAATAAGGAAATTGTCCCACATGCTGAGAAGAACACATCAATATTGCAGGGGATGCAACTAGTACTAAAAATTTGAAAACAACACACTAATAGAGAGCTCACTGCATGCGTACCAAATCAGTGTTACAGTAAGACGTTCTTCGATGGTTCATGTCACTTGCTCCAATTTGAACCTGCCTGCATCTTCGAACAATCGGCAAACTATCACAAAAATCCTAAACTTGTCGGAAACACACTACAACACCCCTCTGCTCTTGCAGTAGGTCGCCCCAAGCGATCATCACAAAAAGAAACCAAAACTGGCAAGGGAGAGGGACTCTGCCCATACAGGCCATCACGGGGGTGGCCGAAGGTGTGCTTTGGCATGGCACAGTCGGGCCAATTTAGTCATTGTAGCATTTTGAGCTGAGTTGGCATTGTGTAGGGTGAGACCTCCCAACTGGGTCAACAATAAGCAAGGCCAAAATACACCGGCAACACTGCGGCCCGAGTCCTCACTCTGTCTGCTCCAATATACTGGAGTGCACCAGCATACGAGTCAATGGTGATGGGAGGGTGAGACCGGCCACTACCTTTGGGTGGCTCTCAGAACAAAACAAAAGGTGACGACGGGGCAGGTGATGAAAAGGATGATCTTACGAGGGTTGGGTGCATTTGGTGGTAGAACATTTTGGAGCAGATTACTGTAATGGAGGCATAACTGGGGCATGGTGGGGAGGAAAAACTAGTACAAAACAATAAAGCACAAAATGAGATTAGCAAAATAACAAGCAGGAAAAATGAGGTGAGAAAAATAAACAAAACAAAATTACTGTACAGCATTGGCGGCAAATCAATGGTGACAGTGATGATGCTGATCCGATGAGGTGGAACGAGAGTTGCTTTGATAATCATCACGGCCATCATAGTCATCGGTGCGATAGCGGGGACGGTGGGGGTGAGAATCAGATGTAGCACACATTTTGCCATTAATACTGAGGGCAGCCCTGTAGTGAAAAGATGACATGTAGGTGTATGTCCCAATTGGCGATAATGGATTGGTTCCAGGCCGCGGAGTCAGCAGTTGAACCAATGTCCGATGGTCCCACAGGAGACCAGTAGGTGGAAGTGATGGTGGCAGCAGTGAATTCCAGTATGCCGAAAAGTCATGGCGATGCAGCATCAGTACTGGATGATCCCTTTCGCTGTGGTATGCAAAATGATACAGTAAATATTGGCAGTGTCGGGCGGCAATGGGAATGGCATGTATTGCAGGATTGCCATCCAAGAATCAATAAGGCCACCTACAGTGTTATAGGCCTGGACTAAGCAAGATGGGTTGTCCTAGCTGCATGGGTTCATAGAGAAACAAAGTGAAATGGGTGGTTTGGACAGCATCAACACACCCAGTTCTTCTGCCCAAATGCCTGCAACCCATCCCAAAATGAGAGTGGCCACATGGGGGGGGGGATGGGGGAATGGGTTTTGAGGTAACTCGGGCGAAAGTAGTTGTGATAATATTAGTACTGTATATACTCCTGTATAAGCCCTACTTGTGTATAAGACCCCCCTGTTTTTTGGGGTCATTTTCTGAAAAAAGGCTTGTTTCTTTGTATAAGACCCACTATAAACAGAGTACAGAAACACTCGTGTATAAGACCCAATCTCACATTAAAACTGGACACAGGGCATAGTTGTAGTATACTGTACTTACATTGAAAATTTATAATTCTGATCTAGTCAAATTTAACAGCTTTGTTTATATGTACATTCTTTTTGTGTGATGTCCCATAAATAGTATACAGCTAGCTTCAATCTTAATGCAATAAAATTATCAAATGAGCTTGGCAGCTTGGGCAAGGCTGCTAATCAATTGTGCATTGATCAATCAATGGTGCGAAAATGGCACGCTGCAAATCAAAGTTTGGAAGGAATGCATTGCTCAAAAAGAGTTAACCATGGCAAGAGAGCTGCTTTTCCTGAACTTGAAAAGTTGCTTTTGGATTGGATATTCGAACAGCAAAAGAAAGGTAATTTTCCGGTGAATGTTTCGCCATATTAGGCCAAGTGTTTTTTGGAATTTCACTTTTCAGTTGGGTAGGGTTGGCAAAAACCCACTTTTTAAAATTTTGCATTTTGGGTTTTTTATGGGTTTTTTAGTGGGTTTTAAGGGTTTTTATTGGGTTTTTTGGTTTTTATGTGTTTTGTTCTGAACATGAAATCAAAAGTTAGGAAACTCTGTTGGATGAAATAAAACAGCCTGTTAGCTATCATCATATAAATTTTTTTCCAATAACAACAGAAACCTTTCGAAAATGACAATGATTTGTTTTTTGCTGATGAAGAGGATGAAGATATTACCGTTGTTGAGATATTTTAATATTGATCTGATTCTATGTGCTATTTACTACTAGTGCCTAAATTGTTGTGATTGATATATGAACATCAAAGGTTTGTTTGAATAAATATAGGTAGTGTCCATCATATCAAATCAATGTTATAGTAACGTTACAACATAATTTCCCTATTCTTTGTATAAGACCCCGAAAAAAACGACTTTTTTAGGGTGGGTCTTATACAAAGGTTATGTATATGTACTCCTGTATAAGACCCACCCTTGTTTTGTGGGTCAAAATCTTGAAAAAAGTGGGTCTTATACACAAGTATATACAATAATGGCACATGAGGCATTGATGGTGCAGAGGTGAACAGTGATCATAATGTGTATGCCCAATCAACTGAGTTGATTAGCATCATTTCCTGCATAGTGCGCAAGTAGTAAGGCCGGACTGTACAGGGGGGTATGGTTAAGCATATCCCTATCTTTTGTGTACCCCCCTATAATTTGTCATTTTTGGTCGATTTATAGGGGGTTATGGTAAACATATACACTCCATTTTTTGTCAATTTATAGAGGGGTATGGTTAAGCATACACATTCTAGAGTTACCTTAGTAGTAGAATTACAGTAATATTTGGATTAAGGTAATAGTGGAATTAGGGTAATAGTTGTGTTACTGTAGGTGGAAAAGGAAAATTGATGATGAACAAAAAATGGAAAAAGGAAAACTAAAATGAACAAAAAATGGAAAAGAAACAAAAAGAGAGCATGTATAAAAAACAACTTCCTCCATGGGCAGATGAAGTCTTTTAAAAATTTGTGCCCCTAGACCCCCTTTGACAAAAGGGCACCACCTGCAGGCGTATATCTGTTCGGAAGTCTTATTCCTGAACAATTATTCCAGTCAGTAAATGTCAGATTGGTCAATAGTGGTCTGTTCTATAAGTAAAATCTCAAAAAAGTCTATATGTGATGAAACATTATTCCTACGGATGCATGCAGATAAAGTTGATTACTTATGAAAAAATGACCAAAAAGGTCTTTTATAGAAAAATGACCAGAATGTGTAGGGTATAGAAAGCATGCAGAAAATTTGGAGATTTTCAAAAATCTTTACATATCAAAAGAAAAAACTTTTAAATCAATGTATCAAATTTGTTTTGTTGTAAAATAATCATTTGGTCCCACTATAAAAATAAAAAGGAAAAATAATAAAGTAAGCAAAACTGGAAAAACTAAAAGAAAGCATGTGTAAAATGACTCCCTCCAGCCACAGAGGAAGTCTTCCAAAAAGAGCACCTTTGGGGTCCACAATGAGAGGTCCACCATCTGCAGGTTAACAGAGTAGCTAATTGGAAGCCCTGCATGTCTGGACAATCTTCCCAATTAGAATGGTCTTTTATGTCAGAATGCTCAGTTCTATGAGTAAAACCTCAAAAAACTCTATATGCGATGAAACATTATTCCTACTGATTCATACTTATAAGGTTCTGAAAAATGAGCAAAAAGATCTCTCATGAAAAATGACCGGAAAAAGATAGGTATAAAAAACATGTAGAAAATTGGAGACACTTTAGATGCAAAAAGGAACTGTCCTTGGTGTAGAAACCGTAGTTGATACTACAAAAATAGATGAAGGAAAGGAAAGAAAGAAAGGAAAGAAAGAAAGAAAGAAAGAAAGAAAGAAAGAAAGAAAGAAAGAAAGAAAGAAAGAAAGAAAGAAAGAAAGAAAGAAAGAAAGAAAGAAAGAAAGAAAGAGAAGGAAAGAAAGAAAGAAAGAAAGAAAGAAAGAAAGAAAGAAAGAAAGAAAGAAAGAAAGAAAGAAAGAAAAGAAAGAAAGAAAAGAAAGAAAGAAATAAGAAAGAAGAAAGAGAAAAGAAATGAAAGAAAGAAAGAAAGAAAGAAAGAAGAAAGAAAGAAAGAAAGAAAGAAAGAAAGAAAGAAAGAAAGAAAGAAGAGAAAGAAAGAAAAGAAAGAAAGATAAGAAAGAAAGAAAGAAAGAAAAGAAGAGAAAGAAAGAAAGAAAAGAAAGAAAGAAAGAAAGAAAGAAAGAAAGAAAGAAAGAAAGAAAGAAAGAAAGAAAGAAGAAAGAAAAGAAAGAAAGAAGAAGAAAGAAAGAAAGAAAGAAAGAAAGAAAGAAAGAAGAAAGAAAGAAAGAAAGAAAGAAAGAAAGAAAGAAAGAAATGAAAGAAAGAAAGAGAAAGAGAACACAGCGCATATACACGAAAACTGTACCAGCGGTTAAAGGTCTACTAAATCATTCATGCTAGGCATACATACACGACAGTCTCTGTATAGAAACTGATACATCTTATAATTAGAGCACGGATTCTTAAGTGCAAAAAAAGTCCAAATTAAGAGCCTAATTAAGTGCAAAAAAAAGGTGAATTAAGTGCACAGTCAAGTGCAAAAAAAACCAATTTCACACTAATTTTTGGCCTTAATAAATTGCAATAAGACGTTTTAATGGCAGCAAACTGTCAAGTTTAGTTGAAAAGAAACTTATTAAACATAACAATATTTGTCATTTCAATATTTTCAAATGTTAAGCTTTGGCAGCAATCAGACAATATTAATTTATATTGAGAAAACAAATGCTCTATGTCTATGTCGTGAACAACGTTTTAAATTTAATTTCCAGATTGGAGTCAGAAACAAACCATTGAAGATCAGGATTTCGGCCAAGACTGCTTGTATGTTTTCCGCAGGCAAATCCATTCAAGAAATCAGAGGCATCACTGAAAATTTTCCACCGTTGATCTTTCATCAAACCCTATTTTTCAAGTTTCTAACTATGTTTCTTCAAGTTTTTAACTAAAAACGTTTTTAACTTTTAAAAAGTTAAAAATAGTTAAAAAGTTTTTAACTCAAAAAAAAGTTTTTAACTTTAAAAAAATTAAAACTAGTTAAAAAGTTGAAAATAGTTGAGAAGTTTTTAACTTTTTAACTATTTTTAACCATGTTTTTTCAAGTTTTTAATCAAAAACTATGTATTCAGGTGCAACTTTTACAAAAATTTTAAATTAAGTGCAATGAAGTGCAAGACCCCCAAATTAAGTGCAATTAAGTGCTGTTAATTAGCATTATTTTGCATCAGACACCATGGATAATTGCATTTCTAAGCATGGGAAGTATATTTCATCAAAACAAAAGATTAAGTGCAGCACTTAAAAATCCGTGCTCTACTTATAATGCATAATGATTTATACAGGTAAATGTGTGATTTTGTATATTGGCTGTTTTCCAGAACAAACATAAAGAGGTTAGGCAGCTGAACCCCATTTAGATCATAAAATCAATTAGAAATGCTAGAAAAGTTCAAAGGTTTCATAAAAGATGGTAGCAAGAGATGCTTTACCAAAACAATTAAGGTGGTGCTTATTTTTGATAGTTTTCTGGGATAACCTAGAAGCTTCGAAGAAAAACCAAAAAGATTCAATTCAAAAGCTTGTTCTTGGATTTCACATTGAACGCACAATTGTTGGGCTTGAAATTGGTCAGAGATGGCACCAGATCAATGGTCTGTATGGTTGGAACATTGTTGGTAATCCTCGCAGTGGGGGTATTTAGTTGTTCAAGAGCATGGCACGCTTCTAATTGAAAATTTTGAACTTTGTTTGCGTTGACAATGGGGATACTGCTGGGGTTTTCGCAGGCAGTTGTTAGGGTGGTGGCTGGGGCCAGTGGTGGGCCGAGGTTGACAAAAGAATTGGTTGAATCAGTACAGTCCATATTTGGATCAATTGCTTGATTAGGGGTAGTCAAGGGTGGTGGCATTTATGGTGCTGCCGATGCGCCAGCGTGGCTAGAGGCTGCGAGGCTCGAAACCTGTCCCGAAACTGGTGGTGGGGCTGAAGATGTTGATGGCGCGATTGTAGAGTTCAGCGGCACTTGTGGGGTGGCACTTCTGTTAGATGTAGCATTGCTAAAAATAGAAGGGAATGGATTGAGAGGAGGAAGGCTCATCAAAGGTGGTGCAGATGGTTGGGGAATAAGTGGAGCGGCTGGCGGAAGTTGCTGATCAAAATTCAAAATACAGCATGTGGCATTTGATGCGGCATGGGGCAAACTTGATTGAGAATCGTGATGTTGTTGGTTGGGTGGTGTATGTTTCATGCATGGCATTTTCATGAGCAATTTGTAAAAACCTTGTCAATATCTGTGAGGGCAAGAGCGGCGTAGGTGATTTTCCAGACTTGAAAATGTGAGTAAAATGCAGCACAGTGGCGTGGAAATGAAGCATGGAGACCAAGCGGCTCACCAATGTTGTATTAAAAAAATAGGCTGGGGCTTTGGATGAAGGCAGGCAGGAGTTGGGTCCAGGGATTGTCTTTGATGCACTTGTTTCGAACATCTATGCTGACCCAAAAACTTAGCTTCTTGAAGTACTTAAACCCCACAATAAAGTAATCCAAATTAGAAAACCTTCAGTTTCCTAATTTTAATTCCTGAAGAGCTTAGGCCAAAAGACGAGACTTTTCTCCTAGCAATTTTACGTATGAAAAACACACTTATGTATACAAACAATGCATGGGTGGAATAATAAGGAAATTGTCCCACATGCTGAGAAGAACACAGCAATAATGCATGGGGATGCAACTAGTACTAAAAATATGAAAACAACACACTAATAGAGAGCTCAGTGCAGGCATACCGAATCTGAGTTACAGTTAGACGTTCTTTGATGGTCCATGTGGCCTGCTCCAATTTGAACTTGTGTGCATTTTTGAACAATCGATAAACTATTACAAAAATCCTAAACTCAGTGGAAACACACTGCAACATATTCCTTTTGAGATATTTTAGAAAAATGTCAAAATGCTTGTTTTTCACCCAATATGCCATAATTCTGGGAAATGATAGAAATTTTGGACTTAGTTGACAGTCTAAAAGACGTTCCCCAACTCCTCAGGAACCAAAGGGTGCCCTCGGCCAGCAAATCATAACCTCAGAACTCCACCTTGAAAGCCTTCCATATATATATAGACATAATAGGCGGAGCAACGCTTTTGATTGGTTAGTTTCAGAAGTTTTCATCTTTGATGTGATTCTGTACAGGATGAGATCATGATTTTGTTCAAGATGGGATCTTGATTTCTTTCAAGGTGCTATTTTGATTTCCTTCAAGATACTATAGTCTGTTTTTCTTGAAATGCTTCCAAATAATGAAAGTGGAAAGCAAGTAGTATTTCTGATTTTTGTGATTTTCTGATAAACAATATAGGACTAGAAATTGGTGAGCATACTGACCTAAACTTTAACAATTTTTCGAATGAAAAATTTTACAGTAAGAACTTTATGTAAACGATTTTGACCACAGTTCTAATTTGTGTCACTTTTCTGTTTGGAAGCATTTTATAAAAAACAAACTATATCTTGATTTTCTCCCAAAGATTATTTTGAAAAAACTGTGATGCACTTGAAAAGAAAGTTGAACATAAAAAAGCTCAAACATCTCCATTTCTTTGCGATGCATCTTGAAAAAATATTGTGCATCATGTTCGAAGGTAGCGATTTTTTTCCAAGTGGGGCAGCAAATTTTTTCAGGTTATCATTTTTTTCAAATGGCCCTTCTGGTGTTCGGTGAACAAATTCTACTCCAAATTGTGGAACATCTATTTGCCTTATATTGGATAAATTTATAGAGCAGAATGTTTGACACACCTAACAATCCTGCACCAAAATGAACAATCCCACATTCAAATTCATTATTGACCCAATTAGGAATCGTTAGATAATAATATCACACATCAGCACCCGGTTTTGTAACCCACTCGAGTCACATGAAGATGCACGAGAAATATAGTACGCCCAAAGTCTTAAAAACACCTGCCTACATAATAAAATGCAAATACCTGACCCAGATGCAAATCCCAAGTGGAACAGTAGCCGTCATCATATAGCAACAGTATACATAACAATTCGTGTGAAAGGAAAGAAGCATGTAGGTGGGACAATAAAAGGTGGGGTAAACTAAAACATGTAGATGTGGAAAATAACGAAGCATACAGTAAGCAGAAGCATGTAAAGGAAAGCAGTGACTGGTCAGAAGAGACATAATGGAGGTGGGCCTCCCATGGCCTAAAGGCGTGGTTTAAAGAAGTAGTATAAAGGAAGCAGAACATGGAAAAAAGTCAGTTCTTGGTGTTTTTATTTTTCCTAAATCGTATTCATGCTTGTGTAATAGTCAGAAACCGTTATTTCAGAATATTCGAAAACTGTTGCAGCGTTTTGTTTTTGTTTTGGTATTGTGCTGTGTCATCCCGCCAGTTGGAAAGTTCGATTTGTAATATCGAGTAAGAGTATATAAGAGTCCTATGCTGAGACACTCCTGCATTAGGCGTTACAAATCCCAACTAAACTCGATAACTCTTTTAAAAATAATTTCCGTCCAGTGCAAGAAATGTCAAAAAAAAAAAATTGCACGGCTAAAAAAATATTCACTCTTTGCAGAAAAGGCTAAGCAAATGACCAGCACCAGTGTTGCCATACTGGCATTTTCGATGCCAGATCTGGCACTGTTTGGAATGATCCGGCATCAATCTGGCATTATTCAAATCTGGCACTAATTCTGGCATAATGTTCTGATTTTTGGCATAATTCTGGCATAATGTTCTGATTTTTGGCATAATTCGAAAATGAAGTTTCTACCGGCTTTGCATCGCAGTTTTCAGCTCAAGTTTGGTGTAGAATAGAAGCAAAATGACTAAATTTCCTGGATTTTTAGGCATTTCAGGGGCTGAAGAGATGAAATTTTTGAACTATAGATTTATTTGGCCTGATCGCTGGCAAATTTTTTCCAAAAAGTATACTTGCATCGTCGCAGCAAATTTATATATTGTCAAATACTGATATATGAGTAGAAAATCTGAACTTCCTTTATTCTCTGCGGGATTCGTATGGAAAAATCCTCATTTTTGATGTTTCCTTCAAATAGAAAAATTGATATTGTTGGCCCAATGTTTCGACAAAAATTTGCCCAACTTTCGACTTAGTTTTTGTTGACATTTTGTGGACATTCAAACATTTAGGGCTTCTGTTATGTGCACATTGTTGAATAAAGTTTCTATTGTGGTATCAATTTTGTGATTTTTATGTTTAAAAAGAGTTTTTGTCTCGTCATTTTTAGCACTGAAAATCTGGCATTATTTAAAATCGATCTGGCATTTTTCTGGCACTGTTTTCTAAAGAATCTAGCATTCCCTAAAACTTTGATCTGGTAACACTGACCAGCACTGTCGCTGAAGCGCCGGATTTTGAGATTTCAACTTTCCAAAGCACACTAATTGTACTACGATCTTAATTCCCAAATTTTTTTGATTAAATGAGAACCATGTGCAAAAAAATTTTTCTCATCTCCAACTATTTTCCAAGCAAATAGCCTTCAATTTCGTCAAACTTCAATCGGGGCGTTTCTATCCCGCAATACAGTATAGTGTGCGAACGCGCGGTAATTGAACAAACAATGTATACTTCATTTCATCTTTTTCCGTACAAGCATTGAATTTTTAATTAAATAGGGCTTAACTCATCAAGTTCCATTAGATATGTGATTTTCGGGTGAGGTCATTTTTTACTTATCAAAACTAAGCTTAATCCTTTCAAGAATCGTGTCTCAAAAAATCACAAATTGTAGGACGTGTACAGTTACAGGTTTACAACTTGCCTTTTTGAACGTTGACTGAAACGTATTCTTGGAGTGTCTGCTATTTTATTGCGAAACCTGTGCATGCGGGGAATGGGTTCCGTAAAGTCTCCTTCAAGCATAATCAAAGGCAGATCCATCGGGGACAAGTCCACTGCGGCAACTTTTGCTGCCAAGCTTTTTGCCTCCCGTAAAGTTGGTGAGTGGAGAAGGTCACAATGATTTACTCCTGAACCGAAATTCCCAAAGTCAATCATATTTCGATATGCTCCAATATTTTTTTCAGGTGCCAATTCGCGCACAGTGTTGACATCAGAAGAAATTTTATTCGTCATCAAATCATTCCGCATGACCAGGAATGAAGAAATTTCGTTGTTAGAGTTGCAGCCACCATTGATCGTTTGCGGCGACATACACGGTAATTTTATGTCATATAAATTCCTCTGGAATCTTAGAGAGATCACGGCCTGGAATCTCGGATTCTCAGAGCACTTGTTTGGCTGTAATGGAAAGGGGATAAATGGGTAATTAATTACTTATGCACTATGTGGCATACTATAGTCTGTTTTTTATAAAATGCTCCCAAAACCAGAAAAGCGACACAAATCAGTACTGTCATCAAATCGTTTACATACAGCTCTTACGATAAAATTTTCCACTCGAAAAATTGTTAAAGGGTCAGTATGCTCACAAATTTCCAGTCCTACTTATATGATATATTGTTTATTAGAAAATTGTGAAAATGGGAAATACTACTCGCTTTCCACTTTCATTATTTATAAGCACTTCAAGAAAAACAGACTATAGATATTGATTGGGGCTCGCGATGCTCTTATTTTTAGAGAGAAATATAAAGGTGTCTTTTTCAAAACATTTTCTATATCGAAGCCATGTGTTATATTCTCATAACTTAGTCTTATTCTTAATATGGCTGCTACATTTGGTAAGTTGTGACAAATATGACATAACATATGTTATAACATGAGAAATATTATAACAGGGCCGTGCACAAGGGGGGCGGGGGTGCCGCCCCCCCCCCCCCATTGAGGCACTATGCACACAGTATATCCGCGTAAGATCAACATTTTCTGGGGCTATTCAGTGAAAAAACCTAATCCGCCCCCCCCCATGAAAAAGTCCTGCGCACGGCCTGTATTATAACATATGGTATGTTATAACATGTATCTTTTAATGTCGTATATTGTATGATGGGGGACATGTTATAACATGGGATATGCTATAGGCCTATGTTATAACAAAGAAAAAAAACTTCTTCGTTTTTCGACATCTTATACAACACTGACATGTCATAACATGGTCCTACGTTATAACGCAGGGCTATGTTATAACATGGTCCTATGATTTTTCGTATTTTATGAGGCTATGTTATAAATATAACATGCTATATACTTATAGTTTGGTAAACCGTAGACACACACACACACACACAAACGGACACCTGAATTTTAATATTATAGATTGAATTTTTTCCGTTTTTTACACATAAGTATATAAACCTAAGCCCAAGGCGTACCTATAAGAGGTCCGACCAGTTGGGGGGGGGGGGGTCGAAGAAGTCGAAATTTTTCCCCAAAAAGGCACTTTTTGCCAATTTTTTCTCATTTTTTCCAAACTGAGGGGCTGGGTATATGTTTGGCAAAGTTGGGGGGGGGGGGTCCCTCCAACCCCCCCCCCCCCCCAATTACAGGTATGGTTCAATGCTATAGGCCGATGTATAGTCATCCCGATCCTTAATAAAATGGCATTTCCTGAGTCAGGAAAGCTCGTTCCCTAAATTTTAGATCCTGACACAATCCGTAATCCTGAAATCAGAATCGGGACAGCATTCCCTACCCGAAAAGGAAAGGTGTTCCTGATATCATCCTGATCGGGAAAGGATGGCTTTCCTGACGTCGGAAACAAAGTACAAGCAACCTTCCTTACTTTTTAGGGATCGGTAAAGCTACAAGCTACAGTAAATACTCGTCAAATGCGCAACAGCTCCAGCTTGCGCATCATCCTATAGTTTGTTTTTCTTGAAATGCTTCTAAATAATTAATGTGGAGAGCAAGTAGTATTTCAGATTTTCACGCTTTGTTGATAAACAATATATCTTATTGGACTGAAAATTTGTGAGCATACTCTCAGAGATTTTTCGAGCAAAAAAATTTACAGTAAGAGTTCTACCTAAGCGATTTTGACGACAGTACTGATTTGTGTCACTTTTCTATTCGGAAGCATTTTATAAAAAAACAGACTATAGTTGCATTTTCGGTAATTGGAATTGCAAATGAAGTGATATTAGTAAACACTAAGAATTTGCTACCAGATAAGGTGAAGTAGCTAACTACGAATTAGTTTATTTTTTTGATGAAATATGCGCACTTTGCGCAAGTGCAATCCTTTGCAACTACAGCACGTACTAATACTGAGGCCATGTTTGTTTGTAACAAAACAGCAGATTTGCTTTTTTTGTTGATTGATTCCAACGTTTTTAATTGAAAAATTAGTTAATTTTAATTTCAAAATTTTTTAATTTTTAACATTTAAAAATTTAAAATTAAAAAGTTTTGCAATTTAGAATTAAAAATTTTGAAACTTAAAATTTAAAATTGATAATTGAAAAAAATCAATATAAAAAATCAATTAAGCGAGAATCAAAATATGACAAATAAACGAAAAACACTGCAAACAAAATCAATATGATGTTCTAGGTATAAAATGTACTTTCTAGTCGTCTTCATTTATACAACCCGATCCTTAAATTCAGGAACGTTAAGGATAACTTTACCTGATCCTTTCCTTTGCTGATCCTATCGGGTCAGGAACCGGGATTAAAGATCGAGAGTATTGATTACTATACATCGGCCTTAAGTCTAAACCTAAGGGCGAACTGACACTTTTCGCTCATCACTAACGCGTACAGTAATTAGAGGGAACTGACCAATTAGAAACACGCTAACTTCGCTGGCGCGAAGCGTGAACTAACGTATACCTTGAGATGACGGAAAAATAAGTTTACTGTATCGCGTTTCGCTCATCGCGAGGATAGAAAATTTTCTAAACTAGCGATATGGCACCGAGCGAAGAATGCCAAATTTTTAATTTCTGTTTCATCCCGGTTTTCTGTAATATTAATGTTTATTTGGGGATTTTAATTAAATTTATTGCTGGTCTGCATCTGCCCGACTGATTTTGTTTGAATCCAAAAAAATTGCGCTTTTCTCGTCGCCTTTTCTTTCTTCGTTGCTTTGCTAGTAAGCAGAGTAAAATAGCTGTTTTGAATTTTGCGCTAATTAACATTTTCCTCTTTAAACTGGTGAAAAATTACAATTTCTAAAAAAATTAAAATTCCTACAGTAAGCTAACGTGTCGCTGGTGACATCGCGCCATCGCTAGATTCTATACTCGCTACCTTCCCTAGCCTAGTGTGTGTAAACCATACAACCTACGTGTAAAAAAGCTTGCGAAAAATTCGATAGGTCCTAAAGTGCGTAAGTGCCGATAAATGAATAATTTAATTGAAAACCATCAAATTAATTTTCTTCCTGAATTTTTCCATCATAATTTTCATGCTTCCGACTTTCCGAGACAGAAAAATAGATATGTTTAGAAAATAAAAAATGCCAAAACTTGAACACGTATAAATTCTTTTTAGACGTTTTCTGTATTTTGTTAAACTTATTTTGCTGACAAGTAATTGCTGACTTCTATAGCTTTTCACAGGCCTGTAGCCGGAAATTTTTTTCCGAGGGGAGCACACATTTTTTTCACTCAATTTATTGTAAAATTGGTATTTCTGACTTCAATTTTTCTTGAAGAAAAACACTGGAGAATTTCGGAGTGTCGTATCTTTTTCTTGAGGTTTTTAAATAGAAGTTCATCAAAATCCTATGATGACAAACTAATTGAAGAACAACACTTGCAAAAAACAATTTTTTGGGGATTTAAGTAAGTAGATACAATTCAAATACTTAATTTTTCTAGCATATTCATCGTATTGAATATTTTAGCTCCATTTACTTGATGGTAGATAATTTTATTGTGATCGCACATTTGTACAAACAATCCCATGCGAAAAAAAGCTTGTCTTTAGCTTTGGCAGTTACAGCTTTTTACAGGACAATTCGCTGACTTGTTATTCATTTTCAAACGCTTTGGAAAACCGCCGGAATCACGATACTTATTTTTAGGTTAGTGGACCCATATTTTGTAATTGACCATTATTGTATAGGTATCAACAGCTCAAGTCGACCGGGGTATCCCGGTCGGGTTTTATGCATTCGGCCCAGTCGGGTTGTATAAAGTCCGGCACGGGTCTGATGGGAAAATTGCTTGACTTTGTCGGGCTTTTTCCCATTATATGAATAGTCATATCACGTCAAATTGTGATCATATTTACCTTCAATAATTTTTTTGGAAAAAAATTCTGTTATGAAAGCTTTCTGTGAAGGATGTCGATGACTTTGCTACTTTTTGTCATTTTCCGATTTCAAAGTGTTTCATAAAAAACAGATAATACGTATTGATTTTAGCACGTTTTACTATTTCCATATTGGACAGCCTAATTTCGTACGACATATTCACAAGCGCGTGTGGGAAAATTTGGAAATTCTACCCAGAGTTATCATCCCAATGTTTTTCTCATAGAATGATTTCAAGAAAACATCAAGATAGCAGATTGAACTTTGCAATTCATTTTGAATTAATCTGTAGAAAAACATATGAGTAAATGTCACAATTAGAAACTTCGGAATTTACGACACAGATTAATAACAAATAAGTCAACTTTTACTACACTCCACTTTTTCAAGTGAGACTTGGAACGCGAAAAAAGAGAAAAACTACTTACATGGTTGACACTTTTTTCGCAAATAGCGGATAGACCTAGATAGTGTGGGATTTTAATATGCTTTGTAAAATCGCTCTATTCCTCATTCCAAAATTAATGGACTATAGCAATGAATTTCATTTTTCTTCAAACACTCAGTTCGTGCTCACAAAAGCTCTGCCAAACAAAGTACAAATGTTTTGGGCCAACCGGTAGTTCCTCCTGGTAGTTTCGTAGGGAAACTGGAATCGACCCTTTTGTCTGGTGATTGGATGATTTGGTATTTGATATGTTTAGGTCTCTGCTTAGGTTCAACAGATAGCGAAAAAACATTATCTAGAGACATATTTTTATGCAAAGCTTGTTCGGATGAACGGATCCGAATGGGTACAGTAAGGTGTGAAATGCCGTAACAAATTGTTGGATTTTAAGCTTGAATTCCGGAAGTTTTTGTTTCACTTTGTACAAAAATCCTTAAAAAATATTTTTATGGAGCCAAATAGTTTTGATTCGTTAAAAAAAGCACTGTTTCTGCAATCATTCATTTAATAGTGCATTCGGTAGCCCAAAGCCAGCTGTGTAATGTTACACTAGTCCTTCGTTTTAGTGAACCTTATTTACACTAAAATTTACGAAAGTGTATTTCATAATGGTAAGTCCGCCTATAATTGGTTTCTGTGCTTTTTTCCATATGTTTGTTTTAGTCATTGGTGCTGAGATCAGACATAGGGTGAGCCAAAAAAAAGACGACCAGTACTGACTTTCATAGCCTTCAAATGAGTGAAGTTTTTTAATGCTGTTCGCTGCTGTCGATAGGCAAAACATCTGGCATAAAAACCGCAAAGTTTCAGCCAGATTGCTCTAATATTGACTGACTAGAATTAAAAATACTAAATGTCAATTTTTTTGCAAATAACAAGCAAAAATTGACAAAAATCAACATGTTATACAACGGAAAAAGTAAAATAGATCCAATCATAAGCACCATAACAGCTAAACACCACAAGAGAGCTGTTTTGGTGTGTGTTGGTGTTACTGTAGGTGCACGTGTTCGACTTCTGGCTGTTTCCCATCTTTTTTGGTTATTTTTCACTGTGTGTTTTGACTTTGGATTGAATGGGTCACCCCTCGCCCTATATATATTTATTTGTTATTTTATACTTATATTGGCATCATGGTCTTATCACCCAATATAAGCTCAACACAGTAATTCGCTTTGGAGGGTAGGATCGTCTTACTCAGAGGTCACGGTGTTCTACCTGATAGTTAGGGAGCTACTGGTGAGGTATCTGAGAGTCCGGAGAGAGTTTTGGGCGTGTTTGTGTTTTATTAGCCTGTGTATGAACTGTTGAAACTTCCTTTGTATAAACCAAGAAGTCAGTCTCATCACTCCAACGCCACAGTAGCCTAACATGTGTCCTACTTTCTGTTTCACCAATAATTTTAATCGTTTGTCAATGTCAGAATTGATTTTGTTTTGATTTTTTTCCAGTTTCAGATCAAAAGCTCTTGATTTGGGCGTAATTTTGTCCATATTGAAACATGAAGTTAATGACCTTAAATTACATGTAAGTTACTGGGTGATTTTTCGACTATTATTGTGTGTAAACAGCTTTACAAGATTTTTTTTTCCACAATAGGACAACTTTTACATTGATTTCGCAAATTTTACTTTTTAAAAAAGACCACTTTTACTAAATTTATGTTTGTACAGAAACCATAAACGGTACGAGCTTAAAATTTGGTCCTTATAACGAACACAAACAGGGGATTCTAATGCACAATCCGCATTGAAAAAGCTTCATCCAGTCCGAAGTTATGGAAGTCAGCACTGGTCACCTTTTTTTGGCTCACCCCAATTATATGAATATTTACCTTTGTATGGTATTTGTCATATGAGCCTGTTACTCATACAAGATGAGATTAACCTCCTTTTCATACTCCCTCATTCCTACTGTAACTTGATTTCGTTAGTTTTTGGATACTTTCATTTCCTGTTATTTCTCTACATTTTTGGTTTGCTAGTTTTCATGGTTTGCTAATTTCTATTCAGATTTTTTTGCCTGCGAATAAGTTTTTAATAGAGTAGAAAGTCGATATTAGGAGAAGTTTTTGGTATTTTATTCATTGAATCATTATCATCAGTGTTTGTTGGATTGTGTTTTTCTCTCTGGACATCTTTGGCTGTCGGCAAGTGTAGTTTGGTTTGAGGTTTGCCTCCATCGTGGCTTGGAGCCACTCTCTTTAGTTGTACATATTCCATCGATATTATATTTTGTTGTATAAAATTTTGGTCAACTCATTGTAATAAATCTTGGAATTATTCTTTGGCTCTTGTTTGTAATTAGTGATATTATCCTTTAAATCTAGCATCTGGATTTGGGTGTTCTCATTTTAGCTACAGAACAAGTACAGTTGTGACAGAGCTGCAATATATGACTTACCTCGAGTTTATTATGTATGAATTTGGTGCTCTCCCTATTATTCAGGGATCGGGTTTTCCATGCTAGAGACAAGGTGCCCTTTTTATTCATTACGTTTTTACGAAGTTTGGGTTAAGGGCGTGATGCATTCTGTCAAGTTGATGTGACTGACAGAAAGGGCAGAGTCCCTCTGGAGCAGCTGGTATGCCAGTGAGTCTAGAAAGGCGGCCTGGATTTGTTCAAGATCCAACATATTTTTATACTACAAATTTTGGTGTAAATAAGACCCGCTGTGAGGAATGAATCATCTAACATTATTCAGCTCACTTTGGGCCATGGAATGAATTATAACATGTTCCATATTAGAATTTCCACAGGAAGATTCAGAAACACGATCCTTGTGGTTCGTGGTCTGTAAAATCTTGTATCCAGAATCTGGTTCTAAAACTGGACTTGTGTTTTGACAATTATTCTTAATTTTCCTCTTACTTTCAATTATTTTCTCATAGGTGATTACATAAATAGAGGAAAAAACGGAATCGAAACTCTATGTTTGTTATATCTACTGAAAGTTTGTCACCCAGAAAGTATTTATCTATTGCGAGGCAATCACGAGAGCCGAAATTTGTCACTGTAAGTTTATGTTGATGATCTGAATGATCATGAAGTGATGATGTTTAATTTCTAGTGTTTATGGATTTTCGGAAGAATGTAATTTGCGCTCAAATGCCGACATTTTCGAACAGTTTCAGGTCAGTGATAAACTTCAAAAGGTAATGTGTCAATCTATGCAAACATTTTATAATTATAATTTTAAAATTCATAAAAAAATAAAAATTATGCGAAAAATGCAATGCAAAAATTGAAAAAAAATTTACAAAAAAATTGTAAAATGCAGCCTGATTAACTTGAATTTTCACATGGAAATCTGTTCATTTTGTCCGCATACCTTGGTTGTGTATTTTTCTTCAACTGAATGGCTTTTTGTATTTAAATCAGAATTCGTTCGATGTTCTGCCATTTGCTGCCACTATTTCCAATAAGGTTGGTGATCATTTTTGTATCTTACCACTTGAAACTTCTCTCCCTTTCTTTTTAGATTTTTTGTACCCATGGGTAAGTACCGTTTAGTTTTGAGATTACCATTGAGACAATAGGTAATACATTTTCATGAGCTCCAAAATAGGTTCAGTTTTAAGACACACTTTCTAAGAAAATTTAGCTTCTCATACAGAGACTTGTGATGAGTAAAAAATAACCCCACCTGAAAGTTACACATTTGGTGTAACTTGATGCCCTAGGAACGAAAATGATATTCATTTCGTATGAAAATCAAAACTGCCATAGTTACAGTAAGAAAAAATTTGACAATTTTCAATTTCTGACATACACTTCTTTCAACTTTTGCAAGTTTAGGTACATCGGACAGGGTGATCTGAAAATTTACCCAATATTAGACCCATGAATGGGCCACAATTTACTGTAGGATTTATTAGTGTAAATTATTTATTAAGAATACAGTGGTGCTTGCGACATCAAATTTTGAGAGTAAACATTATCATTTTTCACAAAAATCAACATATATACCTGCTAAATCTCAGAAGCACCAAAAAATTTCCTATAGAACAGATAGCTTAGGATGTCTTCTACCTTTTGACAAAAAATAACGGTAATTCATGCATTGCTAGAGGGTCGCAGGACTTGGAGAATATCATCTTATAATTACACTTTCTGATAATTGTGACCTCTATTGTAGGAGAATCCAAACTTGATACATTTCAAAAATGAGACATTAGAACAAGTTTCGTTTGCTTAATGTTAATGTAATGCTCACTTTGCATGAAAAAAAGATTTGTATAGCTACAATACCCCAAAGTTGGGAATTTTCAAATTTTTCGACATTTTTATGTCTATTTACGAGACTTAAGATGTATTGACCTAGGCATGATCGAGCTTTACAGTTGAACATTCATTAGACTTGGAATACAATTCTTTTCCCTATAATCTGATCTAATATTTTTTACCCAATTTTACATTTTACTCTTTTCAGCAAGTTTTGAAGTGTTGAAAATGAGACAACAAAAGTGTTTAAAAAACTGTTCCTTCCACAAAAATGGCTATACACACTGCTGAAGCTCAAAAGGACTGATAACCTAACTGTGCAGTATATAGTCCGCAACGTCTCCTAAATGCCCTCAAAAAATGACTGTCAGAGGGTCAATTCCTCTGACCTTTGGTCCTCTAATTACCTCACTTTCATTTTCTAAAGTTCCTTTGTTGTTAAAGTGTTTCCGTTTGTTGTTACATAAACAAACCGATAAAACGGTTTGTGTCACATACATTTTTGGTCTAAAATAAATAAATGGTGGCGTGAATGTTTTGCATGCAACTAGCAAGTTGATGTTAGGCGCGTTGCAGTATATTTATTCATTCTGATAATTCGTTTTTATTACGGCCTTGTGTTCATCCAATCTGAAGGATCAGGCGTTTTTTGGTGAAGACCCGCGGTGGCTCAGGAAGGAGCAAGGGCGCATTTGCCGTTTTGTTTTTCGTGTGTTTTGGAGTTTGCGTCGCGGACCAATCTTGAGGATTTACGTGGCCTGAGGGGGTTTTTCGACATTCAATTTTGATCAAGGAATTTAGTGAGTTGTTGTTCTGGTGCCAGGTAGATTGTTTTTGTCTTTGGACAAGTTTCAGCTTAGGCCGTGGACTAAGATATCCTGAAGTCCCTGTGGCTCTCTGCACAGGGACAAATAGAAGGGTCAGCAAAGCAGGGAGGAGACCGGCGTCTGTGTTCACGTACTTTGGCACTTTGCATTTCGTTTATCACTTACCTTCACTGTTGTATTTATACTTTCGTTTATTCAAAATAAATATCTTCGTTCACCAAGTCTCAGTTATCTGCAGAGGACTGTAATTAATACCGGGTTAGCGTTAGGGGCTGTACCAGTTTGGATCTCCCAAGAACCGCAGGTAGGTAGCTGAGGGTATACGACCACATATACGACATTGGTGACTTGTACAGCTACAAAGGTAAATGATGAAGAAATTATCGAAACCGAAATTAACGGTGCGGAAACAACCTGGAAGACGACCGAAGGTAACATTATCGTAAGCCGAAGTGACCAAAGAAGATCATGCCGAATGAATGGCAAATATGGAAGCAACCATGGAACAAGTAGCAAAGAAATTCGCGAGTTTACCCGATGATGGATAAAGATCAAACTATTGATGCGGAAACATATGATTATGCGGATCAGCAGATACAGATGTCCTCTGATTCAGTATCATCCTTCGAGAAAATTAGTTTACCTCCAGAAACGAATGCGGTATCATTTTATAATTCAAGATATACGCCTACAATACCGAAAAGTGATGCGAAAATCGATATCGAAACAAAACCAAAGAACGAAACCGAAAGGCTAACGAACGGGAATCTACAAGATGTGGCCACTTTAGCTATCCTGGAATCCATGCAAAGAGCAGTTGATAAATCGACGAATGCAGTTAATGTAGAAAGAACGAAAGCAGCACTTCAGGAATAAGAAATACTCGAGCAGCTAACGCGAGAAAGAGCAGAATGTAAATTATGGGAAGAAAAATTTCGGGAGCAAGAGCAACAAAACTCAAGAAAGATCATGGAAGAAGTTGAAAAGCAAATGCGGGAACTGATGAAGAAAATGAATACGAAACCCGATGAAAGAATATATAATCACGGAGATATGGAAATACTTCAGTCTGAACTGGTCAAAGACCATTTAAACAGGAGTTTAGAAAGAAAATTAAATTGGTTTGAAAACCATTTGGCTCAGGCTCAGGCTCAAGGTGCCCAACATCGAATGATAGAAGAGGAAATACCAACGACGTCATGGAATCATGGAAGAGAACAACCCACATCTGGAGGCAGCCCTCGAAATCGACAAGAGTATGGAAGATATTGTGAAGATCCCGAAAAAAGAATGAAGATAATTCTAAGTCAAATAAAAAATAAAGAAATATCCAATAAAATGGAGGCCGCAGAAATACTCAATTTTTTCGCCTGTTTGGAGGGCACATTCAAACCTGAAGATACAGAAGACTTACGAATTGAAGTACTCTGGCCGTGTTGTGATTTTGAAACTTTGACTTATGTGGACAAGAACGGCAGCTATGAAGAAGGAAAAGCAAGTGTAATCAGAATGATCGCCCCCAAAATGGATGCTCCTGCACTTAGAAGGGAACTACATGATATGAAAAAACGAAAAGGGGAAACTACAAAAGATTTTTTGCGACGAATAAAGACCTATGTGCATTTATTGAACTACGAAAAAACGGAAAAGGAACGAAATCGAATTGTTATCGAAACATATTTTCACAAGGCTCCAGTATACGTTCAAACTCGAATGGAAGGTCGGCTTCACGAATTTAAAAATATCGCCTCTTTGGCAGAATTCGTAAATAAATTGAAAGCCGATACAACGGCCTGGAAGGAATTTAGCGAAGAACAAGAAGACGGCGAAGATGATCGGTTGAATCGAGTCTATGAAAATAAAAGATTTAATAATTTGCAAATTCGTCAGCAAGATAGCAGTATAGGTCAACAACAACAAATTGCAAGGCCTCAGCAAATTTTCCCACCGCCACCAGCATTTCAAAACCCGGTATCTCAACAAGATATTATGAAGATGGTCAATGATGCAATTAGGAATCAGGGCCCTTCAGCTCTTAATCATTGGGGAGTCAATAATAATCCTAATAATGTTCAATACAATAATTTACCTGATCGAGTTTTGGGAAATCCATATCATCGACTGTATTGTTCATACCATAAATGGAATAGCCACTCGTCCGAAAATTGTTTTATTCTTCACCCTGAATTGATTCAACCAACAGATCAGGGAAGGTCGTGGAATCGTGGTAACAATTTTTATAATCAAAATTTCGACCATCGTGGTGGCTTGGTAAATCGTGGACGAGCCGGTTTTGCTAATTTTGGTCAACAGGCACCATATCATAATAATAATGTGGAACAGAATTCAAATGTGGCATATTATTATCGTCAAAATAATGTCCTGCAGCCACCGCCAAATATCGTACCGTCAACATCATCGCAACCGATCAACAATCCTCCGAATAATTCCATAAATGTCATAAATTCACAGGAGGCTAAAAAACAAGATAAACCCGAAATTATAGCCCTAGATGGAGTTCTTATAGAAAATTATGAGTTAAGCTTGGCGAATGTTATCAATTCTACCTCAGAGACAAAACCTAGACTCGCCAATGATAACGAACATCTATTTTTGGAAAATTTTTGCAAATGTCAACCATTATTAATACCCGTTAAAATACGTGGAGAAGAATTCAAAGCCCTAATCGATACGGGAGCACAATCTAGCTTTATGAGGACAGATACAGCATCGAGACTACTGAATACACTTAAGACAAAATTTCCTATCTTAAATTCAGTAGTAACAGCGGTTGGAAAACGCGTAACAACATATGGTCCTACATTTATATACGTTGGAACCGGTTTTGGAAATTTTCTCGCTAGATTCACATTGCTAGATAACCTGAACGAAGGTATTATATTGGGTCTAGATTTTCTAACCCATCCTAGTATACAGGCGTCTATTGATTTTCGAAAAGGCCACATACGTCTAGCAAATGTAGAAAGACAGATAATTAGTGAAACATTATTCGACGATGCGCAAATACCGTCCCGGTTGCCAATTCCTACAAATTTGATGGTTTTGGATTATGTACCTATAAAGGAGGAAATTAAGGAAGAAGACCTGCCTGAATTAGAAAGTGACGATGATCAAGAACAAGTAATGCCAATTACGGAAATGAATGAAGAAACTTTTATTTGGACAAAAAATGGGACATATATTCCCCCCAATACCACTTCTTTTGTGCAAGCTGTGGTTTGGCCACAGAAAGATTGGACAAAGGGTCCTATAGTGGTAGAAGAAACGGGGAAGGATACTTTATTCGACGTCGATGCCTCAATTGTGGATGCTAGAAATAATAATTTCCGAATTTTACTTATAAATGAAACGAACAAAGGGATAAAATTGCGTAGCAATGAGTTGATAGCAAAATCAAAAACTAAATTCGTGGGGCCAGAATTTGACGAAAAGATACATCAACTTCAGACAGAACCTCAAATCCAACAGCAGAGCGAACCAGAATTCATCAAAATCGTAACGCAACTAGTAAAAGAATCGAGTGTTGATCGAGAAGGGCAACAGCAACTTATGAATGTCCTACTTAAACATAGGCATGCATTTAGTATGAAAAACGACCCTTTGACGATGACCCACGAGGCACAGCATAGAATCGATACAGGAGACGCATTACCCATTCAAAAGCACTATTGGAGAGCTCCCATCATGCAGAGAGATATTATTCGTGAGCATGTGAAAGATATGATGGAAAAAGGTGTCATCGAGCCCTCTAGAAGCCCTTGGGCTGCACCATTATTTTTAGTGGGCAAGAAAGATGGCACGTGGAGACCAGTAGTTGATTACAGAGGAATTAACCAAGTAACGAAAAACGATAAATTTCCGATACCACGAATTGACGACTACTTAGATGCGTTAGGAGGTGCACGCTATTTTTCGACTTTAGATTTAAAGTCCGGTTACTGGCAGGTACCAATGCATTCAGAATCAAAAGAAAAGACAGCATTTATATGCCAAGACGGTCTTTTCCAGTTTAAAGTAATGCCATTCGGGCTTAAAAATGCTCCCGCAGAATTTCAGCGTCTCATGGAATGAATTCTCTACCCATATGTATGGAAAATATGTTTAGTATATATTGATGATGTGATAATTTTCTCAAAAACCGTCGAGGAGCATTTAGAAAATATAGAAACCATTTTTCGATGTCTGACAAACGCAAATCTTACATTGAAACCTGACAAATGTTCCTTTATGCCAGCCAGCGTAAAATTTTCAGGCCACATATTGGATAAAAATGGAATGTCAGTTGATCCCGAGAAAATAGAAGCGGTTAAAAATTTTGAAGTACCCAAATCCATCAAGCAGCTACAAAAATTTTTGGGATTAGTACAATGGTCCAAACGGTTCATACATAATTTAGCCTTCATCGCCCAGCCTTTATTTGAAGCCCTCGTAAAGAAGAATAGGAAGGAGAAGTTCGAACTTTCGGAAGAACAGTTAACGGCTTTTAAAGGTGTAAAAAACGCCCTAATGACGGCACCCTTCCTTCGGTACCCAATATTTGATGGATCGGCGAAATTTGTGATTCAAACTGATGCTTCGGGGACAGCGATAGGTGCGATTTTGTACCAAGAAACGGAAAATGACCGCTGGATGATAGCCTATTCGAGTAGAGTTTTAAACGACGCCGAAACAAGATATTCCACAATGCAAAGAGAATGTTTAGCCGTAGTCTATGGGTTCAAGCAATACAGACATTACATTATGGGGTTTAGGGTCACAATCAGAACAGACCATAAACCACTTACGTGGCTCTCCGCAGAAAAACAACAAAATCAAAGGTTGTTGAAATGGGCTTTATATCTTGGACAGTTTAACTATACATTCGAAAATGTAGCCGGACGTGAAAATGCCTTTGCGGATTTTTTATCAAGATCCGAGGAGAAAGAAAAGATTCGAAACAAAAAGCGAGAAAGTTACGATGAAATTGAGGACAAAAATGCGAATATGGAACCCGAATGCATGGCAGTAACGAGAGCCATGACAAGACAAATGCTTGAGCCCGAGACACAGGAGACATTTATTGATCTTCCACCACCAACTCAACAAGAAATAGACCAAAGGCCAGAGGAAGCAAAAAAGGAGTCCGAATTATTCTCTCTGGAATTGATCAAGAAACAACAGCGATTAAACTCGAAATTGGTGGATATTTTCTGGAATATTGGTGAAAATAGTTCTAAAAAATACTTCAACAGTTTTCACTTGGAAAATGAAGTATTATACCGAGAAAATATCCATGGAAGAAATCAATTAGTGATTCCCTCCAAGCCTAGGCACCTTGTCTTACATCAATACCACGGCGATACCTTAATGGGACATCAAGGAATAGATAGAATTATTGCCGCAATTGGGAATAAATTTTGGTGGTCGAATATGGAAGACGACATTATTAAGTGGATAAAATCCTGTGTCGTATGCCAATTATGTCGCCCCATAGCAAACCCAATTCAACCACTTAACCCCATACCTGTTTCTTACCCTTGGGAAATAGTAGCTATGGATGTGGTTAGTATTTCACCTCTGCGAGAAAAGAGACCATATGTTATCGTATTCATGGATTATTTTACGAAATGGGTCGAGGCCAAATGTATTCCCGACCAAAAAGCCGATACCATAGTAAAGGCATTTATGGAGAAAGTAATTTATACCCACTGGATGCCGAAACACTTGCTGAGCGACCAGGGCTCAGCATATATGTCTCAATTAATGCCCGACGTGTGCGATCTTCTGAAAATAAAGAAGATAAATACGACACCATACCACCCGCAATGCAATGGTATGGTGGAAAGATTCAATAGGACTCTAATTGAGCAAATTAGGAGAGTGGCAATAACCGACCCAGATGATTGGCCTCATTATCTGGAGCAGATTTTATTTGCTTATCGGATTACGCCCCACAAAACCACGAAAAGCTCCCCTCATAGTCTATTGTACGGCAACGAGGCAAGATTTCAGATAGATAATGACATTGCAAGGCCAATAATTGTTCAAAATAATTACGAGACCTATAAATACATGTTAACGGAACATCTCCTTAACACGTACAAAATTATAAATGAAAATCACAAAAAATCGGTGGCCGAACGAAAATTACAGTATGACAGGAAGGCTCGCGAAAAGACATTTCAAATTGGTGAACTTGTGCTCTACCAAAAAGGAATCATAAAAGGGAAAGCCGACACAATGAATGACGGTCCCTATGAAGTGATAGAAACACATAATTTAGACAAAAATGTCATAAAAATATGCCGCACTGGGAAACCAGATTCGCAAGTACAAATAGTTTCCATAAATCGCGTAATGCCTTTTGTTACGCGGACACCCGATTTTTACTGTAGCTTATAATTCATTTTTATCGTTTTATTTGTGCATTGTGTTCGAATTTTGTTTTATGCGTCCTTTTTTAATGTTCCATGTATTATATCTTTCCCATTTTTTCCCCTTTTTTTCCCCTTCAAATTTTTAATCGTTCTGACTTATTTTTGGCAATTTTATGGCAATTTTAGGCATTTATCAAAAAATTACGATGCGGGAAAAATTTTAATGGGCAAATTTATACTTTTTCACATGCTCGGTGTGAAGAAATCAAAATGTTTATAAGTCCCGAGAAAATCCTCCCCGAGTCATAGATCCCATAAAGTCGAGGTGTTATGGAGCTGTTTTTTAGATTTCATTTGCAAAATATTACTATATTGATTATTTTCGTCGATTGGAGGATTCATGAAGTCCAAATTTGAACGCGTTATGGCTACGTCCAATATCGTCGAAGTAGATAATAGTTTTGGGCAGCCCCAAGACCGCCAAGACAATACCAATTTTCAAATTAGTAGTAAGTTGTAGAAAGGGTAAAATATGTGGTAAATTTTTTTTTATTCGAAATGGGACTCTAAATTGACCGCGCGGCAATTTATATGCCGAGGATTTTGGGTATTTGAGAGACTGATCAACTCGCCTATGTCCAAATTTATTCTTGAGCTTTTGAGTCATTTTTGTTTCGAAGTTAGTATCAAAAAAGAATAGGTGAAAAATTGCGTGAAAATTTTAAGATTATAACGTGCGAAGATTGGTGCGGTCGACAGACATTTTTAATTATTTCACGTCGTTGTTTGGTGGGCCCCACACAGCCATCGAAGAACCTATGTTCCTCGCGCCCGAAAATATTAAAGCGTTCAATAAGGGGATAAACCAATCCAAATTCAGAGGACGAATAGTTATCACGTTGGATACCAAAAGTGGAAGGAAACCGAAAACACCGGGTTCGAAACCCAGCGACGCGTTGAGGCTTCTAACGATTTGGACTATGTGTGGGAAGAATTTCATGGTAGATTTGAAGTTTTGGGACAAGGAACATTTTCATAAGATATACGGCACAATTTTTCGCCAGGAGAATATCATCGTTGGCTTTCACATTTGCAAAGACATCATTCTAGTCCTGACTAGATTCGGATATTTAGATCAGGAAAGAGAGCTAGCCCGAAAAAAGCGTGATAATATCGATTATATCTTATCGTGTTGTGTTTACGATCTGGAAATCGTATTGGCCGAAATGAAAGATAAATCAAAGACAAGAATGATCGGAATTAGCCCAGAAGCCCCGAGCTTAAAGGCTCTTATGACGGAAGTTTTATTCCTGTGGGCTGATCCTTTCAAAATTTTGTGGGGGCAATTGAGGTCCTTAGAATTTCGACAACTCATGGAAGCAGACAAACTAAACATAGAAGTTTTGCGATACGCGACGCTCGACACGCGCGGATCCCTTCTATGTTTCTTAGAGCTACTTCTTTACGGGTTCGCCACTGATGTGCAAAATTATTTCAAGTTATATCCGCATGATGCGATGGAACCAGAATTGGTTGCCGATTTAGCCCGAAGATTTCGAGAAACGTTCGAAGATAAATATACAGATCCGCAATGGAAAGGTGCGTACGGAGTAGAGGAAATGATGGGCAATATCAATGTGTTATATTTCATGATGTGTGGAGAAGCAATCGCAACCTATAAATTATCAGAAGAGCAAGCGACCAGAAATTTTTATTGCCCCCCGCATTTTTCGAATAGCGACATCGACCCGCAACCAGTACCCCGCAGTTGGTATCCGTGGGTGGAAAGAAAGGTAAAAGCATCATGAAAAAGGAAAGATACGGAAGACTCGGAAGAGGGGCCCATCAATGATTGGGATCTGGAAGATATACTAGCTGCGCGGCAATTCGGACGACCAATAGAACCAAGAGAGATGGAAATGAAGCAAGGAAAGTGGCCTAGCAAAGTGATTCACTTTACGAATAATATACGAGAACAAGTATCGCTGCTTAGGGACTACTATCACCCAAAAATCAATCGGTCGATTGTCCCTGTAGTCAAGGAACTGTATGAGAAGAACGTAAATCCCCTCATTTATTTCTTGTGGCCTCATTCAGCGCAAGAATGGAGATCTTGGGTCCCAGGATTTACGTCAGGTATGTGGTCCTCCGTGTGGAGAAACGAACAAGAACGAATTGAATTTATGAAATGGATGGGCCAAGATCTTGTGAAGGACAGAATGACCAAGCAAACGGAACAAATGATGGAACGATATCCAAAGGTACACACCCAGAAATCAGTCCAAAATATTTTCTGCGTACTACCTATAAAATGGATACCCCGTTCCTTAAAGGAGCCCATAGAAGAAATAGAAACGGATCTACGGGAAAATTCTATTTATTTTATGAATCATAACTTTCATAATGTGTTTCACTTTTTGCATGTTCACACGGCTAGCAAAAATCTCATTTATTGGAATGTTTCCACTTCTATATTCGAGGCTAAGGACCTATGGGTTCCCAGCACTTCTACAACTCTCAAATCTGTGACTAAGTGGGACGACTCGGATCTGTTTCCTCAAGTAGAAGTTGTGGTCCCGGCTAGCCAGGGTCCTATAGAAAAAACTTCGAAGGAACAGACGGAAATTGTACCCTCTAAAATGGATAATTTGAATGTTTCAGGTACCGAAATGGAACAAGAAAAGCCTGTAGAGGTAATCATCATGGATCCCCCTATCGCCAATACACCCGTTGCTGACAGTAAAGGTGTCGTAGAGGAGAAAAAACTAATGGAAATAGTCGAGCCCGAAAGTGAAATACAACCCGATTTGGAAAAGTTGACCGAGCAAATAAAAGAAATGAAAGAAAAGATAGAAACGTTGGAAAAGGAGAAATAGGGAAAGGCTGGGATCGAACTGGCAAAGCAATTGGAGAATGTTAACGCCGAAGAAGGAACAAGTGAGGAACCATACGTGGAAGTTGTATCCGAAATCGGGAGTGAGGACGAAACCCCTGAAACTAATGTTTTGCCCGCACCGCCGGTATACGCCAAGGCCGGTGGGCAGAATGTAGAAAACATAACCAACCCCGAAAAATTTGTGAGAGTAATGTACAACAAGAGGCAAGAGAAAGAGAAACGAATAGCGCAAGAGGAGAACAAAGCCGAATTGGACAAAGTGAAAAGTGGGAAATTCCAACAACCGGCAGGAAATCCAAATGACAAAATCAAGTATCGACGAGGCCTCGGGAAACGTGGGCAAGTCCTGAATAAAGCTTTGAAAGAAGGAAAATACGTCGTAGATTTCCAATATGGTAGAGTATCTCTGTCAAATCGGTGTGTTCAGAAATATCTCGCGCACATGGATCCCGCTTTGGATGAAGAGGTAGCTCTTATGACAACGGACTTGATAAACCATATCTACGATGAAGCAGGAATGGAAATAGAAACAATACGCTACTACGAACTGCAGTTTCACGTGCTGTAGGTGAATTTACCTGAAAAATTGTGGAACATCTTCGAACTTCAATTGGCTGAATGGACTAGGACTCAGCCCCCGTGGAAAGCATACGAAGCCGCGGTATGGGCCTGCGCCTGTTTATTCATGAAATTGTCGCGGTTGGGCAGAATTCCACAGAATTTCGCGGGATTCTATTATCAGGCTCACGCTTATGTTACTATGAAACTAGGCCGCGAATTTAATGCCAGACAAGAAGGAGCAGGTAGTAATTTTCATACGTTATACGCCTCTTGCCAGTCTAAGGCAGCGGGATTAGCGTATACGATTGCTAAGGCCGTCCTGCAGGATAAGAGAGACCGGGAACCGAAATATGTGAATATTCAAGTATGGAAGAAAGAAACCGATAATACTGATCCCCGCATACATTTTTGGGAAGTGATCGATAGGAAGAAGGCTAACGATCTTTTAGAAGTCGAAAAAAGTTTAAAAAAGAAAATCGGATACCGAGTCAAGCACCCCTACAGTAGGCCTGCGGCAGGTAAGGTATTCAAAAATTGGACTAGAAGAGATAATGATGAATGAAGGAGAGAAGAATCGGCGACACCAGAGAAAGAAAGAAAAAGGAAACACGAAAGTCGGCACCGAGAGGAAAGTCGCCATGAAAAATCGATGTCTAGAGAAACGAGACGAAGAGAAAACGAGGAAGAAAGTTGGCGCAAAGAAATTGAAGATTATGAAGAAAAGTTCGAATGAAAGGAAAAAGAGAAAAGAGAATCGGAAGAACGGAAAGGGAACCGAAAGTCTTGAAGCCGAAAGAGGACACCGGGATATTACCAACAGGATGATTGATTGGATGTGTCCTACTCCAGTCGAACGGCTTCACTGGATAGGCCTAGAGCCAATGAAACGAGTCAACAAGGAGTATCGATGGCCGATCCGAACGCAATGATGCAAGCGCAGCGGCAACAATTACCATATATGCGGCCGAACTACCCGGGACTGCCTATGGTAGGAGTTGATTGTATGAATCGCCCTTTTTTTCAGGCCAAGTATTGCCCAATATGATGATACCTCCTCCACTGCAGTTTCAAATACCGCAATTTTCGGTTTTGCAATTCCAGCCGGGGCAACCGCAATATTATCACCAATTCCTGGTTCCGCCCGGCCTTCAAATGCCGCCACCCACAATAATTCCGCCGATACGTAACGTACAAGGTGAAGAAAGAATGGAAATTCCGGGGACTTCAACGGGTACGCAACGGCCCCAAGGACCGCTGTCAATGGGAAACCCGGATTACATATCGCCGTTGAAAAGAGAACACGGCATTGGTCAGCCTGGGTGGGACCACAGTGGTCATAGACAAAAGTAAATTTTTTGTTAAAAATGACCCCGCTCTTTGTGAGGTCACCATAAAAGTAATTATTTCACTCTGTAAATTTTCCGGATATTTCAAAGGTCACTTATTTTTTCTTTTCCGAGCGTTAGTATTACAAAATGAAAAACCGGTTGTGCCACTTTAAATTTTGTCTTAAAATTGCCTCTCGTACTAATCTCAGTAATTTGTTTTGTTTATTTTTTCGTCTGTGTTCTGTTTTATTCGAATCTGCACGAAGATATCTTGTACCTCTTTTCGGTGAATTTGTAAATTATAATCCAATTTTTGTATTTTCGTAAATTCTGACTATTTTTCTCCTTCCAAAAGCAGTCACCAACTAACATCATGCAGGTTGTAGGCAGGCACTTTCGCTACCATTTCTATATTTTTCTTTATCCTTTTTTCCAAAACATATTTTCACTTCAAATTCTTTTTTCTGGCACAGACCGTGTTATTGGTTTAAGTTTACCTGTTAATAAGGCAGATTCACTTTAACAACAAATACCCTAAATATTTTTGGTTCAAAATCTAGACACCCAAAGGGCCAGAGGATTCGGTCTTCGGGCATCCTTTCTCCCTGGGGGCAGATAATACCAAAAGCGTTGGGGGGGCCAGTGTCCGGCCAAGGGGCCAGAGGAACAACGGCAGTGAAATTCCGAAAGTCTTGCGGGCTCTCCACATTCAACAACCCCCCCTCCAGAGAGGACAGAGACGAAGGCCACAATCAGTGATGGAGGAGCCGCCGATACCAAACACATCGACGGCAGTGGGGAGCGGCCCACAACCTAACTCGGGCACCGCGGGGGTCGCCGCCGGTTAAACGATTTTATTTTTATTTTGGTCAAATTCGGCCCGAGTGCCGCGAACGCTATTCCTTCAAACATTTTATTCTTTTTTATTCGGGTAAAGGGGCCCATGGGGCATTTTTAGTAGTGAACTTTTAGCGTCGGGGGTAGCATCCGGCACCATCGGCCCCATAGTTGTAAAGATGCCGTTCGATACGGGCGTTTTATTTTTATTGATTTTATTGCGTCAACGGCGCGTAGCGTCGTTTTTGGAACATTTGGAGTCGTCGGCATCGGGAGTCGGGGGCCCTTGGGGGACCCCTGACTTTTCCCTTCGCTGGTGGGAAAAGTCTTGCCTTTGGGGGGGAGGGATGTCAGAGGGTCAATTCCTCTGACCTTTGGTCCTCTAATTACCTCACTTTCATTTTCTAAAGTTCCTTTGTTGTTAAAGTGTTTCCATTTATTGTTAGGTAAACAAACCGATAAAACGGTTTGTGTCACATACATTTTTGGTCTAAAATAAATAAATGGTGGCGGGAATGTTTTGCATGCAACTAGCAAGTTGATGTTAGGCGCGTTGCAGTATGTTTATTCATTCTGATAATTCGTTTTTATTACCCCCTGGTCGTTTTATTGCGTCTTTGGAGAAGGGTCTCCATTCAGTGTATTGTGTTCATCCAATCCAAAGGATCGGGCGTTTTTTGGTGAAGACCCGCGGTGGCTCAGGAAGGAGCGAGGGTGCATTCGCCGTTTTGTTTTTCGTGTGTTTTGGAGTTCGCGTCGCGGACCAATCTTGAGGATTTACGCGGCCTGAGGGGGTTTTTCGACATTCAATTTTGATCAAGGAATTTAGTGAGTTGTTGTTCTGGAGCCAGGTAGATTGTTTTCATCTTTGGACAAGTTTCAGCTTAGGCTGTGGACTAAGATATCCTGAAGTCCCTGTGGCTCTCTGCACATTGATGAATAGAAGGGTCAGCGAAGCAGGGAGGAGACCGGCCTCTGTGTTCACGTACTTTGGCACTTTGCATTTCGTTTATCACTTACCTTCACTGTTGTATTTACACTTTCATTTATTCAAAATAAATATCTTCGTTCACCAAGTCTCAGTTATCTGCAGTAGGACTGCAATTAATACCGGGTTAGCGTTAGGGGCCGTACCAGTTTGGATCTCCCAAGAACTGCAGGTAGGTAGCCAAGGGTATACGACCACATATACGACATGACAAAGCTTAATGTACTACGTTGGGGTTAAATCTACAAAATACTGTTAACTATTTTAGTCGATAAACTTAGTAAAGCATTTGGAGTAGACATAAGTAGAAGAGCATTGCATTACAAGCTTTTGAAGCAAATAAGCTATTAATAAATTACTGCAGGTCATATAATGTCGAGCCATTCATATCTTCTGTTTGATATTCCTCACCTAGATCATCTGCTCCAGTAGGATAGTAGTAGGTTTCTTTTTCGTGACCAGAAATTTTCAACTTGTTGTAGTGTTAGAAATTCCTCTTTGGAAAACTGTGTATTTTTTGCATCAGTTTTGATATCATTTCAGCATCAGACGTTTCATTTACATGAATACCTTCATCAAATTTCTTCTGCGGAAACTACTTCTGCCTTGTTTGAACGTTTGCATTTTGTTTGACTCTTGAGTGCCTACCTCTTTCAGAATGCAAGATATCTGTGTCAACTCTGGATTAGGATTCTACTTTTCACTCCACCATGGAATAAATCTTTTTGAGTTGGAGAATTTATAATGAAGCAGTCTGTTCAATGCTATTGATTCATCACCCTCAAGAAGCATTGCAAGGATTCTGCACTACAGGAGGCACCAATATTGTAGGATGGAATATTTTACTTACTACTTACTTTTTACTATATATTCTACTAACAAAAACAGCGAAGACTTAACATATCTTTATTTACTCAAACTATAAGCCAATGAGCTCGCTTAAAAGCTAAAGGAGAGGCGGAGTCTTAGCTTGCTTTGGTCTCTGAACCTAGTGACCATTCAGTATTCATGAGAGCCATTATTTATTGAAAAAAAGAAATGCCAAACAAGGCAAAGTAGGAAATGACCGCTATACTTAAATAATTCAGAGCAGGTGGAAAAAAGCCCCCAAGTGGGGTCAAACGTCGAACATTTTTTTTAAATACAGTATGGCAGACAAACAGATGTAACTAAAAATTGAATTTTCTGATTCAAAAGGGGCGCCTGCCACGGCCAAACACGCAAGCATTATGACGACCCGCTCCCGGTATTTGTTCCGTGGTAACCAGGGTTTCCTAAACAAAGGAACCTGATTAGTACAAAGGGGCAGGGAGGTGGGTATGTTAAGTCTTTGCAGTTTTTGTTAGTAGAATATATATTTCACATTGGCCTAAAGGCCAAGCAAAATATTCTATTCTACTACACAAAACAGCTTGACTTAACATATGCCTGTTTAAAGCAAACAGAACAAATACTGTACCTTAGTACAAAAAACTGCCTCCGTAAAGGTCACTCTTTTATCAATGATTGTCTTATTATAAAAGCGAAAGAAGGTTTTTGAATTGGGTGACCAGTTGGCCCTTTTAAAAATCTCTTTTGTTGTTAGGCCACTCGATAATGCTTCAGATGATGCCGCAGAATAGTCAGAATGCACTTTGAACACAGAGGTGTCAATACCAGCCAGAAATAATACTCTGATGATCCAACGAGAGATAGTGGTAGAAGTGACCTTGTTGAATGGTTTTATATATGAGAGAAAAAGGTGAGAGTTAATAGCCCTGATGGGTTTTGTAAAGGAAATATGTTCCATTATATGCAAATATGGGCAAAGTAAGGGGTTAGAAAACTTATGTAGAACGACCTCTAGAGGTAGCCCGAAATTGCCGGTTTTTGGCATTTCTGGAATCCAAAAAACCAAGCGATGTGAGAAGATCTGCATGTATTGAGTGGAAAGTCTACAAATCTCTGAAGATCTCTGGGGACTACTCAAGGCCAAAAGTGTAACAACTTTTTATGTAAACAATTTTCTGTATGTTTCTGAACCCCTATCAGATAGGTCGATAGACTTGAGGAAATTGAGGATCATGCTGACGTCCCATGCAGACGTATAGCGTGGCCCAGGGGGATCAGAGCGAAAAATGCCCTTTAAGATGAGTGGCAGTAAGGGAGTATCTTTAAATTTTGGGTTAGTTTCTTTTAATACTGCACAAATAGCTGATATAGCTCCAGATATGGTCTGGTATCTTAGGCCTTCTTTATGTAGAGCTGTTAAATAATTAGCCAAGTCGACTACAGTTGCCTGAATGGGATCAATTTCCTGTACATTACACCAGTGAACCCATTTTCTGAGGGCCAAGTTATAACGCTTTTTGGTCCTGAGGGCCCATGACTGTAACAAGATGTCGGCAGCATCCTGCGAAAGGGCTGGGCTCTGCCAGGTTTCCCGGATATTTTCCACCCTGAAAGATGAAGGGTGCCATTCTCAATCAGTGGATGCAATTTATCCTCTGAATTTGTCAAGATAGAGGAATTGTTGTAGAGAAAGAATGGAAATTCTGTGGCCAAATACAGCAATGTTGGCCACCAAATTTGCATTGGCCAGATTGGAGCAATCAATACCATCTCAACTTCTTCCTGCATAACTTTCCTCACGACTTTGCTCAGGAGACAGAAGGGGGGAAGGCATAAAGTGCCCCACGGTTCTGCCAAGAGAAGCTCAAGGCACCTATGCACAAAGCATCTGGATCTGGTTTCCAAGAAACAAAGCTATTTAGACGTTTTTTCTTTCTATCAGCAAAAAGATCAATGTTCAGTGGGCCCCATTTTTCATTTATCAGTGAAAAAATGGAAGTGCTAAGTTTCCAGTTGCTCCTATCTGCCTTAGCTCTGGAGGCTTGGTCAGCTTGCACATTTTCACATCCTGGAAGGTGTACCGCCTGGAGGGTTAGGTTACGGTCCAGGCACCAACTCGGAATTTCTATTGAAAGATTACAAAGAAAGCTGTTTTTTGTTCCACCCATCTTGTTCAGGTAAGCTACAGCTGTAGAGTTATCTAGCATTAATGTTATCAAAACTCCATGCAAGTTTGGGGTGAAGATCTTTAAGGCAAAAAATGCTGCCAAAGTTCTTTGCAATTAATATGCAGGCCTTTTTTATTTTCATTCCATAAGCCGGACGAACTTTTGCTGTTACAGTAGACACCCCTGCCAGTATTAGATGCATCAGAAAAAACAGATGGCACTTTTCTCTGGAAGTATATTTTTCCTGTTCCAACATGACAGTTGTCTAGACCATAGGCCTAATTCATTCTTTGCTTCAGCTGACAGAACAATGGGGGCATTGTATGACCGGTGAAATTTGAGCGCCTCAATCAGACAAGTTTGAAGATGCCTACTGTATAAATGTGCTTGAATAATAGCCTGGCTAACTGAAGTTATGGTTCCCAGCAGGTGGGCTAGGTCCGTGGCAATGACAAAATTTGCATTAGCGAGAACTCTGCATTTATTTATGATTGACATGATTTTGTCATCAGAAATGCTAAACAACATTGTAACTGAGTCCACTAGGAGGCCAAGGAAAGATATTTTCTCGACAGGCGCTGTCTCGGATTTCTCTTCATTTATGATGAACCCCAAATTTTTTAGGATATATGAAACTAAGGCGATATCATTTTTCAGGCCTATCGCCGTTTGGTTCATGAAGAGCATATCATCTAGATATATAATGATTCACAGGCCTATCTGTCGGACCAGAAAAGCGAAAAGTTTAAGCATTTTAGTAAAAACAGGAGGGGCTGAGGCCAGTCCAAATGGTAGACAATTAAAAATGAAAACATTGCCCTGACCATTCGAAAGATAAGAACCTTCTGTGTTTCTCGGCTATAGGAATAGCAAAATAAGCGTCTTTTAGATTAATTTTGACAAAAAAATCGCCTGGTTGCAACAGATCTTTTAGCATCGAAATGTTTTCTATTTTGAAATGTTCATGAAACTGATTCAAGGGTCGGAGATTAATGACTGGCCTCAAGTCCCCTGTCTTCTTGTGTACAAAAATGAGCCGAGAAAACCAAGTGTCATGTGTATCACCTGGAGAGATTGAAAAGGGGGAAATGGCTCCTTTCTCTACCAGCCCATTGATTTCTTCATTTATCAGTTCTTGTTCCTTTGGGAAAAATTTTAATGGTTTAGGCCCAAACTTCTGCCTAGGAGGCCATGTATGAAAATCAAGTGAGAGGCTAGCAGCAATGGCTAGGACCCAGGGGTCAGAAGAAATAAGTTTCCAGTTATGCAAGAAAAACCATAACCTGCCACTAATTTGATGATTAGGGGAGACACAAGGTAAAAAATTGTAAATCTCCCAAATCATACTTGAATGTGTCGGATCTGGGACGAAAGTCCTTCTGGTCATCAGGTGGAGTTATGAACCACTTAGGGGGTCCACTCAAATGGTTCGATGGTCCACCTAGAGTTTGTAAAGCCATGCCTAAGGTTTTATCTTTACGGCCTCGCCCTTTGAGTTTGCTGCAAAGCAAATGTCTAAACAGAGGTGGAGGAGCAATTTTGGTCGATGGGTCCAAGCATCTTTGGACGTTCTCGTGGCTAGCCACATTGACAGACAAAATTTCAGGTAAAATTTTGGTATTTATTCCCAAAATGCGCAATGTTTCGAACCGTCTGTTGACTGTAACGTCATGTAAGGCCGAAGAAAGGTGGCATAAAGTGTGGCGTACTGCCTTCTGGACATAGGACAAATCGCCATTACCTTTCTCAATTTCCTTCAGAATGGCGATCAAAGGAAAGGCACATTCTAATAAGGCCTGGTTGACATTACAAAGACGCTCGTCTTTACGTACTGGCCATTTGTTGGCCCATTCCAGGAAGAGACATAAATCATCGTCAATAGCTGGAGCAATGGCCACGTTGCAGTCTGGGATTGCCATCTGGGCATAATGCTTCTTGCATGCCTTGGCTTCCTCGAAGCATGTTGAGAGTTCCCGATTGGCTATCAGCTTGGTTTTAGGCTGAAGAGATAAACGTTGGCATTTGACCAAAGGGTCATCAAAGAACTCTGGCATTACCACCTGTGAGTCATTCCATGCTGGAGCATCATCCCATAGTGTATTGTTAATGACTGACGAGCCATGACTGCTTGAATGATGGCATTTCCTAGTAGCCGAAAAACTCTTGTTGCTGATGGCGCTACCATCTCTGGCTACGCTTTTGTCGCCGTCGTCATCTAAGTCGCCTCCAGGGGTTTTAGCCCTGTCACTATCATTATCGGATATTGCCTCCGTATCCAAGGCATTGTCAGCAATAAGGCGTAATTTGATCGAATTGTCCAACAATTTCAAGGAAGTTCTAGAAATTTTGGACACGATAGACATAGGTCCGAAAAAACAATGAAGCACAAAGAAAAAAGTGACCACAAGCTAAGAGCTCGAGTGAATACTGAATGGTCACTAGGTTCAGAGACCAAAGCAAGCTAAGACTCTGCCTCTCCTTTAGCTTTTAAGCGAGCTCATTGGCTTATAGTTTGAGTGAATAAGCATATGTTAAGTCGAGCTGTTTTTGTGTAGTAGAATAGGGATGAGCACTCAAAAGTCAAAGAACGTGTGAAGCAGGCATGTCACAGCAAATGAAGCTTCTGCCAAGAAAGTTTGATGAAGGAGTATGTCTCAAACAAGAGTTTGACCCTGAAATGATATTCAGACTGATGCCCGGACAGCTCCCAAAGATGAAGTAACAGTGCAACAAGTTGCAGGTTCCTGGTCATTGGAAGCAAGTCACCTTCATGAAGCTTAACGAGTTTAATATTATCGTTCTGAAGCAAACCATTTATGGGAGGATGATGAAACAGAAGGTATGAAATATTTCAAGCTTTGACCCAAATTGGAATATGGGTAGTGATTTATTCCAAAGTGACTGCATCAAGTCTGATGCTTTGTTTTTTTCTTTATGTTCACTCCTAATATTTTAAAATCATCTAATCTGAAACATAAAATTTCGTTTAAGGCCAACTTTTGTTGATCAAGAATTAAAAATCAAAATTAATCAAGCAAAATAAGTTCGCTGTTTTTTGTAGAGTTAACTCCATAGCAGTGCATGATGTTTCGTCATTTCTCGTGGGCTAGTAGGAGACATCGTGAACTATCCACCGCATGCAGAAGTTTTCAGTTCTTCTGAGCTGTAACAGTGTAGACACTCCAGTCATTTTTGGGATAAACGATCAGCTTTTTAACTATTTTTATCGTCTCATTTTCAGCATCTCAAATCTTTTAAAAAGGTTTGAAATGCAAAATTGAAATAAAATTTTATATCACAATATAGAGCATTGTATTTCGCATCTAGTGAATGTTGACAAATAAAGCTAGGTCATGCCTAGGTCAATACATCGTATGTCTCGTGAATAGACAGAAAAATGGCAAAAAGTGTGAAAATTACCAACTTTGGGGTACCGTAGCTATGAAAATCTTATATGTTATGCAAAATGAGCATTTACATTAATATTTAGCATACGAAACTTGTTCTAATGTCTCATTTTTGAAATGCATTAAGTTTAATTAATTTTTTTGGTGCGTCTGAGCTTTAGCAGTATATATGATGATTTTTGTGGAAAAAATGATAATTTTTGCTCTCAAAATTTGATGTTTCAAGGACCACTGTATTCTTAGTATGTACTCTACACTAATAAATCCTACAGTAAATTGTGACCCATTCATCGGCCTAATAATAGGTAAATTTTCAGAACCTGATGTTTGAGGTACCTAAACTTGCAAAAGTTGAAAGCAAAAATCGAAAAAATCGAAAATTGCAATTTTCTTCTTACTGCAGCCATGCGAGTTTTGATTTTCAGACGAAATAGTATCATTTTCGTTCCTAGCGCATCAAGTTACAGCAAATATGTAAGTAAGCTGCTATCTGTATATAACATTCAACAAATTTTAGATGAAGTGTAAAAATCGTATTCATTCCTACCTCCTGAAAACAGACGACTAACAACAAAAAATCCGACCAAAAGACTACGACCAGAAAGATTTCAATCCTTGCCCAATATTGCTTCAAATGACAGAAATCGGAAGGCATCATTCAGTTGGATTTAATCTCAGGTGTATGAGCGAAAATGTACAGTGTCCGTTAGGTTGCTTCGGGGTATTTCACAACTCCTTCCACGTATATTGAGTCGATTTCGTAAGTTCAACAAATATATTGAAGTTCAAAAATCGACACAGAGTGAATTTATGGCTGAACTACTGCTGGGGCCGGTTTCACTAACTGGAACTGAGGACCATCCTGACGTCGGTATTAAGTGCTTGAAACTGAGTTTCAGTTGAGAGCGACGTCGGTTTCATCTTTTTGGGGTTTGAATAAAAAGGTCGAACTCCGGATTAGGCTGAACCTGAGGCTTAAGCCTACGTTCGGAATAATCTCACCATAACAATAAAAACGCGTAGAATTTGGCACGTCATTCATGTTATATGTTTGCAGAATCAAAGGAAAAACAAAAAGGGATATTTGTTTAGAAAATACTGTGGAAAAATGTAAAACATGAGTGCATATAACTGCGTGAAAAAACTAACGGCCAGACGGGGCAAAATAAAATGTGCTAAAAAGTGGCCATAAAATTTGAAATATCTGCTGTACTTTTCCTCTTACTCTTATTGATTCTTCATTCATTTGCACGTTGGGATCAAGTTGATAAAAGTAACGATCTTGTAGTTCCGCATCATTCATGAAATCTTATTGATTCGTCCTATCTTGAATCATTAACGCAAAAATTCATTCTCAACAGCCAACGGTAGCAAAAAACAAAAAAGTTCGGACTTAAAACCTGCTCGATAGGAAGATTAACTTCGTCAGGATCAGGATTAAATGAGAAATGTTACTGAAACACAACATCTGAAGCTCAGGTTTAAGTCCGAGCTCGAGATGATCCCGACCTCGAGATAATTTCGAGCTTGGGATGATCTCAACGTTACCGAATCCTCTGATACTGAGGTTTTATTTTTTTTGGTCGAGATAATCTGGAGCTCGGGCCTAGACCGCTTTAGTGAAACCGGCCCCCGTTCTATCGGACGAAATTTTCAATATGAATGAAATGAGATAAATCATATGTTAATCTGCGTCACAGTTTCAGTCAGATAAGCAGTGTTTTCCTGCACCCGGCTTTCTACACTACAGAAAAGCCAAAAAAAGTTTCTGCACTGCTGTTTTCCCCTGTTGCAGTACAATCAGGGATTTTTTTCCGCACAGTGGATTTTTTGGGTCGTGCGGAAAATTTTTGGAGAGTTTTCCGCACGGAATGGAGATTTTTTAATGTTTTTAGTGATTTTAATGGTGGTGCGGAAATTTTTCTGGCCGATCTCCGGAGGATGCGGAACGACCGGCGCGGAAAAAACTATGAGTACAACAATAGTGAATATAGAAAAAAAAGCAAATTTGATGTGTAATTCATTGATATCAGAAGTGTGTGCGCATCATCAAAATTTTATTCATTCTCATGAAATGAATTTGAAAATAAATTCACGAAAGATTGTGAATTTATTTTGAAATTCGTTTTACTCTAGGCCATGTGCCGACTACGGTAAAAAAATAATTGATTTTAAAAGTTCAGAATCAATGACTGACACATTATAGAAGAATATACATGTGGTCAGACACATGACTCAAAAAATCCTGCACCACTCCAGAAATCACAAAAAAAATTCTGCACGAAGCCTTAAAAGCCTGCACTGTGCAGAAACAAAACATTGCAGATAAGAATTTTTTGACGATCTGGAAAAGCACTTGAGTAATTTTAACTCAAGCGAGAGCTCCATCCGGTTATCGCCACAGCGATTATTTTTGAATATTAAAAAGCGGAGCAGCCTTGCATAAAAAGATATTTCTCATCTATTGAATTTTTCAGATGACTATTTGCGATTGGAATAAGCCATGTTTTGAAGAACTTGAAAACCGAAACCGTGAACTCAAAAGTTCAAAACTTAAATCGGAAAAGGAAAAAAAAGTGAAACCGAAGCATTCCTAATATATGCCCAGAAAATATTGTGATTTTGACGTTCTAAAATGCACCATGAGCAGAGTTTATTGGCGAACCTATTTTCGTGCCATTTGCGTAGAGAATCATCAGAATTTGTCAGCACAAAACTTTTTCACCGTTAATTGTGCTCATACATCGGAAACAAATTAAACCTGGTGAAGGTCAACCAAATTTTAACCACCCATAAGTCCGTCAAAAATACAGTTGTGTCATTTGAAGTCATATTTTTGAGTAGATCGCAATGAGATCTATTGATTGATATCCCATTTACTGCGTTTTCAAAAAAAAAAATTAGCTGCTCTCCTTGAAAAGTCATTATTTGGATGGTGTAAAACACCTATCTGGTTGACCCCCCAATGCGTGGTGGCGCTCTTATATACGACTGAAAAAAATTGGCGAATTTTCAGAGGTATATCGCCATTGTTAACCGATTTAGACGCCGTTCGTAAAATCAAGCTACCTCGTCCCGGACCGGTTGAACCGGGTCTTTTGGCTGATTTACTCTGGGCGGATCCGAAAACCGGATCTCAAGGTAACATTCGTGAGTATCAATCGCTTTTTCTCCACTTTTCCACATTCTATCAAGGCTTCAATCCCAATTATCGAGGAATAAGCGTCGATTTTGGCGAAGACACAGTCGAAGAATTTTGCAAAAATACTGGCGTGGAATTGATTTTAAGAGGGCATCAAGTATATTTTCAATTTGTCTGAAACTTTCGTTTTATGCTGTGGTTCGAGCAATGAATGATCAGAACCTTAGTTTTTGACGTCTGAAGTCCATAACGATTTTTATCGGGTTTTAATCGAAGCAACAATTTGTGGACAAAACTTTTCGAATAACGTTTTTCTATCAGATTGTACGTGTAATATATTCGCATTGTTTAGGTGGTATCCAATGGTTACGAGTATTTCGCCAACGAGAAGTTGATAACAATTTTTAGTGCTCCTAATTACTGCGGCGAATTCGTCAACATGGCTGCCGTCGTTTCTATCGATAAGGATTTAAATGTTCGAATTCATGTAAGAGAAATATTATATCGACATGCCTAGAATCGGACAATCTGCTCACTGGTTTTCACGTCATCCTTGTCGCCTTGAAGGAACTTCATTTTAATCATCCCAGAAATTGTTTTTTGCAACACCACTTGCGCGTGAATGCCCATTTGATTCGTAATCTTTGTCTAGCCGTGTTTTTGATTCAATTCTTTATTCTCATGCCTAGATTTAATCATACATGTAGGAAATCTCCGACCGTTTGGGCAATGTTTAAAGGTTGGGTGTTGCCCAAATTCCAAAATTTTGATGGAGGGGGCTAGTAATTGCTAAAAAATATGTTTTTTTCTGCCAAAAAAGGAGAAAACACGCTCGTAATGAACGATTTTTGTTGCTTTAAAATAATACGGAGCAATATTTCGGTGCGAAGTACAGGGGCCGGTTTCATCAAAGAGGCTTAAGCTCCATCTGAGCTGTAGCTTACCTTTATATGTTATACCATTGTCGTTAAGCTGCAACTCAGCTGTAGCTTAACTCTGTATGTTATAACATTTTCGTTAAGGGGCAGCTCAGCTACAGCTTAACTTTCCCGATATGTTTTGTGTGTACGAGTTGAGCTGCAGCTTAACGGCAATGGTATAACATATAGAGTTAAGATACAGCTTAAGCCGCAGCTCAGCTGAAGCTTAAGTCTCTTTGATGAAGCCGGCCCCTGAACCTTTTTTTGCTTTTTGACCGATTTCCGCTCCGACAAGATACATTTTCAATGAAAAAAATGTGTTTTTCGTCGATTTCATGCCGGCTGGGAAGAGGTTTCAATAACTCTAGTTGAGGCATGGTCGCCGTCAACTGCCTATACGATTGAAATTTTTTGGGATGGATTGAATGCTGTCAAAGTTTTTTTTTAGCGTGAACAATAAATAAACCGCCGAATGGAATCGGTCTAGTTTTCTCGCTGAGTATTCATTTGTAGATCCGTGTTCCGCGTTTTGGATTTTTCTCAAAGTAGCTGCATTAATTACTGTAGTCCATTTACTTTGAAATGCGACTTCTACCGGTGAGAAATGCTTTTGTAGATGAAAAACCCGCAGTGCACTTGGACATATTTTTCTCCCAAGTTGTTGGTTTATCTGCGATAGTCAATTTACGAAAAACGTTGTTGGCGAATATAGGTTGTTTCTTCTCTGCCCAAACATCTTGTTGCGTTTCAACTCGGGTATATGACTAATTGGTGGAATCCGCATGCGGGTGCAGGCGGCGCATGCGGTCTAAAAGGCGGATGCGGATGCGGAATCCGCACCGTTTTGGCGGATATTTTGGCCTAATCGGCGGATGCGGAATCCGCCATTTTCACGTTTAAAAGGCTGCTTAAGGGATGGCGGATATTTTTTCAAAATTTTTCAGTGGTTTTGTCCATCTCGGGAAATTTTTTGGTGGAAATCAACGTCTAAAAGGCGGATATTGGAAGAAATCGCGGATCCGCATCCACCCTCTGCATTACGTCTAAACGGCGGAAAAATGTGACGGATGTGGCGGATTCGATGTGGCAGGATTGGATTTTTCATTTTCTGATCGGATTATAATTTTAAATAAAATTTTGAATTCAATTGAACTGTAAAAAAGTTGAATTAAACATTAAAAAATTGAATTAAAAAAATTAAATGAATTAAACTACAAATTTACTATAAATCAAGTTATAAATATAAAAATAAATAAGATAATTAATTAATTAAAAATTTGAAAAATCGTTCGATTTCAAATTAAAATTTTGACCTAAATTTAAAATTTATTTTAAATGGAATGTCGAATCAAGGTCGAAACTTATCTGAATTAAATTTTCAATTTTCTGGTCGGATTAGAATTTACAAAATATTGAATTTCAAATTAAATTATTGATTAATCATTTTATTTATTTTTATATTTATAGCTCTGTTTATTGGTCAATTGTAGTTTAATTTAATTAATTGTTTTAATTAAATTTTTAAGAGTTAATTTAGTTTTTTTAAAATTAATTTAGTTTGTTAGTTTTATTCATTTTATCAATGTTTTTATGATTACATTAAAAAATTTTATTTTTCCAATTTTCCAGAATTCAATCTTAAATTTAATTTAGAATTTTTATTTAAAATAAAATTTAATTCTAATCTCACCATAAAATTTAAAAAATGATTTGATTTAGATTTTATTCAAGATTTAATTCAAATTAATTTTTATTTTTGTATAATTTAAAATGTTAATTTGAAATCAAACGATGTTCTAATTTTTTAAAGTTTTTAATTAATTATTTAATTAGTCTTTATCATTCGATTTATATTTCAATTTATAGTTTAATTTGATAATTTTCCAATTCCAAAAACTATAAAAGCATACAAAAATCGTCCAGATACCGGCCAAATTTCTTCGCTGTTTAGACGTGATGCAGATGGCAGATGCTAATCCATCAGTTTTTCTGAAATCTGCCTTTTAGAGATTCGTATGCACCAAAATATTTTAGTGTTAAACAAAACCACTGAAAAACTAGAAAAAAATATCCGCCATCTGCCAAGCATATCTGTTTTTTAGACTTGAAGAGGGCGGATTCCGTCACTTTCTGCGTCCGACAGTTAGACCTCAATATCTGCCAAAAAAGTGCAGATTTTGTCATTTTAATCTGCTGATTAGGCAGCGAATATGCAGATTCTGCATCTGTCATCCATATCTGCATCCACCTTTTAGACCATATCCGCCCTCTGCATCCGCATGTGGATTCTAACAATTAGTCTTATTCTTTCAATTCTTCATTGGAAAAAATTAAGTTACATTTTTTTGATGATCGAATGTTTTAATTCAGAAATTCCAATATGATGCAGTGCATACTGCATTCGATAGCCCGATGGGAGCCATTATGTTACATAAATCGTTCTTCTCATTGTACCTTATTTACACAAAAATTTGCATTAATGTCAGTCAAAGTAAAATTCACAGGGCTGCAGTATCCCAAAGTTTGGAATTTGCATTTTTTAACATTTTTCTGTCTATTTACGTGACTTGAGATGTAACCGCCTGAGCATGAAGTAATTTTAATATTTACCATGTATTTGATACAGAATATGATGCTCTATAATGTGGTATGAAAATATTTTCTGAATTTTGCATTTTACACTTTTTAGGAAGTTTTAAAGTGTCAAAAATGAGACTGTAAAAATAGTGAAAAGGCAGGTTTCTCTGCACGAAAATGACTATATGTACTGCTAAAGCCAAAAGCGCCAAATATTTCCCTGTACAGTGGATATATTACGATGTTTGCAAGTTGCATGCAAAAAATTTCTCCATGCAGTGCACCAAGATATGACACAGCCTGATTTGATTACTAACTCATGGGATGATGAAATATTCATGCAGCTAGACTGCTATCACCAATCAGTGGCCATCAGACATGCACAGCAAGATTTCTCTAAGGGGGGAGGGTCCATGGACTTTTACCCCTTAGGGGGGGGTAGGGGGTGGGTGAGCAAAAAAACAAAAAAAAAGTTCTGCAAGCCTGTTTTTCATACAAAATATGCACAAAAATAATGAAAAAAGCTGTCTTGGAAAAAGTTCACATAGGGGTGTTTGACGATTTTTTTTGGCCAGGGGGGGTGGCCAGGGTCTCAGATATGGGGGCTTACCCCCCCCCCTACCCCTTCCCATGTGCATGTATGGTGGCCATGAAGATCAATCAAACTGGTATGGCAAGAGAGGGATACCTTGGCATATTATGTACATCCTAGCTGATATCAGCAAAGAACTCCACTCAAGGACTTACATACATACATGTATTTGATCCACTATCCCATGATAATGATGCAGGCATTGCAATCATCAGTGATACAATACTGAGATTCAAACAAGAACTTCCAAACCTATGTCAGGCTTATATGCACTCAGACAATGCTGGTTGCTTTCATGGATCCAACACTTAAGGCTCCATGAATGTAATCTCAAAAAGAATGTGCTTAGCAGTTAGACAATGGGATTTTTCTGAACCTCAGTTTGGGAGAAGACCATGTGATTGTATTAGCACTCGTGAAGTGGCAAGTTTGGCTATTCATCAATCAAAACAATAAATGCACCAACTCAAAAGAATTATTTCAATGTGTAAAAGCTTTTGATGGTGTCAAAGGTGCAATCTTTATCCAAAGTTAACTCAAATATCCTCTCAAAGTAATGAAAATTCAACTGCCAAGAATAAGCTTCTACTTTTTGATATTGACCATATCTGTGCTTGGCCTCCTTACAACATAGGTCCTGGAATCTTATTTTCCCTTGAAGAAGTTAGTTCCAAAGATACCTTTGAGAAATTGATGTGATGAATGTTCCTCTCCAAAAGAATAGGCAACTTGCTTCATCTCGTGATTCAAGTATATGTCAATCAATAAGTGATAGAAGCAATGTGAGTAATGGACCAATAGAGGATACTGATCAAATGGCAGCATGTTTTAACTTTGGAGATTATATGGAGGATGAAAATCCACAATGTGAGAACAGTCCCTTTGATTGTCTAGAAGAAGGATGTGCCAAATCTTTCCTCAAACATGGGAACTTACTCTGACATCTACTTATCGGTAATCATCAACTGATACCACAAAGAGTCAGCTTGAGAGACACTGCTATAAATGCATATAGCAGGAAACTGGAAGCAGCCTGTTGAAAGCCTTATCTCCAGATCTTCAAGATGCGTTACAAGCTTTCTATGCTGCATATGGAACAAATATTGTACAAGGGTCATGGGCACTCAAAAGTCAACCAAGATGTAAGACACTTACAGCAAAGCAGAAGCAGTTTCTACTGAGCAAATTTGATGAAGGAATCCGTCTCAAACAAAAGTTTGATGCTGAAATGATATCCAGGCTGATGTGCGAAAACGGACACTTTTCCAAAGATGGATTTCTAATAGTCCAACAAATTGCAAGCTTCTGGTCATGAGGAGAAAGTCATATCATGAAGATGAAGTAACCAAGTATGATCCTGCTGACCTGCTGAAGCAGACATGTTATGTGAAGAAGATGAAGCTGAAGCTATGAATGACCCAGCACCATATGACTGGACTTCGCAGATGGAAAGTGAATTGCTCCAAACTGATTTGGTTCCAAGGCTCGAGATACTTTGTTTTCCCATTTATATTCAAACTTCCAATATTTACCTGTCATCTCTACTGGAACATGAACATTCAAGATAAAAAATCAAAAATTAAAATTCATCAACTATAATAGTCTTTTGCAGATTTAACACACTGTTTACAAACTTTGGAAATTTCTGTATGCAACTAATATATCCACTGTACAGGGAAGTTTTGGGTGCTTTCGGCTTTAGCAGTACATAAAGTCAGTTTCGTGGAGATAAACCTGCTTTTTCACCATTTTTAGGGTCACTTTTCAGACATTTTAAAAGTCTTTAAAAAGTGTAAAATGCAAAATTCTGAAAACATTTTCATGCCACATTATAGAGCATTGTATTCTGTATCACATACAAGGTCAATAATAAAGTTACTTCGTGCCTAGGCTGATACATCTCAAGTCACGTAAATAGATAAAAAATGCAAAAATTCCAAATTTTGGGGTAGTGTAGCCCTGCGAATTTTGTTTTTTATGAGTTTGGGAATTATCTCAACATTCACCATACAAAATTTGTGTTACTGCCTCATTTTTAAAATTCATCAAGCTCCAGTAGTTTCACAGTGCAGGTGTGAACTACCAGAAAATACAATTATAAGATAGAGTTCAAACTTCAGGTTGTGCGACTCTCTAGCAGTACATGAATTTCTGTAATCTTTTGTCAGTAGGTAGAAGACATCGTAAGCTATCTATCGTACGGGGAATTTTTTGGTGCTTCTGAGCTTTATCAGTAGATATGGTGATTTTTGTGAAAAAACGACATTATTTGCTTTAAAAAATTGATGTTTCGAGCACCACTGTATTCCTAACAAGCTCTTCACACTAATGAATACTACAGTAAAGTGTGGCTCATCCTGGCAATCATATTGGGTAAACTTTCAGAACATGATGTCCGACGTACCTATGCAAAAGTTGAAAAAAGTGTAGGTCAAAAATCGAAAATTTTCAACTTCCGTCCTACTGTAGCTATGCGAGTTTTGATTTTCAGACGAAATGAATATCATTTTCGTTCCTAGCGCATCAAGTTACACCAAATGTGTGATTTTCAGGTAGGGCTAATTTTTTACTCATCACAACTCTCTGTATGAGAAGCCGAATTTTCTTAGAAATTGTCTCTTAGAAAACAGACTATAGTGATTTATATTTTCTGTTATAAAACGTTCGCTCATTTGTGTTTTTAATTTTAGCAAATAAAGCCCATCAAAAAGAAGCAGCGACAAGCAGAAATGGCTCATTCTACTGCTGTTATCCAAGAAACTTGATTTTTAAGTCGTCGTCAACAATACATGTACATAACGTCAATTCGCATTCACCTTTTAATTTATAAGTCGTAATTACTAACGGCGAAATTTTCGAGTCTACTGATGTTGAAATAAAAAGTAATTGTTGTACATGTCTGAGTACAGATTTGGGTCTCAGTTTCGTAAGTCTCTTAATCGTTTTCCTGCAGAATTGAAGCATATGCACTTCATACTGTGAAACTCCTCATTCTGCATTCAAGTGGCAGGGGAGAGCTCCCTCTTCTCTTTTGAGTGAAAAGAAACGCTAATCAGGTTGTTCGCGTGATTCGGCTCGTAAGATTCGACAAATAAATACGACAAGGAGTACCAGAGAATCGTCCGCTACAGTCGCGAACCTTGTTCAAACGCCTGAAACTTTTTGTCTCATCAAACGTCATGAAAAAGAGTCTGTCTTTTGAGATGATGAATGCTCCCAAAAATTTGATTTCCTGTGTGTTATTGGGCATTAGTCTTCAAGAATAAACGTCATTTTGGGTAAGAAAGTATAAATTATCTATCGATCTATTTTTTTGTAGAATGCTTGTAAATCGAAAAATGACAAGAATTGTCACTGGCGACAAAATCGTTTACACTAAGTTTTTTTTGTAAAACTTCTTACCCAAAACATCAGTTGCAATTGCTGTAAATGCAGTCATACTAGAAATCGGGAAATCAATATCGGTAATCGTGAAATAGGTTAAAAGAGTGGTCATATTGAAGTGACAAAAATCAGTACTGTCGTCAAAATCGTTTACAACGAGCTCTTACTCTAAAATTTTTCAGTCGAAAAATTGTTTAAGGTTAGTTTAGTATGCTCACGAATTTCCAGTTCTATATGGTATATTGTTCATCAGCAAATCGTGGAAATCTGAAATACTACTTGCTTTCCGTTTTCATCAAGAAGCATTTCAAGAAAAACAGGCAATGGTAGAGTTCTCTCACATTTCCAGTTCTATATCACATAACTTAGCAGAAGCTATCATATTTCCAGTCCATGTGACATGACTTATCAGAAAATCGTAAGAATATGAAATATGCTTTTCAGGAAAAACAGGCTATAGGCTGATTTTGATGAAATTCGAACAAATCAAAGAATGACAAAAACTAGACTCATCAACCATCTTGATGAGGTATTTATGATATAATTTTCCAATCACAAAATTGGCAGGTGATAGACACCTACAGTATAATTTTTTAATCGAATATAGGAAAATATTACGGAAAATGGTGGACGACTATTTTTTGTGCTCTTTTATTACTTCAGCCTGTTCTTTGGGCTGCACAGGTTAATTGTGTGTTAATCCTGTTGTTATGAACTGCAAGGATATGAATTATTTAAAGCAAAAAATGATGAAATTGATGCCATGTACAAAAGGAATTGCTCAAATCAGGATGGGATTTCAGAGGAAAATATTATCGATCAAAATATCACTGCGGGCTTAGTGGTTTGACTGATTCAAGTGGAGAAAAAGGTCAATTTATTGATTCCAGTGGTAGAAGCTGTTAAACGTAGAGGCAAGAAAACAGCAAACTGGATATACAACTTTCTGCTGGATTTGTACAAAATCAACAAAAAAGATCAATCAGATGCAAAAATTGGGCAAGTTAAACGATTTTTCAAGACAACAATGTTAGTTACCTCATGATATAGTGGAGAATGTTCAAATGATTGGATAGCATCTACTCAAAGGGCGAAAATTTAATCAATCTCAAAGTTGGTTTCGAGAATCTCAAAGATAAACAAAAGATTGCTAGCTCTGTCCAAAAATTGACAATTTTCAATAAAAACCAAAAGCCTCCAATGACGACAATCTCACCAAGGAACAATGTAATGCCAGGTCCAAATGGCTGCTGACCAAAAGGAATAAGGCTCAAAGTTCAAAGTAAATTCAGGCGGTTGGAGTAACGAATTTGTTTTTTTATTAATATATATATATTTTTATGTTTCTTCAGCAGTCTTTTTTTAGGAGCTTGATAAAATCATCACATTGAAGTGGTTGAATGAAGAATCGGAGGTAGGAACTTTAAAGGAAAAAAGTCAATTCATAATTATTCCTTCTTTTTTATTTTTACATTTTTTCCAGAATTTAAAATAGTCAGAATAGCAAAATTATATTTTTTAATAACAACTCTGCATATGATTTTTTTCATTTCCTTTTTCCTGGGTGTACATTTTTCTCAAAAAATTGCATAGAAAAAAATGACGCCGGGTGGGTGGATAGACAGGAAGTTGCTCTGGTATTATCCAGTTGAAGTTGCCCCGATAAAATGAGTGGCTCCAACTCAATAAGACTCGAATAGGGTATTTTGGTCCTGAAAGATGGGTTACACAAGTATGGATTTCAACTTGAAAGTCCCAAACACCCCTCAGGTGTTTTTAAACCCTGAAAAGGGGTATTATCTAGGTGCTGAAAGATGAACTTCAGCTATCCGGGCCCTGAAAGATGGGCATAATCTAGGTCCTGAAAGATGGACATTTTATTTTAATGTAGTCTCGGCCCTGAGAGATGGGCATATCTGGGTCCTGAAAGATGGACTTCTAACTTTCATGCTATCGAGGCCCTGAAAGATGGGCATCAAACTAAAAAGTTAATTCAATTTCGTTATTAAAATGGTCAAAGCACACAAGCAAATTAATATAACATATGTCATAGTTTTTTAGCCCAGGATGTATGATTCTTATTTATGTCATATAATCTTAAATTTCTATTGTTAAATGTTAAAACTGTAACGTACATGCTAACGCATTAATGTAAATATAAAATGTAAACTTTGTGATATTCATTATTAATTATAAATTCATATTATTAATCTATGTCTCAAGGGTGTCTGGAATTCACACCCAAACATTCTTATAAAATTATGTGAAGCACTCTGTTTTGATCGTCCCACACCTCATTGACCCAATTAAGACATACATAATTATTTGCACATATGCACCTGTCCCTCATAATGCACATGAAAATATACATTCTATAGGTACAATAATTCCCCCCCCCCCAGATGCGTAAACACACCTGCCCATGTAGAAAATACAGAAACCCCGACCCAGACACAAGATTTAGAAGGAATGCATGGAAAACCGAAAAACTAAAAACATATAGGTGAGGCAAAGCATACTGTAGATTAAAGGCATGTAAGCGTGGAGATTAAAAGTAAATTAAAGCAAAAGGCGTGCCTAAAGAAGCATACAGTAAGCAGAGACAGGTAAGCAAAGCAGCAATTGGTTAGGCGAGCTGATGGAAGCAGACCTCCCACGATGGGAGGGTGTGGATCAAAGAATCGGTATAAAAGACAGGAAAACCCAGAAAGAGACATATTTTATGGAGATTTTTATGGAGATTCTTATGTATATTTTTGAAAGCATTTTAAAGCGAGAATCGTGTTTTATTGTGGAGCATTGGTATAAATTTTCAACCAGCAAGCAATCGTGGATTTTGTATTCATTTTATCATTGTTGTACCGTTATCCACCCCCGTTTGTCCAACGTCGCACCATTCTTTGGATCAAGTAAAGCATCATTAAGAACTGGTCGTTACGAAACTATGAATCCTGAGGCAAAAAGGAAGTCAATATTTCCATATTGCAAACAAAATCACTAGGATGTTATATTTTTACAGGAAGCCAACACTACTGAATTTTTTAGAAAACAGACTACAGTTAGAATGGGGTTGTGGCCAAAATAATTTAAAGTTTTCAGATGGAAAATCAAACTCAAGAGGTGTTGCAGTCCTATCAAACAACAGATTTATGCATACAGTAGAAAAAGTACAAACTGATGCTAATAGTCGGTATATTTTTATCCGAATGAAACTGGAGGACAAAATAATAACACTAATTAATGTCTATGCACCTGTGGATGGGAATCTTCAAGTCCCCTTTTATGACGAAATTTTTGAAAATTTGAGGACTTGTAATTGAAATGACTATCTATAGTCTGTTTTTTCAAAATGCTTGTAATGCGAAAATGCTGAAAGAAAGTAAGCATGCAGAATTTTGTGCTGAGATAACATTGTTGTTGACTGTATTTTAGGAATCGATTAACTGGTGGCGGTAAGCTGTGACTAAACTTTTAACTAAAGTCAATAACTCTTAAAAATAATTTCTATCCAGTGCGAGAAATGTCAAAAAAACTTTCGCGCGACTATAAATATTCGCTCTAATCAGAGAAAGCTCAGCAAATCACCAGGGCTGAGGCGCGATGTGCCGAATTTTGAGATTTCAGCTTCCCAAAGCACACCAATTGTATCATGATCTCAACTCCCACATTCTTTACGTTAAATGGGAACAATTTTCAAAATTTTTTCTCATTTCCAACTTTTTTCCCAACCAATAGAATTCAATTACATAAAATTTCAACTGTCCCGTTTTTCCCCGTAATACAGTATAGTGTGCGCACACGCGGTAATTGAACAAACAATGTAAACTTCATTTCATCTTTTCCCAGTTACAAGGAATTTCATAAAAAACAGACTATAGTTATCATGGGTGGAGATTTTAATATTGTTATGAATCCAATCTTAGACAAAACTGGTGGAAATTATTTTAATATAAAAAAAGAAATCAGTATCACAATTTTGTAAGTATATTCGCAAGTATAGTTTGTTTTTTATAAAATGCTTCTAAATTGAAAAAAGACAAAAATCGGCTATGCAGTCAAAATCGTTTACAGAAGACTTCCACAGTATTTCACTCGAAAAATTGTTAAGAGTTGATGGAATAAGCTCACAAATTTTCAATCTCATGTGACGAATGGTTTAGCTGAAAATCGTAAAAATCTAAAATAGTACTAGCCTTCAACTTTTATAATTTAGAAGCATTTCAAGAAAAACAGGCTATAGATCTAGTAGTACCTTCAGGTTTAAATATCCAGACAGAGTGAAATATACTTGGGGGCATATGAATCCAGTAGTGAAATACGGACTAGACTTTTTTTCGTATGTGAAGAAAAAAAATTAATAAAGTGGATAAATGTGACATTATTGATGGATTACCCACAGATCATAATGGAGTGTGTTTCAGACTAACTGGACGTTTATTTAAAAAAAGAGGACCAGGTTTCTGGCACTTTAAAAAACTCTTAAGTCAAACAGTTGATGACTCTCTGAAACAGGCTGCAAAACATAACTTTGATCCAATAAAAACATGAGAGTTCACCAAATATAAAATTAGATATGAAACAATCGTATATTGTAAAAAACTTGCTAAAGATTGGAGAGATATGGAATCTGCATTGAGAAAAGAACTACAAGATATTGAACGACAAATTGATTCTCGGGAATCAGAACAGGGTAATCAGAGATACAAAGAAATTAAAACGGACCTGGGAACCTTCATGGAAGGAAAAGCACTTTTTTCAATGGAAAAGAGAAAAATCTGGTGGAACTTAACAGGTGAGAAACCAACAAAATACTTTTTGAATCTCAAAGAAAGTTATAACAAGAAGACCATAACTTCCATGAAAGGTTCAAGGGGAGAGACTATCGAAAATTTTAAAGATATCCTACTGACTATCCACAAATTTTATGCAAACTTGTATGATCAGAATATGGACAAAAAGTCACAACAAGATAAATTCTTTTAACAGGTAGCCTCCACTTGGGTACACCCAAAACTCTCAGATGATCAGCAAAGTAATCTAAAAGAAAAATACACACAATGAATATAAAAAAAACTTTGCAGTCAATGAGGAACAGAAAATCGCCTAGAGCTGATGGTCTTATGCTTGAAATTTATAAAACTTTTTGGAATGTCATTCAGGACCCATTAATTAAATGTTTAAATCATAATCTGAAAGTAGGCATCGTTTCTGACTCCCAAAGACAAAGTGTTATAACATAAATACCAAAACAGATACAATTGAATTGGGAAACTGGAGATTTATAGTCTGTTTTTTAAATACTTGTCCATACATGCATGTGGAGCGGGTTTGGGGGGTCTGATCCCCAACTGACCTTGATTGACCCTCAGCAGATTCTTGCTGACCCCTAGCAGATTCTTGCTGGCCCCCAGCAGATTTGACTCCACAAGCTATGATTGAGAGGGATGATGAAGGAAAATGAGCAAGAGAGAAGAGAAAGTCGTCATAAGAGGGAATGATGCTGTAGTTTAAAAATTTCTCTAAACAAAGCATACTTGATTCCAAAAAAGTAACATTAAAACTTTAAAAAACGCAGTCTGAGAAAATAATTTCACATATCTGATTAACATAAGTTGGAGAATGTGCTGCTTGGATGTTATGTTGTAGTGTTTTTTCCATCGATTTCTGTATATTTTCGTAATAGTTAGTCATTTTCGAAAAAGCACCTGCCGGTACAATTCGGATTGAGTGTAGTAGACCATTCCAGGCAAGGTGAGTGCATGAGTTATTATCATTAGTAGTGCTTCCCCGGTGTCCTCCTTTCATCATTTTTGGCAATGGGCAAAACTTGTTTTTAACCAGGCCCATTTTCAAATTGTGTTACTAGTCGCCGTAGCGCAATTGTCATGAGGTATGAGTGTAAAATACGTTATAAATTATGAAAATTCTTTTGAATGAAAATCGTAAATTATGTTTGAAACTTTTGCGCAAATTATTAATGTTCATATTTTTTCCTGTAAACACTTCAGATTGTTCATGTTCATAAACACTTCAACATCCATTTAATGTTCATATTTTCTCGTAAACACTTCAACATTTTTTTCCAGACATTTTTGCTGGAATCCACTAATTATTTTATGTAACTCACTATTTCTTAAGTAGCACCAGCCTAATTGCTGTTTTTGTTATTTTGTGTGGAAAACGTCCTATTCGTAAAAAATAATTATGCGCTTATGAAACACAGGGCCAATGTGGCCCTGCAAAGCAACAAGTTACAGTACATTATATGCATCCTATGCAAGATTGGAAAAGTACAGTAAGACAGTTGTGTGGCCAACTGTTGGCAAGTACAGGGAGTAGTATTTGCCCTACCCTTTTTCGAAAATGTGTTCAGCACAGAAAAGAGAAGAGAGTCAGTTGAAGATTTTTGAATCCTACAAGACGGTTGATTTTTGGAGCAGAACGTTTTTTCAAAGCTTTCCTGTGCAGTTGGATAGTGACCCATCCCCTCCACATCATTTTTTTGTCAAGTGGTACCTGACATACCCTGAAACCATTAGCATATAAGTGGGCATTGCTCCTTTGCATTTATGTGTGCAGTTGTTTAGTGACTTATCCTCCCCACATTTGTTGTGAAGCGGTACCCGTCATACCCAGAACTGATTAGCATATAAGCAGGCACTGCCCCTTTGCATTTCTGAACTTGTTAGCATATAAGCCAGTCCCTCATTCTTTTCTGTGTACTGTACATTCAGTGTGTCCTTTTGACCCCAATCCGCACAAGCCTTAGCCCAGCGTCTTTCTTGGTTCCAGGAATCTGCCATTCTGCCACATCATTCCTTGTTGTTGTTTCTCACGTTTTGTGTACATTTGCTTTATTCTTGTCACGGGATAGGGTATTGGATATTATTTTGTACTTAAGATATTTATCAATAAATTTTGTCTACAGAAACGATACTTGCTTGTCTAAAGTCAGCAGGATTCCCCAACCTATCCCTGACACAATCATTGCTTTCAGTTTTTCATAAGTTTGTTTTCATTAGGTAAACTTGTATATGAGAAACGTCTCCTTGTTTATCAAATAAGCATGGGTGGATTAAAATTAGGCAACCAAAGATTTTATAATTTGGATCATTATTTGTGGGTTTAAGTTATTAAGTTTTAGTCCTTTTTGGGTATGTGTGGGTGGTAAGAAACATGTGAACTAAGGATGATCCCTGGCTATCTCTCCTGCTGATTCTCTATTCTCTTCCAACTCATGGACAAAGGTAACTGTTTTTCTCACAATAACAATAATGTTCAGAACACTTACTCTGTGTACCCTGACTACAATTATGCCACCCTGGGGGAGCAACACATCCACTATAATACACTGCTGATGCCCTCTGTAACTATGCCTACAAACTCGTCCCACACCAGCTCTCAGTCATCTGAAGTGCTGCTCACCCTGCTGATGAGTTCAGCCACCCCAATGGTGAATGCCTCACACGTGCCTGGTTACAGTCAAGAGATGTCTGCTGCCAATATGGTTATGCCATCAAAAGAAGTCCCTACAGCCCCCTCCATTTTTAGCCCATTGGTCATCCAGTGCTGCAGATGATCCTTGCCACATAGGTTCCTCCATTTGCCAAATCAACAACCTTAGGCCAACAACAAAATCTTTTGTCAAGAAGTACGCCTCGACCTGAAGTTTCCAAATCCCTGTAAAGATAAGCAGCATCAAATCAAATGCCCTTATTACCACTGGTGTGCAATGTTCAGTATTTTCATCCAGCCTTGTCAAGCACGCTTTCAACAAACAATCCCTCTCCTTACTGGTTTGTGGAAAAACCAAAGTCACTGATGGCCCCATTGTCACCACCCATGGTCCTGTTCTCATCACTATAGAATCAACTTTCCGCAAACATGATCAAATGTGTGATCCTTGATGATGGAAACAATGACCAATGTATTATCAGCACCAATTTCTTAGTGCACCATGACATCCACGCCCTCCTCAACTTCAAAGATAATTATATTGAAATCTGAAACATTAAACTGCCACTCAAGGTCATTGCCACAATCAAACCATTGTTCAAAATGTTCCTTAGCACCACCTGTGACAATGTTTTGAAAGAAATTCTCCATGAAGATAAAGTGAGCCTTTGTGATGATAAATCTCGTACTTTCTGCCAAACCAAAGAAATCGAAGCAGAAAAATCAGATTGGCATCCCCTTCCTAGCCCACACCATCTGCCCTCATGACAGATGGAGCTCATGGAGCTTGCTGAACCAATTTTTCTAGTCATTGAAGGCTCAATCACAATCTCCTCAAATTGCCAATAATGGGTCACTGGCACCATTTTCCCTTCAATGAATGCCTTGATTCCAGACTTGATCATTCAACCCCTCAGTCAAAATCGAGCTGCGACAGAATTCCTCATTGAAAAAGCTATTGTCAACATTACAAATGGTGAATGCCCTTTATTGTTCATTAACAACACTCCAAATAGTATTAAACTCTGCCTGAATCAATTAATCACTGTCACAAAGCACCTCTTGAAGTCTGTGGCTGTTCCGAAGTTGGATGGTGATATCCACCTTTCAGTTGCTGCATCTGACTGTGATTTGACTGACCACAAGCCTGCCCTGCTGGATAAATCCCTACTGCACCACACTGATAAACAAAAGCTAGATTTGCCCTTAACGAAATGACAGTAAAAACATTCATCACCACCCCTCAGAGAGCAAAAGCCATGGGTATGCTTCTGCACAACCGAGATGTTTTCAGTCTGCCTGGCCACAAGCCAACATTCACAAATGAACTGATGGTTAGCCTTGACACTGGCACCACGAAACCCATATCCTGTCATTACTACTGGGTGGCCATGGAACAATGACCAATCATATGCTGCCACCTACAATAAATGCTCAACAACAACTTTATTGAACAGTTCCAATTGCCATGGCTGGTGCCACTTTTCCTGGTAAAGAAGAAAGATGGATCCTGGCATCAACGAAAAGAAGAAAGATGGATCCTGGCATCAACAAAAAAGATCCTGGCATCAACAAAAAAACCCCAAGTGATTGTTTTCCAATCCCATGGATAAAGGATTACTCTGACGTTATGAGACAAACAAAATTTGTTATGATGCCCGATCTAAAGGCTGGGTACTATCAGGTACCCCTCGACCATGATTCCCATGATAAAACAACCTTCATCTGCCATGAAAGTTTGTTCTGTTTTAAAGTTTTGCAGTTCCACCTAAAGAAGGTCCCCACTGAATTTCAATGACTAATGGAAAGAATCTTAGGACCCTATATTTGAAAAATTAGCCTCTTCTATATCAACAACATAATCATTTTCTCCAACTCATTTGATGAACATCTCCAACACCTACAAATTATTTTTGATGCTCTTCGCACTGCCAACTTGACGCTTCAGCCTGATAAGTGCAAATTCTTGCTGCTGGAAGTCAAATTTTCGGGTCATCTACTCAATGTGGAAGGATTTGCTTGTTGCCCGGACAAAGTCAAAGCAATCATCCAATATGAGTTCCTGTGGATGAAAAAAGGTATTCAAAGTTTTTTAGGCCTCCTCCAATGGTGTAGGTGCTTTATCAAACAATTGACCACACTATCAAGTCCACTATACGCTTTGCTCCGCCACAATTTGACTTATGATATCACGAACAAATACAGAAAGTATTTGAGGGAATCAAGAAGGCTTTTACAATGTCACCATTCCTCCACTATCCTGTCTACAATGGCGAGGCCAAGTTTATTATTCAAACCAACATGAGCACAATGGCCATTGGTGTCATATTGTACCAAGGAAGTGGCAACAACACATGGGTGATTGCCTACAACAGCTGCATCCTCACTGACGTGAAAACACAATATTGTATGATGGAGCACAAATGCCTTGTGATTGTTTACAAATTTTGTATGTACCACCATGATATTTACGGATAGAAATTTATTGTCTGCACCGACCGCAAGCCCATCGAATGACTAAAAGATGAAAAGCACCAAAATTCCTCATTGCAACAATTTGCCATCAATCTATAGAACTACAATTACAAGGTGGAATATGTAAAGGTAAAGATAATGCTTGCGCTGACTTCTTGTCTAGGAAAGATGATCAAGAGAAGCCACCTATCCTGAGCATGAAGAGTTGGCCACAAAATTTTCCGCCCTCAATTTTGCACCACCAGTGGGATATTAAGCCCCAACCCCATGGTAACTGATATTTTGTCAATTGAGATATGGCTGCCTGCCATGACTACCCCTAATGTCAATGTTGTCACCTGAACCATGTCAAAATAATCGGCTGACCAAGCCGTGCTCACCACACCTCAGTTCCTGCCCACTGAGTTTCAGCTGCCTATAGTTGCAGCCACTTTAATCACTTCTCAGGTAGAGATTTGGCTTACACAGGCCTCTGACCCAACAATCACCAATATCACCGCCACCCTTCACAACTCAAATGCCACAAGTCAGCTGACTGTTTTCTTCACCAGAGATGGCATCTTGTACTGCCAAACCAAGCATCAAAGCAGCCTGTTCTACCCACTTCACTAGTCAACAAAATGCTTCATCAATCCAACTGTGGGAAGATTATAAACCACCAAGGCTCCAACTGTACTCTAGCAGCCATCAAAAATCATTTTTGGTGGCCCCATATAGAAGAAGCCATTAGCGATTGGACCAAGTCCTGCAAGATATGTCAACCCACATCAGCATCCAATTCAACCAACTCATCCCTTTGAGATTGTCACCATGGACATCCTCACTAACTCACGTGTAGGCGACAAACAACTTTATGTTATCATTTTCCAAGACTACTTTATGAAATGGGTATCCACACATCTAATTTCTGATCAAAAGGCATCCATGATTGTCGAATGTTTTGTAAACAATGATGTCCTGAACCATGGCAGCCTGCTTATCCTCTCCAATCAAGGTGGATGCATTAGGTCAAAATTGATGCAAGAAATTTGTGAGCTCCTCAAAATCCAAAAAGTCTAAATGATGGCATACCATTTGAAATGCAACAGTATGGTCAAACTATTCAACCAGACACTAATGGCCCAATTGAAAAAGTATAACGCCGATGACCCAGACAATTGGGAAGGTTATTTGCCATGTTCCCCTACCATGCCACACTGCACACCATGATCTGCCACTTGCCATTCAGCTTGTCACATGGCCACAAACCCTGCATAACATTTGACTACAAAAGTGCCTGCCGCCTGATGTTACCCTTCAATTACAACACTTATCAACATATTCTAATGCAAGCTCAGTTAAGGATGTATGAATCAATAAATCTCAATCTTGACAAGGCTGCTGAGGCTAGTAAGAAGTACTACAACCAAAAAGGCTAAGAGTGCAAGATTACATCGATGATCTCCTCCTCTTGACCAACACATGAAAAGCCAACCAGGCATCTTGACAACAATATGGTTAGGATCGATGCCCTCAATGTGCCTGGCTGCCTGCAAAAAGTTTCAACTTTGCATTTGAGACCCTTTATTCCTGGACTGGCTAGAGATGTTTTCATTACCAAAACAGGAGAACACACCACCCAGCCCATTCTTCACTGCTGCAGTGATATTATTTTTATAAAGTGTTCTACAGTATACAAGGCCCTCATCATGCTGCATTTGTACATATATCATTCTTCTTTATTCATTTCAGATTTTGGTGATCTGATGATGCCTACTCTCCTTCAGCGCCCTAGCCAATTGCAGTCCTCCCTCCTACAGCTGGTCTGCACCTTGCATTCTCACCACCCATTAATGTCAAACTTTACAACACCACCCATTTATTTTCTCTGACCACCCATTGTTCTACTTTCAGTTCAGGCTCTTCTTTAATCTTAGGTTCTATTGGGCTTGCGGTCATTCTGTTTGCTTTCATCCAACCCTGAACTTCTTCACTCTCATAAGATTAACTGGTAAAAATTGACTTTAGTTTCTCTTAACTTCATATTGTTCATAGTATATTGTAAACAGTGTTTGTTTTGCACATATTTAACTTTACATCCTTAAAACTTTTTAGCTGCTTATTCTTTTCAACACTTTACCCTATTCTTCACCTTTGCACCAAACTGTTGCTTCTCTCCGCTGCTCTTTAAATTTTCCAAAGATATGACAACATCATCAACCTTGTCTGCTGCTGATGAGAATGTCCCCTACAACCAGTTGCTCAACATCAAGGAATGGTACATTCATTGGGGAGATCAGCAGCTGTATCAAAACGATTTGTCTATTTGCTGCAATGGTATTCTATAATTTTGCATGCATCTTTACTTTAGCTTTTTATCTCTCTGCATGCCCTCTGACCTGTACTTGGGACCCCACTGGACACTTCTCGCCTCCACCTTACCTACAGAAGATCAGTGGTCAGCCACCATGATTCTGCAAATCATCTAGCTATCAAATTTGTTGTCATATCTGGCAGCTGCTTTACTGGCCTGTACAAGAATTCTTGTCACCTCCCTCATGTGATCTGATTGGAACCATCATGGCATTGCCGCCCAAGTCACAGCCATTCAGGGAACCTGCCAGTCTTAACCTATTTTGGTGCAAACATTTAATCATTTTTGGTTCAAAATGAGGTCAACCTTTGGACTTGGCACAACTCTGGCACCACTTGAAATCAGTTTGTCCAATGTTACTATACCTACCTGCTCCTTTATTACACAATGCCAAATGACCATCTGCCAAATGACTTGGCACATTTGGAATGCTGTTATGTTACGCTTTTCACATGGCTGCCAAATGTCTTGTGGCCACCTGTTTTCTTGGCACCTGGTTCCATGGGGGTGGCACTCACCGCCCAGGCCACACCAAATTTCTGGGGCCACATGCACATCAGCTCTGACACTGAATCCATACGTTTTGCTGAAATAAAAAACTTTAAATTCAAAATTCGGATGCCTGCTGATCTTAATGCTTCCAGCTACCCGGGTCATGTCCAACTCGCATTTCATAATGGCAACATGTTCATTTTCGAAACTTTCACAGCTAAAGCAGAAGATTGGTTCACCTTTTTCTCCCTAATTGACAGTGACCACACCATTGTACTCTCATACAAAGGAACCCATGATTGGGGAAGAATATACACCCTCCTTGGTATCCAATTCTGGGCCGACCATCAAAAAAAATCAAAGATCCGGTCATTAAGGCCATTCACTTCAATGCCTACTGAATTATTCAAAATATTGATTTGTCCCAACCACTTTATGAGCTGGCTTGGAAAATTGGTTTCATGCCCAAAAAAAGTACACTGAAGGCCACCCTCCCCACTTTGTGGTCCCTGAATGTCTCACATTTCATGCTCAAGTTTCCATACACCCTTTGATATTTCAATGATCTGAAAACCTCTATCTTGCAACCCGACATGTTAGAATATGTGACACTGTACATTTTTTACCTGATATTACTGTATCTGGTGTTTGGTCAGTACAGTTTTATTCCAGAAATATTCAGCACTACATCTATATACCCAAAAATTTGTTGGAAGCAACTGAAATCAAACAGTTGGCCCAAACAATCATCATCACTTTTCACAATGTCCCACTCACTGCCATTTTGCCTGCCAATTCCAACACCACCATTTATTCAAGGCTCTCACATAGGGCCTTAAAGGCGATTATGGGAGACAACATTTTAGCAGACAACATTTTAGCAGCCTATCAATTTTTCATGTACTAAGGTACCCTGCACATCTTGTGCTGAGGGCAGAATGATGGCCAGAAGAGGCACTGCTAAATGCCATGAGCAGAGATCAAAACAAGGAACCTGAATGAAGGAATGTGAAACAGCCAGTCTTGCCAGTTCCTCTACTGGCCTGACATGGCAGCTGAAAGTCATGCCAACAAAGCAACCACCACCAGAAACTGTGACTAAAAAAGAATAATCAGATACCATTTCGATACACCAGCCCAAAGCGCGACCATGTACCACACACATCATGACTCCCATCAAGGTGATGATTGCCACCATCATGAAAGAGACCAGTCTTGTCTGTCGCCACAATGGTCACCATGGTGACAGCCACCAAAGAGACTGTGATGTTGATGCTCCTCATCACCAAACTCAAAGGGAGCAAACTCATCAAGTGTATTTTTCTAGATTCTACAAGGAACACCTTCAGCTGCTCTCCACCCAATTGACACAATATATCAGCCAATCACAGAGTGATGCCTAAGTTTGACCTTACCTCGAATATCTGAAAAATCCACCCCTGCTGTCTGGGTCTATGGCCTTGCAACCTCCAGCTGTGCCCATGGACATCAAACCCCCAACTTCTGCAAAATCCATGTCAGCCTTGACAAGGACAATGTCATTGCCCACCATGGCTATAGCCCCACCATCGGCCGCTGTTGCCACTTCAATGATGACAGCCATGACTGTAACCACAATGCCAACTTCCACTGTTTTGCAAACAACAATGATGGTATCACGCCAGTGACAGCAACTACTTGGATGACCACTACTACCATTCTAAGTATGCAACAGTTGCTACCTCAATGGCTAATGCTGCCAAATTACACCTGTTTCTGAACAACCAATCAGCCCCATACGATTTTGTTGGCCAGCCTGTGCTACCCATCACATATCAATCCAGCTATTGAATTCTTCTCACTGCGCACTATGCAAGAGATGCCATTGAATCAATTCCTAGGCCAACTAAGTGTTCACATCTTGATTGTTGTTTACTTGCGGGTGACCAATGCTTTTGGTGCTTTACCAATATTTCCATAAACACCTTCGACCAGCTCACAGAGAATCAAGGCCCCTCATGTCCATCTGCAGTAGCCAAGCTTTTCCTTTGATAGCTTGGCCTGTGGGTGCAGCAAATGGGTAGTGTGGATGCCATCCTTACGGCCCACCTCATGCACTTCCTGTATGAAGCCTGTGGCTTGGACAACCCACATTGTCTCTTCCAAGCCTATGACACAGCCATCGGTTCAATCTATTACTGGCTCACCTATCCACAATATCTGCAATTTCCAGTTACTGCCAGCACCAAAAATTGTACCGCATCTATCTCAAATACCATAGTAAATTGAATTACCCCATACTGATGCGATATAGCCATGATTTTTTGTCCCATTGACAATTGCTACTGACATGCCAAATTTTGTTGGTCAGTACGCCAGCCCATGTACCTTCATTGGTTCTGCTGCCAGTCCCACAGCCTGGAATCAATGGCTGTCGCCTTTGCCATGATGCACCTACACATCATCAACCTGTTGTCAGGTTGACGTGGACCATCACGGCTGCCTGCCATACCACAATACAGAACATAATGGATGCCACAATTCTTGCTACTGCAATCAAAACTGTCATCAGAAGGTCGGGTTTTTTGCAGTGCTTGTGAAAGGTGGTTTCGTCTTCTTTGCTTTAAAAAATTTACATACCTTCTTTCACCATTATTCTCTAGTCATATAGTGTCACTGCGCTGGGTCGCTTATTACTCCACAAATATATGTTTTTTTCAATGAAAAGAATGAGCAACAATGTGGATCAAGATTCAATGGCTGCAAAGAAACAAAAATTCCATGATCAAGTCGAAAATTCATCATCAAACAACAACAACAAAAAATTGGCGATCAAACAAAAGGTCGATATATTGGAAAAACGAGTTTAAATGGTCGAAAGCATTGTCCGAAAGCCTGTTGCCTGGCTTTTTAATTTTCCAATGGACCTTTATCCAATAAATCCGAAGTTGACATTCGAGGACAAATTTCGGCAAATACAGAAATTTATAATCAAAAAAATGGCTGTGGCCGAAACCGAAATGGACAACATCAAAATGGACTGGATCGGGGCATTCAAGAACAAATCGGCTGAGAACTGTCAAGTAAAGATTGTCTTCTCAAATCTTGAACAAAAAAGAATGGTTGCATCTCATGCCAAAAATTTAGCAACTTTCAATAACGACAGGAAACCACCAACTATCTTTGCAGACAATTTAACCCGCCAACAATGAGACGAAAAATGAGGAAAATTTAATAAGAAGAAAGGGCAAATTTCATCATAAATGTTAATAATGTTTTTTTGATTATTCGATTTAGTTTTTTGTTTTTTCTTTAATCAGTCTTTAGTAGTATTTGTCATTTTTCATATTTGATAACAATATCATTCACTATTTACTGCGCTTGTTAATATTTACTCGTTTTTTCTTTTTTGAAATGCCAATAAATTGTATTCAATCGACCAAATAAAAAATTGGTAATTTAGCATCATCTTTAGGTGATGCCTTACTCTGTGCCCTTCGGGGTTGAGAAATTTATTTCACTTTGCGCCTCAAGCTTTGGCTTGCAGGTTTTCACATTCTATTGTGTATTATTTCATTTTTTCTAACAAAAATTTCTATTACGTCTATGTAAAATACCTTTTCACAAGCAAATTTGATTAGCAAATGACCCAGCGCATGATGCATCTCTTTCTCAAATGTCGTATAACTTATCTTTCTTAAGGCTCATCTATACTTCGGACGCAAGGCTTGCGTTGCTTACGTTGCGTTGCTTGCGTTACGTTGCTTACATTGCGTAAGAAATCTGACGCAACGCACGCAACGGAAGCAACGTAAGGAGACGTAAGCAACGCAAGCCGATTATCCATACTCCAAATTTGTGGTGCAACGGACGCAAGAATTATGGCGCAATCAAAAACTTGCGAATCAAATTACAATTTTGTCTAGCAAATTCATAAGTATTTGAGCCAAAAATAATGCGCCTCTTCAAACAAAAAAATTTCAACTAAACTGAGATTAGCAGAATTAACGTTAAATTAAATGATTAGCCATCTTTTCTCGAAAGGATTTTGAGAAATCTCATGAAAATGGAACAGGCTTCTTGAGTTTTATTCGTTTAAGGAAAACAAATTTTACATAATGGGGACACAAAATTTCACGTTCATCTTTCTTCTTCGTGATTTCAAATTACGTATTCGCCCTGTCGAGACTTTCTGGTAACAGAAGATAAACTCATTGAATGCAAATATACAGGAACAAATTTTCGGAGGTGAAGAATTTTGAATACTCACTATATTTGGGAAATGTCAAAGAAAAATTTCACAAAATATAAGCTTTTTCACAAGTTTTCAAACAATGGTTCAAAAAGTCTAATTTTCTAAACGAAAAACAAGTTACAAGAAAGACTTTCTATGAAAATTTAGATTCTTCTACACGAAGCCGTGATAAGCATTTTAACTTCACCTGAAAATCACATATTTGATGTACGTGGGAATAATCGACGCTAGAAATCCAGTCGAGGCGATCCTGGTCGAAACGTCGAACAAGATCAGCTGAAAATAAAACTTTATTCTGTTGAAATTCTGAATTTTTAAGACGTGAGACATGGAAAATAATAGATTTCAACATTCAAAAATAATCAATATTCAAATTTTTGAGAAACAATAAATCTCTTACAATTTAATTCTTGAGGATTATGAATCAGATATCGTTTATCATTCTACTAACTTGCGGAGTGATCAAAATTGCGACAAGTATCGACTAGAATATTTTCGATTAGGGTGAAATGACCTATAGTTTCGTTTCAAATCTCAACCTTAGTGGCGTACGAGGAAACTTCGGACTATTCCCATGGTCCTGGACAATCGGCACGCACCTCTGGACTCAAATCTAGTTGGATGAAAGTAGTACAAAAATTAAAAATCTATAATTAATGACTTTAGAGACAGTCGGAAGTTGAAAACATACAGACGAAAAATTTCATTTATCTGTTTTAGCTTCAGCGTACGTTTCTATCCAGTAGCTCCTGTATAAGTAAGTCAGGATTTGATTCTGGATTATCTCACGAGGTAAGTGAATCATTTAATAGCGCTCTATAGAATAAATCGCTTTGTAAAACTAATGGGTAGTAAAATTCGGACAATTTTTCTGATACCAGAGTACACAAATATTATCCTAAATTAAGCCTTGTTAAACGGAGGATGATACACAACTAACGAATACAGAAGAGGAGTGCTATGAAAGTCAAATAACATGTATTTTGATAAGTGAATAGTTAGAATCTTGTAATAACGTAGTTTTTAGATATTTTAAAGTATGTAAATTAGTGAATCATCTATTACCTAAAAATGGCATGGTGTATAATAATTATTGAAAAAAAATTGAGGGCCTCTAAACCGGAGTTCGCCCAGGGCCTCTAAACCATTAAGAACGGCCCTGACTGCAACTTGAATTGCGTTAAATAGTGTAGCAGGTATGTAAAATTAGAACATTAGGATTCCGTTCTTCTATTCACCACGGTTTTTTAACATTTTGAGCCTCGACTAGTTCTTTTGTATTCCCAGTGACATTGATTGCACGTCATAGCAGAAATAGTATTCAATTCATGCGAATTTAGTGTCATACCTGTAAGAAGTCCGACCAGTCGGTGGGGGGGGGGGGGTAAACCAGAAATTTTGGAGGGGGGTCCAAAAAATTCTTAAATTTTCCCAAAAAAGGCACTTTTTTGCCAATTTTCTCTAATTTTTCCCAGTCTGGGGGAGGGTTGGGTACAGGGCCAATTACAGGTATGTTTAGTAGGACAATTGAAAAACTTAGGTTTTTTAACTTGGCTTAATGATCCTATGTTTAAAAATTTTTAGCAATCAAATCAAAGAAAACCCCAACATACCTAGAAAAGCCCTCGAGTAACGGCTGTAAATATATCTAAATTTGTCAAAAATGTGGTGAAGAACTTAAATCACAACTCATCAAACAGAAAAAACAGTTGTAATTGAGGAGCTTCTAAGCCCCGACTGACTCAGCATGCAAAAAAATCAAAAATAGGATAAAAAGGTGCCATTCTGGCTTTAAAAAAGATTTTCGTGATTGCGGCAAACAAATTGGGTTTTTTCGACTTTTAGGCTGATTTTTACCTCCTACAACCGACCTAAGGTCTTACAACTATGCAGAAGTAACCGAAACCCAAAAAATTCGCAATCCGAAATTTTGAAAAGTGGGTTTTGCCAACGAAGCTTGAAATTAGCGCAGAGCGCCGGCATACCTGCAAGAGCTCTGAGCAGTTTCGGGGGAGGGGGGAACCAGCAATTTTGGAGGGGGGTAAAAAAAGTCGATAATTTTCCCAAAAAAAGCCAAAAAAGAGTCTTTTTGCCCAATTTTTTCCTAATTTTTCCAAATCTGGGGGGGTTGGGTACAGGATTGGCCAAGTTGGTGGGTCCACCCCCAAACCCTCCCCAATTACAGGTATGAGCGCCGGTAACTTTCGACATTCTAAAATGCATCAAAATACTAGTTTTTTGTCTTGATGAACGGATTTTTTTTTCATTCGTATGAAAGGCACGCAGATTTTTTCCAACATTCCTAATTTCCTCCATAATATAGCGCTTCAAGCAGTTTCCTACGGGTGGGAGTCCTGAAATTTCTACAATTTTGGGGAGTCCCGAAAAATCTCAAAAAAGTCGAAAAAAACCAAATACTTATTTCGAAAATTTACCCCAAAAATTTACCCTTAATAATTAATTATCAACAGTTTCTATCAATCAAATTAGCTCATCTCATTTTCTAATAGTTAACAGTCAACACTGGAATGGGGAACAAATCATACTTCTTCAGTCGGATTTTAATTTATTTCCCAACGTTGTGAAGGTTCAATTTCCAGCGTTTTAGAAAGTGAAAATCCAAAATTTTTTCTGACGCTCCGCGCCGGGAAAAAAATAAAATAAAATTGGATAATCCTAATTGGAACCACAGAAATATAAATAAAGGATAAATTCATGACAACTCTGTCGTTAAAATGCTTTCTCTGCTCTTGTAAAACACCAATACATTCTTCATGAGCTCATTTTGACTATCATAACCAGAATTTTCTCAATTTTTTCCCAATTTTTGCAGATTTCTAAATCAAAAAGCATCAAAATGCTTGGGTATGCTCCTAAAATGCATAAAAAAGCATCCGTAGACGCATTATAAACGTTTTTAAAAATGTGAGAAATTTTTGCAAAATGAGGAAAAAAAATTTGGGTCCGGTTCTCATTTGGAAAAAATCTTCGAGGAAAAAAAACGGTGTTTGGGGGGAGTCGCAACATTTGGGTATAGGGTTCCTCCACCAGGTTGGAGGCTCTCCCAATCCCCACCCAATTACAGGTATGCCAAAGTGGCACCCATACAACCCCTGAGAAAACCAAAAACCCGGGCTGATCCAACATTTCAGAAGTCTGGATTGCCCACAAACCAAGCTTCCCCCAAATTACGACATTTTTACGAAAAAATAACCGCGGCAGACGACTCGCTGGAAAAAAAGAAAGAAAAAACTCAACGAAGGCATGAACATCATCAATAATGAAATGGGAAGTTCGGAAATCCGAAGAAAACACAAGCGAAAATCCTTGCGTTTCTTGCGTTCCTTGCGTCAAGTCAAGAATCCTACTGTACCGTTTGCGTATGCTTGCGTCGGCCGTAAGGAGCGCAACGCAAGCAACGCAACCGAGCATCCATACTCGGACGCAAGAAAAATACGCAAGATACGCAAGCGGAGCATCCATACTTCCGCATTTTTGCCGTAACGGACGCAACGCACGCAACGCAAGCCTTGCGTCCGAAGTATAGATGAGCCTTTATTGTTGAACTGTAAATCTATAATACCTGAGGCAAAACGCAAAAGTATTTTTGCATATGCAAAGAATAATCATGCGGATATCATTTTTTACAAGAAACACACACAGTCAAAGGGACTGAGAATCGAATTAGACTTGAGTGGGGATGTGGCACAAATACACTCTTTTTCTCACATGGAAGAAGCAATTCAAAAGGCGTTGCCATACTCCTAAATAATCTCTGCTCATATGAGACCATATCAACGAAAAAAGATACTGAAGGTAGGTATATATTTCTTGAAGTAAAAATATCAGACCACAAATTTATATTAGTAAATGTTTATACCCCAGTCCAGGAAAAAGAACAATTATCTTTTTTTGATGATCTCTTCCACCAATTGAAAAATTTCAACAAAAGTGAACTACCTATCCTTATGGGTGGAGATTTCAATCCAACCATAGACAAAGGACTGGACAAAGTTGGAGGAAACAGTAAAAATTACAAAAAGAAATCAGTAACTAAATTTCTGGAACATGTATCTGCTTTAGATCTAGTTGACACGTACAGAAGAGGAAACCCAACAACAAGAAGATACACATGGTATCAACCTAAGTCAAATGTCAAATGCAGACTTGATTATTTTTTGGCCTCTGAGGAAATTATGGGTCAGGTCAGCAAATGTGACATAGTTGGCGGCCTCCCTTCTGACCACAAAGCTATAACTCTTAAACTAACTGGAAGCCTCTTCAAAAGGAGAGGTCCTGGTTTTTGGCATTTTAACAATTCATTAATTGCGGACACAAAATACAGTAAACTACTCCTAGTTATGGTTCACAAAGCAATAAAAGAGAGCAAGGACATGGGCTCAGATCCATCAAAAACATGGGAGTATATAAAATACATTATAAAAAAAGATACAATTACTTACTGTAAAAAAATAGCGAAATCAACCAAAAACAGAGAAAAAGATCTCAGAATAGAACTACAAGAGTTGCAACGAAAAATCGATGAATTCGAAACTGATGAAGATAGATTAAAACATAACTTAATTCTAACAGAACTAAACATAATCATGGAGAAAAAAATAGCTTTCTCAATGGAAAAAACAAAACTCAAATGGAATACCATGGGAGAAAAACCAAATAAATATTTTCTAAACATGGAAAAAAGAAGCTATAATAGAAATGTATAACAAGTCTCCAAAATGGAGATGGTAACAAAATCACGGATCCATCAAAAATATTAGACAAGATCTTACAATTCTATAGTGACTTGTATGGACAGAAAATAGATGAAACGAAATTTCAAGAAAATTTCTTTTAGAAAATAGCAGAAACAGAATACACAAAAATAACTGATGAAAAAAATAAATGCTTAGAACAGAATATTTCTCAATCTGAATACACAACTGTACTGAAAAATATGAAAAATGGGAAATCTCCAGGTGATGACGGACTTATGGTAGAATTTTACAAAAACTATTGGGGCATAATAAAAGACCGGCTAATTAGCTGCCTAAATTATAACCTAGAGAAAGGTATTATGTCAGACTCTAAGCGCAGGAGCATTATTAGGTTACTACCCAAATCGGGAAAAGACATATCAGAACTGTCAAACTGGAGACTGATTTCACTATTAAATGTAGATTATAAACTAATAGCTAAGGTACTAGCCACAAGACTAAAGAGTCAGCTCAACCTAATCATACATGAGGATCAAAAAGGCTTCATGCCAAACAGGTACATTGGTGAAAACATAAGATATCTTTTGGACATTATAGAACACTATAAAAAATCAACCAAGTCTGGATACATTGTCTCATTGGACATCGAAAAGGCTTTTGACTCACTTGATAGGAAATTCATGATCAGAACATTAAAACACTTCAACTTTAGAGACAAATTCTGTAAGTGAATAGATACATTATATAATGGAGCAGAAGCAGTAGTTATGAACTCAGGCTTCACAACCAAAAGGTTTAAACTGTTGCGGGGTGTCCAGCAAGGATGTCCCATTTCTCCTTATATATTTATCTGTGCCATGGAATGTATGGCTATTAATTTACGGACATCAGAAGCATACAGAGGATTACAGATAGAAGACGAGACTCATAAAGTATCCATGTATGCTGATGATACAACTTTACTGGTATGGGATAAACCAGATTTAAAAAATGCACTGAAAATAATAAAAGAATACTCAAAAGCATCTGGTTTGTGCGTCAACCTGAAAAAAAAACAAATCATAGGTTTGGGAGAAAACTGGTCAAAAACAAATAGACTAGGTTCATGCAATATAACAGATAGCATAAAAATTTTGGGAATCCACTTCTCATATGACAAGGATCTCATGAACACAAAAAATTTTACGGAAAAAATCAAAAAATGTCAGAAAGAATGTAACATATGGAAGACCAGGGGGCTAACATTCTACGGAAAAGTTACGGTATGGAATTACTCAATAATGTCAAAATTGAATTATAGTTTTATAAATCTAGCAGTGGACAAGAGCTTAATTAAACAGATCAGAAGTATGCAACGAAAGTTTGTGTAGAATGGCTCAACTCCTAAAATAAAATCTGTAGTCTTGGCTCAAAGTCATGAGAAAGGGGGTATTGAATGATATTCAGACAGTTATAATATCGCTGAAGGCTAAATGGGTTGAACGACTATTAAATTCTGCTGGTAAATGGAATAAGGTTGGAACCTCCTATCTTGACAAAATTGGTGGTCTTTCAGAAATAATACAATCCAATTTTTGTACGGACAAATTAAATGTTACTCATTCAACTTTCTACAAAGAAATCCTAGAAACAATACATAATATTCCAAGTAGCAATGTATATGAGGTAGTTACGCCACTTGAAGTCACCACACAAAGGATAAACAACAACAGATACGTCCTGGTAAATAAAAAATCAGTTTTCTTTCGTGCTCTTCATGAGACAAAGTTCAACTATTTATATTATTGGTTAGACGACACATGGTCTATCAGATCCTATGCAGCACTTAAGAAAGAGGAGTGTCAAATAACTTGATTTGACTATGCAAAAATATTGTATGTGATACCAAAAACATGGAAAACACTAATAAAAAATTATGGAAGACATCGGAATGAGAGTGTGTTCACTGCACAAATTTGGGCTACCAAGGAACTGAATAGCATAAAAAAACATATACTAAATGCGAGACAATGCATCCCAAAAGGAGAAATAATATGGAAAGACCGACTTAAGGTCTCATGCGAAAGATTTGAAGAATCATGGAAAACACTACATGACTTAGAAATTGGGAACAAATACGAACAGTTTCAATACAAAATATTACATACTATATTAGACACGCCGTACCTACTTGCCAAATACAAATTATGCTGATCAGAACTATGTAGACATTGTGACGTAAATGATGACATCTCACACATGCTGTATGAGTGTCCTACTGTCAGAATTCTTTTGAGCGATTTAGAAAGGAGAATTCGGAATCACTTAGAACCTAATTTCAGAATAAACCAGCAGGATTATATTTTAGGTATGACGAGTAAAGACAGACTAATGAAAAATACCCTTAACATTTTAATGGTCTTTACTAAATACCATATATACAAAACAAGAAGATTAGATATAAATCTGACATACAATTTTTTTGAAAACGATCTAAACTGTTTCTTAAACACCATAGGATCTTATCACTTTGCAGAAAAGCAACTATTAGAAAACATGATAAATACATAAAAAATAAACAAGAAGTTTCTTTGCATTATTACTACTTTACTAATTGTATACATTGTATTTATTTTGCGATTAATAAAACTGCTAGGAAAAAAAACAAAAAAAACTGTCATCATGATGATCGATACACTGGTCACAATGATCATCAAAACCATCAATGCTCTGCCTCATCGGCAAAACGCCATCGCCATCACAATTGAAACCCAATCGCCACATTGTTGTTGCTTCATTTTCTCACCTCAGTTTTTCTTGTAATCACGTTTCATTGCTTCATATGTACTAGTTCACTCTCTCGCCACCAAGCTGTTACCCATGACCTATAGCATATCAGCCCTGGAATGTCGCTTATCTGCCCTAGAGCCAATGATGCCACCACTAGTTTGTCCTTTCGCCTGCTGCATACCATTTGTCGCATTCTGTCCTCCCCAAGTATCTTTCGAACCTGCATTCTCAGATCTCCTGAAAATAGTGGCTAAACTCACCCTCCCATCTGCATGGACTCGTATGCTGGTGCCCTCTAGTATATCCATGCTGACAGAGTGACGGCTGCACTGTTGCCAATGGGGCACCATCAGCCTCACTAATTGTGGAATGAGTCAGAAGGCTTTCGTCCTACACATCACCTAACCACTACAATGACTCCAGCCGCCCCACCAGGCGCTGCCAATGGGGCACTTTGGCTCTGCCTGGTGACAGCCACTAAGGATGGTGTAGCTCCCATTGCATTTCTTATTTGTCGACGTGATGATCACTTAAGGCGATCTACCACAATAGGGGTGTTGCAGTGTGTTTTCTGCCGATTCCGGTACAATTTTATAATAGGTTGTTGTTTTGGAAGAAGCACTCCTTTTCATCATTTTCCGGTATGGGCGAAACTTGTGTTTAACCACACCCATTTTCGTATTGTGTTATTAGTCGCCCTAGCACAGTAATTCCTTTCAGTTGTTCATAAGTCTGTTTTTATCAGGTAAACTTGTATATGAGAAACGTCTCCTTGTTTCTCAAATAAGCTTGGGTGGATTCAAATTAGGAAACCAAAGGTTTGCTAATTTGGATCATTATTTGTGGGTTTAAGTACTTAAATTTTAGTCCTTTTTGGGTAAGCATGGGTGGTAGGAAACATCTGCATTAAGGACGATCCCTGGATAACTCTCCTGCCGATCCTTTATTCTCTTCCAACTCATGGACTAGGATAGGTAACGCCCCGAGGGATTTTTAACCCTCCATTTATTTTCAAATATCGCAGTTATAAGAACTATGTAAGACCTTTTTTTATTATCAAGAAAGGAAAAAAAATTGGTATTAAACACCCTGTCCTGACTTACCCCCAGTAGAATTTCTATGCTGTGCTTGTATGCTTGTAACCGAAAAAGGATAAAATGAAGTACACGTTGCTTGTTCAATTACTGCAGGTGCACGCACTATACTGTTTCACCGAAAAAATGTGGCAATTAAAATTTGACGGAATTGGAGACTATTCGTTAGGAAAAAATTTGGGAATAAGAAAACATTTCTTGAACATGGTTCTCATTTAATGAGAGTTAAGATTGAGTTATTTAAGAGTTAAGATCGTGATACAATTGGTGTGGTTTGGAAAGTTGAAATCTCAAAATCTCGCGCATCCCACTGCAGCACAGGTCATTTGCTTAAGCTGTAGGCATAGTTGACCCGTTTTTTCGCGACCACAAATTTTGGGGTATGCAATTTCGGGTTGGTTGCGCCTCTCACAATGGCATACTTTGGTGGGGTTCCCAAAAATGTGGAACCCGAAGACCGCACTGGTAAGCACAGTTCACCGCAATTTCAGACAAGAAATTATTCAAGAGTTGCTAGGTTGTTCATGGTAAGTCAACATAATACATACGGAAAATGAAGCATTTACTGTACATGTAAAAAATGAATGATTATTTGCTGCAGTGAAGTTTACACAAAGAAATATGAAATGGTTTATTGTAACAAATTTCAGACACAGCGGGTTTAAAAAAAATTATGTATCTAATCGAAACCTGCGGATCGCGGATCTGATGACTTGAACATGGATCTGGATCCGAATTGGAATAACCAAAGTCAGGTTTCTGAACTTGGTTTTGCAACGACTTGAAACAGAATGTCTGCGGATCCCGCGGACCTCTATCTGGCGATCTGGATCCGTGACCAGAACAACTTTTATGTCGTTTGAAAATTTAAAAATCCGGATTTTTTCCCGCATCACGGGTCACTTTGATATGGTTTTTTTTGATCCAAATCAAAAATTTATTTAATTAGGATCAAAATTGTTGATCTGGATCAAAAATTTGATGCGTAGCATGAAAGTACACACGAAGAGAAAGAATGCAGAAAATTTATAAGGTAAGTCGGGTTGACTTTAATCAGGGGCGACTTTGATCAGAGTTTGCTAAATGAATGGCATTTGACAATTATTTGAGATCAGCAGGTCATTTTTGCACACATTTTTGCACACACAAAAGTTGATCCTTATCAAAAAAATTGATTTAAATCAAAAATATTTCATATCAACGGGATTTTGGTCTGGATCCAGGAAAATATCCTATTTTAGATCGTTTTGGGCACAGATCCGCGATTCACGGATGGATCCGTGCTTTAGTGGTTACCCTACTGTTCACATTCATTCAGGTATCTAGTGTTATTCAGCGCAGAATTGCATATGCTGTATCGATTGTGGCCACCAGAACCACACTGTTTTTCGCCCGTTGCGGCCAACTGTGCCTATGGCTTTTGCCTTCTCTGTGCAGAGCAAATATTTTTTAGCTGTGCGCGGGAAAATTTTTTGGACATTCCGCACTGGGCGGAAATTATTGCTAAAAGATTTATCGAGTTCAGTTAAGAGTTTAGTCACAGTTTACCGCAGTCCCTTAATCAATTCCTAACATACAGTTAACAAGGATATTATGTCAGCGCAAAATTCCGCATGTGTACCTACTTTCAGCATTTTTGCATAACAAGCATTTAATAAAACAGACAATATATCATTGACTAATGTAGATTACACAATTCTAGCAAAGATCTTAGCTTGCCATTCGAAGACATATATTAAAAGCATTATAAATAAAGATCAAAAAGGTTTTGTCCCTTAACGGTGTTATTGAAAAACAATTTGATTCCCTGGACAGAAATTTTATGGTGAGGGGCCTTGGATCATTTGGTATTGGGAAGAAATTTTGCTCGTGGATACAGACTTTATATAAAAATTCTGAAGCCATTGTGGTTAACTCTGGTACAAATCGATTTGAACTTAAATGAGGAGTGAGATGGGGTTGCCCAATATCACCATATGTATTTATTTTTGCCCTGGAATACATGGTCATAACTCTAAGACAATCGAACAAATACAAAAGGCTAATTGCAGCAAATCAAGTACACAAAGTCTCAATGTATGCTGATGATACTGTTGTAACGCCCAGATTTCTCTACTGTAATTTTACTTGAGTCAATATGCTCAACCTCCAATGGTCCACGGGGACGGCACACGATAAGCGAATGATAAATAAACAATAAAATGACAATAATATAAAATGAACAATTTGCTGACGACCTTCTTTGCGTTGATGTTCAACAAATACAAAATGCTTCTTGCTTCCAAAACACGATTTCCGCATACAATACAACACAAATTAAAATCTGCATAAAATCTCCATAAAAATCTCTCTTTACTCCACACTTCCTTTGCCTATTATACTGCTTCTTTAGGCCACGCCTTCACCCCACGGGAGGTCCGCTTTCGTCTTGCTTTCCTAACCAATCGTTGCTTTGCTTACCTGCTTTCGCTTACTGTATGCTTCTATCGCCACACCTTTATGCTTTAATTCATGCCTAATTTCCATGCATACATGCTTTAATTTACTGTATGCTTAGCCATGCCTACATGTTTTTAGTTTTTCATGTGTTTTTCGGTTTTCCATGCATTCTACCTAAATCTTGTGTCTGGGTCGGGATTTCTGTATTTTCTACATGGGCAGGTGTGTTTACGCCTCTGGGGGGATACTGTATTTCTTGGGAATGTGTATCTATATGTGACTTGAGTAGGTTATAGGACCAGGTGTGGATGTGTGGAATTATTATGCATCAATTCTTAATTGCGTTACTAATGGATTTTGGCTACAGGGATGTTCAAAACAAAGTACTTGGGAAAAATGTACAGGCCATAAATGAGATGAAAAACCAGGCATACTCGAGAAATATATACATGACTAAAATTATATACAGTGATCCATTTTACTCTAACATGTTATCACCTATCTTACACTGTAATCCTAATGAAAGATGAAAATGATTTCAGTGAAGCACTAAAAATTATTGATCTATTCTCAAAAGCATCAGGTCTGAAAATAAATACGAAAAATTCTCAAGTTTTAGGGCTTGGTAAGAACAAAAATGTCAAAGAAAAGCTTGGGGAATGGGAAATAGTAAAGTCAATAAATATCCTGGGAACCCATTTTTCTTATGACAAGAAACTAATGTATAAGAAAAACTTTGCTGAAAAACCCACAAAATGTCTAATGGAATGTGAAACTTGGAGATCACGGAATCTCACATTCTAAAGAAAGGTTATTGTTTGGAACTATTTAATATTATCTGAACTAGTCCACAGTATCATTGAAGTTTATGTGGAATAACTACATCAAAAATCATGATGAATGAAATGATTCAAGATTACTGCAATGGTGGTGTTAAAATGCCAGATATTGAAATCATGTCAGGATCATTAAAAGCAAAATGGCTGCTCCAGCTACTCAAAAATACTGGAAAATGGAATATGATTGGAACTAGAGAAATTGAAAAAGTTGGTGGACTGCAAACACTGATACAATCCAACTTTTGTATGAGACAAATTTGTTGTATTTTGGAAGATTGATAATATCGAGAAAATGATAATATCATCCATGTAGACGAGGCAAATTTTCCATATATAGGGGCGGAGAATTCGTTCCATCAAATGTTGAAATTCCGCGGGCGTGTTCTTCAAACCGAACGGCAAAACTTTGAATCGAAACAAACCTTCTTGGCAGATGAAGGTTGTTTTATCGGGGGAATTGTTGTCGAGGGGTACCTGCCAGTACCCAGCTTTGAGATCAAGTGTGGTGAAAAATTTTGCTTGTCCCATGGCGTCCAAGTAGTCATCGATGCGCGGAATTGGGAATTTGTCGCTCGGCGTGACGTCGCTTATTCCACGGTAGTCGACAACGGGTGGCCAAGATCCATCTTTTTTCTTTACCAGGAACAGTGGCGCAGCCCAGGGCGAGCAGGATTGTTCGATAAAATCATTGTCGAGCATTTCTTGGATATGGCGGCATACAATCGGTCTCTGCTCCATCCTGGCGCAGTAATAGTGGCATGAGACAGGCTTTGCGCTGCCGGCATCGATACTGACAGTCAGTTTGTTGGTGAAGGTATATTTGTCGCCGGGGAGGCTGAAGACGTCTCAGTTTTGCCGAAGCATACTGAGGGCTTTTGGTTTTTGAGTGGCAGTAATGCGGGTTTTTTCGGTCATCTTGTTCAAGGGGAATTCCAATTTTTGATTGTCCGTATGAAGTGGTAGCGATTTGTCCAGCATGGCTGGTTCATGGTCAGTCAAATCACAATCGGACGCGGCAACTGAAACACGGATATCGCTATCCTGAATCAGGGCAGCAACAGACTCCAACGTGTGTTTGGCCATGGCGACGATTTGGTTTGGTCGAAGTTTGATGCAATTTGGTGTATTGTTGACAAACAAAAGTGGGCAGCTTCCATTGGTTACATCGACAATCACAGTTTCAATTGGGAATTCTGTGGTGACGTTGTTGATGGTCAATGGTTGGACAATCAAATCGGGAATAGAAACAAGCATGGAGGGAAAAACGGTGCCAGTTATCTATTGCTGACAGTTTGGCAAAATGGAGAGGGTTGCTTGAGCGACAAGGAAGATAGGTTCCGCGAACTCCGTGACCTCCAGCTGCCGTGAAGGCGGTTGGTGTGGACTAGGTTGAGCCTGCCGTATCGTTTTTTCAGCTTCGATTTCTTCAACTTGACCATCAGTTTCTGAAAAATTATCATAAATACTCACTTGTTCCTCCCGAGGGATTTCTTCCAAAATATTGTCGCAGGATGTTGATAGAAATGGTTGTGGTTTGATCGAAGCAACTACTTTGAGTGGCATTTTGAGGTTTTGGATTTCCAGAAATTTTTCTTTGAAGTTGAGAATGGCATTGATTTCGGGATGAGCGAGGAAGTTGGTGCCGATAATAAATTGATCTTGATCATCATCGTTGAGAACGACACATTTGACCGAATGTTCGCCAAATGGGGATCCCATCATGATGATAACAGGACCATGAGCAATGACGGTGGCACCATCGGCGACCTTTATCTTTCCACAGATGGGCAAGCAAAGCATTTGTTTATCGAAAGCTCATTTGACGAGGCCGGATGGAAGGATGGAACATTGACCACCAGTGTCGATTAAAGCATTCCTTTTGACTTTGCCAACTTTGACTCGTATCATGAAGGCACTTGTTGGGGCATATTTTTGGATGAATTTTGTATTGGGTAGCGCGGGGTTGTTGGTTCGGCAAACGGCTGATTGAATGATCCAGGGCGGGTGGGCAGGTTGAGCGGAGGCATCCCAGCTGATGATTCCGGGGCTAGTCATCGTCTTGGCACTAATCAATTCGGAAGGAGTTGCAGTTGTTGAAGGCTGAGCCACGGTGGCAGCATCTGACACTTTGGCCGTATTGGCGGCTGCATTAGTCAGAGGGGCCGGCAATGCTGGCATTGAAGTTGGAGGAACAGGCATATTATAGTGAATATGCTGTTTAAACGAACCGTTGCGTGTTTGTTGATTTCGCCATGGACCCCAAGCTCTAAGGTTGTTGCTGTAGTGGTGATGGTTGGTGTTGAGATAGTGACTGTTGTAGGGCATCATGCGGCAATCTGGGTTTTGACAATACATCTTTGAGGTGTTAACTTGTTTGAGCCAGTGACAATCTTCGGTATTGTGAGTGTGCAAATTATGGGCGTCGCACCAGAGACCAGAAGATGGAGAGGGGGGAAACCAATTCAAATCAGGGGTAGCAGATCGACGATTTCGAGTTTGATACCTGTCATGGCTATGTGATTTGTAGTGGTTTTGTCTTTCGAAGAGGTTGTTCTTGTTGGTTGAAATTGCTCTTGATTTGCAGTTTTCTTTGTCTTCATACGAGGCAATTTGATGATGAAACGGGAGATTTGTCCCTTCAGATGGAGAGCCATCACTGAGATGACTCCTACCAGGAGCGGCAGGCAACTCAGCTTGTCGGCGGTCCATTGGATGATCATGGCTACGGCGGCGGTCGAAACGTTTGTTCATAGGTGGCGATGTTGATGATTGCAGTGTCACGGCTTCCGGAACAGCCTGATGGACAACAATCTCCTGCTCATCATTGCTGATCTCTGCTTTCATGGCGTTTAGTTTGCTGCAAACTCTAGCGACTGTATTGGCTAACTGATGTACACTAGTGAACTTTTCTGCTTCTTCACCAATAGAAAGTTGATAAAAAATAGGCATTTTAGTTAGAAAAGTTTGAATAATTGTTTGGTGCTGAAAAATTTGATCTTTATCATGGTAAAGAAGCTGTACATAGGCTCAGAAAAGAAAGGCCGCAGGTTCTTCTCCAGTTTGGGGTGTAATCCTGGCAAATTCTCGTTTGAGCGTCATTTCGTTGCAATCGGGTGCGAGTTGAAACATGAGCATATTCTTGGCTTCGTTGTATTGGGTTATGTCTTGAATCGTATCGCTGGGCGTATTAGGTGTGAGGTGGCAGAGCATACTCATTTTGATATAGTTCGATTCATCCTAGCGGAATTCATTTTCGAGGCGTGTGAAGAATCGCAGCAGTTATTTATCTTTGATGGAAGCGTCAACATGAAGTGGATGCATATTTTTGACAATGACTTTTATTCGACCGTCCTCCTCTTGAGACTTCAGGCGTCGGTTATCCATTGTGCGAAAATTTTCAGGCGGTAAGTCGGGGAAATCACCTTGTCTAGCAGATGCACACAGTTGGGGTAAAGCACCACCCGCTAACACATCAGCATGACAGTGATTTGATGCATTTTGATGATTCGTCGAAGGCTGGATGGATGCGGCAACTGGCAGTGGCAGACAATATTCCAGAATGGGCTCAGCAGGCGGTGGTAGTCGAGCAGTCATTAGGACATCATACAATGGCGATTTCGATTTTTCAGTGGCAGTTTGTTCCTTTTTCTCTAGCAATGCGTTCATGATGATTATTTGTCGTTGTTCCATTTGTTCAAGCTGGCATGCATATTTTTCCTCGAGTGCCAAAAATCTTGTCTCGACAACAGGATCAGATGGGTTGGATTGGCCTCTGTTGCTGTTAAAAACACTTACCTGTGCACTAGGAGGGGGCGCCACTGCTGAAACTACTTGCCTAGCCGATGCACTCAGACTCGAAGCTGCAGGCAGAGTTACCGGCAAACCTTGCACCAAAGATTCATTTAAAACATTAGCAAAAGGTTGAGAAGAAGGCGCCGGAGAAGAATTTAAATTTAAAAGGGGTGCTATCACAGAATTTGAGTTTAGAAAGGGCGCCATGGTGGAAAAAACACTCACTGGCTGCGGCACATCACCTATGATAGTTGGCTGATGAGCAATGGTTGCTGATGTTGCGGCTTCTTGTGGAAAAGCCATTTGATGGTTGGCGCACCTTGCTGACGTCGCGGCGCCTCATGGAAAAGCATATTGATCATTGTCGCCCCTTGCTGACGTCACAGCGCCTTGATAGGGAGTAGTTTGGAGATGAGCACCGCTTGCTGACGTCAACACGCCTTGTTGAAAAACGTTTTGGTGGTGAACGGTTGTTGCTGAAATTGACGCGCGTTGCGGGAAATCATTTCTAAGATGAGCGCCCATTTCTGACTTCGTCGCGCCTCTTTGCAGAGTGTCAGGATGCGCGGCGTCGCTTGCTGACGTCGCGGAATGGACGGAAAAGGGGTGCGCCTGTGTAGGAAGATGCGGGGCATCTGAAAAAGCAATAAAACTGGCTGCGCCAGATTGGGCTGAAAAGAATGATGATTAATTGAGGTAGTCACTCCGGGCGTCGGGGATATCGACGTTGCTGACGTCGGCGTCGTCGCGGCATTGATTGTAGGTGATGCGGCCATCATCGGAGAAGGCGCTGGTGAAAACCGCTTCGAAAAATCTTGAAAATTGGCCGAGAAATCGAGAAAAAACCGGCGAAAGTTGGCGAAAAATGGGTGAAAATTGGACGAAAAACAGGCGAAAAACGAACGAAAATCGGTCGAAAAATTGGGCGGCGCGTTCTAAGGTTGCAACAGGCGAGCCAGACGGTTCACCAGTGTTGTATTTTGAAAATTTGGGATGGGCGTTTGGGGGCGGCTCTGACTGATTTCTTGCCTCCTTGATCCGTCAGGTCGGAGGAAGGGCTGTGAAATCGGCAAGGGGAATTGTTATGCAGGAGAGATAGCCAGAGATCGACCTTAACGCCAGTGCTTCCCTGGGCCTGCCCTAAACCTCGGAATGACTCCTCACTCAGGGGCGAGAAGTCAAGAACAGAATACAACCTGCCCAAGAAATGCCTGACTGAAACTAGTCAGACAAGGTAACACACTTTTTGGACACAAATAAAACGCTTTTCTAACTAAACATTTATTTATAAAACTTACTTAAAAATTGCCCCTTCCAAAAAACATGACGTCTTACCAATATAAAAACCAGGCGAGTAATGTACAGGGGAAATGATAATTATAATATGAGAGGCGAGAGGCACGAGAAGAATCAATAAAAAAACACTAACTAATTCACAAAAACTATCTTCCACAGTAACCGTCGCACTGGGTCAGGTCGGGCATGGTTGGATGTGTTGTACTTGCGGGCGTTTTTACGAAATTGACAAAACTATTAGAAAATCGTGAAAATCGGTGGAAACACACTACAACAAATTAAAATTAATTGAAGAAATTGCAACACATTTAAATTAGCAACATATATGATATAATTAGACCTATGCAAGTTTTGATACAAGGGATAAATGACATGAGATATATTATCACTGACAAGTAATCTGTGTGGGTAGATCAAAAGTTTGCAATGTACACACTTTAACCAGTTGTATCCTTGGTTCGCCAATTGATGGAATAAAAACATATGCACACATAAGGAGTGAAGGATGTTCTGTCATTTGGTTAGACTATGCCAAAATTGTATATTGAATACCAAAACAATGGAAGCTACTGATCAAAACACTTCAAAGACAGAAAAAAGACCACATTTTAATCCATAGACCTTTGAAATAAAAGATATCTCTAAAATTAAAAAGTATATGATTGAAGCAAGATTAAGTACCCCAAAAGGGTAGCTAGTTTGACAGAGAAATTTGAATATTTCATTATGAACAGAATTTCAATGAGCTTGGAAAATATTTAAAACCATGGTAATTGGGAAAAATTATAAACAATTCCTATTTAAAATCTTACGTAACATATTGATAACTCCCAAGCTACTAACCAAATATAAATTCGGAGACTCAGCAGTATGCCAGTTCCATGAATATGCAGAGGATGATATACATTCTGTGAATGCACAACAATTCCATTTTTTTGGAAAGAATGACAAGAAACTGTAAACAAAACAGATAGGATCCAACTATAAAATTAACTAGTAATGTCATTCTGGACTTTACTGAGGATAACACGAATCCAAAGATTCAGGTTTTAAATAAGTCATAAAACGCGGTTTCTGAGAGGATTCAACTTAGTTGTGATAAGTAAAAAATTGACCCTATACCTGAAAATCAAATATTTGGTTAACTTGATGCCCTAGGAATGAAAATGATATTCCTTTTGTCCAAATATCAAAAATCGCATAGCCACAGTAAGACAGAAATTCACAATTTTCAATTTTTGACATACACTTCTCTCAACTTTTGCAGGTTTAGGTATGTCGGACATCATGTTCTGAAAATTCACCCAACATTAGGCAAATCAATGGGCCACAGTTTACTGTAGGATTCATTAGTCTAAAGTACATACTAAGAATACAGTGGTCCTTGAAACATCGAATTTTGAGAGCAAAAATTTTTATTTTTTTTACAAAAATCGACATATCTACCATCAAAGATCAGAAGCACCGAAAAATTCCCTATACAATAGATATTTTACGATGTCCTCTACCAGCTGACAAAAAATTACGGGAATCATGTACTAGAGGGTCGCAGGACTTGAAGTATGAATACCATCCAATAACTAAATTTTCTGATAATGGCAACCTCTGTTGTGGAATAATCACAGCTTGATAAACTTCAAAAATGAGACAGTAGATCAAGTTTCCTATGCTGAATATCAATGTGACACTCATTTTGCATAAAAAGTAAAATTCACATAGCTTTAGTGCCCAAAAATTGTGAATTTTTGCATTTTTTGGCATTTTTCAGTCTATTTACGAGACTCATGAGGCATTGGGCTAGACATGACCTAGCTTTATAGCTAAACGTTTGTTAGATGTGGGAAAACAATGCTCTATAACGTGGTGTAAAAATTTTTCCCTATTTTGCATTTTACAGTTTTCAGCAAGTTTTGAAGTGTTGAAAATCAGATAGGAAGCATGTTTTAAAAGCTGTTTTTTCCATGAAAATTAATATACTCACTGCTGGAGCTCAAAAGGAATAATAACCTAGCTGTGCAGTGGATAGTTCATGGTGTCTCCTATGCATCTACAAAAAATGAAAATAATTCACATACTGCTATGTGGTTAAACACATAGTTGCCAGGGTTATTTGTTGAGAGTGGCCACAGCAGCCACCTCAACTACGAATTGTTGCAAAAAAAGAGCTCCTTTCCCATTGCTCGGTTGGCTCAGTTGGTTAGAGTGTGCAGGCGGTAGCAGCAAGGTCCCGGGTTCATGTCCGGGACTGAGCCTAACTTTTACTGAAGCCCCGAGTAGCAGGAACAAGTTGCCTCAACACTGGTGGCCCTTGATGGTCTGTCAAACTTGATGGGGGAGGGATGTTGAGAGTGGCCATAGCAACCACCTCAACTAGGAATTGTTGCAAAAAGAGAGCGCCTTTCCCATTGCTTGGTTGGCTCAATTGGTTAGAGTGTGCGGACGGTAGCCGCAAGGTCCCGGGTTCAAGTCCCAGACCAAGCCTAACTTTTACTGAAGCCCTGAGTATCAGGAACAGGTTGCCTCAACAATTTCACTTTAAAGGGAAGTTCTAGTTTGCATTTTTAGCGCAGTGAATTTGTTGAATGTAATTACTGTAGTCACCTATGAAAAACTCGAAAATGTATGTTTGGTAGAAAATGTTTATTGTCAAGTCATGTTTTTGGTGCCCTGTTCGAAACATCATCATTTTTCAGTTTCTCCTTCAGCCATTCATTCAATTTTTCTTCATTTTATCCAATTGGAAAGATTTCACTGCCAACCAAGCCACCAATGCCACATCTGAAAAAGGTGAAGATGCTGGAGATGAGCGCCATGGAAGGAGCCAAAAAGGTAGAAAATGACGATTACAATGAAGAAGGTTCAAACACCAGCTAATAGAATGGCACTGGGGCATGTTATCAAAAACTAATAATTTTGAAAAATTAAATTTTAACCATTTTCTTTATGTTTTCGTCTAAATCATCCATTATAGTATGTGATGTGGTGATTTTTGATGCACTGATAATAAACAATGTCATAAAAATGAAGTTATTGGATTTGTTAGTTCAAGATGATGAGAAGAACATCATGAAAAAAGGCTGAAGAAATATGTTGACAGTTCTTGTTTAAGATTCCTTGCTACTACTAAACTGATCTTTGAGTAGGAAAAAGGTTTTTCGAGCAGCCTCAGGCCAAAAGATGTTTCACGAAGTGTTCCCCAACCTATCAGTCAGCTCCGAAATATCAATCCAAATTTTTGAGTCGGAAAAATTATTCATGTACATACAGTACACTATCTTATTGGCCTTTTCTGATTGGTTGCTAAGAAAGCTCGATTATTGTGAAACTGAGGATGTGCAAAAGGTGCCATCCTTCATTATCTTCTGAACCTGTCGACTTGATGTTGCTCATCCAAGTCACTGGCCCAGACCTGGATTTTTGTCATGGGTACTGATGCAGTGGCAACAGGCGATGCAGGGCTGTGCAGTCCATAAAGAAGCTACCATCCAGTGTGTGAGAAACCTTACAAAACTTACCCCGCAACTTTGCCTTTAAATATACAAAAAACAGCTAACTATTTTAGTCGAGGAAGTTTGATTTGCAATTTTCCATCAACAAAAATTAGCTTTTCCAGAAATTTTATGTTACATATTAAAGGATAGTAAGGCTTTGGATTGGGAATAGACATTAGTGGAAGCAACACATTACAAGCTTCTGAAGAAAACAGGTTACTAAGAAATTACTTTGGGTCATATAGTGTTGGGCCATTCATATCTTCTGTTTCATATTCGTCATGTAAATCACTTCAGTAAGATAGTAGTGGGTTTCACTGTGTTCAGGGAAGTAACCGAACTTTTTTCAATGATCTGAAACTTGCAACTTGTTGCCCTGTTAAATACTCCTGTTTGGTAAGCTCAATTTTGGCACATAACTGTGGTAATTATTTCAGCATCAAGCTTTTGTTTAAAATGAATTCTTTTATCAAATTTTCTGCCTCTGCTTTGTTTGAAAATTTTACATGTTATTTGACTTTTGAGTGCCCATATCTCTTTCAAAATGCAGAATATCTGAGTCAACTTTGGATTACGATTGTATCTTTGACTCCAACATTATTGCGCACTTGAATAAATTCTTTTGAGTTCGTGCATTTACAATGAAGCAGTCCATTTTAGGCTATTAATCCCACATCCTTAAGGATCATTAAGATTTTTACATTACAGGCGGTGCCAATATTGTAGGATAGGGGAGCACTCAAAAGTCAAGAAACATGCAAAGGGCTTGTGCCACAGCAAAAGAAGTTTGTGCCAAGAAAATTTGAAGAAAACCGTTGTCTCAAACAAGAGTTTGACCTGAAATCATATTCAGACTGATGCACAAAAAGTGCAGTTTCCAAAGAGGAAGTATTAGTGCAACAGGTCACAGGTTACTTGTCATTGGAAGCAAATCCCCTTTGTGAAGACCAACGGGCCTACTACTATCATGCTGAAGCTGATCTAAAACATAAAATTTTGAGAAAAGATAACTTTTGTTGATCAAGAATTGAAAACCAAAACTTATCAACTGAAATAGCTTTCTGTTTTTTGTACATTTAATTCCAAAGCAGTACATGAAGTTTTATCATTTTTTGTTGGCAACTAGAAGACATGGTGAAGTATCCACTGCATGAGGAAGTTTTCAGTTCTTTTGAACTTTAGCAGCAGAAACAGTCATTTCTCTGGAAATGATCAGCTTTCTAACCATTTCGATCATCTTGTTTTCAACATTTTAAATCTTGTGAAAAAGTTTAAAATGAAAAATTGAAAAAAAATTTTTATGCTACTTTATTCAGCATAATATTTGGCATCAACACTACCTGGCGAAACTGACTGTCTATGCGGGATGGACACATCCAGAACACATCCCGGATGCATCCAGGACACAATCAGCACATTAAACTGACAATAAAATTGACAGGCCATGTGCTTGTGTCACACAAAGCCAAAGAATTTTGCTGATGCTTCCTTCTTACCTTACTATAGAAAGCCCTAATATTTTTAGAATTTTGAGGGTTAGTTTCACCCTAATATTGGTAAAATTTTGAGAACATTATATTTGATGTACCTTACCTTGCAAAAATTGAAAGGAGTGTATGTCAAGAATCTAAAAATTTGAAAATTGTCAACTTTATCTTCTATAGCTATGCAAGTTTTGATTTTCAGACAAAATGAATGTCATTTCTGGTTCATGCGCATCAAGTAACACCAAGTATGTGTTTTTCAGGTATGGGTAATTTTTTACTTATCACAACTCTGTGTATGAGTAGCTGAATTTTCATAGACCTCTTAATTTTTGCTGAATTCCATATATAGAAAACTCGAAGGGGTAAAAAAAATACCAAATTATATGTTGCCTTTACTAATCCATTAGAATGCTTATTGAGAATTTTAAAGAACAGATTACCTGATGAAGTCAATAAGTTTATGAATTTCCTTTTCTAGTGTGGGTTGCTTTCTTAAATCTTGTAAAACATAATTAGGACAGTGTCTTTGCCTCTTTTTAGGTTGCCGACACCTTGTTTCTGTTTTTTGCCTGAATGTTACTCTGTGATAAAAAATAATACCATGTATTGTCATTCAAATGAGAAAAAACTAGTTCGACAAAAAAAATAATTTTCTATTCGCAAAATCTGCAGGTGGTAGATGCCTACAATAAATTTTCTAATAAGTAGAATGATCAGATTAGTACTATCAAAACCATGTTCGGCAGGAAAACATAAACGTATAAAATATAGTAACATACCCGCATTCTACTATTATCACTTAAGACACAATTTCTGTAAGAATCAACCAAGGCCTGTAGTTAAGTGTGATAAGTAGAAAATTAATCATACCTCAAAAAAACTTATTTGTACAGTTTTTTGCACTGAACAACATGCCAGTATTTGTTTGACCTAAAAATCAAAATTCGTTTTGTAACATCAATCAAAATGTTCAAATTTTTTGCAATTTTCGAAATTTTAGGTCACAATCATTGAAGGCCTATAAGTAATTGGCTATGCAATGTGGATCAATAAAACAATGTCAGTGAATGTAACAGTGCTTGTTTTATATGCATAACACATATAGATATATGTAGCACCAAAATTATGGTTTACACTACACTTTAAATTCCAATTTTCAGCAGTTGTCATTGACTCAAATTCACACATTTTTGTACCCTGTAAAGTCAAATAATAAGTGTCATTGACTAAACTGCACTATTTTATGGGGGGGGCCCCTTGGCCACATATCCAAAAGTTTTATCAAAATAAAAAAATCATTGAGTGTGCTACAGTGAAACAAGTGGAAGCCATTTTTGAATCAAATTATAAAACTTTTTATTTAAAAATGCAGTCATTCACCTCAAATTCTAATAACCCAACTAAAGCTTTTAGACATTGCAGGCTGACACCTTGGCTATATGACTATAAGGTTTGGTCATAATATCACTATCCCTCACAAAGAAAAATTACACAAAACTTCAGGTGCAAATTGGTGTTCCATTTAGTCAGAATATTATTGATTTTAGTCTAAATTGACTACATTGCAGCCGCAGTATGTGGCTTCATACCCACTCTGTTGCATCATATTGAAAATAAGAAAAGCCACATTCTTTTGGTTAACTATAAGATGAAAGATTGTTCAAATTTTTAGCAAAAACTGATAAGGTAGTGAACCAATATAAACTTTTTGGATCTTTCTCAGATAAATGGGACCCACATGGACACAAGAAACTATATCCAAGCTAAAAGAAGCAAATATGTATTTAAAGGGTGATTAGGGACTTACAGGGGGAATTTACAAATCACATTCATGCAATGAAATGTGACAATTGTGAGCAGTTAAAGAAGACATTGAAGGACATCAAAGAGGCATTGACTCAATTCCAATTTGCAAACCCACTTGATGAAGTTGAAGGTAAATATTTATCTGATGAGAGTACCAATAATGTACTGAAGTGGCATCAAGACCAGCTTAGATCAATGCACTAAAATGAAGCATGGAAAGACATCATTGACAACCTCAAGGACAATCATGCTTACCTCCAGTTCAATTGGGCAATGAAATTTCTGCCTTCCAGTTGATGGAAAGATCAGTCAAGCTGGTTTGGTATGTGTGGTTTGCAATGGCACACCACATATGCCCTTGTTATGAAAAGTGGTTTTTACACAAGACATATTTGTCTATCACTTACATAAGACAGTAATGCAATTATAGGAATATTGACTGACACATTGACAAAAATCGAGGCAGAGCAGTCCACAATTAACAAAGCTTTTGTGTGATCTGTTAATGCTGGATGTTTTCATGGCTCCACAATCTTGCTCATGGTGCCAACAATGTCTCAGAAAACAGGCATGACTATAAAGAACTGGGACTTCTGTAAACCTCAATTTGTTAAAGGCTCATGTGACTGAATTGCTGCACTAATAGAGAGGCAAGTTCAACTGTTTATAAATGAAAACAATCAATGTACAACTGCTAAAGAATTTATCAGGTGTGCTACAACATATAGAAAGGTCAAGAGAACATCATTCCTCACTGGCAATCTCAAAATCCTGCACAAGAAGTTGGGTTTTAAAGCAGTTGGTATCAGGAGCTATTTCAATTTCCTGTTCACATCTACTGAAATCAAGGCAACTGAAACTTCCAAGGTTGATACTGGAAGCATTCAAGATAAAAATATTGAATTTCGAACAGTTACCAAAGCTTGAAATCCATCATGTTGTTCATGAACACCAGCCAGATGTTTCACCCCTTCAAGTATCAAAGTTTTGGATTGCTATTGATCCAAAAATCACAATCACCAACTTTGAAGGAGAATCTGAAGATCTTCCAGCTGCCACTGATGAGACATATAAAATGGAAAGCAGTGCCTTCAACTGCCCTGAAGAAGGCTGTATAAAGATATTTGTACTCCATCACAACTTGTTGCCACCTCTTACTTTGGGTAACTACAAGCTAATGCCACAGCAAACAAGTTTACCTGATATGACAATACAGAACTATAGTAGAACACTAGAATGTGTACAACTGCCCCCTGGCTTGCCTGAAGTTCAAGAAGCTCTTCAATGGTTTTATGAAGTTTGATGTTGTGGAAAAAGGTTGGGCTTCAAATAAGCATAAGATATGTCATCCTTTGACAGAAAAACAACGTCAATATTTGCTGGAAAAATACAACAGTGGCATTGTATATCATCAAAAATTCAATGCTGAAGTTGTGGATGAAGAAATGAGGAGGAACCCATCTTTTGTCAGATGCCAGCCATCCTTGGAAAGAACTTACTACATTTTATAATAGCAACCTGAAAATAGAATGTGGTGTTGGAGATAAAGAAGAATCCTATGAGGATCCAGTGATGTTTGATCCTCATTTAGAATATGAACATGAACTACTGAAAACAGATAGTTTTGAATAATTGTTTCAATAATAAGCATGTAGATCTGACTCTTTAAGAGACAATGTCTGAAAGAATTCAGCCTCTTATACAGTGAGTTGTGATAAGTAAAAAATTAACCCTACTTAAAAATCACATATCTGGTGAAACTTGATGTAGTAAGAACGAAAACGATATTCATTACGTCCAAAAATCAAAACTCCCATAGCTATAGTAAGACGATAGTTGAAAATTTTCGATTTTTTCAATTTTTGACATACACTTCCTTTAACTTTTGCAAGTTTAGGTATATCAGATGTCATCTTCTTAAAATTTGCCCAATATTACCCCAATGAATGGGCCACAACAGACTGTAGGATTCATTAGTGTGAAGAGCTTATTAGGAGTACAGTGGTGCTCAAAGCTCAGAAGCACCAAAAAATTCCTCATACAATAGATAGCTTACGATGTCTTCTATCTACTGACAAAAGATTACAGAAATTCATGCACTGCCAGAGGGTCACACAAACTGAAGTTTGAACCCTATCTCACAATTGTATTTTCTGGAAGTTCACACCTCCACTGTGGAACTACTAGAGCTTAATAAATTTTAAAAATAAGACAGTAATACAAGTTCCATACGGTGAATATTGATATAATTCCCAGATTTATAAAAAATACAATTTCCAGGGCTACAGTATCCCAAAGTTTGGAATTTTTGCATTTTTCCATTTATTTACGTGACTTGAGATATACCAGCATAGACATTAAGTAATTTTATTATTGACTTTGTTTTTGATACAGTATACAATGCTCTATAATGTGGTATGAAAATTTCTTCTGAATTGTGCATTTTACACTTTTTAGGAAGTTTTAAACTGTCAAAAATCAAACTGTAAAAATTATGAAAATGCAGGTTTCTGTCCATAAAAATGACTATATGTGCTGCTGAATCCAAAAGCATCCAAAATTTTGCTGTACAGTGAATGCATTACAATGTCTGCTAGTTGTATACAAAAAATTTCCAACGTTCATACTGCTAGGGTGTTAAATCTGCAAAAATCTACCAGTTGATAAATTTCAACTTCAATTCTTGATCATTAAATGTGTACTTTTCTCGAAATTTCATGTCCCAAGTGAAATGATAGGGAATTATTGGAAGTTTGAACATAAATAGAAAAAGAAAGCATCACAAGCTTTCAAAGATATCAGTTTGGAGCAATTCAGGTCATGTAGTGCTGGGTCGTTCATGTCCTCAGTTTCATCTTCTTCACACAAACTGTCTGCTTCAGCAGGATCATAGTATGTTCCTTTGTCTTCATAACAGCAACTTGCTTCCCGTGACCAGAGGCTTTCAATTTGTTGACCTGTTAGAAATTCATCCTTGGAAAACTGCCAATTTTGGTGCATCAGCCTGGATATCATTCCAGCATTAAACTTCCATTTCAGATGGATTCCTTCATCAAATGTGCTCAGTAGAAACAGCTTCTGCTTTGCTGTGAGCATTTTACATATTTGACTTTTGAGTGCCCATCCTTCTTCTACAATATTTATTCTATCTGCAGCATGGAAAGCCTGTAATGCTTCTTGAAGATCTGGAAGTAATGGCATCAAATAACCTGCTGCCTGTTTCCTGCAATATGCATTTATAGCAGTGTATCTCAAGCTGACTCTTTGTGGTGTCAGTTGATGATTACTGATAAGTAGATGCAGGAGTAAGTTATCATGTTCGAGGGAAGACTTGACACATCCTTCTTCTGGGCAATCAAAGGGGCTGTTCTAACATGGTGGATTTTCATTCTCCATATAATGTTCAAAGTTGAAAGATGCTGCTGTTTGATCAGTATCTTCTGCTGGTGTAGTACTCCACTTGCTTCATTGATTGCCACATGCTTGAATCACCAGATGAGGCAAGTTGCCTATCGTTTTGGTGAACAACATTCATCACAGCAATTTCTGGACTTTGGAACTGACTACTTCCAGGGAAAATAAGATGCCAGGCCTGATCTGGTAAGCCCATCATGTGCAGATATGGCCAATATCAAAATCAAAGTTGTAGTAGGCACTGTTATATCGAATATTGTAAGACAGATTTCTTTAAATGACATCCAGTCCAGAAAATGCCATTCAGGGAATGTAATAAATATTGATACAGGACACAAGTTTGCAAACGTCAATCTTCATACAGAAAAAAATATAGATCATGGAAGTTCATTGACATGATTTCTCACATGCATGAGTTCTTTCCTATTCTCAAAAAAGAAAGCTTCAAAATTCTTATGGAAGCCACTTTTGTTGAAAATTGAAAATTGAAAATTAAAATTAGTCAACTGTAGTATTTAAGTGCAGATTTAACACCCTGGCAGTACATGAACCTTGGAAATTTTTTGTATGCAACTAGCAGACATCGTAATATATCCATGGTATAGAGACATTTTGGATGCTTTTGGCTTCAGCAGTACATATAGTCATTTTCATAGAGAGAAACCTGAATTTTCACTGTTTTTCTGGTCTGATTTATGACATTTTAAAACTTCCTAAAAAGTGTAAAATGCATAATTCGGAAACATTTTCATACCAAATTATAGAGCATTGTATTCTGTATCAAATACACAGTCAATAATAAAATAACTAAATGCCTAGGCCCATATATCTCAAGTCATGAAAATAGACAGAAAAATGGTGAAAAATGCAAAAATTCCAAACTTTGGGATACTGTAGGCCTGTAAATTTTGTTTTCTATGAGTTTGGAAATTATATCAATAATCGCCATACAAAACTTGTATTACTGTCTCATTTTTAAAATTAATCAAGCTCTAGTAGTTCCACAGTGGAGGTGCAAGCTTCCACAAAATACAATTATAAGATAGTGTTTAAACTTCAGGTTGTGTGACCCTCTAACAGTACATGAATTTCTGTATTTTTCTGTCAGCAGGTAGAAGACATTGTAAACTATCTATTGTATAAGGAGTTTTTGGTCCTTCTGAGCTTTAACAGTATATATGGTGACTTTTATGAAAAAATGACAATTTTGGCTCTCAAAATTTGACGTTTCAAGCACCACTGTATTCCTAATAAGCACTTTACACTATTGCATCCTGCAGTGAATTCTAATCAATCCAATGACCTAATATTTGGTGAATTTTCAGAATATGATGTCTGATGTACCTAAGCTTGCAAAAGTTAGAAGAAGTGTACATCAAAAATTTAAAAATCGAAGATTTTCAACTTTTGTCTTACTGTAGCTATGCGAGTTTTGATTTTCAGACAAAATGAATATCATTTTCATTCCTAGCCCATCATGTTACACCAAAAATGTGATTTTGAGGTAGAGTTAATTTTTTACTTATCACAACAAAGCTGAATCCTTTCAGAAATCATGTCTTAAATATGTCATCTGGTTTAGAGCAAATCTTTCTATCAGATTCAAGTGGATTTGATGTTGAACTCTTATGTTCTGAAAATGATCCAGAATTTTTCAGTTTTTGCAAAAAATTTGAACAATCTTTCATCTTATAGTTAACCAAGAGAACCTGGCTTTTCTAATTTTCAATATGATGCAACTATGTGGGTATGTACAAGCCACATACTGTGGCTGCAATGTAGTCAATTTCGAATAGAATTAATAAAAGTCCAACTAAAAGGAACACCAATTTGCACCTGAAGTTTTTTCAAGAATATCAAGAGTCCATTTTACTTTGTGTAATTTCCCATATAAAGGATAATGCCTAACAAACCTGATGGGTATATAGCCAAGATGTCAGCCAGCAATTCGCAGAAGTTTCAGTTGGATTATTTGAATGACTGCATTTTTTAACAAAAATTTTTTTAATTTGATTTAAAAATGGCTTCCACTTGTTTCACTGTAGCACACTCGATGGTTTTTTTATTTTGATAAAACTTTGTGGGTATGTAGCCAAGGGGCCAGCCATAACATGGTGGAGTTCAATCAATGACACTCATTATTTGACTTTATGGGGTACAAAAATATGTGAATTTGAGTCAATTGCTGAAAATTGGAATTTAAAGTGTAGTGTAAACCATAATTTTGATGCTACATATATCTATATGTGTCATGCATATACAATAAAGACTGTTACATTCACTGATAAAGTTTTATTGATCGACATTGTATAGCTGATTACTTATAGGCCTCCAATGACTGTGACCTAAAATTTCAAAAATTGCAAAAAATTTGAACGTTTGGATTGATGTTACAATGGGAATTTTGATTTTTTGGTCAGAGCAATACTGGCATGTTGTTCAGGGCAAAAAACTGTGCAATATATAGTTTTTTGAGGTATGATTAATTTTCCACTTATTACAACCTTGGTCTAGTCTTAGAAATTGTGTCTTAAACGATGTATTTCCAAAGTTTCATTCCTCCCATTAGTGATGCTGTTGTCACGTGCTGATCAATTTTGCCCAATGTCATGTGATTTACATCATGTTCATACTTCATGTTTTTCACCACTTTTTGTTTAACAGTTACTTACTTTTATTTTGTTTCATTCATTATGTTTTACATGCATTCTTGTGTGCTTTTTTGTGTTTCATTTCCATTACGTTTTGTTGTTTTTTTGTTGCACACATAGACTATGGTGTGTAACCCGTTGCCAGATAAGCTCTACGAGCTCATGGCCATAATTGGAGCATCACATGCACCTCTTATCAGTAAAAATTAGTGACATTTTGCAATGCAAAATGACTAGTTTAGAAATTCTCATTAAAAGATGTTCATACACTACCAGGCCAAACTAACCATCTATGCCGGTCACATCCAGGACCCATCCAGAACGTGTCCAGGATGCACCCAGGACACGAAAAGCACACTATGCTGACAATAAAATTGACAGGCCATGTGCTTGTGTCACACAAAACCAAAGAATTTGGCTGCTGCTTCCTATTTACCTCCACATAGAAAGCACACATATTTACCAGACCAAGGTCGAAACAAAGTGCATATCCACTACACATTATGAAAAACTATGATTGACAGTTATTGAATGAATGTCAATTACTAAGAAAGATGAAAGTTTTCTTTGTGCTGCGGAAAAAGACACGTTCCGGATGCGACCTGGACACTTCCAGCATGCATCCTGGATGCATCCCGGATGCAAATTTCTGAGGGTTAGTTTCGCCTGGTAGTGTATGTTAAGCATGGAGAGTGAAACTCTCCCCAATTTGAACTGGAAAATGTCCATGAGACCATAGGCATCTTCTGCACCAACTTCTGCTGCAGAAGTTAGCTTGGGCGTCGATTAGCTCCACCCAGGGCATACTGTAGGTCTAGGAGGTCGTTAAAAGAACCTGTTTCATTAGTTTTGCACTCATTTTTGGGCCTTCCAAGTTTCCCTTGCGTTTTTAGCTCTGCGTCTGCATCCATCGAACTTTATATATATTTTATCACATTGTATTGCGTCTGCCACCCCACAGTTCATCAATAAATTTGCATACTTTTATTGTGTCCACTGCATGCGCTGCCCGAATCCTATTCAGATGTATCCATCCCCCTTGTGCCTAGTTACTTTCTGCTGCTCCACCCTTGGATCACTTGCATTGCCCATCAACCGATCCATCTCACCCTCAGTGCCACTGTTTTTTTTTTATCACCCCACTAATAAAACTTGGGCCTGGCTAATGAAAAATTTTGATCATTAGCGCCAAGCACTAATGACGGAATTTTTATTTCAGAATTTACAAGGCCGTGGGTACTTTATCATGAGTCGATTTCATGTCTCTGACAAGGAAAAATCTCAAAATTTTCTGGTGCTTCGCGCTGGTTAACAGAACAGTCATTGCTTTCTATCAGGCCCTCAGAATATCTACTTCCACTTACTGATTAACCTTCATCAGTTTCTATCAATTGAATTACTTCATTTCTTTTTTACTAATTTAGTCTAGAGTCAATAACTTGCTGATTATTGAGATTTTTCATCACTTCTCAGAATTTTATTTTCTCGCAATCGTTTGGAGTTTCCCAACATTTTGAAACGTAAACCTTCCGAATCTGGGATTGAAAGACGATAAAGAAGAGCTTCTGTCCTGGAATAATTGTTGGGAATATACATTTTCCAGCATTTTGGAACTCAAAAATCCGAAAATTTTCCTGGCACTGCGTGCCGGTATAAAAAAGATATTATGATGCATTAGTTTCATTCCGATTAATTTTCATTGTTATGAAGATCCATTTTCTAGCCTTCTAGAATGTAAAAACCTGAAAACTTTTTCCAGTTGCAGTCTCGGCTGCAGCCCTGTGAATAGAAGGTAGGTATATCTTAAAGAAAATTGTCAAAAAATAAGTTTACAATAATACATTTCTCAATAATGGTTAATACAATCACTAATAACTTGATCATTGTTGTAAAAAGAAATAAACCACTGTGCGCTATTAAAATTTTTTTGCGCTAATGGAGTCAAACTGCTATTAGCAGCACTGCTAATGGGTGTGTCGCTAAAAAAACACTGCTCAGCACCGACCTAACCGGATCGCTATCATCCTCTGTTCCCCCCATCCAAGACCCCTGCTGAATCCACGGGGACCCATCACCCGCGCCGAATCATATTTGAGAACAGGACTAGGCAAGTCACCTCAGGGGATTATTGTTGTTGAGGGCATATTTTGGGGAACTCTTCCCTAAGTTGGTCTTCCCTTGAGATTCCCCTCAGTTAAAGGAGCCCTTGTACCTTCTGGATTAGGGCCAAAAAGGGGATTTAAGTTTACAATCGGGTCCCCTACATTAGGTCAGTCCACAAGTGACCTTGTCCTTCCTCCTCACTGAATGGGACCAGGGATTGCCACCCCTGACCCGGCGGCGTTGTCCATTACTCTACAGCAGAACCCCAGGACAGCACCAAGGTACAGTATAGGCCCTAGCCAGTACCAGCTGGGTCAGGTTCCCGAACTGAATACCAAACGGAGCCACCCAACAGGGTCACAGCATGTCACTCACAGTGGCATGGCCGTATTTTCTACCAATATGGCATGGGTTTTCCGATCAAAGTGATTGGACACAATATCACTTAATGTGACGTGGCTCCAAATTCAGTTAATGTGACACTGTCAACCTGTGGAGCTGATTGCCATATAAAATTACTGAGAATTATGCAAAGATTAATTTACATCCTGGACATCGATTCCGTTCACACTGTACTAAAAACAAAAACATTACAAAACAAGTTTCAATTTTAACAGTCTTTCGTAAATCAAACATTTTCCCTCGAAAAAACTATCAAAAATAAAAAATCGACGTACAAAAATTACATAATATGTAAGAAGAATGAACGACAGCGACGAAAAATGAAATATATAATAAATGAAACGCGCACGAAAGAAGAACAACGCCTACTGACGTTGAAATATAATAAACGGTTGGTATAACAAAATTTTAACAATATAAATTAAAACTTCTGCTACACGCGATGACCCAAAAAGCGCAAAAAAACGTTAGGTACGTTCTAGAGATGAGAAATAAGATTTTCTTCTACTGCGGCTCGCTGAATAACGACGACGCGTTCACGATAAGGGCAAAAAGTGCAGCACGCAAAATTTCATCTGTCCACCTTGATAAAAAATGAAGAAAAGGAAACGCGCGGCGGCGACGACAAAAGACGATTAGGAAAACAGACAAAAAATAAAGAAGGAAGATTACGAAAACTAACGTTTCTTTCTTCCAGTCTCTTTATTTTGAACGTATACGTTACTTTCAACGATGTCACATTGAGGTCTGTTGACCGAAGCCGAGCTCGGCGGCAATCTGCGGGTTGGTTTTTTGGAAATATTTCTCCAATTTCGCTGAAAAATGCAAACTGAAAAAAATACCCATCGATATTTTTTCAAGTGTGTTTTAGTATTGCTCGGTTGGACCATGCTTGCACTACAGATTTTTTTACGTGGAAATGTTATACAGCTCAGTATGATCACAAATATCTAGTTTAGCAGAAAACCGCGAAAAAATCAAACACTACCCCTTCCACTTTCATTGTTCAGAAGCATTTCAAGGAGAGCACAGATTCGAAGTTGTATATCGCTTTCACATTAAAATACATGAGTTAATGAAGGAATTCAATTAGATCTTAAATTCCAAATATACTTGGAATTGATTAAAGGATAAATTTTATTTGTATTTATAATTGATTTCAAATTGAATCAAATGTTTTCTAGTGCGAAATTGGCCTCTAATATTTTCTTTACTGTGTGAATGAACCTGTACTGAAAAAGTCACTCATGATCTATGCATCGACTATGACTTACATTCGTTTTCTAAAAAAGTTTTGATATAATCAAGTGACAATCTATAGTTCGTTTACTTTGATATGCAGCGACAACTAAAAGGCTAGGTTAAATTTGATACATAATTTTCATGGAGTGGAAATCTTAATACTGCAGAAAAACGCTTAATTTTTCCAACTCTGTTCAGCCGAACACTATTACGGCAAATATTTTCAAGTTTTGATTCCATGTCTTCTGAACACCAAATTTGATTTTGAATCAACTGATTTATTTTATAGTCGGTTGAAAGGGTTCATACGATTTTCAAAAACATAATTCCCGGATTTTTCCGGTAGGTTTTGACATATTTTTTCAGTATAACAGGTACGTAAAAATTTAAGATGCAAAACAGAATAAAAAATGACAACAGTTCAAAATTAATATACCTATATAAGATACAATTTCTGAGAGATTCTACCTTCTACTCCATTGACCTATGATAAGTTTAAAAACAATAATATATTTGAAAAAGATTTTGAGTACTTTTACATGCTGAGTATCGTGACAGCATTCATTTCGCATAAAAATTAAAATTTGCATAGCTACAGTATTCCAAAGTTTGGAATTCTACATTTTTTTGCGTTTTCCGGTCTGTACATGTGTATCGCGTTGTAGACTGGGTGGCCGACTGTGCCGTCTGGCCGACTGTACCGGGTGGCCGACTGTGCCGTCTGGCCGACTGTACCGGGTGGCCGACTGTAGCACATGGCAGACTGTACCAAGTGGCCGAATTCAATTTGAAATAGTTTAAATGTATAGGGTGAGCCAAAAAAGGGGACCAGTACTGAGCTAGAGCTTTCAAACGCTTTCATAGCTTTCAAACGGGTGAAGCTTTTTTAATGCGCTTTCCTGCCGCCGGTACATAAAACATCTGGCATAAAAATTGCGAAGTTTCAGCCAGATTGCTCGAATATTATTGATTCTAAATAAATTTTGAACGAATGACAAAAATTGACAAAATCAACATCCTTTACAACAGAAAAGTACAATAGATGAGAACATGAAAACCATATAACAGCTGGGAACTACAAGAGAGACGTTTTAGTGTGTCCTACTTTCTGTTTCACTGGTAATTTCAATTGTTTTTCGATCTGGTCAATGACAGAATTGATTTTGCTTTTTTGCCAATTCCAAAACAAAAGCTCTTGATTTTGGCGAAATTTGGCCCATATTGAAACAAGAAATTGATGACCTTTAATTACGTGTTACTTACAAATCTGGGTGATTTTTAGAGTATTGTTGTGCGTAACAACTTAGCAAAACTATTTTCACAATAGGACAACTTTTACTTTTTGAAAAATGACCACTTTTACTAAATTTCTGTTTGTAAAGTAACCATAGATGCTAGGAGCATAAAATTCGGCCCTTGTAACAAAGACAAACAGGGAATTCTAGTGTAGCAATCCGCATTAAAAAAGCTTTATCTGTCCGAAAATTATGAAAGTCAGCACCAGTCGCTTTTTTGGCTCACCCTGTACAAGTCGAACCCTATGTAAAATGTTTTGCACGAAATGTGAATAAAATGTTGCTAAATATAAGTTTCAGTGTACAGCAGAAGTGCCAGTTGGTGATGGTTTTCCGGCTATACTAATCGAAATCCAACAATTTCTAGCTTACGTGGCCCACTTGTTGGGAGCTGGTTTGTAGTTTTGAGCACTGTAACATTTTAATTTGAAACGTTTAATAGAAACAATTTTCATTCAGGGTCTTACTTGGCATTTATATACAAAAAATCTTAATTTTGGAGTACTTATTTTCAATTTCCATGAACAGAAAATGCAAAAAAATTCACAAATTTTCTTTTAAAATAAATGCACCATGATGATATTCCACAAATATGAAGACCCCATGACTTTCACCGCAGCTAAACCCATATATCGAAAAAGTAATGAGCCAGGGACATTCTAGTGTACGACCCTCAGATAATTTACTGCGAGACTGGAAACTGCGCTAACGTCTGCAGCTTTAAAATAACTAAATAGATTTCACTGTGACATCTGAAATTATGTCAAACATACAGCTCTGACATCGTAACCAACAATGAGTTCATATAGTAACGCAAACTGTGGTAAACATGTGGCAGAAGAAAGAGAAGAAAGAAAGTTGCCAACCTTTGATAGTGGAAAACCCCCAAAAAACCCCATTTCGGAAAAAAACCCCGAACTTTTCAGAAAATTGTCTGGAATACTTACAAAAAACTATTTTATTCAATCTAAGTTAAAACAACGTTTTTTCTTGCAGATTTTATTGCCATTTCGCTAGCGGGCAAAATTTATTTCATCATTTTCGACAAACTATTCTCTCTTCTGAGAAAACAGGCTATTTATGCTTTTAGAGCTTATTGAAACATCATGCTTCTGCAGTCGCTAGTTTACCAGAAATGAAGACGAACAACATTTTAGAGTTTTAAATCAAATATATAAATGATAATAATATAGTCAAATTGCTAATAGATAAGCAACCAAAAACTGAAGCAAAAAATCCCTAATTTCAGCCATAGTAAGAAAACTATAGACTTTGTTTGACATATGCTGAAAATTTTTGGAGTTTTTTACTCTAGGACGCTGGTAAATGAACGTTTTTAAGACTTGGTCTATGACTTATTGTTTAATCTTTCAGTCTAGGAAAATTCAGACCGGAGCAATCAATTAATGTTTTCAATCAGTTAGCCTGCTAGAAGATCAGCTTGAAGTCAATGATGTTCAGTAAATTCGGGCGACACAGCAAGGAGAATAAAAAGTTCCGGCGCTAAGCGCCTAAAATTTATTGTAGATTTTGATATCAGAATGGTTAAAAAATTAATTTTGTCAACAAAAATTGCCGCGAGGCGGCGAAATTTTTTTCTCATTTTTGTGTACTTTTGCACGAAAAATATACGTATAGACTATACGCAGGGATGAAAAACATTCTCTAATGCTTTACTTTACACTTTTTATTCCATTTTAGAGTGTCAAAACGGAAGTTGAAATCAACCAAAAAAGTCCAATAGGGCCTTCTTTGGGCACCTTCCCGTAGGTTGCGGAAAAATTTTTTTGATTTCTGTAGCCACTAAATACTAATGTCTGACCATACATGTAATGTAACTGAGCCCTGAGGTATGGGGGTGGTTGAGCCACTTTTTTGGGGCCGGGGGTCAGTAATTCCCAAAATTTTAGGGGGAGGGGTCTCTGAAGGGGAAAAAAATTCGATTTTTTGATGAAAAAAGTTCGAAAAATCGAGGACAAAATAGTTATTTTTGTCTAAAAAATGATGAAAAAATGTATTTATGGCGCGAAGCGCCGCGAAAATTGATGTTTTTGACCATTTTTTGTTCAAAAATTGACATTTTTCATCAAAAAATTAGCATTTTTCAGTGTTTTTCCGACCAAAAGTATGGGGGTCGCTAGGGCTACCATATGGCTAGCCATAGGATTGGAAAATCCTGGGGGGCGGTCGCCCAATGGCTAGCCATATGGTCGACGATTTCTGGGGGGGGGTTCCCATAGCACTTCCCCCGCCAATTACATGTATGTGTCTGACATATTGTGTTAAAATTTCAATCAAATTAAGGTATCGTTTTGGGAGCTGTAGGTGTCTGCACATTCTGAAAGTTAATACAAAAATGCTGATTTATTCCACTAAATATGCCATCAACGAGATGTAGGAAAAATTCAAAACGTTCAGATCAGACGAATAAAAAGAAGAGATGTGAGTCGACCCAGTCGTAAAATTGCATCGATCAATTTACAATGGTTGCGCAACGGGATGCCTCAGAAGAGATGCAATAAAAATTTCTCTTTTCAGTAATTTGACCGGAGAAAATCTAAGCTGCGAGTTTAATGTTACAAAATAGATGTCTGACTCCGGCCTATGTTATAAGCTGTGCGAAAGTGCTCTACAGTTGAAGGCACCCTGTTCCACACCACGTGATATTAGCGTGACGAAAATAGAGCGATAGTAGATTGCAGTGCCCCTGCAATGTAGCAAAGGGCATACGAATAACTCTTGCCGTTTTCCTGTAAATGAATTTCAAATAATGACTCGATTTCTGAAATTTATCGAAAATTTTCGATATTTCGTTTGAGGCGTTTCGTTCTGCAACCATCAAACCCAGAACAATGAGAATTTACCAGGACTCCAAGCCACACTTTTTCTCATAATATGTTGAGTGAGGACGCATCCTGTGTACCCAGAACTTTATTGATTGTCTATTATCCAGATTCAAAAACGATTGGGTAGCAGATCCACCACCTACTGCACGTCCGCTACCCAGTGCACGACCGCTACCATAGTCACATCCGTCGTTGTAGACCGGGTGGCCGACTGTGCCGTCTGGCCGACTGTAGTGGCTGGCCGACTGTAGCGGCTGGCCGACTGCACTGGGTGGCCGACTGTAGCACATGGCCGACTGTACCGGGTGGCCGAATTCAATTGGAAATAGTTGATAGGTATAAGTCGAACCTTATGTAACATGTTTCTGCACAAAATGTGAATAAAATGTTGCTAAATATAGGTTTCAGTGTACAAGATATCATCAAAAAATGCAGGAGCAACGCAAAAATATGCTAATTAAATAAAAGCACACAAGGATACCTATTTGAATTCAAAAGTTTTTCATTTTGTAAGAAAATTTTCTCCTCGTATCCGTTAACTTTGTCGAGTATATTTGTTATAAAAATGAGTGAAAAAGATATTGGGGCTGCAAAATATCAGTTGACAGTTCATAGAAATTTAATATTGCTCAAGTGCGAAAGTCGTACAAATCCCAATTATTTTTGGCTTTTCAAAAAGAATAAAACTAAACGAGGATTTCATGGTTTGCAAACCGTGTATTATGAATGCAACAATTGTGCTGAGCTAATGTGAATAAAGTAATGAGCCAGAGACATTCCAGAGTACGACCCTTAGATAATTTACTCAAGTTTAGACGAAATTCCGTTGTTGTTGTTCTATCTTTCTTGAAAATTCTATTTAAAAAAAATACGAAGGGCATATTTCTGTAGATAATTAGCATATTTTTGTGTCGCTCTTGCGTTTTCCGATGATATCTTGTGCATTAAAACCTATATTTAGCAACATTTTATTCACATTTCGTGCGGAAACGTTTTGCATAAGGTTCGACTTACATATAAAATATTTCAAATTGAATTCGGCCATCCGGTACAGTCGGCCATGTGCTACAGTCGGCCAGCCGCTACAGTCGGCCAGACGGCACAGTCGGCCAGCCGCTACACAATCACATCCGTTACTGGGCAGCAAAAAATGAAAAAAACAGCAAAAATAGTTAAAAAACGTAATACAACAGAGTCTAAGGATAAGTCACTAATGAGTAAAGGTAAGTAACAAAATCATCAAAATGATTAGATTCCAATGAGTGAAAATTTTTATTTACATAACAAAGTGACCACACAAGCACCTCAGGTGACAGGAGAATCAGCCCAAACGGACGTTTTTTGTTCTATACCTGTACCAATCTGGGTCATGAAAATATCGTTTTCGTTTTGTTTTTTTCGAATACTGTTTTAAATTATTCTCAAAATTTTATCATCTCGAGTTCAAAATTTAAAAAAAGAGAACTTTTGTTGAATACACCTCCCGAATGGACCATGGACTGATTATTTTCAGCGAACGTGGATCCATAGCGATTGTCCCATTTCTATTTAAGATTATGGGTATAACCCTGGGCCAAGAACAACAAATCACTGCATCTTACCGGGGTTAGTGACACGCATTTGGCAGAACACAATTACTTGCATTTACTTCTGGAAATACGGGGCAAATTGAAAATTTTGATGCGCATCGGTTGCAACTGCATATCTCACTATTTTTAACGAATGATATTTTTAATTTTCACGATATATGCGCTATCTGATTGTTAAATTAAGCGAGCCTGATAATTTGTAAGTGCATACTGTATATTCTTCCACAATGAAATTCTGCCTTGCCTGGGTTATTCATTGCAAAAAGTAAATGTAACGTGTTAATTATATACCTCAGCAGACAGTAGCGGATGTGCACTAGATAGCGGACCTGGCACCGAACCTTCAAAAATACGTCTGAATGACAGTGCAGTGTATGCAAATGTCTACAGGTGCCAAAACGGTGCACGATGATGAGATGCTACTTTCGCAGCTACTGTAGGAATGTATGAACTAAAGAATAAAAATATAAAATTCCTCAGCATGATGGTTGAAGCTGTTCCGAAGTGCCCATAAACAGAATTTTTCTTTTTTTGCTTGTCATTTTCGACAGTTAAAACTTTTCAGCAGATTGTAAACAATTAGTACATCAAACTATAGCCTCTACTTACTTGATAATTTTATAATAATTCCTTCTTCAGAGCTGTGCAGCTCCCCGAACCGTACACAAATTTTGATAAAAATTTTACCAATACAGTAAGAATGCATTAGCTATAAAATAAGAAAATAAGATTCTGCGGCATCCGACGGGAGGTGCTCGGGAGTGCCCATAAACAAAATTTTTCTAATTTTGACGGCTCATTTTTGACACTTCAAACTCTCTTAAAGGTGTAATGTGCAAAAATTTACACTAAATATTACATCAAAAGATACTTATTTTCTCTTGTGTAAAACGAATATTCATTCATTAAATGAGATCAATCCGATCATGAACTATCGCTTCGCTAGCAAGACCACTGAAAAATGAATAAAATACAACAATTTTCAAAATTTGACATATGGTAGCGGTGTGAATTTTTAATTTTGTGCAAAACGAATGTTACGATGGAACTTGGTGCATGATACTACTCAAAATATGTCGTCTTGAGATATGATTAATTTTCAACTTACCATAGGGAAGGTAGAACTTCTCAGAAATCGTGTCTTAAGAACATACGAGTATGGCAAAACAAAATGAAAATTACAATGTACTTAGAGCATAGTAAAAAACAGTCTCGTAACACTCGTTGCTTTCAATCAATCAATGAAAGCATCTTAGACACGGGAAGCTTTTGACTTTCCAGATTCCTAAAACTTTCAACAGTAAAAAATGACAACTGAAAGCCAAAAACAAGGTGCTTGAAATCACAAAATGAAATTAACGAAAATAAAGTCATATAAAAAATTCATAGAAGCAATAAAATTATTGTGATAATACGATAAAACGTTCATTAAATTTTGGATTTTTCTGGAACTTCCCGGTTTTTCCCCAGCCCAACTAAAAATTTCCGGTCTTTTCCCGGTTTTCCCGGTCGCTATGAACCCTGATTGATTCACAATGAATACCACATTTTCGGAAAAATACCCAAACTTACTGATAATATGTTTTCCGTATGTAAACTTCCTCAACGCCTGAACATGTGGACGGATCGACTGCATCAACTTTTTACGTTGCGTCGGTTCAGCCACGTCCAACATTTTTTGAACGACATAATTGGCATATTGATCTTTCATCATTAATAATAAGGGTGATCCGTTTCCGCTTAAATGACGAAAGAACACTACATCAAAATTTTAACCAGATTTTTTTCAAAAAAACTACTCACTCAAAACCATAAGCGCCCAAAACTTCGGCAATTAAATGCGATCGCTCTTCTGATGTTGAATGAACAACACATTTTTCAATGACGTTACTAAAAACAAGGCGGAATGAATTGAAAGAAAATTGTTGACGCTAACTTAAAAGCCATCTACCCTTTAACTATTTTTAGTCCATACCAGGAAACCAAATTTTCCAGGTCTGTTTAGATCATTGTAAAGTATAAATACGTAAGACTTTTTCCCCATTCTCAGAAGATGACTGTATCAAGTTTCAAAAATGATAAAGTTTAATTAAGCTTGATGAAACCTTAAATGCAAGTTTTTAGTATTTGAACTAATTTACTTACCTTGCAAATTTATGCTGTGATAGGCGTAAAATGTCGCCGCTCATTTCTTTAATTATACGTGACTTATCTTCGGGCGAGCCGTGCTCCAGGACGTGTTGAATAACGTAATTACCGTATTGATCCAAAACTAAACTTTTTATATTTTCGTGCAATTCTTCAAGGATCGGTTGTTTCTGTTCGTCCGTACAATGTTCCAAAATACGTTGAATAACGCGACAACCGTAAGGATGCGTCGACAAAGAAACAACCTAGTGAAAAAGGTTAAAGAGCTAACGGCGAATGTGCAAAAATCATTTACAACCATAATGTAACATGAGAAAATGTTATATTGCCGATTAAGGAAATCGGAATCTCTCCGCGTTTGCAACTTGCATTCAAAGTATATGATATTTCTGTTTATTATACGATGGAGTTTACAAAATGGAGATGGTTAATTTTACTCTTTGAGGTCACAATTGAAAGATGATCAAAATAAACTGCATTTCGCTTATATAAAATAGTTTTCAGTTTCTAAGATTTGGGTCCCACATTGGCAGCCTGTGACTGGGCTTGAGCCGAAAGAAAGAAATTGATAAGCCGGGCCGTGAAACTTCAGGCTCGTAGAAGCCCACAGTAATCCCTCCATCGATACTTAGTTTTTATAATTAGTTGGGTGAAGTTCTCATTCATTATAGTACTGTCATTTTTGATTAAGAATACAAAATTAAGAAAAAACATAATGCTTGTTCTTCATGAGGATTGAAAGTCTATACTCATAATGGCATACATGTTATTGGGGGGAAAGTGCTATGGGAACCCCCCTCAGAAATCGTCGACCATATGGCTAGCCATTGGGCGACTGTTATGTTAGAAGTCTTTGCTTAAATCCGATGATGTCAGCAATATGACTAAAGAGTCTATTGGCTTGTACCAAACTAGCTACCCTAGGTCACTCAAATGAGCTTCCTATTGGTACAAGCTGATACAGTGCAACAGTTCTTTAGCAGATCTAACACAACCTCAAGTTGCTATACGGCAACTGGAATCTAACAGCTTGCACCTGAAAAACTACCAGATTACTCCAGAGAACCTTAGCCAATAGTTCTCGTAAAAGTCGGGGATGTGAGATGCTGCTGCAGAAAAGTATATAGGGCCCAATATAAATCTTGATTGCCACCAAACAATCAATAAATAAACAACAAGCGGCCATCCCACTTTATTGGCGTAACAGAACAATAACAAAAATGTCGGTCGGGCCGCTCCCACAATACACATAAATTTATAAGAATCATCATCACGTATCACATATTGCCTTATAAAGGCAGTCATGCCCACGCAATGACGCCTTGTCGCCATTTTCACAATTTGCATGGATGGGATGCCTGCTACTGTAAGTGCATCCCCAACACGACCGCCCCCAGGATTTTCCGATCCTATGGTTAGCCATATGGTAGCCGTAGGAACCCTCATACTTTTGCTCGGAAAAATACTGAAAAATGTTAATTTTTTGATGAAAAATGTCAATTTTTGAACAACAAATGGTCAAAAATGTGAATTTTCTGGGCGCCTCGCACAATGAATACATTTTTTCAGTATTTTTAGAAGAAAATTACTATTTTTTAAACTATTTTTCGGACTTTTTTGTGAAAAAAATCGATTTTTTCCTTGAGAGACCCCTCCCCCCAAAATTTTTGGAATTACTGACCCCGGGCTCAAAAAAGTTGTTTAACCCCCCCCCCCAGACCTCGGGGCTCCGTTACATGTATGCATAACAGTCGTTTGAGCTAGACTGTTGACGTGCGAATAAAATAATATGTAAAAATTTTTTTTGGATATTTGTACAACGTAAAAAGAGATTTCGCCGACATTTCCAGGTCAGAAAACGCCTTTTCAGGCTCTAAACCTATAGAAAACACTACAAATTTTGATTGCATTTATTAATTCTTTGGATTGATCCATCTATACTGTCTTCCCCGGGTGCTTTTCGCGGAAAAATGTCCCCGTTTTTCTGGAATAATTAATTGGGAAATTGATTATCCAACGTTTCAGAATGTCAGAACTTAAAATTTCTTCTAAGAACAGAAGGAATAAAAACAAAAGCTGCATTTTTAATATCATGTACTTTTGAGCTACGAAGGGCACGAACTCAAGTGCTATCTGCAAATAGTTTTGTGCAAAAATTTCACTAAATCGTGATTTTTTGTGTGCAAAAAAAAATTTTTCGAACAAAAACTTTTTAACCGGCCTCTGTACACGTACGGAGAGGCTCGTACAATAACACTGTAGCGGACTCTGGGCGAATGAGAGGAGATGTTTGGTGGCTATAGCGGGCTGTGATATCCCCCAGCACATACGGTTGACCAAGAAAAATAACTGCCAAACTCACCAATTCACCCCTACTAAAATTATGAACCTAGTTGACGTATGATATTCAGTGATCATTGGACTTATTTTTGGTAATTCGAAAATTTATAGTCAAAAAAATTGGATGAATCTTCTCGAATGATATTACTTCATGGACTTAAAGACTAAGACTTCTGCCAAGCTAGTTTCAAATGACGGCAATTAGTGATTTCTGTAGCATCATGCAGGTTTTTCACAAGTAAAAAAAATTCAGTTTTGCTCCATATCCGTTAGGTGAACATTAATTCGCTGTTTGATTTGATCTATGACCATGAAAAACTTAGTGATTTCATATTAAAAATCGTGTCAGTTAATCAACGGCTCCACATTAGGTCGATTGTAATGTATGTAGAATCCTGGATAAGGCAGAAAGTATGTAATACCTTTTAAAATCTAGGGTTTCAGGAAAAATCACAACTACACTATTAAACATATCTGGTAAAAAGTTTTGACTTGGTGACGAAAAGGATCAGCTTTTAATCGGAAGAAGCATGTGATATTTTGTGTAATAATTATTTATTTCTGAAGATATATATACTCTACTCACTTGACCATGAAACGCATCAACGATAAATCCCAAATACTGTGGATGTACAGTTTCGATGACCTTCTGAACAACGTGATTACCATTTTGATCTCTAACGCATTTTAATACATTACCATCCAACTCCATGGCCAATTCTCGCTAAAAAGAAAGATTTTAAAAGCAAGTTTACTACTTTGATTATCCATCCATCTTTTATAAAACACGGCCTCACATTGCCAGAGCTTGATTCAAAAAATTGAAAATCCACTTCAAAATCAAATTTAATAAGATAGTCGTAGAGGAGAACCTGATTTTCTTCTTCCGCTGTCTCCAAAGCTTTTTGTATCACTCGACAACCGTACATTTGCAGCGAAAGCGGTAAAACTTGTGAGCGCAAACGTCTAATCAAGTCGTTCTTTTGTTCATCGGTGCCGAATTCAAAAAATTTTTGGATAACATAATTTCCGAAAACGTCAGTCATCAACGCTTGAGCAGAAGCCATAACTTCGCCGAAAACCGTTTGCTTTTCGGCCGCCGAAGCTCTTTCCAACTTCTGTTGTATAAATCTAAAGAAACAAAAAATGGACCACTAATGTAGACCTGATTCAGAGTGTCACAATATTGAAAAAAAATTTTATTAAAAACTTCATTTAACACTTCATGTGAAATATTATACCTTGAACCGTGCTGATCTTGAGCGAATTCTACAATATGATTGGTCAGATCGCGAAGCTGCAAATGCGGAAAACGATTGGCTCGAAATTCTTCCAACAAACGACTACGTGTAACTTGCCGATCCATTTGAGGACGGAAAATTTTAGCTCCAGGATGACCGGGTGGACCCGTTTGGAACAGCCCCGCCGGGGCGGCAGGGCTACTACCCGGCGGGCCGAAAATTCCGCCGTTAATAGGTGAACCGACTCCTAAATAAAGGGAATTAAGTATTTCGGATGGCTTTTAATAAAGTTGCTGATATGGGGATACGATTCCTTCACTTTCTTCAATGAGCACTCAATAATGAACTATTGAAACTAAATTATCAAACTAATTACTGGGAAACAACTTAACATACCGAATAAGCTAGAATTATTATTGTTGCCCCAAGCCGTTGGCGGGGGCGTGTTGCTCATATTGAAAATATTCAACGCAGGGTTGTAGTAAGACGGTAACGACGGAGCAGCAGTTGGTTTCAAAGAAGCTAAAGACGATTGGGAAAATGAGTCGCGGCGCGGTGCGTTCATCGCATTTTGACCGAGATCTGAAGGTAAAATTGCAGGATTCATTAATCCGTCATCTTCTAAAGTTTTCAGCATCACTACACAATACGTGCAAATCCTCAAAATTTTAACTCAGTGGACATATAATCGACGGTTAAAAACCTAAATCCTTTTAAAAGAATTGGTATTTACACACCTGTTTACATAATTTTAAAAACGTTTGAAAAATTATTTTACTATGCGGAAATTATTTTGCAAAACGTCGTAATCAACTTTTTGGCTTAAACTTTCGAAACTGATCTCACTACACTTGATTCACTGTGCATCTAATGAATATTCAAAACTGAAAAGTTATGATTTTTGTTCTGACTTCAATAATAAAACGTTTTTTGGACGAAAGAATTTCGAAGCGTTCGACATATTTTCTGAGAGTCAAAATCAAAGGTCACAAAAAAGTCAGGAAAGCTCATCAAACATTAAACTAAATCGTTTTTCCACAAAACATACTGAGCGAGGCTAAACCGGAGCTCAACGAACTAAGCGCATTTCCGTAGCTATTTATAGATGGCTGTTGACTGAATGGATAATTGCCAAGCAGAGAATTTGTATACAGCGAACTATTTGGCGTTGGACTACTACTGTACAGCGTAGTGGTCGGCGGGCTACCGACCCGATTGGCCATATTATTGCCTGAATAAAATATCGATGCATAGATTGATTAAAAACTTGAAAATTTTTGGATTCACAACAAAAAGATCGATAGGTATGTTCATACACACCGATTTTGAGCGAAAATCTACACTTTACCAGTGAAACATTTGGGTACAGTTGTGACTTCATAACATTGACTACATGAATAATTTTTCCTCACCAGTGGGGTTCAGAATCATTTGGGGCGCTGACGATACCAATCTAACAGCTTGCATGGCTCGAGCCGCCGCCGCGTTGTTTAGAAACATGGATGTATTGCTTTGATCGAAATAAGGAGTAGCTGATGCTAACATGGGATAATTGGCTGAAAATCCAAAATTCTATGATAAAATATCAATAACAAAAATGTCCAGACCAGACACTTGTTCTGGCGCAAAAATGAATTTTCTGACTAAGAATGTCAAAGTTCTCAAGAGTCGAGTCGGCTTATTTTTTAAACCTTTTCTATGAGCAAGTCTGTACAACGATAGTGATTCAAATATGGTTTGTTGAATCAAGAGATTTTTGAAAATGTTTAAAATCAAACGTATAGAATGCATGCTAACTAAATACTGAAAGTTTTTGAAATCATAATAAAATAAATTACATTATCAGTTAAGATACCGCATCGACAGCAAAGAAAATCTGTGTGAAATCAACCAAATTTTAACCTAACTTTAACCAACTCACTCCGTCAAAATTGAAGGTAAGTCATTCTAAATTACATATGTTTTTGAATTACATTTGTTGATCAACGAGTTTTATCGATTGATGTCCAATTTGTTGCATTTTGGAAGAAAAATATTACCGCTCGAACTGAACAGTCATCGTGTGAGCGCGGGTCAAGGAACTATAGTTGGGTGAGGTGAAAACCCCTAGCCATCCACGCTGATGTGTGGATATTGCGCATTCGCCTGATTATTACAGAAGATCAAATTCCTGGTACAAAACATAATCTTGATTTGATTTACTCTGAGGCGGCATTGGCTGACCATTAATGCCATTAGCATTGTTGTCTAATTGGGTAGGAGATACGGCCGTTTGAGGACGTTGATTGGCCGGAGCGCCAGGCGGCGGGACATTAGCCGACTGTTGTTGATTAGGGGCTTGTGGCGGAGGAACGACGCCACCCGGACACATCCAGCTAGGGTAATATGACAATGGCATCAACTGACCTGAGAAAAAAGGTTCAGATAACCGCATTGTCATGAAAAAACAAAAAGAACACATTGAAATTCCAAATCATGTATGTTGCGGGCCCTGAGATCTGAGGGGGAGGTCGGGCGACTTTTTCAGGCTGAGGGTCAGTTATTCCCATACATGTAACTGGGGGGGGGGGGAAGTGCTATGGGAACCCCCCAGAAATAGTCGACCAAATGGCTAGCCGTTGGGCGACCGCCCCCCCAAGTATTTTCCGATCCTATGGCTAGCCATATGGTAGCCGTAGAAACCCCCATACTTTTAGTCGGAAAAATACTGAAAAATGTAAATTTTTTGATGAAAAATGTCAATTTTTGAACAAAAAAAGGTCAAAAATGTGAATTTTCTGGGCGCTTTGCGCCATAAATACATTTTTTCGGTCTTTTTAGAAAAAAATTACTATTTTTTAAACTATTTTTCGGACTTTTTTCATGAAAAAAATCGATTTCTTCCCTTGAGAGACCCCTCCCCCGAAATTTTGGGAATTACTGACCTCCGGCAAAAAAAGGTCGTCCAACCCCCCCCCCCCAGACCTCGGGGCTCCGTTACATGTATGGTTATTCCTCCAAATTTGGGGTGGGGGTATCTGAAGGAAAAAAATCCAATATTTTCACCACAAAAGCCTGAAAAAAGGTTCAAAAAATAGTAAGTTTTGTCTAAAAAACCGAGAACGTACTCATACCGTGAAGCGCCGAGAAAATTGACGTTTGAAACCATTTATTGTTCAGAAATCGAAATTTTTCGTCAAAAAATTTATATTTTTCAGTATCTTTCCGACCAAAAGTATGGGGGTCTCAATGACTACTATATCGCTAGCAGTAGAATTGGAAAATCCTGATAGGGGCGACTAATGGCTAGCCATATGACCGTCGATTTCTGGAGAGGAGGTTCCTATAGAATCCACCCAATTACATTTTTATTTCAAATACATTTTCAGAACACAAAACGTGTGACAAAAAGCAAAAAAATAACACTGTCTTTGTGGCTCCAAATTACATACCAATTTTTGAACATAGATTACTGGACATCAGGAGCCGCTTGCAATAAACAGGATGATCACGAGCTCACGATTATCTCGTTTATTGCAACCGGTCTCTGGGGATAAGAATTCTACACCATTCCAACCGGCACGAGCTGCGTCCAAAGATATCTCAAGGAAACTCAAAGAGAAATTTGGACATTGACTGTGCGATTCAAACGCACTGCTGACCAAAAAAGTCGAAAGATGGAATTTTACGACTCAACTTACTATACATCAGAGCTTGTCCGTACTGATCCGTTTGTTGAGTAGAAGGCATAAAATACGGATTATAGCCCATTTGCTGTAAAGCGTATTGCTGCATCATTTGAATATTACCGTTTTGCTGACGTTGTTGGTACATCTAAAAATTATTCATTCATTATTGTTGTTTACATCATTATGTATTCATATCAACTCGACTTTGCATGAAATTTCAGTATATGATGACTGTAAAAAACTGAATACGAGAAGGGACACTTGATCAGAGCACCCCATGGGGGGTGTGGGGCGGGGGGTATTACCCCGGTCTTAGATTTGGAAATTCATTTACTACCCCGGTAAAAACAGCCCACGAAAGCAAAAATCTTTGGTAGACCTCATCCTCTCCTCAGTAGGGTATAGTGAGTCGAGAAAAATTGCACAATGTGTGCTTGAGAGGAATTACTCACTGGTCTTTTTGACACATTCATGGAGCAGATGATAATGGGAAAGTATGCAACTTCCGTGCCATATAGCGATTTTTAGGGAAGGATATCAGCACATTTACATATACTACTGGCAGAATATGATTTTATATATAATTGGGAGGTCAAATAATAAGTAATGTAAATATGTGATTTATCAAAAAATCGCCCCTTGAGAAGAAAAACAATATGCTCTTAAAATTCTTCCTCTCCATCCTCTCCTTTCATTTTTCCCGCTTCTGCGTTGTGTCTTCTGTGCGCATATGGTTATATTTCTCCACCCAAGCTGTGGCATACTTTCCTGCTACGGGTTGAGACATTCGAGGTCTGTTGACGCAGATCAGGAGTGGTACCAGGATTCAAACTCGTGATTAATAATCAAATGTGATTAATATACTAAAGCCACATTTGGCATCAGCACTTCCAATCGGAAGCACTGTTACAACCCTCATCAGTGATGGAATAAGCTCATACTCCTGATGATGCTGGTCGAAATAATGTTTCCAGAAGTATGTTGTGCCCGATTCTTGAAATGTGCATGAATCAGTTGACACGAAAATTTTCAAAGTCTGACCATTCTCTGCATATAATTAGTACATCCATGTTGCACGATTGGAAGCTGGAAAATGGGGTCGAAATAGTAAAGATTTTTTACCTGTAAAAGTGTAAAGCAGGGGCATTATTCATTTTTTAAAGTGACAATTGTTTTGTGGTGAAAGTACCCCCACCGCAATAATGTTGGGAGCAAAAAAAAGGTCACGGCACGGCGATGGGCATATGTCAGTTTATGTTTTACCCCTACGTTACAGTTTACGTTTTAACCCTACCTAAATTTTTGACCTTGGCGACCTCAGCACTTGATAGTTGAAAAAATGTGTGGAAGTAGAAAATATGCACTAAGTTAAGATGAAGTGTCAAAAAATGCACTTCACTAATCAAAACAAAAAAGCATATGGTGCGTCTTGCATTCCGTGTCGAAGTCACTAAGCCGCCTTTCATTTAGAATGATTTAAGTTGGAATAAAATTGAAAAAACTAACCATAACGAAACTTCCGTATAAGGTGTGTCAATCCAGTGACAAGTTTTTCCCAGACTTGCGAACTCAAGGAACGGTATCTTTTGACCATATCTGTCTAAATTGCTAGCCTGATCGAACGTTCACCTCATATAATTTTCTAAAATTCGCACATCATACATACATTGAGCAGTGAAATTTCATGGATTGACATTTTTGCCGTCAAACCGAAAATCAATTCTCTATAACAATGACTGTTCGCAGTCTGTTGCAATCAGGATTCTTTTTTTAACACGAGTCCCATTAGCACAGCTGCTAATTTTTCTTAACTGAATTACTTTTCCTTAGCACGACTAAAATTTTTATTAGCATAAGCCCAACTTTATTAGCACTGTGCTAAAAAAGAAAACATTGTTTACAATAGAGAATAACTTCAAACTGGAATAATTTCGAGACTATGCTGGATGGACTGATCTTTTTGACAGAAGAAAGAAAGAGGTGTGCTGTCTAGATACGTTGTCTATTTTTTGTGATAAGGACATATTGCACAATTTGAATTTTCGATTAAAAACTTTATACACGTCTATCTATACAGGCACGTTTTATTGGCTAGAATTTAATATATGATGGTAATATCCGCTTTTAAATCAAGTCACGATGTCTTCTTACTTGACTATAATCGCTGATAACGCTACCGCTATTATCCATACTACTCGTGGCATTTCCGTTTGTCAAACCGCTCATGCTAGAACTGTTCAATTGGTCGGGATAGAAATTCGATATGTCTATCGACGACGAATTTTGTTGTTGCTGCTGTTGAGCTTGTTGCTGCTGCTGAGTGGTGGCAACATTATTTTGATGATGGTGATAGGCGGCGACCGCCGCGGCCGACAGAGCAACGGCGTCGTGCGGAGTTTTGAGTTCCTGCTGCTGCTGGGACGAAGCGACCGATGGGTGCAATATCGTCTGCGATGAGCCGTTCATTTGGCCAACGACATCCAATTTTTCACGTGGCGACAATGCCGATCGTCTGAGATAATGAAGACATCGATAAGCATTCGTTATCAAGATATAAGTTCAACATGAAAAAAGGACTACAAATTGACACTGAACTGATTCGTTATCAAAAACATCTCCTGTCTTTTTTTACATCCAATCAACACGATCAATGAACTGACATTTTCAGCAAAGGAAATCTCAAAAACAGCAAATGTAATTGGAGCGAAGTTCCATAGGAACGGGCCTACCTTGTTATCCTACTACCAGAGATTCTTGATTTCAGTATCCAAGAGTGATCTGATGTTGTGGTATGACTTTCTCCTTAGACTTAGGTTTAGAGAATGCCCGTGGTCTGTGGGGGCAACGTGGAAAATCACTGGTAGTAGGTACTGTTGTCCCAGGCCCCGGCTGAAATTTCTGCCCCGGGACAACCCTAGTAGTAGGATAACCCCGTTGGGCCATAGGAACGCCCCAAAGAAATCGACGAACATATGGCTAGCCACTGGGCGATCCTCCCCACAGGATAACCCAATCATATGGCTAGCCACATGGTAGCCATAGTCATGTTTTGAAATTTTTTAAAGAAGAATTGTTCAAAAATGTCTATTTTTCGCGCCATGAATACATTTCTTTCGGTTTTTTAAGACAAATATAACTTCTTCGGGTTTTTTTGACGAAAAAATGTTTGTGCAGCATCAATCAATAAAAATGCCTGGTGCGAAAAGTACAAACCGGGCCTTACCCGCTCGCTTCTATCCCGTTGGTGTGCGTGGCGTTTGCGTCACCATTGTTTTCCTTTTCTTTATTTTTTTTAGCATCAGACTGTAGAAAAAATAAAACAATAAAAAATCAATGAACGCAACAAGCATGACAGAATATGTAAGCTAAACGTGAGAAGAAGAAATAACTGCGTTGTGAGGCCACAAGGCCAAATGAGACACACTTCAATAGGACAGAATTTGTACCATAGATCAAAAACTGAAATATTTAGGGTTCAGTTATGTAAGATATTATAGATTACGATAATTAATAATCAGTGCGCTTTGCTGGTTATCAGTCGAAGAAAGTCATTTTAACCATAATACGGAAGAATATCAGAATTCTGAACACAAACCGACGCTTTTGTCCAGGGTTTTTTTTTGACCGACGAGTCACAAGCCAAGTGGCTTGTTGACCTAAAATTTTACAAGCCAATTTTATACGTGAATAAATTCCAATGCTAGGTTATTTTTTAAATAAATGTTTATATTGAGCATCATGGCAATCGATCAAAAAAGAAATGTCATTCAACATTTTTTCAATAACATTTTAGAGCCGTTAATTCATTAAAATTCAGGAAACATTTGAAATTTTTGAGTTTGATCGATGTCTAATTTACAAGCATTGTCGAAAAAATTTTCCAGCAAACTATCCAAGAACATAATGACTTTGAATTACATGAGAAATCGATGGTTAAGTCCTCTATGATGACTAGTGAGAGCCCAAAAAAGCTATTAATCTTTCCTGCCTGAAACGCCGGAGAAATTTTTTGGGTATTGACATTCTGCGATGCTGGAAAATCAAATTTCCAACCACTTATTTGAAGAATTAGTTTCGAATTTTCTGTTCAAAGATCGTAATTTCTGGAATTTTATGTTTGAAAAATTTTAAAACCATCAATTTATTCACACGCTCTCATGAACTTGGCCGAAAAGATATGAGTAAGAAGAGTAGAAATTTCCGAAAACTACGTCCATGAAGCTTTTAGATTGATTTTACGTTAAGAAAAGAATAATCGCTTCAAAAAGTTTACAGACTTGACGTATTGATCTTTCTCAAAAAATGTGTCAAGGGAAAAATGTGAATCTTCATTAAATATCAAGATGAGATATTGAAGATTACCAATTAAAACATGAGATAATACGTTTAAGATGATTGAAACTATTAAAGATTAAATGATAAATGAAGGTATACATGTTAGAAGCAGCGCCTGAGCTAGGAAATAAATAATAATGCTTATTTAAGTTATAACCGGCGCCAAGCGCCGGAAAATTTTGAGATTGTGACCTTCTAAAATGCACCAAAATGCATCTTTTCTGTATCCGATATGATCAAACACATGGCTCAAAAAATTCTGACAAGCCATTTTGGCTTGTTGGACTAAAATTCTACAAGCCATTTTGTCAGTCCAACAAGCCATGGCTTGTAAAATGCTAAAAAAACTATGCTTTAGTCTATTTATGCTCATACATTGTAAAATTCCTGCGGCAAGTTCTCATTCAACAAAACAAGGAAGTAATTCTTACAAATTTAGTTCCAACTAAATTCGTCGGCGAGGAACCGAGCACATTTTCAGCCATTTTAACGTATAAACTGCTCGATTCGCTAGATTTCGGTGACATAACTTCGCTCAAATTTTGATGATTATGAGCAACGCCTCCTTGAACTAATATCGGTTTACTAACTGCATGTTCTGAAATACAATCGATTATCAAGGAGTGAAGAAAAAAAATTACAGCAAAGACAAGAAGCACTGCGGGAGACACTGGAGTCGAATCAGAAAAGTCAAAGATTAGAGATAATAATAGGCACTGAAATCAGAGAGAAACAGTTAGACAGTAACACGGAATTGAATTATAGTAAATTTTGTGAATAATTCATCAATTTTATGCCCCATTTAAACATTTTGGCCAACTAAATTTAGTTCGGAAATGTACACAGGAGACTCAATAGCTTGCGATACACTATTCGCGGTCACATTCATCGAAATAATATCGACACTTCGCAGCATAACATGACTCAAACGTCCTATCGGGGTTTGAAGATTTTCAACGATTAAGATATCGTCCGTCGGGGCTACAGGCCGAAATATTAGCTTTCATATTCAAGTTGAAATACAAGCAGATGTCAGCGGCGCGACGATTTCCGTTCAAAAATTTAGTCAGTTTCACAAATCGGTCCCGTAAAATTTGGTCCTGTTCTTCCTTATAAAGTTACGTGACCATACATGTGATTGGGGGGAAGTACTAGGGGATCTCCCCCAAGAAACCGTCGGCCATATGGCTAGCCATTGTGCGACACCCCAGGATTTTCCAATCCTATGGCCAGCTATATGGTAGTCATATGGAACCCCACACTTTTGGTCGGAAAAATACTGAAAAATGACAATTTTTTTATGAAAAATGTCAATTTGTGAACAAAAAATGGTCAGAAACGTTCATTTCCTCGACGCTTCGTGTCATGGATACATTTTTACGGGTTTTTGAAAGATAAAAATCACTATTTTATGAACCATTTTCGGACCTTTTAGTAAAAAAATCGAATTTTTTCCTTTCAGAGACATCTCCCTTAAAATTATGGTGAATTAGTGACCACCCAGACCTTGAGGTCCCGTTACATGTATGGACTTGACCACTTTAATGTTCATGGGTAGTGTGTCATTTCTCTCAATTTCTATCATTATTTATCTCAAATTTTAGAGTCGAGCCGAAATCAAATATTTTATAACTTTCTTTCACGTCAGTAAATTGACTCCCAGTTGAGCTAAGATATGTTCGGTATTTTTGCTCAATTAATTTAACAGTACTTACTCCCTTTCTCTGCAACCAAATCAATTTGTGTGGGACAAATATGTTTGCCTCCGTACAAAATTTTTTGGGTATCTTTGTACAAAGCACAAAAACATTTTATCGACATTACCTGGTCAGAACAGATTTCTTCGGGCTCTAAAAGCAGAAAATACCGTAAAAATTTTTGACGCTTCGCGCCGCATTTATTTTAAAATTTTTAGGATTGGTACATCCACTGTTTTTCTTCAAATCGTGCTTCTTGGGGAAACATTTTTGGAAAAAGGAAAATTTAAGCGCTTGACATAAAAACGATAAATTTTGGTGAATCTTACGCCAAAATCGCTACTTTTCCAGTTTTTTTGTAGCCACACTTTTAAACATAAAGCCGAGTTTAAATTCCGAGGCACCATGGAAGTAATTATCAGAAATTTAAAGTTTAACTCTAGTTTTCCAAACTCATGAAAGTAAAAGCAGCCCAATAAGAATAGAAGATGCATTTTTCCGTACCGTGTACTTTTGTCTATGTATAGAACAGACATGCACGGCAAGAACTTTCCAGGGAGGCTTGGACTTTTTTAAACCAGGGAGTAGGGAGTGGGCGGGCAAAAAAACAAAAAAAAAGTTCTGGAAGCTTGTTCCTCGTAAAAAATATGCACAAAAATCATCAAAAAATCTGTCTTGGGGCGTTTGACGATTTTTCTGGGCCAGAGGCGGCGGTGGCTCTCAGGCATACATGTAACGGAGCCCCGACGTTTGGGAGGGGGTCGGGCCACTTTTTTTGGGCCGGAGATCAGTAATTCCCAAAATTTTGGGGGGAGGGGTCTCTCAAGGAAAAAAATTGGAAAAATAGTTCGAAGAATAGTAATTTTTTCTAAAAAACCGAAAAAATGTATTCATGGCGCGAAGCGCCCAGAAAATTCACATTTTTGACCATTTTTTGTCGAAAAATTGACATTTTTCATCAAAAAATTAACAATTTTCGGTATTTTTCCAACCAGAAGTATGGGGGTTCCTAAGGCTACCATATAGCTAGCCATAGGATTGGAAAATCCTGGGGGGGGCGGTCGCCCAATGACTAGCTATATGGTCAACGACTTCTGGGGAGGGGTTCCTATAGCACTTCGCCCCCCAATTACATGTATGGTCTCAGGTATGGGGATTTAACCCCCTACCCTCTATGTGCATGTATGGTATAGAACATACTCAAGTGCTGAAAGGAGGATCGTGTAAAAAAGGACACAAAATCGTAGTTTTCTGGTTTACAAAAAAATTCTTCGCACAGAGACTTTGTGGCGGATCCTTGTACACGTACAATGAGACTTGTATTAAAAAAACATTGAACCAAACTGATTTAGATAAAATGAATTATATTCCTGAGAGAAAATTCCAACTCCGTCCTATACAGCACCGAACAACAAGTGGAAAAGGTCAGGCACGTGGAATAAACTAAGCCAAGTACAAGGGTGGACAAATTCTATTGGTCAGTACCAAAAAGTCAGGAGGTTTGATTGGTTCCCCGCGCACCCAATCGTTTACAAGATTGTCACTCCAAATTAATGTGCGGTTTAAAACTTAAAGTAATTTTCAAAAAGTTGAGATACCACAATCAACATTTTTTTGAAGCTGAGTAAAAGTCAGTGAAATCAGTCTATGCACAAAACTAGATATGGTGCTGGGATCCGAGTTATCTGACATCGATGTTAGTGATGGACCGGAGCGTCGGATAATGCCTATTTTTAAAATATTTAAAAAAGTGTCCAGAGGCCGGAGGTGCTTAGTTTTTAGGTCAAAATTGGTAAATAGCGGTCAAGTCTTTCAGTCAAAAAAATTACTGCAAAGTGAAATGTGGCGTGCAATAGATTTTTTCAAATTTTCCGCAAAAGTGTCATAGTATCCTTCGATAGCCATGATTCTAATGTACCTGATTAAATATCTCAATGATACATTATTTGCATCGTAGATGAAAATTCCAGCTCAGAAAAAAATCCGCATTTAAATTTAGATAAAGATAAATAACGTCATTATCCGACATGCACGGCAAGAATTTTTCAGAAGGAGGGTCCTCGGACTTTTCATCGAGGAGTGTAGAGGTGAGAGAGCAAGAAAGCAGTGAGATCCGAAATCCTGTTTATCATATAAAATATACGAAAAAATAATCATTGTAGGCTTCGAAAAGTTCAGGAGGGGTGTTTGACGATTTTTTCGGGCCAGGGGTTGTCCACGATCTCAGGTAAGAGGGTTTACCTCTAACCCCTTACGTGCATGTATGGTCGTTTTGTCATAATTGTGATAAAGAATATATATCTCTCACTCCAACTGGGCTGAAAGAACACTGTAGTACGATTACTCGTGGTTCACGGAAGAAATCTCGTTTTTCAATATTAGTCATTACTAATACTAGTAAGGTTCTAGCCTTATACAAACACTTTTATGACCTATTTAAATGATAATAATTTTGCAATTCTCATGTGCTACGCATGATCAAAAAGCTGCTGATAACTTTTTTGGAGCGGAGGTCCGCTGATTATCCAAAATTTAAGGGGAAGGGTCTCTGAAGGAAAAAGAATCAATTTTTTCACCAAAAAAATCCAGAAAACGGTTCAAAAAACAGTAAGCTGTTTGTCTGAAATGCCTGAAAAAACCGCAAAATATGTATTCATGGTGCGAAGCGCTGAGAAAATTGACGTTTTTAGTTTATTGTTGTTTAGAAATCTTTTTTTTTCAAATAATTAACATTTTTCAGTATTTTGTTCGATTAGAAGTATGGGGTTCCCTGTGACTACCATGTGGCTAACCATTGGATTGGAAAATCCTGCGGGGGTCGCCCAATGGCTAGCCATAGGATCGTCGATTTCTGGGGGAGGGTTTCTATAGCACTTTCCCCCATTAAATTTGTGCTAATAATTATTATAATACAACAGAAATTATCCACTTTCAATGTCACTTTCTTTAGATAATTTAAAAAGCACAACAATGTCAATCATAATTTTCTCAAGAGCATCCGGTCTAGTATCAACCAAAAAAGTTTCTCTTGAAAATTATCAGGTAAATTCAAAACAGTTGTTGATAATAAATATTACCGTAGATTTTCAGTGGTTTTTATGGTTGTATTAGTGAGCGGAGTGGCTGTACAGTTGTGACATATTCAAAAACATTTTAAACCCAAGTTGATTTGACATTCTGTGCATTCGATTGTGATGCGAATGAGCTCAGAATCACGCATTTTTTCTGCTTACATCATTGCAATAAGCGGACCAAACAAATGTCCATTCAATTTGCATGGCAGACTTATTAAATGCTATCTAACTACCATCGGCCACCAGTTCCGGTCGAAGCTGGAGCTAAAGCTACTTCCGAGCATACATGTGCACCGTCATTCATTAGTCAGCTTGAGGGGGTATGGTGGGATTAAGTCAGGGTAGTAAATATATAATTAACTGTTATTTCCAAGAAAATCCAAGCAGAGAAAGCTTAAAGGGTCAAAATCCTTTGGTAGTAACTGGGCTCCTGCCAAAAAAGCGCAAGTAGAGCTGATTCTGGATTAAAAACACCGGTAGCATAGCAACTCACATATGGGTCAAAAAACACAGGTAATAAATGCTTATCTCTCCAAAATCCATGGGTCCGCCAAGCATCCGCCAGGACGGGTAGGAGTAATATTCCTTACCCCCCCCCCAATTCACGAGTATGCCTCGAAGTAAAATTGAGCTCCGGATGCCCAGGAATAGCTACCTCTTCGTCAAAAATATTGCATTCATAATACGAACACCAAACTCACCTGATGCATTCGTCGTCCAAACAATCTGCTGACCCCACTGCTGTTCGGGCATAGCCATAACTATTTTAGATGCGGAGTTAAGTTTAAATTAAGTAATAAACAAATGGAAATTGAATGGTAATATATTATTTATAAATGTATATTTTTAATTGTTTTCCGGTATAATAAGCTACGCGTTAGACGATAGAAGATCTTTTTACAAAACTATATTTAATAACAGTATAGTAAACAAGCGGCGGTTCGCAGCCGTCGAATAAAATGTACACTGTACAAGTGAGCTGAAAAAATGGAAAAAATACACTCGGGTCAGCATTGATGTTTGCTATTCAATGAAGACATGTCTACAATATTCTAAAATGAATCTTATAATCGAATGGAATGTTTGAGAAAAATACCTTCGAGGTATCCAAAGTTTTGAAAATGTACTGCGTGGCTGATCTTGATGTGTGAGACCAGAAAACTTGACAACTGAAGAGCATCACTGTCTTTTTGTACGAGACGAAAATTTTTTGACTCCGTACAAAAATGTTTTTGGTATCTTTGCACACCGTACAAAGAGATTTCGTCGACCTTAATTGGACAGAAACCCCTTTTTCAGGCTCTAAAATCAGAAAACACAGAAAACCTTCGCGCCGGATTCTATTTCCTGATAATTCGAATTGGTATTTTCCCAAATCGTGCTTTTTGTGGAAAACTCTCCGGGAAATCAAAAAAGCGCTGGGAACATGAAAAAAACAAAATTTTGGTGCATTTTAGAAGATAAAAATCTCAATATTTTTGAACTTTTTCTGTAACTATACTTTTAAACATGAAGCCGAGCTTGAATTAATAAGCATCGTAATTTTAATTTGATGGTGTATGCCATAGGAACCACCCCGGAAATCTTCGGGCGTATCGCTAGCCATTGGGTGATCTTTCCAACAGGATTTGCCAATCTTAGGCATGTGGTAGTCGAACTTTCATACTTTAGCTCGGAAAAATGCTGAAAATGTTAATTTTTGGACAGAAAATGGTCAAAATTGTCAATTTTCTCGGCGCTTCGAACCATGAATACATTTTTTACGCTTCTTTAGACAGGAATTATTGATTTTCGAGCCATGTTTTGGACTTTTCTAAGAAAAATTCGATTTTTTTCCTTCTGGGACCCAACTAAAATTTTGGATAGTCAGTCAGCGATCCCTCGGTCCCAAAAAAGTCGCTTGACCTCCAGACCACGAGTCTCCGTTACATGTATGATTCGAACATAAGTGATGTTCCTCGGATATTTTTTGACATCCGGATATCCGGTTTTTAAAAATATTGGATGTCCGAATATCTGGTACGTGACATCATAGACTTACGCGGTTTTTAAATTTTATGAAAACTAAGCTTTTGGCATGTTTTTCGATGTCATATTTGATATTAAAAATTATCTTATTCCAAATTTCCTCACTTTAGCAATAATCAAAAGAGAAAAAAATTAGAATAAAATCACTAGAAAAGTGAGAATCAAAAACTAAACGTTGAATATCAATGGTTAGGGAACATTATTGATAGCGACTGTTAGTGATTGAGAAACAGTACTTGACTTCCTGAGAGTCACGCTCGAGCTAACTTCGAATTAATAATGATAACTATGTCTAAAGCCAGCGCGCAACGCTGTAAAATTTAAAGATTTTGAATCAACGCACCAGAAAACACCTTTTTGTTCTTGACGGCCAACTTTTTCTTCAACATTTGAGGAAAAAACTTAAAGCTGAAAAAGCTACAAGTGTAAATAAGAAAAATTATGTCGGTTTTTGGTACGTCCAGTGGATTGTATCACAACTTGGCGCACGTCGTAACTTAGCGCCTTGAATTTTACTTTGGCGCTCATGCGGTGGTAGAAAAATTAATTTATAAATTTCAAAGTACATTCTGTGGTTAGATTGATGAAAAAAAATATTGATTAAAGGCGGAAAAGAATATAGTTACACTTACACGATGTTTATAAAAAGCTGCTAAAATAACAGAGTAGATTATAGATGAATATATATATATATAATATATATATATATATATATATATGTATGTATAATATATAATATGTATAATGTGACGGGTAAACTTGAAATCACTGTTTATCTCAATGTTGATTACAACCCAAGAATTACGTTTTGAGCTGAACGTGCTGCAAATTTATTGCCTATACAAAGCAGACTGTTTTTCGAGTTGATTAGATAAATTCCGAAGAGTCCGCGAAGACACGTTGAAGAAAAATGTGCCCATCAGGTTTTTTTAGCACGATGCTAATGGAACCAGAGCTGTACACTGAAATTTTTGGACGTTCGCACGCGTGCTAATGACTGAACGGGAGAAATTTTTGAAAAAAAACATGAGAAAAAAGTTAAAGATATCACTAAATTGTAGTTAAATATCAAAAATCGCCGTTTACAGAAATAACTTTTTGGTCAGGATCCTCATTCTTTTCATCACTTTTGCATTGACTCAAATTTGAATTCGCTTTGGCTGTAACCTCTTGGACACTAGTTAGGTAATTCGAAAACAGCTGCTTTGACATATCATGAAGTTTCGGCAAATCAATAATAATTAGTAGCAAATATAATTGTACGTTTTCTGAAAAAAATTGATCGAGAACCTGTATCGAAGTTGAAGTGTAATTCCAGATGCAATGAAAACATGTAAACTTAAATCCTCCAAACGGAACGCGAATTTAGAGATTGCTAAAAGTATTATTGTCAAACTAACCACTTTGTACTTACTTGTCGGTCAACTAATCAAGTGCATAATGTCGCTGATTTAATTAGAATCAGACGAGAGTCTTATTCCTTTTAAAAGTAACGATATCAAGCATGATTTCATGAGTTAATACAATAAAAACGTGTTTTAGAATTGAAAAACTCACACATTAGTTTGACACCAACTAAGTAACATTTGTCAACCGTGCTAACGAAATATTTTTTCATTAGCACGGATGCTAATGGGGTCGGGCTGAAAAACTTCCTTTGAGTAACCCATTTCACCGAAGATAAAGTATTCATGCAGTCATATAGGGAAAATTAGAATTAAAAACCTAAAAAACAAGCAGAAAATGTAGGTATTAGTGTAGTCACATTTTATTGCCTTAGTAAAAGCCTAAGCCTGAGCCAAAGCCTAACACATATGATCTTGATCTATGCAAGACTTTAACTCTAATTTCTCACAGACGCTTAAATCGACGTTTATCGACTATATCCTAGTTTACAAATTATAATTACTAACAATTTATTGAGCAAAAAAATAACAATTTCATTCAGCGACACGAGTGTGTTCAGATTTTTGGCAGCGTGTTAAAAAATAAATCAAGCATTATTCTGTTGCCTGATGTAAATTGCAGTATTACTGTTTCAAAGAGATTATTAGAAATAATGGATACCGTTTGATGTGATACATCTTTCCATAATAACAAAAGGCCTGGGTCAGGTTCGGCCATTTTGCCACCGGGCACGGACTGCCCTGTTGGCCACGGCTCACGGGCAAGGTAAAGATCAGAATCAACAAGTGAATTGAAGTGAATTGAATACAACTCAATAGGCATTCTCAGAATATCAGACAGAGGTAAAATATTACCCTCATATATACTCCTCTTAATGGAGTATTCTAATCATTCCCCAACTTAAGTAGGCACCAAGAAAATTAGCTAAAATTCAACCGTTTATGATCAGTTCAATCATAGCAGCCAGAATTGTTACAATTATTAGCTAAAAGCTGAAAACCAAATTCTTGAACAAAGTAATCTATCAAAAACTGGACTTTGCAAAGCATAGTTCACAAACTCTAAATCTAACATCAAGATTTAACATTGGTTTACTTCACATTTTGCTTTACCTTCTTCTCGTAAGACAAGCTTGTCCCCACAACCTTAAAATACATGATGATTGACTGGGTTCTAGAAAAAAATTTCAGACAACGATCATTCCAAACCAAAAGCTGGTCGAGAGAATAAGATGTAGCTAGAATATAATGCAGGACACTATTCTTTCTCTAGACAACCGTCTGCTGCTGCCTCTTCCATGTACTATCGGCCCTTCACTAAATATAGGATTTATATCGATTTGCTATTCTTCAACGAACTCTGACGCTACCCACCGCCCGTCAAGCTAGAATGTAGACTCACAAAGAACCTCCTTGTTTATCACGAGTTTGCATGGCCGTCTCCCTTTAACTATAACTTTTCGTGAAGTGGCCAAAATAATTCGCAGCTTTTTAAGGTAGGTACTGGAGAATGGGAGACCAAAATGTTGTGACGAAAATCAGAAAGAAAAGATCACGTTAGACGACAATGCTCATAAATTCTCAATTTATGACACATAAATGCACTTATTCGGTCGGTACACGGGTGAAATGCAATAAATGCCAAATAGATATGGAAATGGTAGGGTGGAAAACTGTGTAGAATAATAAATATACAACATTCGGCAAATTGTACCACATTCGAGTTGCAGTAGCAAGGACAAAGACGCAGAAAGAAGAGGAGAGACAAATAACGCAAAAAATTGGTCGAAAAAAGTTTTAAAGCTTAAGAAAAAGGGCGCTCAAGCGGCAAAAATGTCAAAGTAAATGAGCGAAAAGAAAAATATATTTTGCTCGATAATAAGCGAGTCAATAATGCATTGTCTAGAAGCTTAGTGCAGAAACAGAATAGTTCGAGGAGAACGAGTTACAGTCTGTAACTTACAGATGACCAAATATCAGGGTCGGTGCCAGATCCGCAACCTACTGCACATCCGCTACATAATGCAAAATCGCTATAGTCAGATCCGCTACCTAGTGCACATCCGCTACTTTTTGCTGAAGTATATAAGTAACACGTTACAATTACTCTTTGCATTGAATAACCTAGGCAGGATTTCATGGCTCATTTGATTTTTTTACCAATTACGATTTTTACCAATCAGATGACGCATGTATCGTGAAAATGATAAATTTAATTCTTAAAACCTATAGACCGGTCCACATTTAGATCGGGCTAAAGTCTGCATTCCTAAAAGATTTTTTTGGCTGTCTAAATGTAGACCGTTCTACAGACGTCAGCCCGTTAGAAAAAGACTAGTAGAAACTGTGACATTACTAATAGAATCAATTATTAGTAGCCATTGCTCTATAAGAAAGTCAAGATAGAACTCTTTGAAAAATGTTTTTGAATCGGATCCACGTTTGCTGAAAATAATCAGACCTTAATCTACTCGAGAGGTATATTCAATAATAGTTTTTTTTAAATCTTGAATTCAAAATGATGAAATATTTGAAAATAATTGAAAAAAGTTTTTGAAGAAATTAAAAAACAAAACGATATTTGCTGCACCAGAATCGCTACAGCTAAGGAATGACAAATGGCCGTCTAGACTGATTGTTCTGTCACTCGTGGTGCTTGTGTGTCACTTTGTATGTAAATGAAATTTTTTCACACATTAGAATGTGGTTGCGTGGTTATTTTGATGATTGTATTACTTATATTTACGCATTAGTGACTCTCGGTAGATTCTTTTGTGGTACCTATTACCCAGAGTGCCCCATGGGAAGTGGTATGAGGGGGTATTACCCCTATTACCCCTAGCTACAGTCCTTAAAATCGATCACTGGCTGCCTAATTTTGAGGCAAAATAGCGTGTTTAGTGGACATTTAGCTACACTAAAACCGCAAATTTTCAATTTTACCCCTACCTGAAAAATCTAACCTTGGGGACCTCTGCTATTACGTTTTTTTAACCATTCTTGCGGTTCTATAAAAGTGGCAAACAAAATATTTTCACCATGGTAGCGGATGTGCACTAGGTAGCGGATGTGCAGTAGGTAGCGGATCTGCTACCCAATCCAAACATCATGGTTCTCTTTTTAGCACGGTGCTAATGAAGTTGGGCCTGTGCTAATAAAAATTTTGGTCGTGCCAAGAAAAAGTAATACAATACACATTAAGGAAAGTTAGCAGCCGTGCTAATGGAACTCGTGCTAAAAAACCAGGCCAAACGTCCTTGCTGTGTTTAAAATACCAAAAGCATATAACGACATGCAACTTTTTGTATGAGCTTGAATTCAACAGAAAAAGCTTCTTTTCTACTAGCTGAGTTTGAGTTGTATGCCTTTTTTGTTGGTTCACAAAACCTTCTAAGTTGACCGGAACACAGATCTGCCAACAGAAAATCAGGCGGGACGTCTGATTCTGACAGAACTTTAAAATGACAGTGTTCGTAAGGATTGATAATGCGAATAGAATGACCTCTGGCAAATATTTCAATTGACGGAAACAGTATCTGAAAATTTCACATTCAAACGGCTTGCGTCAAGATGAAATTGGGAATTAGCGAAATCACGTAGAGTTGCGTTAACTTTGAAACTTGTTTTCTGAAACTAGATGAAGAAATTCACAGGCAAAAAATTCATACAATAAAGCAGTATCTTTCCGGGCGTAACGTACAGTCGGGTTAAGCAAATTTATGGGTGAAAACGAGATTTGCCAAGACACATAATGGGACATGTCTTTTCCGCTTACCTGATCAGTAAATCAATTGTTAACCAGGAAGTACATACGATTATGGATTCTAAACGCTCTTGGGGAACCTTCGGAATAAAGAACAAAGAAAATAATTTTCGTTTGCATTTAGATGAATGATTGCGAGCTGTTAGCATCCCAAAATCGCACAACTATTGCTACAAAATAGAATATTTATTTGTAAGTGAAAAAGAGCAGGTGCTACGGTCACCCAACTTTCAGTACGGAACACAACGACAGGCCAACACAACGAGTTAATAACGTGGCCTTAGAATACAATGACGAAGGTACGTTCTGTGCGTAGGTATGGAAAAAAGAGTAAATGTTATGCGGAGTAGGCTCTTACACTCATTGGATAAAATACGATCTTACAATAGTAAGTATGTGCAGATAGGAAAATTCAACAGGAATATTGACTGCCGGAGGTGCCTCCCCGTTCATATTCGTCTTTTTAGTCATCAAAACCCCGTCCAATTCCTTATCGCTCCGTGCCAGTTACAAAACTGTCCAGACGCAATTAGTGTCCCGTAAAAAACAGTTATTTTTTCCAGCTAGACCCAATATTCATTCAACGACAGATTTTGGCTAAGTTGTTAGGCCAAAAAAGTACGAACTAGATTGCATAACTAATCCTCGGAACGCGCTGTTGTGAGGAAAAATGTACATTAAATCGGTCAACTAAAAGAAGAGAATTGAAATTTCATTAGCTGGATATTTCGACGGTACACAACACACTCTGATGAAACAGAATATCGTTAAACGATTGAAAAATAGAGTGCACCTAAATAGATTTGTGCGTGTCGTTCCCTTTCTTGATAATGACCGTTTTCTTTTTCTAGCCAAAACTATTTTTTCAACCCTCACTGATCCTCAAAAAACTTCGGAAAAGCTTTCCCCCAGAAATCATCAGTAAAATCGATTCCTACCATACATGTAATTGGGGATGTGCCATAAGAACGTCCCATAAAATCGTCGGCCACATGGCTAACTAAAAAACTATGATGACCCGACATTTTAAAAAAGAAGCCCCATCCGTCTATTCGAAAAAATTGAAAAATGCCAATTTTTTGGTAGGAAATGCTCATTTTTGAAAAAAGGTCAACAATGTTAATTTTTTCGGTACTTCGCGCCATAAACACATATTTTTATGGTTTTATAAGCAAAAAATTCAAACCGGTCTTCGGATTATTTAGGCGAAAATTCAAGCTTTATTTTCATTTAATACCTAACCAATATACTGCGCAATCGATGAACCCACCCATAAAAAAGTTGCTTTACCTCAGAAGTCATTCGATCGCTTGCTGTTGACATTGCTGTGATTACACTTATAGATTTCAAAATTTTATCCATTCCGGCGACTAACGAAAGGGCAAATAAATTTTATTCCTCAATGAAGCTTTAAATTTTCAGTCTAGAATGATGTTTTCATCGTTTTTCAATGGAAGATTTATAAAAAAATTGACAAAGAATAATGGTGAAAATTAGTGAAAAAACTCAATTTTTGTCAAAATCCAAACAGATAATCAAGATTAACGATTAAAAAACGAAAGGAGATGCTTTAGATGATAAAAACTGGTAGAGTATTTGATAAGTAAAAGTAGACATATTACAAGTAAGCTAAGAATTAAAATCGTGACACGACGCTGAGCGCCGAAAAATTTTGAGATTTTGATTTTTCAAAAAGCACCAAAATGCAAACTTTTGGTCGTGAACTCCAATTTTTTTTCTTCACATTTTTCCGTTAAAATATACTCTTTGAGGGGAAAATGGCGGCCAGGCATTAGCAATGTTTTTATCTCCAAATCGGCATCTTAGGTACTAAAATTTCGAACATTAACAAAATTTGTCTTTTTCCACAAAGTGGCGGATAAAATTTTTGGGGTTTCAAGTCAAAAAAGTACTTGGGGTGTTTTAGGAGATAAAAATTTCAAAATTTGTCAACGTTTCATGCCGGAAATGGCTGTAACCCTTAGTTTTCACTATGAAAAAGTTGAAACGCGGCCATAAAGAAGTACACTTTCATTTCTAAGTTTCATTGATCGCTTGACGATTATGATGACGATAATTAATATCAATTACCAGAAAAAAGTATAGAAAGGTGAGTTGAAATCAGACATACACGGAAAGAATTTTAAATTCGGATCCTTTGACTTTTCACACAGATCAATAAGTAAAAGACAAAAGGAAAAATCTATAAGCATTATTCTCTATGACATCAGAATCAAAAAAAAATTCTTAAAAAAAGTCCGGGAGGTATCTGACGATTTGTACCGGGCCAGAAGGGTATCGAGCGTCTCAGGTACCGGGGTTTGTTCACAGTTCCATGGTTAAAATTAAAACACAAACGTTAAACAAGCAATACAAATGAGTGGAGAAAAAGTAGGCAAACGTCAGAAAAAAAAGAAAAAAATACAAATACAACAAGAAGGTGTATCAGGCAAAGAAACATAGGTTACGAAAGTAACGGACTAACGCGCTCCCCCATGAAACCTAGAGAAATCAATTTTAATGATTTTATTCTTATAAGATTGTAGACTAAATGGATTGATAGACTTTAGAAGAACGGTTGTTCAATACTTTGATCAGTGGTCGGCCCGGCGGGGCTTCACAGGATCCAGCCTGGCCCGGTGAGAAAATAGCCGGGCCTTCTCTGCTGTTACGGAATGACGAATATTACATCAAATAGTCTATTATCATCATACATGTAATTGGAGGGAAGTGCCATACGAACCCCCCACAGAAATCGCCAGTCCTGTGGCTAGCCATATGACAAGTTTGAAAAAAGGTTAAAATAATAGTAATTTTTGGGTAAAAAACGTAGAAAATGTTTCCATGGCGCAAAGCGCCGAGAAAATTGACGTTTTTGATGAATTTTTGTTAAAAAAATTGACGTTTTTCATCAAAAAATGGTCATTTTTCATAATGTTTCCGACCAAAAGTACAATGGGATCAATATGACTACCATATGGCTAGCCATATGAGAGGAAAATCCTGGGGAGGGGGTCGCCCAATGGCCGTATGGCCGACAATTTTTTTTTTGGGGGGGGGGGGTTTCTACTAGGGCTGTTTCGATCAGAGAATTTTAGTAACTTCGAGTTCGAGTCCGAGTTTGGTCTTTTTGCTTTTCCGAGTTCGAGTTGAGTTCGAGTTTAAAAACTGTTCCGAGTTGAGTTCGAGTTTGAGTAATTCACTATTGTATATAAGCGTTCATTTTGTTACATAAATGCCAGTCAATATTATTATGCACCTGTTTAGCATATGTCATAGTCACTAGGTATAGAATTTTATGCAGTCACTATTTGTGTCATACTTGCAGGTTGAAGCAGATCGTATTTTTTAATCAAATAGTTTATTTTGTATTACCACACCAATTATACGTTTTATCTATTTAAGCAATATTTGACTTGACATCATTAATAAAATGCCTAGAAGAAGTATTATTTGGGATGGCTTTGAAGAAATGAATGGCAATATGGCAAAGTGCAATTTTTGCAGTATGAAGCTCGCTCAATCGTCCTGTTCATCTACAACTGCCCTATGACGTCACTTGGAAGTCAAGCATCCAGAAGAATACAAACGATTAAGTTCCAAGGCAGCAGATGAAAAAAAGGACACAGTCACACCAGTCGAAATTTTAATTTTGTTCTAAAACCTATCAATTTAACTTCAAAGCTCGTTTTTCTGAAATGGAACATTCAAAGAAAAAGATACAAATGGAAATGAAAAGCCAAAAACTTTAGATGACCCGTTTCAGCCAGTGAGTTTCATAGTTTATTGAAAAAAATCATTTGCAATTCGGATAATTTTCAGATAAAAAAAATGGATCAACAGTGATGCTCGTTCCAAAAAAATTGATAAAAAATAGCTGAAATGATAATTTTAGATGATCTACCATTCAGCCACGTAGAAGACATTGGTTTCATGGCCCTTATGAAGGAATTAAGATAAGAAATATGAATCAAGTTTTTGTTTAAGTTGGTGTGTGCCAATTATCTATATACAGCTACTCATGTAGAGAACTGAGATATACTATGCTTTCTTCAGATTATTCCTTCAAATAACTTGAAATTGCGCTGCCTCTACACAGAAAAAGTAGACAAAGTATATATGAAATTGCAAGAAAAAGTTAAATTAGAAATTCAAACTTTCATCTATAACGGAGTATCTTTTATGACTGATATTTGATCGAATCTGACAGAATCGCTGTTAAGGTAAATATGCATTACATCTATTCAAATATATAGCTTATTTTTTGGCGATTAAATCAATCATTGCGTTTATCTTTTCTATTTTTAGCTTGACTTCGCATGGAATTAATGGCGATTTCAAAACAGTTCATTTTGTGTTGCACGCGCAACCACTTTCTGATGAAAGACATACTGCTGAAAATTTAAACCCTCGTTTTGAAGAAATGTTAGAGAATTGGAACATAGATAAAACGAAAGTAAGATTATAAGTTCATTGTTGTCATTCCTATTGCAATCTAAATACTAGATTAGTGAGGTTAATTTATATCCTCAGGTTCACATGGTGCTACGTGATGGTGGAACTAACATTGTAAAAGCATTGGGTTTATCAGATTTACAAAGTGCTAACTGTAGTGCTCATCAAATCAATCTTAATGTTGAAGAAGGTAGATGAAACAAAATAAGCGGGCAGGTTACCCATATTGTTGTCATTTTTTGCTGTTATACATCAATCAATATATTTTCATTTACAGCTCTTAAAGCTCAACAAAGCATCAAAAGTAGCCCTGAGACATGCAGAAAAATTTCTGGGCATTTCAACCATAGCTATCCTGTGCCAAAGAAACTAGAAGAAATTCAGAAACCTTTGGACAACAACAAACAATCGCTAAGAATTATCCGAGTATAATAAAATTCACACCCACATGTACATACAGTACGGGACAAATTCGTTGCAGCACCAGTAATCTTTTGGTGAATGTCTTGGCCATATACTGGGTCTTTACTAGTAGAAATTTCGAGATGAAATAGTGGATTACTGGTGCTTTACTAGTTAATAACTTTGGCAGCCATGACGCATTACTGGTGGATTACTGGTAACATACTTCAATAAAATACACACGCATACTATTTATATGCGAGTAGTCAATACAATGTCCATAGTTTTGGCCTTCAGTCTGCTTTGCATTTTTCTCCTTAACAAATATACGGGCGTCCGCCATCCTCATGAATATTAATGAATCAAAAAGCATTTAGTTGTTTTCTCGCCAAAAAGTTGTGTAACGAAAAAAGACCAGAAAGGAGGAATGGGTTTTTATTGTGACCGTTTCAGCCACTGAGGATTTCAGCTACTGAATACTTCTAGTCAAATATGAACTGATACTTGCTTTTTAGGTTTTAGTTTAGATGCGTTTCAAGATGTGATTTCAAGATTTGATGACTATAATGTCATCAAATCGGAAAGATTATGACCCTCAATTTTCAGATAGAAGGAATTTGTGCAGTTTTTGTGTGACTTTTGTTTTCTTTTTAAATTCTCTTCGGTTTCCTACTTGGGAAAGGTGAATATTGAGCAGGCTGTGTTCACGCAAATGACAGTCCAAGTGAAGAGTTTTTTGACAAAATATCTTTTAGTTCATTATGCTTAGGGTTCCTTTTGAGAACCACAGTGAAAGTTATTTTTAGCTTTCATCAAAAAGACGATTATAAGTGTGGATTAGAGTTTAAAGCATACTGAGATGTGATCTATTTTTAAATGTAGAAAAATCATAATTCTTTCTAGTTTTCAACCCGAATGTAAATATGCTTAAAGGCTGATGTTCTATCATGTTCATGCCTATAAACAATAGTGTGTATTTAATTTCTGATGTGTGTCTCGATTTGGCCACAAGCACATTTCAGCAACTAAGACTGATACAGTCTTTGTTTATGGAAGTTTTCTGTAACTTCAGGCACCAATACTGTTTTAGTTATTATTTTTCTATTTTTCATGTGAAGTGTAAACAAGCCAGTTCAAGTAATACGGTAATAGTAGAATGAAAAAATGTACATTTTGATTGCTTTTGGAAAAGTTATCAATTCAAAATAAAAACGGATAAATACAAACAAATGAGTGGTGGATAAATCAAGACATAGATGAAAACACTACATTGATGCATGCGGTGTCAGTTTAATTTCACTAAAACTGTTCAGTAGCTTTAATGCTAAGTGACAGAACGCCCTCAATAAAACGCCATTTCTCCTTTTTGCTTCATTTATATTCACGAGGATGGCAGACACCCGTATTTTTGTTAAGGAGAAAAACGCAAAGCAGATTGAAGGCCAAAACTATGGACATTGTATTGATTACTTTCATATAAATAGTATGCGTCTATTTTATTGAAGTACGTTACCAGTAATCCACCAGTAATGCGTCATGGCCGCCAAACTTATCAACTAGTAAAGCACCAGTAATTCACTATTTCATCTCGAAACTTCTACCAGTAAGTACCCAGTATATCGCCAAGACATTCACCAAAAGATTACTGGTGCTGCAATGAATTTGTCCCGTACTGTACATAATAAGTTACTAACTACTTTTAGGAATCAGTGACATGCTGGAATTCTTGTCTTGCAATGGTGCCTCGTATTCATGAACTAAGAGAGGCAATTACATTGTACTCGTACTCGGTGTAACAAAATTTAGTCGAATGGTCAGGTATATCCCGGAGTAACTTGGAAAAATTGATCATTGCCTTACAACCTTTTGAAGAAGCAACAGAAATGATACGTAAAATTTATCATAAGAATTTCTCTATTCATATACTTGAGTTGTGCATGTTAAGAATCAGGATGAAATTATTTTGAAAAATGATTTTGATTTGTTAAGTTAATTAAATTTAATTTTAAATTTTTGTAGCTCAGCGCTAATAAATTGTCGATTGCTGATGTTTTGTATATCGGACACTTGCTGAAAAAACGTTTCGAAAAGGATTCAAGTGGCAGAGAATTTGGAATCGGTACAATGAAGGATGTCATTCGGAATGGAATCATCAATCGATTTAGCAGTTTGGAAACTAATCAGTACATTTCTCATATTGTCATTTACAGGTCACTGCAGATCAAATGTTTTTGCATTTATAAAAATTAATGTCTTTCAGATATTATGCTACTGCCACACTTTTACACCCTCCCTATAAATCGAAATATTTTGAACGCATCAATACGGAAAAACATATTGTCCAAAAATTGGAACAATTTTGCGCCAAAAATATACCCAAATGCTTGGAACTGGGACAAAAAAAGAAAAAAAGGGCAGTTGAAAGTTCGGAAAAACTGACCCTGAAAGATTTGGAAATGGCAAAGGAATCTAGTGAAAGTGAATCTGAAAATGCCGGCAATTTCGGATCATTGCAAAAAGTTAGAACAGGACATTTCTTTGAAAATACTCGCATTGCAGACAATTACCTGGTTAAATTTGAATTTTCAATTGTAGGAATTAGAAGCTTACAAGTCTATGAAAAAACCATCAAGTGACGATTGTGAGTTACAATGGTGGAAAACAAACAAAAATACATTCCCATTGTTGTCCAAAGCAGCAAAATTGTTCCTATCGCCTCCTTCAACAAGTGTGGCATCAGAACGCCTCTTTAGCAATGCTGGTCTGATATATCAACCTACTCGCAATTGTTTATCAGGCGATCGAGCAGAACGTCTATTGTTTTGCAAGTTGAATTTGATTGAAACAAAATTCAAGTATTGATTCATTTAAAATGAAAAATGTGGTTTGTTAGATGAATAAAATGTTTGGGAAATTATGTTACTTATGACATATCTTTATCTTAAACACTAAGCAGGATTTCTTAATTCTGTTATATTTTAAAGTTTAAACTTGAAAGAACTCGAAATAATGGTTGAAAAAAATTGAGTTCGAGTTCGAGTTTTAAATTTCCAAGTTTTCGAGTTCGAGTTGCCAAAATTGTCGAGTTTTAATCGAGTTCAAGTTCGAGTACTCGAAACAGCCCTAGTTTCTACAAAACTTCCTTCCAATTACATGTATGAGGCGCAACAATGCTGGAACGGTGTTTCAAAAGCGCAGCCAGTTATAAATTTTCATAAGCTAAATGCTTCACAAAAATTATTATTTAATTTTCATTGACTTGAAGGAGTAACCTGTTCTTTGATACTCGTACATGTATAATAGCTACATAGAGAGTTCTCAAATATCAAACAAAACACATCTCATCAAAATAGACAAAAAAATTCGGTGCCTATTGTGATTTCAAAAATGGATAATGTATAATTTTATGCAAAATAAACTCCGTGTTTTCGAACTGAATTTTTGAGAAATTACTGTGAACACCTAAAAATGACCAGGTAGTCTATAATGTATAATATTTGCATCCTAATATTTGGCAAAAATCAAGATTGTTCCGATTATTTTCACAAAATTTTTTTGTAGTCTCTGAAAGTTTTTGAATTTTTTGAATAAAATCCTTTTGCTTTTGACCAATGAAAAAAAACATCATCAGTTTCAGATGATGATGTTTTAAAGCTGGTTGAAAAATATAAATTTTTGGTTGCTCATTTGCTTATCTGATTATAGAATTTCAGTTGCACGCGTTCAAATCATACATGTAAAAAAAGTCGTCCCATCCCCTTGGGGGGGGGGGGTGGGGCGACTTTTTTTTCGGTCGGGGGTCAGTAATTCCCAAAATTTTGAGGGGAGGGTCTCTTAAGAGGAAAACATCAATTTTTCTGGGGGAAAAAAGTCTGAGAAATATTTCAAAAAATGATAATTTTTCTAGGAAGACTGAAAAGAATGTATTCATGGTGCGAAGCGCCCGGAAAATTAACATTTTTGACCATTTTTTGTTCAAAAATTGACATTTTTCATCAAAAAATTGACATTTTTCAGTATTTTTCCGACCAAAAGTATGAGGGTTCCTAGGGCTACCATATGGCTAGCCAGTGTTTTTTTACACCGTGCGAAACTTTTTCTGCTCGTGCAAAACTTTTTTTCAGGTTTTTTTGCACCGTGCAAAAAAATATTTATCAAGTGTGAAAAAAAATTCGGTGTTTTCATACAGAAAACGAGCATTTTGGTGCATTTTAGTAGGTCCACATCTCAAAATTTTCGGGCATAGCTTTAATTATTATTATTATTTATTGTCAAGCTCAGGCGCGGCCTTTAGCATGTCTACTTTCACTTATCACTAATTTTTGACAGTCTTATAGTTATAGTACAAAAAAATTTTTGGGCGTGCAAAACTTTTTTGGCGATTTTTTTGCACCGTGCAAAACAGCTCGTGCAAAAAAAACACTGTGGCTATCCATAGGATTGGAAAAATCCTGGGGGGCGGTCGCCCAATGGCTAGCCATATGGTCCATGATTTCTGTGGGGGGTCCCATAGCGCTTCCCCCCCCCCCCCACCCAATTACATGCATGGTCCAAATAGGATTTTTTTGCATTTTGTCCGAGTGTGAAAAATGATTGAATCGACCGAAAAATTTGACCCCTTATCCAGGAAATAAATATTCAGAAAGTTCATTTCCCAGTGTTCTAGAATATCAAAATTCAAGAAAAATTTTCGGTGCTATGCGCCAAAATTTGACAATGAATTTAGCTGTTTCGCCTGAATTGATGAAACTGTGTTCACTTCAAGATGATTTTCTAGATGGTTAGCTGACTGAAAACATCAGCTCATTAATTCCCAAGTTTGTACATCATTCTGGACTGAAAATTTAAGCCATAAATCATGGAACAAGTCTTGAAAAAATTTATCTTCCAGCTTTCTAGAGTGCAGAAATCCAAAAATTTTATAGAAATCTGAAAAGGGAAAAATAAGTAAAATAACAGTTCATAATCTTACTTTGACTGCTCACACAGATGCCTGCAATAAAATTTCTAGGCATTTCAAGATTTTTTGCTATGGTTTTTTGGCTACTTTTTTCCATTTAGAACTCAAATTTTGCCTTTCATTTTTGGTAAATTAATGACTGCAGAGCAGCAGGTTTTTTAGCCATTTTAGTGACCTCGGCCCCTGAACATTTGAGATTGGCTTGTAAAATTTTTTTGTCTAGGAGCCATTTTGGCTCCTAAAATTTTGATTTATATGGTATTTATATTCATTATATTTATTTTCATTCATTTTGAGATTCAAAGTATTTTGCAGGTTCTAAAATCATGAAACTATGATTTTTTGGTTTTTTCTCGAGAGGCTATTTGACTCTTAAGGTCAAAATTTTACAGGCCAATAGGAATTTTAACAAGTCAAAACAAAAAAGTTTGTAAATAAATGTGATATAGTAAAAAATAGTTTTTTCAACAAATTTAGTCAAAAACAGTCTTCAAAATCACAGTAGAGGCCCGCATAACAGATCAATCATTTTGATCTGTTATAACAGATCAATCATTTTGATCTGTTCAAAATCACAGTAGAGGCCCGCATAACAGATCAACACACAGAATAATAAAGCTCACAAATTAGGTCAGTCATTATTCAAATCAATCACCAGGGTTTTTCTGCACAAGCCAGGCTGATCTGTAACTTGGGGAAAAATTTGGTTGCAGTTTTGAGTTGCTCAATCTAAAAATAAAATAAATTTTCCAAATGATCAGAAAATGATTAAAAGTTACATTTCTTGTATTTCATTCAGTTCATGTCAGTTTCAGACTTTTAAAACTCAATTTCCAGAGTTTTGAAGAAAAAATCAAAAGGCTGACTAGAGTAACTTCTTCTTAACTTTTGTGATTTCGAGGCTTCTGAAATGTCGGAAAATTCATTTTTTAAGCACATTCTCCTGAATTTACCGTTGATCGATCATGATCTTTTCAACATTGGGTTGGCAAACGAGGCTGAACATTTTTGCCTCATTTTCAATCAGAAAGTTTTCTAATGATTTGAAGTTTGAAAAAGCGCGATAGGTATTTTACTTTGACATGAATATTGATAATTATTTCCGACTCTCAGCAATAGAAGAAAACTTTAGATTTTGATATTCTATAGCATTGGAAAATGAATATTTCAAATATCTTTTCTTTGCATGACATGGGTCCAATTTTTCAGGGAATTCAATGTGCTTTCAGTCTGGCAAACAGAAATTCAAAAATTAGGCAAGCAGCAAAGAATCTGGATGACTTCTTCAGATAGCAGGAGCTTCTGCCATTTTCCCATGCTGATGATGTTTCAATCATTTTTCAAATGCAAAAAAGTTACGTTCATGATAGCCGAAAATTCTAAAGCACTGCAGAACGATTTTGTAAAAAAACAATCTAGAAAAACCTTGATTTTTGTCACAATAAAAACAATATAAGGTCAAACATTCTCCCATAATATGCTGATTTTTAAAAGCTAAAACTAGGCCGACATTTTCTAACCGCACAACAGAATGATACCATGAATCAGAAATGATTTGGAATTAGGCGCGAAGGGCGCTATGCCGTTAGGATGCAAGACATTAGGACGCAGACATTAGGATGCAGACATTAGGAAGGCTGGAACATTAGGACGCAGGACATTGGGATACAAGACATTAGGACGCAAAGACATTAGGACGCAGGACATTAGGACGCAAGGACATTAGGATGCAAAGGATGCAACTTTTAACATCTGAGGATGTTAAAACATATAATCGTGTCACAAAATAATCGAATTTATTGCTGCATGGAAATTTTTCCCAGCATTAATTTTATTATATGAAAGATATGTGTTAATAATGTACTATTTCGTGTTCATGATTTCATTTTTTTCTAATGAGAGAAATGAACACTCAAGAAAAATCAAGCCCTTGTCTTTTCGAGATCCAGTGACACACCTGATCCATTTGCATGTCCAAATGCTAACATGAGAGAAACAAATATTAATGAATTTTTACAATTCTAGCACTTCGGCCAGCTATCCATACCTGTACTTGAGGGGTTGGGAGGGACCCCCCCTCAACTTGGCCAACCCTGTACCCAAAATCATTTACCCCCCCCCAGCCCCCCCAAACCCCCCAACCCCCCCAGTTTGGAAAAAATTAAAAAAATTTGCAAAAAAGTGTATGTTTTTTGGCCTTTTTTGGGGAAAATTTCGACTTTTTTCTACCCTCCCCCAACTGGTCGGAGGTCTTACAGGTATGCAGCTATCCCCCACATTTCAGTACCCCACCCAAATTTCGAAAATTTCAACGTATTCAAATTTTCCTGGAAATTTTTAAGAAAACAGTAACATTTTTTCGCTGAAATTAAGTAGTTAGAACTTATCCAAAAGTGATCACAATGCTCTAAAACTTCGTTTTTATAAAATGTTTCTGAGCCTGCTCTTCATTTCCAATGGTAGTGAACATAGATGTTCCCGAAGAGAGGGATTTGCTGGGGGTTCTGTCTGACCCCTTGTAGAACCCTGGCTGACCATCAACAGAATCTCGGCTGATCCCCCAGAATTTCTACTTTTTTGAAAAATTTCTAACTTTAGTCAAATAAATTTCCCAACAGCTAAAAGTCATAAAATTGCCCAAAAATTTAGTAGACCGTAAGTACCATTCTATATCTATATACATACATTCTATACAATTGTTTAAATGGGGAGGCATTCAAGACTCTTCAGTTTCTTTGAACCTGCTTCTAGGTAAGTCTCCAGAACAGTGAATAATACCCTTCAGATTGACTTTCACAAATTCTGGGGTTAAATTTCTGCGTCCTAATGTCCTTGCGTCATAATGTCCTGCATCCTAATGTCTTTGCGTCCCTATGTCCCTGCATCCTAATGTCTGTGTCCTATTGTCTGCATCCTAATGTCTTGCATCCTAGTGACGCGTCACGGGCGCGAAGCGCCTGAAAATTTTTGATATTTTCCATTTCAAAATGCATCTCTGCACAGGAAGCTACTAATCAAAAGGGTCATTAAGCTATAATTTTTGCAAGCCAATTTGGCTTGTGCTGCTAAATTTTTGGGAGCCAATCGGAATTTTTAGGAGCCATGGCTCCTAATTGGCCTAAAAAAACCCTGCGTGAAACATTGAAAATTATCCGGGGCTTCGCGCCGGATTTTATTCTATAATTCTTCGAATAAATCTATCTACTTTTTTCCCACAAATCAAACTTCTTTGGTAAAAAAATTTCCGAAAAAGGGGAAAATATGAAAATTTGACATACAAGGGACAAATTCTGACGCATTTAGGAGGTAAAAACCTTAATTCTTCCAATTCCAATTCATATCCATCATTCAATCGATTTCCATAAATTTGAAGTTTAACTTGAAGTTTCTCAAGTTTATGAAAATATGAGAATCTTTTCAAATTATATAATGATAAGGACGTGTTTTTGAACAGAAAATTTGCTTACCGAATATAAGTTATTCTTAACATAAGTTTGCAGCAATTTTAGAATGTCAGAACGTGAAAAATTTTCTAGTGCTATCGCTAAGAAGACAGAAAACAAGGAAAAGAATAAGAACAGAGGCTGCATTCTTCAATGCCCGTTTGTGCCAGAAGAACATGAACTCAACTGCCATCTTCGAAGAAAGTTATTGAAAAAATACGCCAAATTTTCTGGTTTTTTCGCATTCAAAAAATTTCTTTGTACTAAGTCTTTTGGCAGATCTTTATACTTGGCCGATAAGAAGATGCCTATACCAAGAAACACTATTCAATAAGTTGATTACGTGTTCACAGAAATCAATTTCGAACATTGATTATCTGTGAACACGTAATCAACTTATTGAATATCCATATAATTCTATACATAACACATTGTGTTACAATACAAGCCTATTTCTCAATATTCTCCAATAACAAATTTTTGGCTCCCAGGCTCCTAAAAATTTGGCTCTAGGAGCCATTTGACTCATGATTTTCAAAGCAAAAAAAGTCTTCTGTAGAGGCATGAGAATGTTCCAATAAAAAGAGGATTTGGCGGAAATGGAGAAAATTTTTTTACCACTTTCGCCAAATGGCGAAAGGATCCATGCAAAAAAACAGCGCCTAGAGTAGTTTTTTCTGCACTGCCTGGTGTGCACGGTGCACAAATTGGGTCAAAGTTTGTGCACTTAGAGGAAAAAATCTGCACTTTAATAACATGAATTCATGTGATACTTTTGCACAACCCTATTACACTCGCCGACATTAGAGTGGGAGGCTGCGAGACTGGGAACTGTGCTAAAGTGTGCACTGCAGCTTTAAAATAACTTGACTGATTTCTTAGCGACATCTGAAAATAATCAAATACACAGCTCTGATACCAACAATGAGTTCATATAGCGAACAACAGTAAACAAATATGTGGCTGAAGAATGACTAGTGTCCGACCTTTGACTGCGAAACAAAATCTGTTTTGGGAAACAACCCAAATTTCCAGATCACAAAATGAATACATACTAACGAAAAACTGTTTTATTACATTCAAATGAAGTTAAAACACTGCTTTTTCATGCAGATTTTTTTGCTATTAGGCGGAAGTGGCCAAAAATTTTTCGCCATTTTCGACAATTATTTTTTCACTGAAAAATGCCCACACATGCGTCATTTATACTTTTTTCGAGCTTATTAAACCATCATCACACTTGTGCAGGCAGTCGCTAATTTACCAAAAATGAAGACAAACAAATTTTCGAATTTTAGGTCACATAATAACAAGCCAATTTAATCATAGAGGAGCTACCAAAACTTAAGCAAAAAATCGCCAATTGAAAGCATAAAACTTGAAAACCTGCATGAAATGAAAATCGACTTCTGCACTATGCACAAAACATCCTAAAAATTTGTGCACGAGCTACAAAAATGTGCTGCACAAAAAAAACCCTCGATTAGAGACCTGATGACGTTACTTGATTTCTAAAACTATAGTCTTTCATACCTGGACAACCCCTATCGGTTTATCTGGTACCAGCCAGCACAAAAATTTGGTTGGCTGCTGAATCGTTTCCATGGTTGTCAAGCCACGCATAAGTTGGGAACAAGATTTGAACAGTGCATTTATCTATTAAAAAATAAACAAAATGCAGTCAAGGTTGATTTTTAAGCTTATTTCAAAGTCTATGCACTTTTTAAAACGCGCCAGTGTATCATACCTGTAAGAGGTCCGACCAGTTTGGGGGGGGGGTAAATCCGAAATTTGGGGGAGGGGGTCGGAAAAAAACGAAATTTTTCCCAAAAAAGGCCAAAAAACATACACTTTTTTGCAAATCTTTCCAAACTGGGGTGGGGTGGGTATATGATTGGCCAAGTTGGGGGGGGGCCCCCAGCCTCCCCCCCCCAATTACAGGTATGCAGTGTATCTAGTTTTTCGCTCTAAATTGGATAAATTAACTTTTGGTCAAGTGTAAGAACTATCTCTTCTTGACTATGCACAGCATTATCCGCTAATATGTATATGGAGCGTATTTATCCCGTATTTATCAACTTGTATTTGTTCATTTTGATTACATTGTTTTAACATTGCTTAATGCTATTGCGTAAATCATCATCATCTAGCAAACCTATAGAATCTGGAAGGTCTGGGGCATACATGTAACGGAGCTCCAAGGTCTGGGGGTTGGAGCACTTTCTTGGGGCCTGGGGTCAGTAATTCCCAAAATTTTGGGGGGAGGGGTCCCTGAAAAAAAAAAAAACGATTTTTTACATGAAAAATGTCCGAAAAACGGTTTAAAAAGTAGCAATTTTTTCTAAAAAATGATAAAAATATGCACTTATGGCGCAAAGCGCCGAGAAAATTGACGTTTTTGACTATTTTTTGTTCAAAATTTGACATTTTTCATGAAAAAAAATGACATTTTTCAGTATTTTTCCGACTAAAACTATGGGGGTCCATGGGGCTACCATATGGCTAGCCATAGGATTGGAAAATCCTGGGGGGGTCGCCCAATGGCTAGCCATATGGTCGACGATTTCTGGGAGGTTCCCATAGCACTTCCCCCCCCCCCAATTACATGTATGGTCTGGGGAAAAAATGACTGGAACCATGAAAAGTCAGAGAATTGGAAAAAATGCATGCCCGGTACATTTTAGATGGGTAAAATCCCAAAGTTTTCTGGTCTATCACACTCATTGATTCCCTGATCGGTTGGTTGATGTGTGCTTATTCCATGGCTGAATTGGGTGGTTGGTTGATTCATTGATGGTTTGGCTAATTTCCTGATTGATGGGTTGATTTCCTGATTAATGAGTTGATTTCCTGATTCAATGGTTGGTTGGCTGATTGATTGATTTATTACCTGGTTAGTCAACGCTTGGTGATTCCCTGATTAGTTGGTTGTTTCTCTGATTCTCTGGTTGGTTCATTAAAGCTCAGTTGGCTGGGGCCCTGATTTGCTGGTTAATTTCCTGGTAGGTTGATTCATCAATTTTTTGGTTGTTCAGTTGGTGCTCTGATTTGTCGGTTGATTGATACGTTGATTGTTTCGTTGGTTTAGGGACTTTTCCATGATAATTTGGTTAGTTGGTTCATTTTCTAGTTGAAGGATTATCTAGTTTTTAGTATTGATGGAGTCTCAACGAAAGTTTTTAGTATTGATGGAGTCTCAACGAAGTCCTCTCCCGTTTTTACTGTTAAAATCGGTTCACACACAACAAAACATGATCTGATGCTGGGAATTATGTCATCTGGTACCGAAGTCACCTCATCTAGTACCGAATTGCATCTAGTCGAACCTATTGGCCAGCTATG